>OZ038481.1:41310124-41362624 GCA_964036315.1 Acanthosepion esculentum | reverse complement strand
TGTGCTAATGGTGTATGGAAAATAAAAGATTTCTATAACTCAAGATCCATACATAAAAATCCAGACATTCAGTTAAAATTAAAAATAAAATCATCTTTGATAATGGCTAAAATGTAGCTGAAAATGCTTGGACATACAGAACAAGCAGACAATTTCTACAGAATTTCTGTCCAGAAAAAAAGAACACAAGAAAAGGTAAATAAAAAACAAAACCACAGTTTCTTTCTGTAAAAGAGGGATTGCTGTCCAAATACACAATTAAATAAAGATATAACCTCACCCCATTTTAGAGGGACCTATAGTAATGGCTGCCATGTTTATATAATCTCTGAAAGTCTTGAGTGATTGGGAACAACAAGGGCCCTGTCATCAACGTGCTAAATATGGTGGTCAAGCCCTGAATAGATGAGTGTAGCTTCTTTTTTTTTTTTTTTTACTTTTGTTTATAAATACTTATTGAAAAATAAAATCCTTACATTTGCCTTGATAAAGTCCATCAGATGATAAAACATGTTAGCTAAGATAAATTTTCCGTTTGCTTCTATGCATATTGTCCTTTTACAGATATATATTTTACTTACATCTTAAATTTTACATACACACACGCACTTATATATATATGTGTGTGTGTATACAGTATATATATATATATATATATATATATATATATATATATATATATATATATATATATATATATAAAATCCATGCCCAAAATTTTACTTGAGACTATATATCTTTCTGTATATAAAAGTGTTTATCTGCATCTAAAGATGCATAATATATTACTTCTTCATACAAATATGTGTATAAATACATCTTTTTATTTTTATATCGAATGGTAATGTTAATATTATCCATTTTCATTTGTTATTATTGGCCAAGTAACCAGTGATACTTTCAGCTAAAATTTATAAAATTGTGAGACATCAACATCTTTATGATGTCATTATTTTTTCTTAGAGTTACAAATCCTCAATTCTTAGTATTTTTGTCATTTGGTATAGTTTTTTGTTTGTGGTTCTGTAGCACCAGTCCAAGAAAGTGGTTGTATGCAGCTGAAATTTTAGACATTTCTGACTGTTTTTAGTGCCGTGTATGATATCCATCTGACCATCTTGATCTGATGATGCTATTTAAGAACATGACTCCATATTTTATATTTTGATTTTATAGGAAGCTGTGGTGTTTATAACAGCCTATTCTGTGTCCAGTTTTCTTATTATACTAAATTTCTTATAACTAATCAATACACTAATGTATCTGAAGTATTTAGTATTTATTAATTCCATAATTTGGATTTTTATGATGGACTCAACCCTAACCCTGCCATCAGTACTTTCATTCGAATTTGGATTTCATAGTTTGTGTTTTTGAAATGTTAACCTTGAGTACTACTTCTTGTAATTTTTGGTAGAGAATGTTGAATTTTTGTTCAAGATCATTCTTATCCCAGTTAGGAATTCTGATATAATTAGTACATCCCCACTCATCATCAGTACACTGACCTCTGGAAGGTAAGTATTAACACTGTTTTCTATTAGTATTAGTACATTTGATTATGTTTGAATATTATTGTAGCGTATACCAATGACTAAAGCTTGTGCACTGGTATGAATATTTCTCTGTCCCCAAATAGTCAAAGATTTTGAAAATTTTATCAGAATATCTATTACTCTCATTACATGTACAAGATCTGTCTGAAAAGTAACGGGACTGGGTGTACTGTGTGAGCTATGGGTGAAAGTGGGATATGTGAATTGTGTTATCATCTAACATGATATCTTGGGAGCATATAATTGTAATCTTTTCGTCTGCAGTCACTCTCTGACAAACGCGATGTTGCCTCGCTCTGCCTTTTTACAAGTACTTCCACGGTAATTGCTCTGAGGAGTTGCGTTCGCTTGTCCCCAGGCCTCGTGAATTTAAATGCCCCACCAGGCTGGCATCCCGCTCCCACCCCTCCCCTACACCGTGGAAACTGTTAGATGTAGACGTCTCTTCTACTCCAATAGCCTCATATCTCGCACATCCCGCCTATGGAACTCCCTTCCCTACTACTGTTTCCCTGACAAATACAATCTCCAACGGTTTAAGTGTAGCATCAATCGACATCTCCAGTTGCCTTGATCTATCCACTTCCCTTCTCCACATCCTTTCATTTTTCATTCCTATCTGCTCTCGCTCCGGATCTTTTGTGGCCCCCTTGCCTTGATCGACCCACTGTCTTTCTTTTTCTCCACATCCCCTCCCTTGCCACTCCTATCTGCTCTTCCTCCAACCCTTCTTTAACCCCTTGCATGATAGTGGCCTCCAGCCTTGCTTGGGGTGATATGATTAAAAAAAAAAAAAAAAAAATTTGCTTCACTCAGTGCATGAGAAGAGACGAGAGGTGTGACAGGACAAATCATGGTTGTTTCACCATGACAATTCACCTGCTTACAACATCCTGAGCATCAGGCAGTTCCTGGCCAAGAAGAACATCGCCATATGGGAACAACCTCCCAATTCATCTAATCTTGCTCCTTGTGATACCCTTAATCTTGTGGAAAAGGGTATCCGTTTTGAAGGAGTGGAGGTCATCAAGAGTGATCTAATAATGGAGTTGATGGGCATCCCAGAAAAATTCTTTCAGCAGAGAAGGATGGAAAAGGGCAGTAGAATTTAGTGGGGTACTTTGAAGGGAAAACTATGTAGTTTGTTGTTTAGAATTGAAATAAATTGTTTGTGACACCAATCCCATTACTTTTCAAACAATTGGAACTGGCATTGACCTTCAGGGTGATGTAATTTTATTTTCCATCACTTTATATATCATAACATTTATCGGATCCCTATTGTTTTTTTAAAGAACCAATCCCTGATTGTTTCTGTAAATAATTAATTCATTAGTCCCTTATTCTGGGTAACTAAATGACAAATTGTAAAAAAATTCTATGTAACATGTTTTGTCCTTCAAAAGAACTTCTTATTGATGGAATATAGGTGAATATATAAGCAAAACCTTCAAGAGAAACACTGCAAATGTCGGAATACTAAATTCTTAGGTTGAATTTTTAAATTTCTGTCATCCAGCATGTCTAGACGCAACAAATTAAATAACTTCATTCAGCTTCCCAGATCTTTTTGCTTTGTTTTTATTGTTGTTGTTTTTAAATATCTCATATTGCAATAGCGGTGTAGATAAGAAAAATTAGGAATGTGACTCATTGTGCCTTCTCGGGCTAATGTTAACATGAAGTGGAAAGTCTATACTGAATATATTGTTACGTCAGCTGCTAAGAAAGTTGGTTCATTGTGTCGTGTGAGAAAATTCTTCTATACTTTGAATATTGCTGCCACATATTGTTCGGTACTCCTGCTATTTACCTTGAGCTCCTTGATAAAATCTACAGAAGAATCAGCAGTATTATTGATCCTGATCAGGCAGTTTGGCTTCAGTAACCTACCCACTGCCATTAAGTTGCCTTCCTGTGCCTTCTCTAGAAATACTTTCATGAGTTGCTCAGATGAGTTCTTCGCTATGGTATAAGTGCAGTATTAGAATGGCATTGAGATCACATTAATTTACAGTTGAGCTGGCTAGATGTAGCCATAAATTCGATACTAACAGTTTCTTTTCTTGCACTTGTGGAACTCTCTTCTGCGTCTATGCTTTCCTGCAAACTTTAAATTTAAATGCATTGTCAATCGCTATCTACAGTCTTCCTGATTACTCATTTCTCTTCCCATTCATTCTTTCACACAAAGTAATTTTTGAAGATCAAAGTTGATCTATAATATTTATATATCCTCAGAATTTTGTCTCTTCAGGAGATTATATGAATTTGCTTCCAGACAAAAACTGCTATTATTTAATCACTGGACAGCAGATTTTCTGCCTGCCATCAGCATGGCTGATGCTAACATCCAGAAGAGCATCTATTTTCACCTTCATGGGCTCACACTTTCCACTGACACAAAGTGTAGTCATTATATTGAATCAATTGATGGGTCTACTGGTGAATTTCTAAGTGTAACTTAGATGTGGCACAAGGCCAAAAGTATGGACACCCAGTGAGGATCAAACTCACTACTCAGTCATAATTGATCTTGCAAGAGAATCTTGCTAGACATTACACGATATCAAAGTGCCCCAGTTGCTAGTTTTACTGCTAGAAAATTTGGTTCACTGTGTTATGTTAGACTACTTTTCTTGTCAGAATCCATCTTGCATATTTATAAAGCTACCATTTGTCCGTGCATTGAATATTGCTGCCATATTTTGTCTGGTGCTCCTAATATATATCTCAAGATTCTTGAAAAACTTCAGTGAAATGTCTTGTAATTTAATCAGTCAGGATATGTCATCTTGACTTCAGTCACTTTCTCATCAACATGATGTGGCTTTCCTCTGTCTTTTCTACAGATATTTTCATGGCAATTGTTCTGATGAGATTTCCTCCTTGGTGTCTTGGCTGCTTGTATTTAAGTGTACTTCTAGATTGGCAACAAACTATCATCATTTTACTGTTGAACTACCCAGATGCAGCCATAAGTTCCATTCTAATAGTTTCTTTTCTCATACTTCTCACCAATTCTTTGCTTCCCTGACAGCTACATTCTTCAAATATTTAAATGCAATGCCAATCGCCATCTTCTGTCTTCTTGAACCCTGTTCTTTTATTGTCACTAAAGTCTTCTCATTCTCATCCACACCCAGTAACCCCTTGCATCCTAGTAAGATTATCACCTTCCTTGAGCTGAAGAGATTAAAAATAATCAAAATATGACCAAAGAACAACAGGATATCTATGTCTTATTACCTCCATAATAATAATAATAATAATAATGATAAAATTTTCGCCTAATCCCTTAAGTTATGAATTTATAGACTGGAACAGTGCCAGATGTTATATAAATTACAATATTATTCAACATTCCAATAATAATGAAAAACTGAGAATGGTTTCGCTAACTTCATCTCCAAAATATACTGCCTGAGACTGATAATGAAAGACAATGAATAATAAATTGAAGATTGATGAGTCAGACAAAGAAGCAGATCAGAAGAATATATATATTAACATATACAGTTAATGTCTCTTACATGTGCACATCTTGCATCTTGTATGTCTTTGATACATACATGCATACATACATTTATATATATATATATATATATATATATACACACACACACACACACTTGCCATTATTGGTAAAAACGATCATTAATAATAATGGCTTTATTTAAAGCAAAATGTCTGAAAATAAGAAAGCAAAAAGAACAATGATATTAGAAGGAAATGAAGGATTTACCCAAGCAATTAAAGTAAATTGCATTATTGATCACTGTTATCACAAAGATAAGTTCATGATAAAATTGATAATGGTATGTTCAGTAAGAAAAACGATTGTAATGATGATGATGATGATGATAGACTGAAATAATAGCCTTTGATTTAATGAGAAAAAATAAACATTGTAATGGAATTTTAAAGGAGCTATTAAGATTATATATATATATATATATATATATATATATATATATATATATATGTTGATATGTATGCATGTATATATATATATGTGTGTGTGTATATATATATATATATGTTAAAGAGTAATCCATATATATATGCATGTTTATATATATATATATATATATATATATATATATATATATATATATATATGTGTTGATATGTATGTGTGTGTATATATGTTAAAGAGTAATCCATATATATATGCATGTTTATACATATATATATATATATAATTATATATTTATAAGCATATATATGTTGATAACATGTATGTTAATATGTATGTGTGCATATATATATATATATATATATATATATATGAATGAATATATATAATAGATATTTGTGTATATATATATATATACGATAACGATTTTCCTTCATTTGGATTTCTGCTATCTTCCTTTCCTTCAGTTTTACAATTTTAGAGAATTTTAAGATCTAATGTATATATATATATATATATATATATATATATATATATATATATATATATATATACTAGCTTAAAAGCCAAACTATCAGCAGCAATTAAGCTACCTCCTGTGGATGGCTATTGTTTGTGCCTTCAGCTTGTTCATGAATTCATAAGTTTTTGCCTATTCTCAGTATTGGAACCTCTCCTAGCTGCTGTTTAATCTGGGTTTTCATTTGCACTGGACTATCTTTTCCTTACTGCAGCCTTTTGGCTCTTTTGATTGCAATCTGCTCCTCAGTTGGTAAAAATTTCTTTTTGTGAGGTATTCTGCTGCCATATGCAATAGGCAACAATAAACTACAGAAAAACTCAAAATTTATGTATTACATTAATATTTAAGATTACCTTTTAAAAGTTTTAAGATAATTCTTCTGCCGACACTTAATTTAAAGACAATTTGATGCATGTAGGTCCTTACTTTCCATACAAGCAATTATTTTTATTTCATGGGTGACTTTCGTTGAATTTCACAATTTCAATTATTTCCAAATTTACTTACAAGGTTTAAAAATTTGTCACAAAAAATTCACACAAAAATTGCCGCAAACAATTGATCTAATGAAAATTTATGAACCCAATATTTCAGGATTGAAGACCCATGCATGCATGCATGCATGCATGCATGCATGCATGCATGTATGTATGTATGTATGTGTGTGTATTTTTATTTCTGAATATCAATATATATATATATATATATATATATATATATATATATATATATATATATATATATATATGTGTTTGTGTATATATATACATGAATGTGTGCGCATTATATACCTATCTATCTCTCTCTCTCTCTATATATATATATATATATATATATTTCATAAAGAACAAATAGGAAACAGATCACAATCTAACATGTTTCCCGTTATTAAAGCTTCATCAGATATCAAGATAGAAATGATAAAAATTTTTTTTCATTTATATCTTGTTCTTTATCCTATCATTTTTTCAGATTTTTGTCCATATTTGATTTATATCTGTTCTTCTATTCATACATATATTTATATATCTGGATATATTTATATGCATGCGTATGAACATATATACATGTGTGTGTGTGTATATATATATATATATATATATGTGTGTGTGTGAGTGTGCATGTATTGATAAATTTATATATATATATAGATACATAGGTATATATTAATGACTTCCATTTCTCTCGAATTTCAGTTACCTTATGTTTTTTCTTTCGCTTTTTCCCCTGTGATGGATCTAAATACAGAATAAAACATATTTGCAAGAGTTTGGCACAAATTAAACAAATAATGATTTCATTTTTTGCTGTTTTCTTTCACTCTCTGGTTAAGTTGGGAAATGGGGGGGAAAAAAAAAGCTAGAGAAACATTGTAAATTCAAATAATGACAAAAACTTGCAGAAGTAAACTCCTTCATGGTTGGCTAGTTGCCAGATATTTAAATTAGCATTAAACTGAACTGAAAGGATATAAATTAATAAATATATAAGAGTATTTGCCTATCACTGTCTAATGATGTGGATTTTTTATTTTATGTATATATAATTATATTGATAATGTTAGTCTTTTCCATATGATGAAACATACATTGGCATACATTGACTGATCAGTCAGTGCTACAGTTGAAATTTATCAAATCTTTTGCTTATAACAGTTTTTCAGTAAAATAGGTTTTTCAAGTCTACTCGCTGTTATCACACTTTCCCATATTGATGGCATTCTCTATTCATTTTAATTGTTGCTTTTGTTGAAAGTCCTCAAGTGACGATTTCTTTGGTAATGAAGAAA
This sequence comes from Acanthosepion esculentum, assembly GCA_964036315.1. Classification (NCBI taxonomy): domain Eukaryota; kingdom Metazoa; phylum Mollusca; class Cephalopoda; order Sepiida; family Sepiidae; genus Acanthosepion; species Acanthosepion esculentum. The sequence continues at coordinate 41,354,837 of OZ038481.1, read as the reverse complement.
AGAATACTGAGCTGTTAGAATGACATCTGTCTTTCTTTACGGCAGTGAATATTGGATGATTTCCCCAAAGATGAAGAAGAGACTCGAGGTGACAGAGATGCGGTTCTAGAGAAGGATGCTAAAGATATCATGGACCGACCAATGAAGTCTTAGAGAGGATGAAAACAAGGAGTAGGTTTATACTTAATATCAGGAAGAAGTTCCTTGGACACATAATGAGGAAGTGGTGCCTAGAGAATCTGATACTCATGGGTCGAATAGAAAGAAAAGGGAAAACAAAGCATGACATATCTAGCAGACTTAAGCAAGTGGATGACAAAACGTGGTCTGGGGGAGGTAGCAGAGGGAAGGAATTTGTTGAGAGCTGCAAGAGATAGAAGGAGGTGGAGAGCCATGATTCCCTATGTCCTGAAAGGATATGGCACACAGGAAGAAATATTTGGTTTCTATTATTAGTTCTTTGTTTGTGATAGTGTTTTTACTATTTGATTATTAAAATGAAGCAAAATCAAAATTTACTAAGAGAAGTACTAAATAACGGCTCAAAGCAATACAATGAAAACAAGCAACAATAAATAAAAACAATATTAACTTAAATGTCCACATCCTAAAATATATATGAAAATAAAAAATAAAATTAAACCCTTGCTTACATCACAACACTCACTAGTTCTCCAAAACTCACCAATTGTTCTTACCTACCCTGATGAAGACCGAAGTAAAATCAAAAGCTTGGACCATATTTCTTGAGCTTTTTCTTTTTTGTAATTTGGAAAAGTTACTCTTTAAAATTAATCAACATAAAAAGTCTGCTGTTTTTAATATGTCTGTTTAACTCTTAATTTTTTTAAACTGATTCTAGGGGATGTTCTCAGGACTATAAATACTCTGCAATATTTTTTTATCATCCTCTTCTCGCTTTTTCTGTTTACATGTCAACATGTAAGTCTCTCACAGAAAAATGCATTCCCTTTGGGAAATTCATGAACAATACATACACACACACATATATACACATATTCACTCACTACATATACTTTAGACCAAACAGTTTTCACATTCATTTGCCACACACATCTTTGTCTTTGTTGCTTGTATACCTTTATTGTTAATACATTATCATTTGTTTGTACATATATATTGGTTCTTGCCATTTCTTTACATGGACTCACAACCTGAGTCTGCTATGTTTGTTGTGGGACATTTCAGGAGACATACATGTTTATCTCTCAACAGATACAATATCTAGTTATTTGATTTATCCTCATTAATACCTATATATATATATATATATATATATATATATATATATATATATATATATATATACAATTTGGCAAACATAAATCCAGGAAAAAATTAGTGGTTAATAAAAACAGTGTTTTTATATATAAGTTAATATATTTCATTGAAACTTTCTTCACAATTAGGCACATAGATAAGGTACAAAAATCACTCAATGTGACCACTATCAGTAGCCATCACTTTCTGGTGTGGTAGGGCCTGCTGTTCACCTCCTTCTCCAGGATGCTCCACACAAAATAGTTGAGAGGATTGAAGTCTGGCAATGAGGGGGCCATAAACTGGGCAACAAGTGGTATGCTGAGCAAGTGCTGCTTCTTGAGCAGATAAGATTTATAATTAAAGTCCTGCTTGACAATAAGCCCAATTGTTCTGATTTTCCTCATGCTTTTTGCTGGGGTTCTCTTTGACAACATTAAGGTGGTGCCAGAGTGCTTTTTATGAGTCTTGCATTCTGGCCTGAAATTGTCTTTTTTGTCTGAGGCCCCATATGTCTTTGCATGTTTATAGAGTATTTAAACCATTTGGTGATTTCCTTGGTTTTGTGGCCAGCATGAAGGTTCTCCACAAAAGCAGCTTGACAATCATATTCTGAAGACATGTCAGTTACTTGCATCAATGGCCAAATAGCTACTGAGTCCGAATAATGTAAATAATGTACATAATACCTCATCTCAGAAATATAGACAGATAGCTACTGAGCTGTAGTACCTTTTAATGGTTCCCTTGAAACTGTGCTATGTTGTGATGTCATGGCACTATTTCCACGTTGCCAATTCTGTATTTATCTGTGCCAGATTGTGTATATCTCACTTTGTTAAATAATATGGACAAGTTCTATCTATCAGTTTTTTATTAAATCTTTCAAATTTCTGAATAAGTTGTTTTGTGTTGTAGGTAAATTTTTCAAAATTCATATTAAGATTTATTTTATCTTGTGTTTTTTCCTGAGTATTTTCGAATATTGCTACATTCATTTTCAAGGATTATTCCATGTGTAGTTATACAACTGGGCTTTAATTCTGGGATTCTCATGTTTAAGGGAACCAAATTTCAAGTCACTCAAGGGGACATCATATATATATATATATATATATATATATATGAGAGAGAGAGATATTAATAAGGTTGTTCAACAGAAATTATTGACCCTTTGAACAATATTAACTGGAAATATTCAAAACAAAGAAAAGAGTACTGAACTGTTATGTGTTATCAGTCCTCCTATATGGCAGTGAACGCTAAACAATCTCCTCAAAGATGGAGAAGGCACTTCAGACAACAGAAATGTGGTTCTACAGAAGGATGCTTGGAATAAGATGAAATGAACATGTGAGCAATGACAACGTTTTAGAGAAAATGAAAACAAAAAGGAAACTTATACATAGAATAATAACTGAAAATTCTAGGTCACATAAGAAAAGAAGGCTTAGAAATTTTGACACTTTAAAGGATATATTGAAGACAAGATGGATAGCAGCTCATAACCTACCTAACAAGTTTTTCTAAATGGTTGAATGAAAAGGGTTAGAAGAGATAGCTAAAAGACACTTTACTAAGAATTACAAAAGTCAGGAAATTGTGGAGAACCATGATTGCACATATCATGAAGGGAGATGGCATATAGAAGAGAAATCTTCTATCTCCCTGAACGAAAAAAGAGTGACACAAGTTTAGTTACCAGTTGAAAGGCACATCTTTCTTTATTAAGACTTCTTGAACCAGGCCAGATTTTAATTATTTCACTGTTTAAGAAAATAAAAATACAGAGATCACAACTCATTAAAATATATATATATATATATATATATATATATATATATATATATATATATATATATATATCTTTTTTTACTACAAGCTTTCGATTGTGCATACAATCATCCTCAGGTATGGAAATAGATATGTCTTTTTTACATCCAAATAATAACAGGACAACGAAAGTTAAAATGTACTCCGAAATATGTTTTTTAGAAATGTGTTATTGTTAACTGTGAGAAATTTTGGAGCAACGCTGAGGTTGAATTTTTTTAACAACTGGAATTTATAAACAGGGATCATAAAATTCATCTACAGGTTCGAGGTTAATGTATTTTATTAAAAATTGTTTGCGAGAGTGATTCTTGCCATTTATATCATTAACTTCACTATCTGCTTTTTGTATGAATGATTCATGTAATGTAAATTGAACTGCACCACATACTTGATATATATATATATATATATATATATATATATATATATATATATATATATATATATATATGCAAACAGAGCTGGTACTGGTACCTCAGGCATTCACCCAGGGCACCATCAAAGCCAAGGGTACCATCGTGCTGCGATATGATGTGTTTGGTATATTCCAAAACTAAAGCTTATAAAAATATACTTGCATCATCCATAACTCAAGCAAATTCTTTGGTTATTTTATCAATAGAAAATGATCTGGCAAAGAAGATAGATGTAGAAAATACCTTGAAAAGATCTGCAAATCTAAAGGCTAGAAAAAATGTTTTAGGTAGGGTAATGAATGTTTTCTTTAGCATGTATTGAGCTATATATTGTACAGTGTAACCCGGATATAAGAGAAACTCGGATATAAGAGAGATTTTCTCTGGTCCCAAATTAGAGCCTGTGTTAATAAAACAAAATAGACCAAATCCGGATATAAGATACTTTTTCTCCGGTCCCGACAACTCTCTTATATCCGGGTTACACTGTACTAAATTTGTTATTATACTTTTTCAGTTTTTCTCCTTGTGAAAATTGTAAAAAATTATGCTTGTAAAAGTGCTGAAGTTCAGCTTGCCAGGGATGGCAGCATCCCTAGAGCCATCACTGTATGTGAAGATTGTTTAATAAAGGTTTTTCTGAGTGAATATATAGTTTAAGATTTGTTGATTATCTGGAATAAAAAAAGACAATGTGCTGTGTCCTTTGAGTACATAGGCAATAATGGCTTTCCATTTCCACCTATCCCTTGTAGCTCTCAATAAGTTTTGCCCCTCTGCCAACTCACTCAGACCACGTTCTGTCATCCACTTGCTTAAGGCCACTAGGTACAGCCTGCATTGCTTACCCTTGTCTCTCTTTCCTTCTATTTGACCTGTGAGTATCAGATTCTCGAAACCTTTCTTTCTCATTACATGTCCCAGAAACTTCAGCTACCTCTTCCTGATCACTTACTTGGACTATATATATATGTGTGTGTGTGTTTGTGTATGTATGTATGTATGTATTTACGTACATGTATGTATGTATGTATTTACGTGTGTATGTATATATTTACATGTGTGTATGTATGTCTTTGTATATTGAATTCTTTGCAGCTGGAATCTGACATGATTTTAACAAATGCACTGTTAATCTGTGGAAAAATTGGGAAATTTATCTTGTGTGGTTTTCATTAATTTGTAATGGAAGTCCAACCAGTTCCCAGAATTTTTTTGATTTTATTAGTCACATGATTTACATCAAACATATCATTTGTGATTTGGCCAGCTAGAAAGACCAGTTATGATAGATAACCATTTTTATCTTAAGTATCTATTTTCCCATAAATCAAATGGCATCAACGAGCACCATTTTCTTTTGTTTTGCTTTGCTTGCTTGTCATAGATAATTTATGCTGAGGTGAGGAGTTTTTATTCTGTCTATAAATACAGTGTTTATTGGTTCTGTTCCTTTCATTAAAAACAAACAATGTTTTATATAAACGTTCTTTTCTATAAACATAGTTGCAATTGTTAATTTTTTCTTTTTCAAATTGGGTAGGAATACTTCTAAAGGTTACAGCTTTTCCAAATAGAAACGCAGATCTCTTTGGGAACTGCTGTTATATTGCAGGACTGGACCCTACATTCAACCATTATCTTTTACCTGAATAAAATCCACTCTTGTGTGTCAGTGAAATTTCCCCAATATAAATTCCTTAGTAAAAAGATATGCAAAGGCTTCACTTTATGATGGAAAACAAAATTTCAACACTTTGAGTACGTCTCAGTTTATCAAGATTGCTTAATAATGAATTAGTGAATTTTAGTTTTTCATCCAAAATTTTTATTACTTTAAATGTTATTTTAGTGGATAGCCATATTTGAGTAGATGCTCCATTTATTTTAAACAGTATTTTGTTTACCAATCTGCACATTTGAGAAAATTCTTTGTTTATGCTTTGGATATGAAACTGAGTAGTTATGACTTTCATGAAAATATGGATGTCTAAAGTGTGTTTTAAAGACAAATAGAACCTTACTTGATTGTGAAGTCCTTCATAGCTGAGTGATCAAAGTATATTAGATTAAATGACGGTTTCTCTTGCAAGTGGTGGGCAAAAGTTAGAAGGGGCACATTTTCTTTCTTAAGTTTTCTCAAATGCACTGACTGCTAGACAAAATATAATACTGTTTAAAATAAGCAGAGCATCTACTCAAATGCGAGTATCCAATAAAAATAACGGTCAAAGTAATTGTTGTACAAGAATATATAACATAGGTTTAGTTTAAGGTGTAAGGAACATACAACAACATAAATATATGAAAAGTTAAAAGAAAATGCAAAGGTTTTCATTTAAAAACTTATATATATGTATTTATATTGAAAATTTTTAATATTAGGTTGGTGCAAAAATAATGTCGTTTTCTCACATGAAGTTGAATGTCAAAAAATGACATTATTTTTGCACCAACCTAATACAAGTTTTGGTTGCAAAATACTAGGTACCAAATGACAATATAAATTTTGTACTTATCTGTCTGGTTGTTATGAGCCTGAAATTGTGTGTCTTGTTACTGTAACTTCAAGGAGCAAAAAGAGGAAGATTGACTTTCCCAGTTGACAATGTCTCGTGTAGGTCTTGTCAGATCACATGACTGTTTCTCTGAGCCAAACTGATCTAATGAACAACAGAAACAAATGCTTTTCTTTATAGTGGTCCTTTGCTGTTTCTGCACAAAACACACTCTCCTAGGTTTGTAGTATCCAATATCTCAGTTGCTGATCCCTGGTTAAAATTAAAAAGACAGGTTTGACCTTACAACAGTGGTTCTCAACTGGGGTCAACATGGACCATTACTGGGAGTCTACACAAAAAATTAGAAAATCGGAGGTCCACGGTAATATTTTAGTGGTCCATAGAGCAATTTCACTTTGGGATGATTGTTAAAAGTGAGAATTGGAATTTCTGCAATAATCTAAACCATATTAAATTACTAAAACTAGAAGAAAACAAGATCAGTCGCTGTAAGTTATCATCCCTTTTACTCTACTGGATGCTTTGATTGCAAAAATTGAATATAAAGGAAGGTTTGGTTTATTTTGTTTTACGACATATCAACACCTCAATGGGTTATTTAATGCCGACTATTTGTTATTGCTGGTAATATTTTGTTTTATCAAAAATCTGTTTCTGTTAATATCTTTCCTTCAAAATTTTATTGCTGTTAATAATTTGTTTCAAAAAAGTATTGCTGGTAATCGTTAACTATTTGCCCGTAGCTGGGACCCTAACAGGTGCTACCACCCCGGGTCAGGGTGGACCTGGGAACACCAGGAATTAAGAGGTGATTCCATGCTCCTCATAACCTCCTGATCAGAGGCCTTGCTGCTGGACATAGTTTAACACCTTACCTAGGACGCAGATGCAGTTTAACGTCTTACCGAGGACGGAATATAGAGGAAGGATTATATATCTAAAGGAAAATTATATACAGATTATAATTTATTATATAAATTTAATATATTAATAATAAGTAACATTAATTTAATATATTAATAATAAATGATAACATTAATTATAAATATTAATAAAATCAAATAAAAGCTTAATATATTAATATAAATTAATTAATATAAAATATTTAAAAAAAAAAAATTTAATATATAAAATATATATATATATTAGTAAAACATAAAATAAGCCTTTTTTTTTTCATCTAATGGTTATGGGGATCCACAAGCAATATTAATAATAAAATTAGTCCATGGGTAAAAAAAGGTTGAGAACTTACACCTTGCCACACTTACATGGTCAGTAACACCTATTTAAAGAAACTGTGAGGGGGAACAGGTTTTCTTGGTATGAGTTTCCCTGTCACTTGAGGGATGCTGATTTGGAAGCAACATAATCTTCTTTTCTCAGGCGTTTTATCTTATATTTTTAATTTTGTGCATGTGCGTCGTTTTTGATTTGTCGACAGCATAGTATAGTAGGGTCAGTCGGACACTCTGTGAAAAAAAGAGCCATGGCACAATTTACTCAGGCAGAAATTTGGAGATAACATGCTGCACTGCTTTGCATTCATGCCAGAAGCTCCAATATAAACATTACTGAGCTTTAAATATTACCAGAAGCTCCAATATAAACATTACTGAGCTTTAAATATTACCAGAAGCTCCAATGTAAACATTACTGAGCTTTAAATATTACCAGAAGCTCCAATATAAACATTACTGAGCTTTAAATATTACCAGAAGCTCCAATGTAAACATTACTGAGCTTTAAATATTACCAGAAGCTCCAATATAAACATTACTGAGCTTTAAATATTACCAGAAGCTCCAATGTAAACATTACTGAGCTTTAAATATTACCAGAAGCTCCAATATAAACATTACTGAGCTTTAAATATTACCAGAAGCTCCAATGTAAACATTACTGAGCTTTAAATATTACCAGAAGCTCCAATGTAAACATTACTGAGATTTAAATATTACCAGAAGCTCCAATGTAAACATTACTGAGCTTTAAATATTACCAGAAGCTCCAATATAAACATTACTGAGCTTTAAATATTACCAGAAGCTCCAATGTAAACATTACTGAGCTTTAAATATTACCAGAAGCTCCAATATAAACATTACTGAGATTTAAATATTACCTGAAGCTCCAATGTAAACATTACTGAGCTTTAAATATTACCAGAAGCTCCAATATAAACATTACTGAGATTTAAATATTACCAGAAGCTCCAATGTAAACATTACTGAGCTTTAAATATTACCAGAAGCTCCAATATAAACATTACTGAGCTTTAAATATTACCAGAAGCTCCAATATAAACATTACTGAGCTTTAAATATTACCAGAAGCTCCAATGTAAACATTACTGAGCTTTAAATATTACCAGAAGCTCCAATGTAAACATTACTGAGCTTTAAATATTACCAGAAGCTCCAATATAAACATTACTGAGTTTTAAACATTACCAGAAGCTCCAATATAAACATTACTGAGTTTTAAACATTACCAGAAGCTCCAATATAAACATTACTGAGTTTTAAACATTACCAGAAGCTCCAATATAAACATTACTGAGGAAAATACAGATGATTCAGAAAGAGTTGGATGATATATATACAGTCAACATCATGGTGTTTGGAGTGATCACTAGTGATGATAATGTCATGCCTCCATTCATCTTCATAACAGGGCCTCAGACTCAACACAGAGGTGAACATCAAGACCTAACTCCCCAGACTGCAACCACGTTGATTATTATGTGTGGGGCCCAGTTGAGTGAGAGACCAACAAAACTCCTTGTAATACCAAAGGCAAGGATTATGGCAGCATTCACCAATTTAAACAAGGAGATATGTCCAGAAGAGTTGCAGGAGATTCTCATGTCATCTTGACACTGTGGTTAAAGCCAATGGTGATTTTATTTAATAAATTTACTCTTTAGTATTTCAAGATATTTTTGTTTAATTTTGGATATTTGTTAAAATGAGATGTCTTTGTTATTTTCATTTTTGTATAATTTAGGTAACAATTTATCGATCACACCCTATGTGTGGGGAGGGTATATAGTGAGAGAGAGATATGCATGGTGGATCTTCCTGTTGATTTCAAGATATGAGGGCATAACAATTCAGTTCAGAACTGAATCACTAAACTACCAATGCAGATGCTTTGATTAGAGTTGTGAATACCGAGATACCTGGGAAATGGTGCACATTATGCGACAACGTCTGACAACAGTCTTTTTCTTTTGGACTCAGTATACCAGTCAGGTGCGTTATATTCACTTCTATCTTGAGAAAGATATAAATCCATATCCTCCCCCTGACTATGGGTTAAATAGCAGGACAGACTGGGTTCAATAGCCTTGGTTTTCAGCCAGTCTAACACAGAAAGAAATGAACCTACTGCAGGAAAATCTTCTGCCTTTTGTCAGTCATGAATTGAAAGAGACATGAAAGACCAAGTGTGCATCATGTATGGCGCTTAACTTACTAACTGATGCCAATCCCAGTTTCCTTAATGATAACTCCTACACACATGTCAAAACATACATACAATTATATATATATATATATATAAACTGTAAATTTAAAAAAATAAGTTACTCCAAAATTTGCTTGACGAGGAAATGGAACTAATGTCTTTAATTTAATAACAAAATTAAATTCGAAGCTTTTAGCTTCCATTTTTGAAACATGTTTATTACTGTGTAGCGAAAAAAAAAAATTTTAAATCAGTTAATTTATAATATTAATGCTCTGTAAATTTACATTGAGCTCTATTGTGTAAAAATAAAAATATCTATGAGAACACCAGATTATATATCTTATTGTTCTTACTTTTTATCATATATATATATATATATATATATATATATATATATATATATATATATATATGAATTGGTATCAAATATAGGTCCAGAATACAACAGAATAAGATAAATTACAAATGAGAAATATTTATCAATCTAACATGTTTCACTTTTATTGAAGATTCATCAGATAATGAGATATGGAGAAAAAGAAGATATATACTTTAATTACAATAAAGACTATGATTATTATACACTTGCATACATAAAACAATATTTACATTTGGAATCTGTTAATTTTTTAGAAATTCAAAAGGATGCTTTGTCTCACCTCAAATTTGGAATGCCATTATTTATACTAATGTTTGTTCAGTAAGTCATATGCCCATGAAACAAAATTAAACAATGAAAACCAAACAGCACAAAAATAAAAATACCAGAATTGCTTTCTTCTTTTTCACTCCATCTAATTCTCTGATGATGCTTTAATATCAAGAAAACTCGATATAACATGATATATTGATAAACATTTCCTATTACTTGGTTACCTTATCACATCTATATATATATTGTGTGTATTTAGGCAGCATTTTTTCATTAATGCATGTTTCATTAAATAATATAGACAAGTCTTGTCTATTTATTTTAAGCAAATTCCTTTCATATCATCTGATAAGCTTATTAACATTATCATTGAAAGACAAAAGAAAATCAACATATTGATACATGTTTTTAATCCTATCTAAGCTTTCAGCTTACATAATCCATCATCAAAGATGACAAGTACATTACAATAAATTGAACAATACACGGACATAGCAACAATGATAGTCTGTTTTGTTTGCATGGAAGATTTCCAAGAAACAACAAACTTGTGCATACGAGCCACTGGAAGATTATTTTTATAATAATTCTTTCATGTTAAGATGAAATTCATCAGGGAAGACAGTGTAGGTTTTACCTACCCAAGTAATTGACTCTTCTTTGGTTTTTCCTTTATCAAAAGCAAGAACCAACATACAGCAAAATTTATTATATGTGTAGCAGTAATATGTTGAAGTGCATATCACAAACATTTAATGCCATTTTGCATGCTAATAATTTCCAGTTAGCTCCCTTATACTGGGACATTTGTTTTACAAAAAATTTCATAGCTAAAATAAAATAAATTTAAAATTTTAAAATAATTATAGCAGAGTGTATTAATGTTTTTGCTTTTTTTAAAAAATTACCGTCACAATGAAAAGTAGATTTTATCACAGTTGCAAAAAGTTTATTGTTGTAATTTACCTCTGAGGATGATTTTGGAGGATATCAAAAATACTTGGGTCAGGAAAAACTACAATGTCTTCAGGGATGAATTTCATTTTTACATCAGGTAACTGATTAGAGAACTGGAAAGGATCGTTATAAAAAACAAATAGACATAATATATCCATATTATTCAATGGAACATGTTTAAATTATGATTTGCTACCAAGATATATATATATATATATATATTTTTTTTGTCATCCACAGACAGACTGTTTCACTGTTTCACAGCTCATCAGTGTGGCTAGACGTCCGGTTGCCTTTAGCTAGGATCGAAACCTGACTGAATTTGCGTCAGTCCAAACTTCTCCCACTAAGCCGTCAGCGTACGGTACGGGATGAAGGTGAATTTTAGCGTGTTTATTTTTAGATTCAGATAAACACACAGTGACTGACAGTGACTCAATTCTGTCGAAGAGTCGTTCAGCATATATATATATATATATATATATATATGTGTGTGTTGTGTGTGTGTCTATGTATGTATTTCTAAAGAACTAATGGATTCATATTTAATCTAACAATTTATTAAACTTGAGGTTTATTTTTGTTATGTAGATGATACTTTCTGTCTCTTTATCAACAAGAATAAAGTGGACCTTTTTTTTTACATCCCTAAATAATATTCATCCAGCCCTTAAGTTTACTTTGGACAAGGTAACTGATTCTCACTTCCTTTTCTTGATGTACTTGTTTGTCAACCTTCCCCAGATTTTCTTTACTTTGGTGTAAGGAAAATAAAACTTTACTGGTCTATATATCCATTGAGACTCTTGTCCCATAAATCAAAAACTCAGTTTAATTACAGGGCCTTAATTATTTGTTCTAAAACTAAGCTGGATGATGAGATCAGATTTATTATCACTAATTTCTGTAACAATGATTATCTGCTGGACATTGTTCACTCCATCATTAACAATAAAATTTCGGATTTTAATAAAACTAAGCCTGTTTCTGTGCAGAGATGACTGGTATACCTAGATCTTCCTTGGCTGTGTAACATCAGTGACAGATTTGCTAAGCAGATTTCTTTGGAATTTTGACAATTCTCTTTTGCCGCTAACACCTGTGTGTTTTTTTTTCCTTCTAAATCCATCTTAGCATCCATGCAAAAAGATGTTATTCCTCCCCACAATAATAGCTTCATTATTTATTTATTTATTCAAATGTAGTTGCAGTTTGCACTACATAGGATGAACCATAAACTCATGCCTACAAAAATCCATAACTCAAACTATTTACCTTCAGATGTTCTGACTAACACATACGATCTTCAGTTGCTGAACACCTCATAAATAACCACAATTGTGCTGCTAATTTCAATGTGGACTCTTTTTCCATCTTAAGTAAGCCACACTCCAATTACCACTTGAGGCCATATACATTCAATCTATGCAAACTTCTCTTTACAAGCAGAAGAATTTTGTACTCGGTCTCCAGGTAGTTTCTATTCTAAAAAATCATTATTTTTTCTCCTCTTTCCCATTCCATTTTATTGATGATTTATACTTATGTATTAACCTTGATTTAGCTCTGTTGAATGAGGTTCAAAACCGGTTAGCTAGCCCATTTTTCTGAACACAGCCTGGCAAGGTTATATTTTCCCCATTACATTTTGGATACAAAACTGAGCAGCTATGGACTTTCGATAAAAATAATGTGCTTTCCTTAAAAGGGAAAATAAAACTTTGCTGTGATATTCACTCTCTGCTGCTTCACAGTCTAAGCCATGCTGGTTCAAACTGTGGTTTCTCCTAAGGGGTATACAGGTTTTAACCCTGCAGGAGAGTACAGTTTTGGAGCGTGCAGGCTTATAGTGATAAGACACACAATTTAAAATAAAAAATGGGACATCTATTTCAAATATGCATATCCACTAAAAAAATAATGTTTGAAGCAATAAATATATGAAGTAATATTGAAGTAATAAATATATATATATATATATATATATATATATATATATATATATATATATATATATATATATATTGATGTATATATATATGGTGTGTATTTAGTCAGCAAATGTTTTTGTTGGACATATTTTGCAGTTATACTAATAATTTTTTGACCTTTCAGTATGTGGTGTGCTTAATGATTTTTGAGGCCTTCCTAAGATGCGACCACATCCATTCTGCAGTATATCAATTTCTGAGTCAATCTTCTGAGGAAAATTAATATCCAGACCCTTATTAACATCTTTCTTGTGGTTTTCATGCTCAATATGATTCTGTTCAAAATCTCTCTTACCACTGCTCAAGATAAACGGTCTAGGGCTTGGTTTTCCCACTCATTTTCCCTGAAAAACTATTTTCCTAGAAAGATTTCGTAAATTTCAACCAAAAATAGCACTAACTGTTCTATCAATAAATGCCAAATGTTTCCTTATATGGAAAAGGCAATCAGCTATCTGATAAACATACATTATGCCTTAGATTACTCAGCCATGGAAACTGAACACAGCCTGGCAAGGTTATATTTTCCCTTTTACATTTTGGATACAAAACTGAGCAGATATGAACTTTCGATATAAAATAATGTGCTTTCCTTAAAAGGGAAAATAAAACCTTACTAGGCTGTTTGTTCTCTGTGTTTAATCTGTCTAAAGTATGCCTGATCAAACACTGATTTGTGCAACAAAGCAAAATGCTAGCTCAGAGCCACATATGTTTCAAAAATATATTTAAAAAATATTTTAGCTATATATATATGGTGTTTGTTTATCAGATGTATAGAAAGTCAGTCGGTTATGTGCCATATGTGATACACACCTAGGTGATCATTTCTCTTTCGATACATGACTGACGAGGCAAATGTTTTTCCTGCAGTAAGTTGCCATTTCTTTCTGTGGTAGACCAGTTGCCATCCAAGGCTATAGAACTTGGTCTGTCCTGCTATTTACCCATAGCTGGATGAAGAAGAAGAGGATTCATACCTTTCACAAGGGTGTGAGCATGAAAGTGAATGTAATGAATTCAAATGAAATTCAAACTCAGCTCTCTGATTCCTCAATCTGAGCAGCTATCCATTACTCCACCATGCCTCCTAAAAACACACACACACACACACACACACACATGCACGTACGTATATATATATATATATATATATATATATATATATATATATACATGTATGAAGCTTGTTCAGATTGATTCTACATTTAATGCCCAGTTATGTTTGACCTATGTCTAACCTAGTTTTGAATCATGAACTGTGAGATTAGCTTCCATTTCTGAAGGTAAGTTTCAGAATTATTCTTGGAAAAAAAAAATTTTGTGTTCAAAGTTTACTGAAATCTAGGAGACAAGCTGGGATGTTTTTGAAGAACAAAAATTTAAAAAATTTATGTGTGTTTTAGAAAGAATGTTTGTAAAATATTTATTCTGGAAGTGTACTTTTAACAGTGGTACAAAATATTTGTTTTTGACTTTCCACTAGTTTAACCATAATAAAAAAAGAAGACTTTATTTAACCAAGGCAGAAAAAAAAAACAGATTAAAAATAGAAAAAATAAAAAGATGATAATAGTTTAATCTTTATTTTTTTTGAGAAAACATTGTAAAATTGTAATGTTTGATATCTTTACACAAGATACAAAAGCTTCCAGATGTTCATAATGGCATACATATGAACACATTCTTCTGTTGGCTGAAAGAACTAAGATGAGATAGAGACTTTTGAACAAAGTTTTTAAGAAAAAACACCTTACTTAAGCGGTCTATGAAAAACTACATGGAATAAAAACTGGGAAACAGATTTTATTAATCATAATTTTTTACTTGATGTTACCCAGTTAGTGTATTTTGTATTTTTATCCCAAAATGGTTGACTTAAATCCATTTAAAGTTCATCATTACTTGTTTAGTAAATAGTAAATTTATAATTCTGATTATGCTTATGATCTATTTTATTGAACTTAAGCATAAAATAAAGAATATACATATTTAAAAAAAAATGTTTACTGCATTGAAACTGGCTTAAGAATATGAACCTGACTGAAATTGGAACTCGGTTCTCTGATTGCCAATTCCAAACAGTTATCCATTACACCATCCACACATCCAAGCTTACGGCAGCTGGGATTAACAATCAGTCACCAATCTAGCTACTGATCAACCATGATGTTATTTAATGTTAGTGACTATGAGAATTGGTGTTTCAGTGTGATGTGTATGCAAGCACTTTCTCTATCATGTGACATCATGTTGCTTTCACACCGTAGTGTCACCCTCATGTCCCCGCTGCTTCTCATAAAAATTAAGATTCACACATTTTTTTCCAAAAAATTCTGCTACTTTATGGAGCAAATTTCTGCATAGATGCTTCCCTGAACGGAACCCCAAAATCCTCACCTCTTCAAATCAAGAGTCACTCGTTATCTATCCTCTTCATTCTCACTTCCTATCACCACCTCTTTTACTCATATAACACCTCAATTGTCATAAACATTTTAAACATAACCTTCTACCTTGAGTGGCTCTCAAGACTTGTATTGGGTTTAAGGGGTATAAAAGAATTAGAAACAGAACCATTCCTAATGAGCAGGAACAAAAAGAGTAATCAGGAGAACAGTAGATAGCAATTGACATTGCATTTGAAGATTAAACTTCACTGCAAGGCATGGGGCTGGAAGGGAGTTCCACAAGTAAGAAGTATGAGAAAAGAAGCTGTTAGCATCGAATTTATAAATTTTGTGGTTACATCTCACCAACACAACTGTAAATTGATGAGATCTCAATGCCAGTCTAGTACTGCGCTTAAATTCAAAAAGTCTAGGTACCATAACAATTTCCATGAAAGTATTTATAGAAATGGTACAAGAAAGCATCCTTGCAGCAGTGGGGAAGTGAATGAACCTAAGCCATCAGATCAGGACCAATAGTATTACTGATTCTTCTTTGGGTTTTATCAAGGAAATCTAGGTAAATAACAGTAGCACTAGAACATATGTGATTCCAATATTCTAAGTATGGATGAATGGTAGACTTATAGATATGCATGATAATTTTTATTATTGAAAACATACCATATTATATCTCAGTCAAATTTAATAATACAAAATTCTTTAGATTTCTCTTTAGAGGCTAGTGTAGTGATGGTTAGGGGTATTATACTAATGATACCTGGGTTCATATCCAAATGATCTTGAAAAGAAAAATCAACTTTCTTTACCAAGTGTTCTAAGAAAAATGAACCAAGATAAAATTTTCCAAAATAAAAACTGTTGTCTGGAATTGGAATGAAACCAGTGATGGTAGAATGTGGTATTAGTAAATACTAAACACTTGAAATATCTCAGTATATAGATTAGTTATAACAATTTTGGAAGTGGGGATAAGGAAATTGAACATCAATTCAGCTGTAATATTTCAATATTTCAGTCAGACAATCTTCCCAACTCTCCATTAATCCCTTACATTCTTTTATCTGTATATTTTAAAGTTATTTTTAAACCCCTTTTTATTCCTCTTTTAATTTTGAATTAATATTTCATTCTTCATATAACCCCAAATTAATGTCACATGGTTAATATTCAGGTTTGATTTTATAAAACTTCTTCTCTTTAAGACAAATACCTTCCACCCTTCACTGACCCCAACTCATGCCTTTCATCTAATTGAAACATTGAAATGGATAAATCCTGTATTAGTTTTTCAACTGTTTTTTTTTTTTTTTTTTTTTAGCTTTCACGGTTAAATTTCTATTTCTGACATGAACTCAGTCCGCACTGGGGTTGATGAGACCAATGACTGATATCTTCATCTGCTGAAATAAGCTATTCCCTATATGAGGGGGATTTAGGATTTTATTGTTTATTAATTATATTGCTCCATAATAATAAATTCATTGAGCTCTTTTAGCGGATCAGTTTTAATATTTTATATTACTAGGATTCACATGGATTATATACCAATGGATTTGTTACCTTTATTATATATATATATATATATATATATATATATATATATATATATATAATAATAATAATAATAAAGTAATTCACATACAGGCCTGTTTCGCTGTATCATAGCTCATCAGTTCAACTTGACCTCAAAATGGTTCAAGCCAGGATTGAAACCCGACTGATTTGGTATCAGTCAAAGTTTCTACCCTTAAGCCATCAGCACCTGGCAGAAAGAAAGGTGAATCCTAACATATTGTTTCTATTAATGTAAACAAACACCAGACAGACAGACACAATATATATATATATATATATATATATATATATATATATATATAATGAATGCACATACAGCTATGTTTATAGTGCAGCTCAGTTACATGGTTACCTAATTCATCAGGTACAAATGGTTCATTTACCATTTGTGCCTGATGAATTGGGTAACCATGAAACTCTGAGTTGCACTACAAATGTAGGTATATGTGTATTTATTAATATATATTTTATAGGTCTGTTTAACTATATTGAACACTATTCTGTTTACACCTTAAATTGCATAAATATTTATTTGCTCATCTGTTATCACATCATCTGTTATGATTTGTTATCACATGAATATATAGTTGTTAATATCTCATATATACGCTAGGAAGTCAAGTCTACCTTGCTATTTACGCTATACCTGCGGGAAATGTCCAGACAACAGCTTCTATTTTGGAGAGGTTTATTGTGATTCCTTTTTCTTGGTGCAATTAGTAAAGAATACTTTTCTCAAGGACATCAGTGTGAAAGTGAATGCAACAAACAAGACTGGAATTTGAACTCCGGTTGTGATTTCAACTTTCTATTCCCATACTCATCTAGCTATCTGCACATCCATTTAGCTGTTTGTATAATGTAATCTCCCTGTTTTAGACTTATGGTGAAGTCAATAGAGAAATTTCTAATGAATGGAAACAAAATTTAAAGTAGAGAAAAAAAGAGGATGTCATATGGAAAGCTTTGAACAAAAATCATCAAGGTGGGGTTGATAATATAGAGCAAGGAAAAAGAGAAATTTTATTGCTGGAATGATTTGAAAGGGAGAAACCCAGCAAGTAAGTTAAAAGGAAATTATTTAAAAAAAATTAACCTGCAAAATATGAAAATTTTCACCTGAATTAATTAGAACTATTAGGCATCACTTAAATCTAAAAACGTTGAATTCATTCCCCTCAAGGTAATCCATAACAACAGATTAGTACAGGGTTGATTGAGTTCAACAAAAACATAAGATATGATAGAGATGAGTAATTACTGAGGAATTTCCAAATAGTTTGAATGCTTATCTCGTAAACATGTAGTGTACGTGGCTAGGGATTCATAAAGTTCAACAGTTAAGTTTTGCAGTATTAGGGCATATGATTTTGTTAACAAAGAAGTGATTTTTCTCTTTAGTTTTTAAAGCATGAGACCAGTTAGGTGCAGAGAGATGCTCTCATGCAGAATGGCTTCCCTGATAAATACAACCTTCAAAAATTTAAATGCAATGTCAATCGCGATCTTTTATCTTCCTGAACACCATTCATCCTTTGTCCTTTCCTCAATCCTACTTATACTCAGTCTTTTCTCTCACTTTCACTCCCTGTAACCCCCTGCGTACTAGTGGCATTTCCGCCTAACTTGAAGTGAAACGATTATATATATATATATATATATATATATATATATATATATATATATATATATATATATACACATATATACATACATGATTATATATTTATATATATATATATATATATATATATATATATATATATACATATATACATATATGATTATATATTTATATATACACATATATGATTATATATTTATATATATATATATATATATATATATACACATATATGATTATATATTTATATATATATATATATATATATATATATATACACATATATGATTAAATATTTATATATATATATATACACACATATATATATATATATATATGATTATATATTCATATATATATATATACATATATATATATATATATGATTATATATTCATATATATATATATATATATATATATATATATGATTATATATTCATATATATATATATATACATATGATTATATATTCATATATATATATATATATACATATATGATTATATATTCATATATATATATATATATATATATATACTTATATGATTATATATTCATATATATATATATATATACATATATGATTATATATTCATATATATATATATATATATATATATATATACATATATGATTATATATTCATATATATATATATATATATATATATATATATATATATATATATATATACATATATGATTATATATTCATATATATATATATATATATATATATATACATATATGATTATATATTCATATATATATATATATATATATATATACATATATGATTATATATATATATATATATATATGATTATATATATATATATATATATATATATATATATATATATATATATATATACTGTATTTTCTGGCTTACAAGACACACTTTCTTTTTACTAAAACATACCCTGAGAAATACATGTGCGCCTTTGAAGATGAATGTAAGGCAACACCCAGGCTCAAATAAGCTTGGACAATCACCTAATTGGCTTACCTAATAGCGACATGGATTTGTATTTTCAGTCATTACACTATAATTTTAGGTATCTATCTAATTCAGCCTTTTATAGGATGTAACCTCAGTACTTAGCTCTTACAAGTATTTTCAAACTATAAACCTTTCTGGAGCTGAGACACAAGCTTAAACATGCTCTGTTTACTAGCAGCGGCGGGAGGCTTTCTGCTCTTTACTAGTATGTCATTGCCATACAAACAAAATTGGATGAATGATTAATGTAAACAATACATGGAGCCAGTATGTGAGGGATGCATGATGAATGTGTTTTTGTATGAGAATAACTTTTTTTTCTTAGAAATTTCTTTCCAGTATTAGGGTGCAACTTCCAAACTGCAGCATCATGTTAATCGGAAAATACAGTATATATATATATATATATATATATATATATATATATATATATATATATATACGTAAACATTACTATAAACTTTATCTTAGCTGTTACACATGTTGCTATCCCTGTTTTTTTGTTGTTTTTAAATTTCTTAAACTGTGAAATTAATATCAACCGGCCTAAATTGAGAGACCTGACAAAAGAACAAAATTGTTCCTCCTTCTTAACCAAAACATGTCCCTACCAGTTTGGCTACAGAGATCAGTCTAATAGAGCAAGGTTCAAATTACCTATTTAAGGAAAGCACATCTTGTTGGGGCTTCTATGAATCTATATCTGCCAGCTTATTTTGTATCTTAAACCTAAAAGTTTTCTGTTATTGTAATAAAATCATAAGATTAGCAGTGGTCAATTAGAAAATGTTAAATTTGAAATTTAATCAGTGTATCTAATAAGTGTTTATGAAATTCATATATTTATATATATAAATATATATATGTGTATGTTGAGTGATAGGCTAATTCTATAAACAACAGCCACCTGCACTAATGCAAAGCTCTTCAGTAAAATGAATGGAGCACTTTGGCTGATTGGCATTTGTTTACATGTGTAAAAACAATATGCTAGATTTAGTTGTGTAACTCTACCAAGTGAAGATAGCTCTGACTGACACCTAATCGGTTGTGTTTCAATCCTGGCTTGAGGCATTTGGATGTCTAGTCACACTGAGGAGCTGTGATACAGCGAAACAGTACTGTCTGTGAATGACATGACATGATATATATATATATATATATATATATATATATATATATAATTGACAATGACCAGTAAAACTTTAAGTCAGTTTTTGATAAGTTTCCATATTTTTGATACAATAATTAATAGTCTAGATGTCAATCGAGCACTTTATTATCTAATTTTATGAATATCAATAACTTTAGGTGTGTTTAATCGCACACATGCACATATAATTGATTGGATAGAGTTACCTTGGAGAGGTCACTTGCTCACTGGATGAATTGTTTTTTTTTTAATAACTGAAATACAATTATATCTATATGACTGACTCACTGCTTCATGTATTTACTTTACTAGAATTTTTAAAAAAACCTCCCAGTATTTAGCATTGTTGAAATTATCGCTAACTCCAGAAGTCTGTGCCTGCTTGGTTTCATGTTTTCCACTGACCTGAGATGGAACATCTTCATCTACCACAAGGAAAGTTGGTTTTCTGTGTTGTGCCAGAAGGTTTTTTTTTGGCCTGAGTCCATTCTTCAGATCTATAAATCAACCATTTGTCCTTGCATTGAATACTGTTGCCATATATAGTCTGGTGTCCCCAAGGTTCTCGATAAAATCCAGAGACAGATATGCAATGTGATAGGTCCTGATCTGGCATCTCACCTACAGTCACTTTCTCACAGATGTGCTGTGGCTTCTCTCTGTCTTTTCTACAAATATTTTCATGGCAATTGCTCTGACGAGGTACTTTCACTGGTACCCAAACTGCATGAATTTAAGGTGCTATGAGATTGGCATCTTGGTTCCACCCTTTCACTGTCAAAACAATTAAATGTAGCTGTCTCCTCTACTCCAACAGCAACAGCTTCTTATCTCACACTTCCTTACAGTGGAACTCCCTTCCTCTTATGTGCTTCCCTGATAGCTATAATCATCAAATATTCAAACGTATTGTTGATTGACATCTTCTGATGCCTTGATCTTGATCCCTGTCCTTCTCTTTATCCTTTCCACAAGCACCTCTCTTTACTCTTACTCTGACTCTCTGTAACCTCTTGCATGCTAGTGGCACTCCTTATCTATACTTTAAAAAAAAAAAATTAATTATCCTTTCAGTGTATTTAAAGTGAGTAGTCATTTTTATTGAAAGTAAATCTGTACATTTCGATTTGTAATGGAAATTGCTTGACAATTTTAACAATCTCAAAGAGGGCAATATTACTGGTGGATTCATATTTTCTATGAAATTTTTAGAACATTCATTTAATACTGTTTAATTAAAAACAGAGCATTTACTCAAATAAAGTGTGTCAATAAAAAACGTGTAAACAGAAAATATACACATATATATATATATATATATATATATATATATATATATATATGAAGAAATATATTCTTAAGGTGTGCTTTATTTATGGGATAAAGTACTCAATATCAGAGTTAGAGTGTGTGTAAATATAAAAGTGAACATTGAAGTCAACACTTAGAGTCAACAGTCTGTTTCATACTGGACACAATCAGGGTGGCCTAACGATTGCATCCAGCATGAAACAGACTGTCACCTCTAAGTTCTTCAATGTTCACTTTTATATATATATATATATATATATATATATATATATATATATATATATATAGCATATCTTCATTCAAACATGTTTCTGTCTATTTATTTTCATACTATTACAAAATATGTTTGTTCAAAATTTGATACACTGTGCAAAAGTTAACTTCTCCACAGAAAATAATTTTCTACACTGAATTAAAAAACATTAAACAAACTCACAATAATAGTAACTTTCTTAATTACATCATTGATGGACAAATTAGACAAGCCATTAGAAATACTAACAATAACATAAATAAAAAAAAACATAATACTTCCTCAAATAACCCTAAAAATATCAACATACAATACCATCATCAAATGTATTCTAACAATAAACAAAATGAAAAAGTCTTTAAAAACTCACATAAATACTAATATATTCCTCACTGACCCCAGTAAAAAAATAAAACTAATTATATATTATACTATATTTAACCCAACGAACTTAATCATAAGCAGTAACTCTTCTCTGTCAACTAGTGTTTTGGAAAAGACCAACATTGTATATCAGTTTAAAAGTCTTTTGGGAGATTGTATCTCTGACAAAAATGTATGTACATATATTGGTTTGATGACCACAACATTATCAAGACGTCTTACCTCCATATGTTGGATACAAGACCTATCATACAGCATTTAAAGGCACATTCCTGCCTACCTTCACAATACAGGAAAGTACCTGTTGACAATACCAGTATATTACACAATGAAAATAATAAACAAAAATTTCAAATTCTCAAGGCCCTCTATATCAAAATCAACCAACCAACACTTAACAAAATTTATTATCTCTGTAGCAGCAATGTATTGAAGTGCAAACATTTAATGCCATTTTGCTTTTCTTCAAATTTCCAGTCAGCTTCCTTATATTGAAACGCTTGTTTTGCAAAAATTCCGTATCTACAATAGATAAATTTAAAAAGAATTACAAAACACATTAGTACATCTGTCTATATTTCTGAGATGAGTTATTATGTACACTATTTACATTATTCAGACTATTGTCATCATCTTTGTTACCATGTTTCGGCCATTGTACGCAACTGGGGAAAATTATACTGAGAGGTGCCCAGCCCTGGGGAACAGCTGCCTGAGGTCATGCCCTCTCATTGCACCAGAGAGAGGGCTGGTGCTCACACTGATGCCAGTGCAAACTGGTTGTGGAGGTTTGGGAAATTTTTGTGTGGGGAACATTAAACTGACTTTGTATCACAACCTGGTCAAGTAAATACCAAATTACTATCAAGTAGAGCTGGGACTTTTTAATCTCAAAATTCATGAGAGAATTGGCTCCAATTTCACATTTATTCATATAGATTCCATAATATAGGTTTTATTTAATTAGCTCTTATGTTTCTCTAACTCTTCAAATGTTGAATGTATAACTAATTCTAATTTCTATTTTCCCATCTTTACACTATATTAATTTTATCTTATACATTGTCCCCATTATGTCATGCGTGAAATAAAAATATTGTACAGAAAATAAGGATCTATGTACATCAAATCAGCTTTAAATTAAGTGGCAGCAGAAGAATTATTGCTGAACTTTTAAAAGGTAAGCTTTAACATTAATTCAGTACTTAAATGCAGTGATCAATTTTGAGTTCTTCTGTAATTTATTGATGCCTGATAGGGCAGCTTTTAAGCTAGCTGGAATCTTTCATGCACAAGGAAAATAAGAGTTACTCACTTTGAACCACGAAAGCAACAATAATGGCTTGTATAATATATTAATATATATTTTTAACCTCACATAATCTGGCAACCCTGAATCTGAGTTCAACGTAAATTCTTCCCAGCGCATAACGTTTCTAGGGCTTTTGAATGAGCTATGAATCATTGAAATCGGACCAGTGGGAACAGAGGAGTTGCTTGGGGACACACACATGCACAAACACGCATATACTGTACTTTATATATAAGATGTATCCTCCATTTTTTACTTCACACAGGATACACACTCTCAATATCTTTCTTCATAACAATGCTTAATAACTCTGGCTGTCACACTTGAATTTCTGCGCAGATGTTATCCTTGAATTGTTGAATTATCTACAGCTTATTGATGCATACATGCTCCTTAAGATATCCCCAAAGAGCATAATCAATACGTTTCAGATCAGGTGAATATGGTGGCCAAGAAATTATAGAATTTTGTAAAATTATCTGGTGGCTTAAATACAAAGTAAAATTCTACCATTTTAGATCTTTGTTTAGATCAGAATTTTTTCATGTGTAATTTTTCTACATTAAGTTGTGAAAAAGAAAATTAAAAAACACAACATAGAAATCAAAATTATATGAAAAAATCTGGCATGTCATGACATTTCTAAATAGCTATGTGACTTTTTTTGACAGTATGCATTACAGCACACTCGTGAAATAATTTTATAAGCATTAAAAAGTGCCAAGTTATTTGTATAATAATTTTATTTACAGAAGTCACAGTTTTTCTCTTGTGCCATTAATTAGCAGATCAGAATATAAATTCTATCTGATATTTACACATCTGAAACAAATATTTCTTTCGGTTATGAATACATAGTCTAGAAAAATATCTGCTTTAAATTATAAATTAAAAAAAACATTTGTAAGACATTTTTAATCTAGGCCTTAATCTAATTATTTTGTGACTCATAATGCTGATTCTTTAGTAATATTTTTCTCTCACTTGATTTTAGTTGTTGTGCTCATATTTATATGTTTTGTCCTCAATTGATTTTTGAAGAGTGAGGAGAAATAACAGCTTTGTTTTGTTGCATTTTTTCTTATATGTTTTGGTTCATCATTTTACAATGAGTAATATTTTTCCTTGCTCTCCAATGTTCAATTTGTTTGTTTTACGTGAATATATAGTTTTAAAATGTCCATTGTTTAAAGACATAATAAAATTTTACATCCAATAAATTGTATATACTCTTAATTATTTCTTGTAGAAACTATCCACTAAAGAAATTTCTTTCCCAATAAAAAGAGAAATATGACAAAAGCTATCAATTATCAAATAAGTATTATTGATTTCATTTTGTAACTGATAGTGCTGATTCTCTGGTAACATTTTTTCTCACTCTTGATTTTAGCCATTGTGCTCATATTTATATATTTTGTCCTCAGTTGAGCTCTGAAGAGTGAGGAGCAATAATAGTTTATTCCTTTTGTGTTGCTTTTTGTTATATTTTTGATTCACCATTTTACGATGGGTAATTTTTTTCCCTTGCTATTCCTCTCCTATGTTTTAATTTATTTGCATATATTATGTAAATATATACATTTTAAAATGTTCATTTTTATAAAGCCATAATAAGATTTTATAAGCCCAACAAATTACATACATTTTTAATTAGTTTTTGTAGCAACTATCAGCTAATGAAATTTCTTTCCCAATAAAAAGAGAAATATGAAATGAAACTATCTAGTAAATATTATTGATTTATTGCAACTACGATAATGATTTATTTGAAACTAGGGCTCAGCTTAAATTAAAAATAGTTTAGATAAAAAGGATTCATTTTCCCTGATGGCTTGGTTGTTTCCTATCTTGATAAATCTGCCTCATTGTTTGATCAAGTTTTGAACTGAGAGGTCATGGCATCATATTAAGAGGATTAACAATGCAGAAGTATTTGCCTTTTTAATACAACCCACTTTTCTGGTTCAGTAGTGGCAGAGAAATAGATAAATGAAGAGGTAATTCAGAAGAGAGCAAAGCTTTTAAAACCAACAATAGAGCCATTTAATAACAATGGTCAAGGAAGTAAGTATGCAAGTTTCAAATCATACAGGAATATCTAAGAATCAGATGTTTTCAGTAATTGGCAGAAAGAATTGAATGGTTATCATCTCTGTGCATTATTGCTTCAGTTTTTCTTCATCTTTCTTCCTGATGATTTTAACCTTTATTTATTACTCTCTTCTCTGTGCATTTCTTCAACATTTCTCTTCCTATTTTCTCTTTAATACTTTTTCTCTTCCATGTGCTTTAATTCGGTCTTTCTCATTCCATTCTCTTTTGATTCCTTTCTCTTTTCATTTCTTGTTTATTCCTTTCTATTTTTCTTTGTGGTTTTATTCACCCATTCTCTTTCTATTTCTCTTTATTCCTTTCTCTATTCCTTAAGTTATTATTCAGCCTTTCCCTTTCCCCTTTATTCCTTTCTCTCTTCTCTATGTATTTATTCAGTCTTTCTCTTTCCATTCCCCCTTTTTCTCTTTCCTACGCATTTATTCAGCCTTTCTTTTCCCATTCTCACTTTATTCCTTTTTCACTCTTCCTGCACATTTATCCATCCACTTTTTATTCCTTTTTCTTTTCCCTGCACAGTTATTCAGCCCTTCTCTTTCCATTCTCCCTTTATTCCTTTTTCTCTTTTCCCTGCACATTTATTCTACCTTTCTCTTTCCATTCTCTCCTTATTCCTTTCTCTCTTCCCTGCACATTTATTCTACCTTTCTTTCCATTCTCTCCTTATTCCTTTCTCTCTTCCCTGCACATTTATTCTACCTTTCTCTTTCCATTCTCTCCTTATTCCTTTCTCTCTTCCCTGCACATTTATTCTACTTTTCTTTCCATTCTCTCCTTATTCCTTTCTCTCTTCCCTGCACATTTATTCTACCTTTCTCTTTCCTTTCTCTCCTTATTCCTTTCTCTCTTCCCTGCACATTTATTCTACCTTTCTCTTTCCATTCTCTCCTTATTCCTTTCTCTCTTCCCTGCACATTTATTCTACCTTTCTTTCCATTCTCTCCTTATTCCTTTCTCTATTCCCTGCACATTTATTCTACCTTTCTCTTTCCATTCTCTCCTTATTCCTTTCTCTCTTCCCTGCACATTTATTCTACCTTTCTTTCCATTCTCTCCTTATTCCTTTCTCTCTTCCCTGCACATTTATTCTACCTTTCTCTTTCCATTCTCTCCTTATTCCTTTCTCTCTTCCCTGCACATTTATTCTACCTTTCTCTTTCCATTCTCTCCTTATTCCTTTCTCTCTTCCCTGCACATTTATTCTACCTTTCTCTTTCCATTCTCTCCTTATTCCTTTCTCTCTTCCCTGCACATTTATTCTACCTTTCTCTTTCCTTTCTCTCCTTATTCCTTTCTCTCTTCCCTGCACATTTATTCTACCTTTCTCTTTCCATTCTCTCCTTATTCCTTTCTCTCTTCCCTGCACATTTATTCTACCTTTCTTTCCATTCCCTCCTTATTCCTTTCTCTCTTCCCTGCACATTTATTCTACCTTTCTCTTTCCTTTCTCTCCTTATTCCTTTCTCTCTTCCCTGCACATTTATTCTACCTTTCTCTTTCCATTCTCTCCTTATTCCTTTCTCTCTTCCCTGCACATTTATTCTACCTTTCTTTCCATTCCCTCCTTATTCCTTTCTCTCTTCCCTGCACATTTATTCTACCTTTCTCTTTCCTTTCTCTCCTTATTCCTTTCTCTCTTCCCTGCACATTTATTCTACCTTTCTCTTTCCATTCTCTCCTTATTCCTTTCTCTCTTCCCTGCACATTTATTCTACCTTTCTTTCCATTCTCTCCTTATTCCTTTTTCTCTTCCCTGCACATTTATTCTACCTTTCTCTTTCCATTCTCTCCTTATTCCTTTCTCTCTTCCCTGCACATTTATTCTACCTTTCTCTTTCCATTCTCTCCTTATTCCTTTCTCTCTTCCCTGCACATTTATTCTACCTTTCTTTCCATTCCCTCCTTATTCCTTTCTCTCTTCCCTGCACATTTATTCTACCTTTCTCTTTCCTTTCTCTCCTTATTCCTTTCTCTCTTCCCTGCACATTTATTCTACCTTTCTCTTTCCATTCTCTCCTTATTCCTTTCTCTCTTCCCTGCACATTTATTCTACCTTTCTCTTTCCATTCTCTCCTTATTCCTTTCTCTCTTCCCTGCACATTTATTCTACCTTTCTCTTTCCTTTCTCTCCTTATTCCTTTCTCTCTTCCCTGCACATTTATTCTGCCTTTCTCTTTCCATTCTTCCTTTATTCCCTTCTCTCCTGCATGCTTTTATTATTCTTTCACAAAAGAACAGATGAAGAAGAACTTTATTATTAGAGAGAAGAAATAGCGAGAAGTATCTTTCTTTTTCCAGTGGAAAACAAAGAAAAAAATTGGTAAGAGAACTTAAGAAAGGAGGAGTGAAGTGAGTGTAAGAGTAGCAGATGCTGGTTCACCTGGATCAAAGTTCAGGCATTATTAATTAACCAGATGCAACAAATTGCACTCAAGTAATTATCTGTGGTCAGGGGTGACACTTTTGAAGCTATGTATAGCAAATAATTAACCTTAGTGGGGCCAGCCATGTCAGCAAGTAAATTACCAATTTGCCAGGTTCTAGTTTACAACAGTAAAGAGTCTAATGACATTTTATTCTATTTTTACTGAATCCCAATGTTTGAAAACATAATAATTTAACACCTGCTTAATTACTTATTACTAATCACTAAAACTATATAGATGAATAAATTATCCTATTATTACTAATTTTCTTAAATCTATATATCTTTCTATATTTAATGTATCAGTTCAATAATCTATATAAAGGGTGTTTCCTTAAGATGGATTATATATAAGCCTGTTTCATTAAGATGGATCAAAGTCAGCAGTAAATAAATCAGTGTTATTGGTAAAAATTTATTTATTTCTCTATTGGGTCATGTTATTTAAGTCATGGCAATTATGTATGAAAAATAATCTTGCCCAAATATCTGCCAAATCTGAAAGAAAAAGAAAAATTATTAGATGCTTAAACTTAATTCACATTAAAATCGGTCCAAGTTATTGGAACACCTTTTATATCCATAATATAATGGGTTATTATAGTGTAAGAGGTTCTCTATATAATATTAAATAGTCATTCTATATAATTTTCTATCATTATCTGTATACATAGACACTCGCACACAGACACATATATATATATATTTAGTATATTGGGGCAGCAGATCATTATTCAAGCATATATTGTTAAATATAACAGACAATGAAAGTCTATTATGTTTGATCATGAGACATTCTAAGCTTTGTATAATGATTTTAGTTTTGGGAGAAAATAAAGACAAAAACTGTCCAACATTTTGATATTTTTTTTATTATGCTGTTCCTCTAAACTTTCAGCTCACATGAGCCATCATGAGAGTGATAATATGGGCATTACAACAGAGATGTTCAACATCACAGATGACATCCAGTCATGTACATAGAACTGCATAACGAATTTACAACCTGTGTCTGCTATTCCGTGACCATTATCGTCGCATAGCAAACTTCTATGTAGGCTTATAACTATAGATAAAGAGCTCCAGGTCAGAGAAAAAAAAAGCCATTTGGAGTCAGTCTTTAGACAAATTAACACAGGTGTCACAGCAAGTCGCTGAAGCATTACTTATATTATAAGCACATAATAATAATAATAATAGTAGCTGACCACTCATATTGGAAGATACCTGTCTACTAGGGTGGCTAGCCAATCCCTATTGCATACGCTTTCTCAGGCACATTTGTGTTTGTTCAACACCCACAGAGCCCACCTGTGGTTTATACTGCAACTATGCTGAGCGGACCTTAATTACAAATTTCTCGGAGAGAGCGTGTTGTCTAAACAAGGCCAGCATGTTTCAAACACTCGGTCACGATGACTTGTGACTTTGTGCTAGCACAACCACCTACAGCTCCCAAGTTTCACTCACAAGGCTTGGTTCAACCTGAGGTATGGTTTTGAGGTGCTTTCCAAAGATGCCACACACTGGGATTGCCTCCTCCAGAAGTCTCCTTCTTGACAAATTGACCATAGTGAGATTCGAACCCAGGTTTCATGGTCAGAAAGTGAACATTCTGTCCACTTGGCCGTGTGTTCATGTAGGCATATTATAACACAAACTAAATAAATGTGAAATATAACTAAATAAAATATTAAATTTTAAAATAATAAATAAATAAAATAAAAAACAAGATGTCATGACTATCAATAACTTAAAGCATAAGCCCTATGTGAAAGAACAGCTAATCCTTTAGTGATCTCTATATAAACCTAGCAGAAAGAGTAAAGATACATGGTTTGAAAATTACATGAGATATGAAACTAACAGTCACCATGCGGTATTGATTCCTGTGATCACATGGCTTTTAACTACAGTCTGTGTCTGAGAATGTGAACTCTTACTACATAAATATAGCAAATTTTAAACAATATATATATATATATATATATATATATATATATATATATATATATGATGAAATATAGTTTTAAGATGTGCTATATTTATGGGATAAAGTGCTCAATATCAGAGATAGAGCGTATGTAAATATAGATATAAAAGGGAACATAAAAGTCACCACTCGGAGGCGACAGGCTTGTCAAGCCTGACGATTGCATCTAGCATGAAACAGCCTGTCATCTCTGAGTGTTGACTTCTACGTTCACTTTTATATCTATATTCATATATATATATATATATATATATATATATATATATATATATATATACCTTCAGGTTTCATTAAGCACAACTGATGAGTTACTGTGATTCTAATTTGACTCATATAGATAATCATATCGTGGTATGTCCAATATTGATGATTTATATCACACCTATCGCTCAATTAGGACACATTTACATACCGTATATACTTACAGATAGGTCGCCTATTTTTTACCAAAAATGTTACAAAATATTAGGGGTGCGACCTATCCACTCGACATAAATGTAAAACAACACTACCTTGTCATCATGATTTCTGAGAAATCAGAAATGATACCCATAAAAACTAAAGCTATGGTTTTTCTCTGTATAGAAACAATTTATCTATCATATATACTGAGTTACTGCCTTAAACTTACCTCATGCTGCTAGATTCATATATCCATCACAATAAATAAATAAAATTATAAAATATTCATTGATCCATCAGTCACCGTTTGGTCAGGGCCCTTGCACTAGACTGATATAGAATCCCTGAGCATGCATACATAAGGAACCATGTGTAGTTGTTTATTGACAAAGAAAAAATAGTCCCACGGGTCATTCTGCAAAATATATATAACTTGTCACATATACGTTGGAAAATATGACTTAAAGAAATTAAATATATTCTTTATGAGATAATTTTCTTTAATGGTTGTTTCATATAACATTAAAAGGTGTTCTTAATCTTAAGTGTTATTTATAAATAACAAAGCACATGAATCTCGTGCCCAAAACGTTTGCACTATGTTGTATTACACAGAGTTGGTAGCCAAATTTATAGTTTATAATTTTAATTGTTGCAAACCCTAATCATAAGTAAAAGAAAGAGTTATGAAGCAGGTTTTAAATTTAAATTACTAAATTATGCAGAAGAACATGGAAATCGGTCAGCAGAAAGGCAGTTTGGAGTTTCAGAAAAGGTTGTCAGAGGACAGAGAAAGCAGAAAGATCAGCTTAAAGAAATACCGAAATCAAAGAGAGTGGCATGGTATTCAGTATCTCCATATCAAAATATGGAAAAAGAATTGTATGATTGGGTTGTGGACATAAGAAATAATGGCCTTATTATAACAAGACTTTCAATAAGAACCAGAGCCTTATTAACTGATGGACAAATGAGAATGATGTTTGACAGCGATGATAGTGAAGAAGAATTCTTGGGATTTAGTTCTGAATGAATTTTAAAACTGTAACTTGATATATAAATAGATAAACACTTTTTTCTAAATGTAACATAAAATTTTCTTCTGTGGTTCTATCTTTTTTTTTGTTGAGTTGACTCGATATAAAAATAATATGCGGTAAATATAAAAATACCAGTACAACAGTTACTTCCTTTTGTTTACGTGATGATTGACGAAATGCATTTTAACTGTGTTAATAATTTTAAGTTTTGAAATAAAGGTTGATATCAGATAATTCTTATGTTTAAAAAGGGCTGTGTAACTCCAAAGATTATGGTGCAACCTATCTGTGTGTAAATCATCAATTATTAAGCCATAAAGTAGGGTGCGACCTATCTGGAGGGGTGATCTATCCACAAGTATATACAGTACACAGAAAACAACCAAACCCCATCTGCAACCTATTAGTAGTAAATACACATGTAAAAAAAAGATTAAAAATAATGGAAGAACTAATAATAATAAGAAAACGCTAATACACAATAACATTGACTATAATCAAGGTCGCATAAAAGTAATCTTTGATGATGACTAAAAGAATAGCCTAAATTCCTCAACTTGCAGAACGTTTGGACAGTTTTTACACACTTTGTGTCCATAAAAGAAAACACTTATACAAAAACAAGAAATTTAAATAAAAAAGTTTTGTCACAGTTTCGTTGTCAGTCATCTTTAATGAAACTTGTATAAAAGAGGGATTGCTGCCCTAATACACATGCAAACACGCACACAGACATATATATATATATATATATATATATATATATATATATATATATGTTTGTGAGTATCTTGAAGTTAATCTACTGATACCTGTTTCTCAAACTGTTTTTGCTTCAAATACAGCAGGATAAACACATGAATTGTACTTATAATTAAATATATTTGAAAGAAGACCTATTTTTAAAGCACAAAATTACATTAGCATATAAGCAAGGCCATATATTAATCGAACCTCTCCTATTTCTCTGGGATTTGGCCAGTCAATTACAAAATAACAAACTGATATGTCAGTCTGCATTTATAAAATCACGATGCATTAATGATATTTAAACATCCATTTTGATAAGATGTCAATTTTCTTTTCACGTTATTTTTATTTTGACTTTTCTTTTTTTTTCATTAAAAGTATTTTTCAGTAAAATGACTATTTTTTTTTCATCTCTATATTAGTAAGTTCTCTTGGGATATTGAAGGCTTCAGTTAATTTTGCTATCTGATTTTTTTATTCCCCTAACATTACTCGGTCTTTTCTGAAATGTTTATCATAATATTATTCCATCAGTTGTTAATGCTGAAAGTTTCTACAGTTGATAAAGATTTACATATTTATTAAGTTTCTGTTTTTGCCTATTAACTTTATTCTTAAAAATAAATCAAATACAATTCAATTTTATTCTATTATAAATTTTTCCCTTATTTGCAAGGCAGTCTTGGGTATGACTATAAACTATTTTCAGCAACAAGTCCTTTGATCAAGAAATTGGAGGTTTTGAGGAACATTGAAGCCACCTCTTAATTGTTCCCATTCCACCTTGACTCGGGGTGGTAGCACCTGTTAGGGTCCCAGCTATAGGCAAATAGTGAAGCCTCCAAGCAAAAAAAAAAAAACACTATGAAAGTATAAAAATACCAGCAAAACACTTTTATATAAAAAAGAATGACCAACAATATATGTTATAGCAAAATGACCAACAATGCATTTACTGTAGTTCAAGGCATACAATTGCATTAAATAGATATTCAGTTGGAGCCATAAAATTGTGTTCAAAATATTTAGATTTCAGTACTGACCAACCAACTAACCAACCAACATGAAAGAACTATTTCATGACATTAATCCATAAAATATCCTACAGTTTCTCAAAGAAATCAAACTGTATTTCAAAATATATCTTTAACAAAACTACAACTTAAAACACACATCTTCTACTAATTATGTTGACACAAATATGTATATGAACAAAAGCCAAGTATTATCTACCATGTATTCAAATGTGGAAGCAGAATAACATATATCTTATTTTTTTACTTCAAAGCTCCCAAGAAAATTAAATTTTGGCAATAAATGACCTATGAGGAATTCATGTGCCGTTAATCAAATCAAAATCTCTCCATATGCAGGAGATGTGTTCCCAGTATTTTCACCAAAACATTAAAATGCAAGAAATTAAATCAGGATAACTAAAACAAGATAACTTTTGTATCTAAAGAACGCTTAAAAAAACTGTAACATTTAAAAATTAGTCCTGTTAATTTGATTAATGTTTGCTTATAATAATTTCTTTTATAAATAAATTCATTGCTGAATTGATGGCTCCAGTAGGTGGAGCGAGTTTCAGCCAAATGAAGTTCACTTATAACTGTACCCAGTACATATATTTTTATAAAAAAAATTACCAGCAATACCTATTTATAGTAAAATTATCAGCAATATATCTGTCAACATGAAAGAACTATTTCATGACATTAATCCATATAATATCGTACAATTTCTTAAATAAATCAAACTGTATTCCAAAATATAACTTCAACAAAACTACAACATAAAACACACTTCTAGTAATTATGTCAGTACAAACATGTATATGAACATAAGCTGAGTTTTATCTACCGTGTACTCAATTGTGGAGGCAGAATAACCTGTATCATATTGTTATTACTTCAAAGCTCTCAAAAAAATTAAATTTTGGCATTAAATTACCCATAAGAAGTTGATATGCCTTAAAAAAAAATCAATCAATCAATCAATTACTTGCAAGGACTTATTACCACTTATCATGTAACTAATTGATACCTTTTTGAATAAAATTCTGCAGGTTTTGATGTAAAGAAAGAAGTTTAATAACTGTCTGGAGATTCATATTTTATCGATTTCTGCATATATGAAGCAATTCAACAAATAAGAGATGCTATCATTAGATAACATGGTTTGCAAGAAATGTTATATCAAACAAGAAAGAAAGGTTATGTGCATCATCCAAATTACAAATTGGCGATAGCAAAAGCCAGCAAGTATGAAAATTTAAATATCTAGAAAATGTTTTAACAGAGAACGGAAAAATGCAACACTGAAATCCAGAGATGCACTGGGACAGGAAAAAAATAATTCCAAAAGCTAAGCAGAGTATCAAGAAACAGAAAAAATTCATGAGACACAAAGAAGAGAGTACTGAACTGTTATATAATATCAGTCCTACTATATGTCAGTGAATGCTGGACAATCTCTTCACAGATGAAGAAGAGACTTGGAGCAACAGAAAAGTGGTTCTACAGAATGATGCTGAGAATACGGAAAATTTAAGGAAAAAAAGGACACACTTATCATCAGAAAGAGATAACTGATATTTCTAGGGCACATAATATGAAAAGAAGGCTTAGTAAATTTGACACTTAGGACAGATTGAAGACAAGAAGGAAGTAGTGTAAACTGTTGGCAGATCAGGGTTTAGGAGAAATAGATCACCCATGTACTGAAGGAAAATGGCCCAAGAAGTAGTAGTCATAATATATTAAAATTTATATCTTTGACATTTTGATGTGAACTGAAACCATCATTTGTTGTATTTTCTTCTCGTCTGTATTGAAGTCACCTCAGAATAAAACACAAATTTTTGTCATTTACTTAGACAATACATACACACACACACACACACATATATATATATATATATATATATATATACTAGGAGGATGCACAGTAGAGTAATGAATAGTGGCGCCAATTGAGGAATCGGAGAGCCAAGTTGGAATTCCAATCAAATCCATTACATTCACTTACATGCTAATACCCTTGGGAAAGGTATGAATCCTCTTCTTCTCCCTCCAGTTATAGATAAATAGTAGGAGAGACTGGGTTCTATAGCCTTGAATGGCAACTGGTCTAGCAGAAGAACAAATCTGAATCCAAAACCTGCAGTGGGTTGTTTGGGGACCTTGTGACACACAGTGCATCAGGTCTCTGTATTCAGCGCTTCAAAAATTGTGGATGGTTCTGCACGAAACCTTCACCACTATAATCAAATCTCATGCACTGGTGTCGGGCTGTCAATTCCTAGGAACTGATCTGCTTGACCCTCATACGTTGAATTTGATGGGGGAGTAGAGTATATTTACTAATGTTCACCCAATACAAGACCCAAAGGCCACTCAAAGTAGAAGTTTATTATGTGCAGTTGTATTAGCGTAAGAAAGAACAAGATAACATGAAAGATAGCTATTTCTAGACTTGAAGAGGTCAAGATATAATTAGTGAATAAAATTTCAGAGTTCAGGTGGAGATGTTAGACGAATAGAGTTGAAGTAGACTTTAGAAGGAACTGGAAAACCAATCCTAAACAGGAAACAAGGATTTAACCTCCACTCTTGTTCAAAAGACTGTGGAGGAATGTGAACCAAATATACAATATCCTTCATTTATATTGCCAAACCCATTCAGAAATATCTAAACTGTCTTCTGTATACAACCACTTCCTAAGATCAATGATTAAAAATGAGTGGGTGGAACTTGTGAGCCTTGGTGAAGACCATATGTCTTTGAACATTGTCATCTCGTGCTACAGAATCACAATGAACTGTACCAAATTAGAGAAACCAAATCACTTGAGGACTTTTAACAGCTGCAACAGCTAAATTGGATATCACATGTGACTTCAAGAGAAAATAATGATATAATCAAGATGCTGACATTCCACGCTACTTCAATTAAAAAGTTAGAAAGGAAACCTCCATCAGTACTGGAAAGAGTGATGAGAACAACTGGACTTGAGAAAGCTGTTTTTCCTGAAAAAACTTTTGAAGGGAAAGATTTCATAAATTTCAATCGAAAGTAGCACATGTTTTTTTGTAAATAAATGCTGAATGTTTCCTTATAAAGAAATGGCTATTATTAACATTATCATTCTCCCCAAATTGACTTGAACATTGGTCTGCTAATCTCCAAACTGTGATGAAAGCATCTGCAGCCATTTAGATATAAGTCTTTTATACCTTCATACATAATTTGAGGTATCTTTTCATGCTAACATGTATAGTGATATCCATTAAAATATATACTTTATGCACTGGTACATATTTCTTGTGCATATATGTTCTGGTTCTTAATAGATGGCAGAAAAGGAAATGAATTGTGTCGTAAAAAGAAACAAATATTGCTAAGAGCTACAAACCGTGGTGATCTATGATTGCCCACTTCCTGAAGGGATATAGAATATAGATGAAGATAGGTTCTCTTTACATTATGTGGACTATTGTCCTCAACTTTGTTGCCATATATATCACAACATTTCGGCCGTTGTACGCTCCGGCCTTCTTCATGTGGTTGGAATGTCAAACTGAACCCTTTATTTCACTTCCTGGGGTAGACTGTTCTAGTTACACATGCCATGCCTAATGGATGACTCAGTGGATAAAGGCGTTAGTTAGATCCAGTGACAGGACCCAAAAGTGTGAGTTCAATACCTGGTGCGGTGGAGAACTTGGAGAGGGGAATTAACAGGAGATAACCAATAACTGACAGCCATTAGACATGGCATGTGGAACTAAACAGTCTACCCCAGCGAGTGAAATAAAGGGTCAGTTTGGCATTCCAACCACCTGAAGAAGGCCAGAGCATACAACAGCTGAAACATTGTGATAAACATGGCAACAAAGATGAGGACAATAGTCTGAATAACATAAATAGTGTACATAATACCTCATCTCAGAAATATAGATAGATACAGATATGTTCTGGTTTATATTTATATATATATAAATGTGTTTCTCTCATTTTTTTAATTAATACATTTTTAATTAAGTTTCATTTATTTTTAATTAAAGGTTCTTTGATAAATCTTTCATTTGTAAATATACAAACTGAATGAACCGAAAGCATATTTCTGCAGACTCAAACTGATGAAATCTCATAATAATAGCATATTAGGTGCACCCATGCAAACTCTGCATTGGCTTCCCTCTGTCTTTTCAATAAATATTTTCATGGCAACTGCTCTGACAAGCTTTTTTCCTTGGTTCCCAAAGTATATGTGTAATACTAGATTGGCATCTATGTCCTAACTGTTGAAATAGCTAAATGCAATCGCCACTACTACTCCAGTTTCTTTGCCTTCACTTCTCACCTGTGGAACACCCTTCTATTTACTTGCTTCTCTTCAGAAATTTAAATGTAACATCAATTGCCATATTCTATCTTCTTGAATCCCATCCACTTTTTGTTCTTTCCTCAATCTTCCCTATACTGATTCTTTCACTCCATGTAGCTCCCTGCATGCTAGTGGCATTTCTGCTTTGCTTGGAGTGAAATGATTAAAAAAAAAAGGTATTGTCAAACTTACCCTCACCCTAACTCTCACCCTTTCAGTCTTCATTGTTATCCATGTTTTTATATGTACAAAAATTCATTGATTTGTACTATTTACATGCAATTGCTCCGAGGAGCTGCTTTCACTGGTTCCTAGGCCTCATGAATTTAAATGTCCTACGAGGCTGGCATCCTGTTCCCACCCCTTCACCGTTGAAACTGTTAGATGTAGATGTATCTTCTACTCCAATAGCTTCATGTCTCGCACATCTTGCCTGTGGAACTCCCTTCCTTATTACTGTTTCTCTGACAAATACAATCTCCAACTATTTAAGTGAAACGTCAATCGACATCTCCAGTTGCCTTGATCTATCCACTTCCCTTCTCCACATCCTTTCACCTTTCATTCCTATCTGCTCTCGCTCCAAATCTTCTGTAACCCCCTTGCCTTGATCGATCACTATCTTTCTCGACATCCTCTCCTTTACCACTCCTATCTGCTCTTCCTCCAAACCTTCTGTAACCCCTTGCGTGCTAGTGGCCTCCAGCCTTGCTTGGGGTGATAAGCTAAAAAAAAAAGACTACGGTTGTCATATTTGTTGTTGTTATCATGATGCTTCAGTTGTTTTGCCCTTCGGCCTTCATCAGGTGTATGTTCATCCAGGTAACCTACAGAGAATTTCAAATTGAACACTTTATTTAATCTACAGGGCTATATTGTTTTCATTGCACTTTTCATGTATAGGGAAATCTTGTTCAGTTCTTACTTTTTAGTACTGCTCAGTTATTGTTCACTCGTTTCTGCAGAGTCCAAGTACAAGTGTAGCTTCAGTGAGAGCAGTCAAACATGGCAAAGCAGGAGCACACTTTTGCAGGCAGGTCAGGTTTTAAGTTCTTCATACACAACTGTCCAATGAAACAATAGCTTAGTGTATTCATTTGATGAAGGCTGGAGGACACAGTGATTGAAACATTTGGATAACAAAGATTCGAACAATAGTCCACATGAACATAAATTAAATAATATTAACTCCTCATACCAGAAATACAGTTTGAAATTCCATTGATTTCTTTACAGATATCTATTTTTTAATTTTATTAATGCTTAGAAAAAATTTCATAGCAATTTTGTCATGGTTGACAATTTTTCCTAAGATTTTTTTCATTTGTTCTAAGCATCTCTTACTGAGTGAAATACTGACAACAGAATGAAAAAGAATAAAAAACCCAACTAGTTTTCAAACATTTCATTTTACATGTTGTATAATAATTTAAGCAAGTGAATCAGTTGTTGGGAGTAAGAGTTATTTACATGCAAACAATTGACTTCATCTTCGGTCTCGTTATTACAATGTTTCATCCATTGTGCCCTGTGGCTTTCATTAAGCATTTCTGAATCCAGGTAAACCACAAGGAATTTCAAACCAAAACTCTTTATTTAATCTACAGGAGTAGATTTTTTTGTTCCATTGCCCATGCCTAGGAATATCACATGTGGTTCTTATTTTAATACTGCTCAGTTATTTCTTGCCCATTTCCACTGATTCTAAAAATATTAAAATACACTTAGTACAAGGTGAAGGTATAGAATGAAGATAGCACTAAGAAGAAACCCTACTAATACAAAGCCTGCAAAGAAAGAAAACAAAAGAACAAAGAAAAAATCCGGCAACTACCAAATTAATATAAAAATTTAATTTAAACACACACAAGAGAGATAATAAAAAGAACAATATTTGCTATATTGAGGTACAAAGAATAGGAAGTTATGGAGAGCCATGACTGCCGAAGGGACATGGTACATAGAAGAAGTTGGTTAGTCAGTAATCCTTTATTTAAATGTTTTCTTAAATGCAACAAATGGGGCAA
This sequence comes from Acanthosepion esculentum, assembly GCA_964036315.1. Taxonomy (NCBI): domain Eukaryota; kingdom Metazoa; phylum Mollusca; class Cephalopoda; order Sepiida; family Sepiidae; genus Acanthosepion; species Acanthosepion esculentum. The sequence goes on along the minus strand of OZ038481.1, from coordinate 41,314,534 downwards.
ATATCTGTTAAGCCTTTTTGGCAAGTGTTAATTGATGTTGAATAAGTTGTTTGATGTCAGGTGGAAAGTTATAAATTCAATATACTTTGAAATGAATTGTCATATCATCAATGGAACTGTATCTAAATTTTCTGCTGTTTGCTATCCACCAAATTGATTTGAACTAAGTTATTTTTATTAGATAATGCATACATGGCCATGTCACCATAGTGTAATGGTTAGTAAGCCAGCCAAACACATTTAACTGGGTGGTCCACTTGTTTGATCTTGTGCTAGATTTAGGTAAACAGGGCTAAAACTGATATCATCTTTGTATGTTTTTATAAAGTTTTCAAAGGGAAAAACCTGTCTTGTGCATAGCAGCTTTTGCAAATACACAAGTCATTACTCTGGTGAAGGTCATTTTTTGTGTGGGCCTTGAAATCAAATTAGCAGAATTTTATTTTTAACTCTTTATACACTCTATTATTTTTAGAAGTCTTATTTTTTTTTTTGGGTTAGACATACCAAAAGCTAATGTTTGTAATTTTAAAGTATCAAATCCCCATCAAAATAAAAGGCTTAAATTGTACTTTTTTTATCCTTGCAAAAGAGGTAAAATATAGAATTTCTTCGTATTTTTTTCCTGATTATGATAATGAAAACTCTATTTCAGAAAAGGGAATTAGAAAAGATAGCAAAAAAACAAAACTTACTAAGAGCCAAAAATACAGGAAATTGTGGAGAATTATAATCACCCACTTCCTCAATGAAAATATCATATCATCATCCTTTGACCTCCCTGTGGTTGGTCAGAACTCCATAGAAAATCCCTTTCCAAACTGTTTGGTCCTGTATTTGCTGTCTCCAATATCCAACCCTGAGTTCTGAGCTATGATGTCCGGGAAAGTCAATTTTCATGAGAAGACACATCCAGAAGGATGCAATAGGTTTAAGGATGATTTCCCTGTCAGCTTGGTGGAAGTGGTCGGCAAGCTGTTATCATTTTTTTCAGCTTGAGAGAGATTGGTCTCAGTTCTCCATAAATTGTGTTAAGTATTGCATGGGATCTCCAACTGACGTTCTGCATTTTTCTTAGTAGATATGTATATGTTCCATACAGGCATTTTTCAAGACGAACACATAATTGCCAAGTTATATCAGCTACTGAAAGAACTATCAGGTCATATAGAAGACAAGAGAACTAACAAAATAAACTTAGCATCTTACTACCAACCTGACAAGATCGTGTAAATGAATGGTAGAACATAGAGTGGAATCGACATGGAAGTAGAATTCTTATTGATAAGTAAAATTTTCTTTTTTGTTCATTAAAGTTCATCCAATGCTCGGCTCAGGAGCCACTCAAGCTAGACGGTTACTAAATGAGGTGTGTGGCATAAATTTAAGAGATGGAAATGAAATTATGAGTGTAGATAATGATTTATCCTTGACTTGAGGAAGTTAAGATTGAAGTGTTCGAAGTATCTATACAGGGGAATCCTTGGGGAAAAGCTGCTTGTGTTAAACTTCCCTCTTCTAGGTAGATTATGTACTGCTTCTCTCTGTCCCTCTTGCCTTCAATCTCTCCTGCGAGTATTAAATTTTTCAATCCCTCTTTCCTCATTATATGCCTAGAAGTTTCAACTATCTCTTCCCCATGTTAAGTAGAAGTTTCCTTTTTGTTTCCATTTTTTGTAAAACTATCGTTTCTAACCTGTTTGTGCAATAGTATTCTCAGCATCCTTCTGTTGCTACAAGTCTCTTCTTCACTGCTGCATATAGTGAAGAAAATGGTGGCTTACCTGATCAAACCAAGCAACAGCATGTCGCGTGTATCCTATGATGGAAAATGTGGTGATAAAGAAAATTACTTATCAGAAAAAAGGCACGTATTCCGCATAATATGCTGAAGATGGAATATTTAAATCAGAAACAAATCAGTCACAGGAGTCACTATAAAAGTATTTTGATATGCAAAAATTGAGCGTCCTCTCCCAGTTGTCGACGAATTAAAAAATTGCTTGGCCAATAAAAGCAAAAGAGAAAATAAAATTTGTGGGTTTTTCGCTACCGCATTGGTCAGAGAGTGAGTTATTTTTTTGACTGGTTATGTGCATTGTGATTGGTGAGATGGTACCTGCGAATTGAGATTTCAGCATTTCTTTCTGCCCCTGATGTTTGAGTCTGAACTTACAGTGATTTATTCTCTGCGTTGTGGAAGTAATCTGTGACAAATATTTCCTTTGCAATCCCAGATTGCTTACACTGCATAGGACTGTATTCTTATTATATAACAGTTCAGTACTCTTTTCTTTGTACCTAATGAAATTTTCCTATTTCTTAATAGTTAGCTTAGGTTTTGGAATGCATCTTTTCCTATCCCAATGTGACTTTGTATTTTGTTGTTACACATTACATACTCTATTAAAACACTTCTCGGATATTTAAATTTTGTACTTGTTTGATTTTAGTATCTCTAATTTGTAATTTACATATTGTTTTTTTCCTTTTGCTAATAACCATGAATTCTGTCTTCTTGAAATTGATCTTTAGTCCTTTCTTCTCATTTTCTGTCACTACCTTTGTTGGATAATGGTCAGGTGATACCCATTGCGCATGCCCCTCCTTACCAGATGAGGAGTTAATTCCAATACACTTAACCCCATCATGTCGTTATCTTTCATAATATTATTGTTAAGAGTCATGTTTTTGACAACTTGTGAGCTCAGAAGTGTCATAAAGCAGTTTTAAATACAATATTAATCAAAATTTTTTTTTTTAATAACTTGTGAGCTCAGAAATGTCATAAATCATTTTCTAAATTCAAAATGAAGCAAAATCTGAAAGGAAATCAACAACTACAAGAAATTGCATGATGGGAAAACAAATTTCCTATTTGGTCGAAGGATTAATACAGACTGTCTTTAAAATAGGATGATGACTATTAATGGCTTATTGGTAGAAATTGTAAAATTTTTTATAAACCTATAATTAATATGAGATTTTTAATGAACCATAATTAAGGCTAGATTTTTGTTTTAAATTTTATAATTTAATATTTGATTTTACTGATACATTAATGAGTTAAAGTTTAAATATGTGTTTGCAATCATATATGTATTATTCAAAACCTTTTGTGACCTATACTTTAAAAGGTAAAAATAATTTTATTAATATAATGTTAAATTTTTCTCAATAAAATTTTTAAGATAATGAAGAAAAGTAAGAAGAAAGGACTAAACCTAAACTATAAGAAAGCTAAATGCATGATTGTCAACATGTGAAAGAGCCCATGACATGAACAACAAATTGTAGATGTTGTAATTAAGCATATATAAAAATTGAAATATCTTGGATGCGTTTTAACAGAGGATGGAAAATCTTACACTGAAACCCAAAAGCACATTGACAAGCTTGAAAAAGTATAAAGAAACTGGAAAATTTAATTAGAAAAAAGAAAAGAGTACTAAAGAGTTATGTAATATCAATCCTTATCTATGGCAGTGAATGTTGGACAATCTCCTCACAGATGAAGAGGAGACTTGAGGAATCATAAATGTGGTTCTACAGAGGGATGCTGAGATTGCTGTAAAAGAAACATGTGAATAACAAAGAAGTTTTAAGGAAAATAAAAACAAAAAGGACACTTATACTTAGAATCAGAAAAAGACAATTGAGATCTCTTGTCAGAAAAAGAACTTGGTGTATTTGATGCTCACAGGTTATATTGAAGTCTAGAGGGGCAAAGGAAAGCAGTTAGAAACTTAGCTAATGAGCTTGTGTAAATGGATGGCAGAACAGGAATTGGAAGAGATAACAAAAGAACACAAAACTTGCTAAGAGCTACAAAAGATAGGAAGTTATGGAGAGATATGATCGCCCACATCCTGAAGGGACATGGCACATAGTAGAAGAAGAATGTAATGCCACAAAACTTCTCAGTGATTATTTTCTCAGCCTGCAGCGAAGGTAACTAGAATCTGAAGTGGAAAGATGGATGGGTAGATTTTTATTGGAATTGCTTTAAGCAAAATAACAATAATAATAAATATATACATTTGGGTCATGCACAACATCTTGCTGACATCAGAAACACAGCATCCGTATTGGATGCAGTCAAGCAGAGAAACATAATACTTCCCAGAGAAAGTCAGCAACTTACAAAAACCTGCTTCTTTTCCAAATGATGGTGTGTTTCTCAAATTGATTCCTGTCATCCTTAAAAGAGTACCAGAAGATATTTTTCTCAAATCTCATTGCTTAAATCAGGAATTTTTCCCCTACACCTGACATCTGACTCTCCCATTTAGTTTGTGGCGGTTAATGGCAAGGATGGTTTCCTTACTTCTCTTCCTCCTCCTCCTCTATGATATTGTTTTGCCTGTCTCTCTGTCGAGTGCTTCATTTTCATCATCCACCCTAAAGAAA
>OZ038481.1:41267624-41305124 GCA_964036315.1 Acanthosepion esculentum | reverse complement strand
CTGTTATGCAGTCAGATATTTATTTGCATTACTTGCATATGTACTATTGTCTTTATCTTTGTTGTTATTACCACAATGTTGCATCTGTTCTGCTATCCAGCCTTTATCAGGTACTTCTTTATTTAATCTATGGGTATAGATTCTTCTTGTTCTGCTGATCATGCTTTGGGAGATCTTGTCAGCAGAAGAAGAAAAAATTATCTTTGTAGATAAAATAAAGAGTTCAGTTTAAAATTTGCTGCAAATTAAACCCGATTGTCAGATACGTAAATATGGAGAGAAGGCAAAATCACTGTAAAGTTGTGATAATAACAACAAAGATTAAGATAACAGTGCACATGTAAATAATGCTAATTCCACATCCCAAAATTTCAGAAAGCCAGAATTTTTTGTTTTTGTTACAGTGTCGACAAATATAAATTCATTCACTAGAAACATCTGATGTCCAGTCAACACTGAGAATGGTTCATTATAAACTTCAAAACATTTCCAACAATCAGTGACTAAATGAACTAAAGGACACACACACACACACACACACACACACACACATCATAAACATACATACATATATATATATATATATATATATATATATATATATATATACACACACACACACACATATATATATATATACACACTCATTTTAATAATCAGGAGATCAGTTGATCTTGGTTTCAATCTTATGAATCCAAGAACCTTTCGAACCAGAAATTCAAAGTCTTTGCATGCATATTAAGAAATTCCGCTTAAGCACATATGAAACTAGATAAAAAAAAGAAAAACGTATATTTCACTTTCTCTCACCGATTCTTTTACAATACCCTTACTTTTCTTCTCTTCTTCCTCCTCTTCTTCTTCTTCTTCTTCTTCTTCTTCTTCCCTTTCTGTTACACCCAATGTTGTCCATTTGTTTATATATTTTTAAAAAAATAATATATTGTTCATTAGTTTTTTTAAAGAAATAAAGCATTAAGAGGTCATTTGATAAATTCACCTGAGGAAACCATAAGGTTGAAACCAAGATAGTAGATTCAACTAATCTCCTGATTTTTAAAGTTAAAAGCTCTACATGTTATTTTTACTTTTATTTTATTTTTCACATGCTTATTGAGCACTTTTTAATACCACTGTTTCCTGGTCTGATTCAATTCTGACAATGAACTTTTTAAATATATATATATATATATATATATGATAATGAATCCTTAAATTCAGACCAAAAATACATTGAGAAATTGAATGATTGAGCAGTAGCCTATGAAATAAATTATTACCACATAATGGATTTTTAAGGATTCTTTATTCATTATTATAGTATTGCTCTGTTTTTACATTGAGCTCTCTTTGGATTTATCTCCTCCTTGGAGATACTCTATCAAACATCATTGTCTGGTCCCTCCAGTTCAAACCTCCATTGTAGGATACACCATGCCACTTACATAGTAGAAAATCACCACAAGAATTTTAAGATTTTGTTTTTTATTTTAATGGTGGAGTATACTTGTATTGTCAATTAATATGTTGCTTTAAATGCTGTGCTATGGAACTTGAATCCGACCAACATAGCCTAAATCTCCTGGATAATATTGGTGTGAAACTAACATATATTTACTCTTTTGTCAGAGATACAATCTTACAAAGAACATTTAAATTGATACACAATGTTGGTCTTTTGCAAAATATTAGTTGATGGAGATTAAGTTCATTGTATTAATTTTTGTATAATATAAACAAACACTAAATAGAAAAGAGAGATTGAGAAAAAACAGAGAATCTGTCTGTTTCTCTCAATTTGTCTGTTTTCTCTCAATCTCTGACAAAGCTTTAATAAAAGTGAAGCATGTTAGATTGATATATATTTCCTATTTGTTCTTTATCTTGTCATCCTGTCAGATTCCAATCCATATTTGATCTGCAACTCATATATATATATATAAAACAAATACTAAATCTTTTACAGATTGAATTTTTTAACTCAATCCAAGATTGAAAAAAAATCTGACACCAAGTTTTACCTGAAAAGAATATATAAATAAAAATGAAAGTGTATTATAAGTAAAATACTTTGGTACCATAGATTTTACAAGTGGACAAATGTACAAATTACTATGAGGAGGTAAGCTGTTCTAATAATCTATACAGAGCAGCCTACGTTGAAAAATCAACATTTGAAATATAATCTTACGGAGAACAGCTACTAAAAATGCCGGAGATTATTTGCTGCTATTTGAATCATGAAATCATCAAAGACATATAATGAGATAGAATTACAGACAAAGAAAGAGAGTATATATAACACATAAGCATTACTGATTTTACAAGTATACAAATGTAACAAATACAAAAATTTAAAAGACTTTTTCATGTTATTAGAGATTAAGCTCTCCAAATCATGAACAGCCAACAAAAATTTTTTTAAAATTTTATAAAGTTAATAGGGGTTCAGTTTTCTATGTAAATTCATTGTAAATTGATCCCCCTACAGAAGACAGAAAATGTGTTCATACAAAGGGATTTCTTAAAATGTAAAAAAGAATTAAAATTCTAATTCATAGTGCTTAATTGATGGTAATATATGAAGAAAAATCTTCCATCTTATGAATTTCAAATTTCTTTAAAATCTTTTTACATTTTAAGAAATTTTTTTTTAATCACTTATCCCCCAGCAAGGCAGAAATGCCACTAATATGCAGTGGGTTACGGGGATTGAAAGTGATAAAAATGACTGAGAATAGGGAAGATTGAGGAAAGGACAAAAAATGAAAGGGATTCAAGAAGATAGAAGATAGCAATTGACCTTACATTTAAATTTTTGAAGATTGTAGTTATCAGGGAAGCAAGCAAGAGGAAGGGAGTTGCACCGGTGGGAAGAGTGAGAAAAGAAACTGTTGGAGTAGAAGTGTCAATTGCATCTAGCTAGTTCAACAGTACAACAGTAATATCAAGTTGTCAATCTAGTAGCATGCTTAAATTCATGTATTTGGGAGACCAAAGTAAAGAAACTTGTCAGAGCAGTTATCTTGAAAATATATGTAGAAAAGACAGAAGGAAGCCACACAACATTGGTGAGAAAGTGACTGAAGTTAAAAAGCCTCGTCAAGAGCAATTACAGATCCATCTTTGGATTTTGTTAAGAACCTCGAGATGAATAGCAGGAGCACCAGACCAGATGACATTATATGAGAATATTTTGTTTTGGTTTTCATCGGAGTGGAGTCGGGGTGGGGGTCAATATACATAGCAAACTGGATCTCCTATTAACTTTTATAAAATTTAATAAAAAAATTAATATCTGAAGTGCTTAGTCGATATTTGATTGGATACCCTCCCGATATGGATGCCTGGGGCTGTCTCACTCTCTGCACCCCTCTTTCTGCACGCTGCTATAATCTATAGTAATATTAAAAAAAAGAATTACTTCTTTTGCAGTGCTTGTTGTACTGCTTGTCGGATTACCACTTCCTGACGATAATCACAGGCAGTTCAATATTTGAAAGGGTCTACCCAGTGATGTGCAAAGGTTTGATGATGCCCAGGACCAACTTCTTGATTGTATGCACCTAAAAATCAATTAGTACTGAGAAATACGAGAAAGGAAGACATTTTAAATGATGAAACATGAAATAAACACTTTATTCAAATTAAATATAAACTACATATTTATTTCACTCTTTGATTGTATGCTCTCCCCATATGGAAGCCTGGGGTTGTCACATCCTCTGCACCCTACTGTTTCTACCTGTTTTCCCTTTGGCTTTCTGAGTGGTAGGATGCATTTTCTTTCACTCTAATAGACACCAGGCATGTGAGTACTTCAGATAGGCAGACTGAAGATTGTATTGAACTGTTCATAACTCCAACTACATTTTTACTTTCTTTCTGTGAATACATTTATTAATTATTGTTTGTTTGAATTCCATGTTTTGTGATCTTTTTTTCCTTGAGTCCTCCAAATATGGTTTGCATTCATGAAATGATTATACTTTCCATTCCTGCAACAAACTTCACCAAAAAAGGAATTAGCAGTCACTTATAAACTGAGATAATTTATTTTCAGTGTTTTTACAGTTTTTAAGCATCAACCTGAAGACATGCAGGATTGTGCTTCATATTTATAAAACAAAACATCTCCTTCATATATGATATGCATTTTACAAGAATAATTAAACTCTCTACACACATGAGTATGATATTCCATACAATTGAAATCATTGTTATGGCATCTTTAAGAATTCCCCTCCCACATGCATGTCTTAAAATTTTTCTTGTCAATTCTTCAAATCCTTTAGCATTTACATTGTTGATTATTTTACTTTCTGATTTTATATACACAGTTGCTTGTTGTTAATTCTTTTTGTGAATTATATAAACCTCTTTTGTTGTGTATTTCCTTCTTAAAATGTTTCTGGTTTCTCCTCAGTACATGGAATTATTTCTTTTAAACTTTTCACATCCAATTTTTAAACCCATTTTCTTCATTCTTTATCATAATCCATTTCTTTCCATTTTCTCTTCGGCCTCAGAATCTTAATTTAAAAATCATAGAAATTAAAATTTTACTATTTATCTTATTGATTTCTTATGTAATTTCCCACCTTATTTTTTCTCGGATTTTTCTTTCTACATTTTTAAATCTATTTCTCTGTCTCAAATTTTATATATTTTCACTATTATTTTCTTAATTCTTTCAATTTAATCTTTATTGATTTCTCTTTCTCTCCCTACTTCTGTTTCCATTAGCCTTTCTCATTGTTCTTTTCTCTCTTTTCTAAGTTTTCATTAGTCTTTCTCTTACAATTTTCTCTCTATTGCTTCTGTCCTCCCTGTATATCCATTAGCCTTTCTCTTTATTTTTCCATTACCATTTTTTTTTCTATTACTTTCTCTCTTCCTTATTCTTTGATTTGACATTTTCTTTCTATTTTCTGCTTATTCCTTTCTCTCTTTCTATGCTTTCATTACTCTTTCCCTTTCCTCTCTATTATTTTCTCTCTTCCTAATGCTTCCATTAGTCATTCTCCCTTCCTTATTCTTTGATTTGATTTTTTCTTTATACTTTCCCTTTATTCCTGTCTCTCTTGCCAATGCTTTCATTAGTCTTACTCTTTCCATTCTCTGTTTAACGCTTTCACTCTTCCTATGATTTCATTAGACTTTCTCTTTCTATTTTCTCTTAATAATCTTAACTCTTCCCTTTATTTATTAGCTTTCCTCTTTTTCTGTTCTTTTAATTGACTATTTTCCCATTTTCTCTTATTCCTTTCTCTTTTTCAATATCATCATTATCCCTTCCCCTTCTATCTTTCTTTTTTCCTTTCTGTCTATCCAAAACTTTTATTAGGCTTTCTCTTTCCATTTTCCCCCATTCCTTTCTCTCTTCTTGCACTTTTATTCTGGCTTTCCCTTTGCATTTTCTCTTTATTCCTCTTTCTCTATTCTCTCTCCCATACTTTCATTAACCTTGATCTTTCAAATTTCTCCTTGTTATATATATAATATGTGTGTGAGTATCATGAGCAAGTTCAGCCTAAAGATATAAAGTGTTTCAGAAATATAGCCTTGTGCATAAGATGATTAATTCAACAAATCTCTATTCCCAAGAATTTGGTGATGTGGGACTTTTTATAATTCATATTTACCAACACTCATATTTTACAAAGAGAAAAAAATTAACATTTAGTAAACTGTGATGTTTGTAGATTATATTGCAAGTCTCCACTGCCCTGACAGGAGAGCCTAGAATACGCCAGATTCATCCCCGCAGAAGAGTAAAAGGCCACTTCCCAAATAATTGTATAGAGACACAAGTATATACACAACAAATGTTTACCTATTGACTCAAGTATAAACAAAACCAATGCTTGCCTATAGACTCAAGTATAAACACAACCAATTTTTACCTCTAGACTCAAGCATAAGCACAACCAATGTTTACCTATAGACTCAGGTATAAACACAACCAACGCTTGCCTATAGACTCAAGTATGAACATGACCAATGTTTACCTGTAGACACAAATATACACATGGTCAATGATTACATATGGATGCAATCATAAACACAAAATATACTTAGCATTAGATTCAAGTGTAAATAGTACCAATGTTTACCTCTAGACTTAAGTATAAACATGACCAATGTTTACCTATGCCCAAACATGTCCCATGTTTAGTTATGGACTCAAGAATAAACATTTCCAATGTTTACCTATGGACTAAAAAAAAGGCATCTTACTTCACATAACCTCCTTTCTGTTAAGCAATATGTCTTCCATTTCTCCAGATCTTCTTAGACTTCCAATTTTCTCTGACATGAAATGGAGCGATTATATTGTATCAATTGCTCGGTCAGCTAGGAAATTTGGTTCACTGTTTTATACCAGTCAATTTTACTCATCAGAATCCCTCTTGCACATTCATAAATCTATGTCTTGCCTGTACATTGAATATTGCTATTATATGTGGTCTATTGCTGCAACTATATATCGCAAGATTCTTGACAAAATTCAAAGAAGGATCTGTAATGTAATCAATCCTGACTTGGCCTCTCAACTTCAGTCACATTCTTACCGATGTGATATGGCTTCCTTCTATCTTTTCTACAAATATTTTCATGGCAATTGTTCAGATGAGCTGTTCTCCTTTTTGCCTTCTGTGTATGAATTTAAGTCTGCTTCTAGATTGGCAACTAGTTCTCACCATTTGCCTATTGAACTAGTTATATGAAACCATCATTTCTATTCTAAGAGTTTCTTTTCTCACACTTCTCGCCTGTGCAACTTTCTTCTGATTTCTTGCTTCCTTTGTCATATACAGACTTTAAAAATTTAAATGCAACATCTATCGCCATCTTCGGTCTTCCTGAATCCTGTTCTCTTATTGTCCTTTTCCTCACTTCTCTTCACTTAAGTCTTCTCATTCTCTTTCCTTGTTGGTAACCCCCTGTATCCCAATGGCTTCATCATCTTGGTTGTGGTAAAGTGATTAAAAAAGTATAAACACACAGGATCAATGTTTTGCCTGTAGACTTCAGTAGAAGGAAAACCTGATTTTGAAATTGAATAACATAACAATGGCTGATATGTAGTAAAATTATCCAAACTAAATCTGGATCTGTATAATTCTCTTTTTGAAAAATCCGGATTTTTATGCACATTGGTATGTCATACAAAGAAGCAAGACGAATGTTGCATCTAACTGAAATACTTGTTTGCACGGATAAACTCAGAATGGCCCAAGGCATTCGATTATTTGAAAATATAAAACAATTTTTAATGAGAATTCTTACTAAGAAACATTTAAATCATTTACTGATATTTTCTGCTTTTTTTGTTTAAATTTAAGTTTCCCTTGAGCAAATGAAAGGAAATTGACATTTATATTATCCCAATATATAATGGTTAAAAAATAAAATATCTTTTCTTCGTTTTGAAAAGGTGTTGCCTGTGTCTTTTTATTTCTTTATCATCATTATAGAAACAAATACATTTTAATTGTTCACAAAATTCTTAAGGGCTGATTAATCATCTCTGAAATTATTGCAATATTTTTTATTTTATGCATTCAGTCATAGCTAAGGTAATAACGTTATTTGAAGAATAATATACACATAGTGTTAAATATGATATCAATATATATTTAATGCTCATCAAAGTCATAACATATTATTATATTTGTTGATAACATAGGAGACAGAGGTTGAGGGTATTAAAGTAGAGGTGGAATATTACCACCAGTAAAGCATAAATATTTTTTACTTTGTTAACAATAATAGACTGGTAAAATAGTATCTGGCATGAATGTATTTGCAATATTCATCCTGATATACATTGAAATCATAGGTAAGTATCCATTTATCTCACAAGACTAGTTTGGCCAAAACTCAGCTCTTTCATGTTGAGAATAGAGTGATTACTCTCCAGGGAGCAAGCCTGAGCAATTGGATATGGAAACCATACACTGGCTACTCTGACCATATAGCCGTACCAACAAAATCCAAAGGAATACAGGTCATTAAAATCTTGGGCCGGCTTCAGGTCATTATATTCAGGGCCCCACTCCAGATTATTTGCCTGAATTTACTTCTGTAGCCTTTTTCATGTTTGGATATAGCTGCTTTTTAAAATCATCATTTTTCTTCCCCCAAATGGACTACCTTCCCAGGCTGATAATCTCCATCTACCCAAATCAGCTGGTTATGAGGTGCCTGTGCTCTGTGTTTACTCATCTTCTGACTTAGAGCTGGACTGAGTTGTTGAATGCTATTTGAGATGCATGCCATGGAAGCATTTTATAGACAGTGGGAACTTGTCTCCACTACCAGTTACGACAAACTTTGGAACATATATAATATACATATTTTAACATTACGTTCATTACATTTTTTAGAAGCTCTCAAAATAATTAGTAGATTAAATAACATTAAAAACACTAAAGAGCAAGACAAATTACAAAATAGCTGTACATAAATAAACACAAATATCAAAATGATTAAAAACTGGAAAAAGATAGGCAGAAAAAGAAAAACATAGATCAAGATTTAAGCTGAATATACTTGGAGTTTATGAAGTCATTATTTATAACATTTGATAATCTATATTATCTTTTTGACACTGCTTTTTTGATAAAAAATAAATGAGAGTAGAAAAGGAAAAGTTAATGAATATATATAACTTTAGGTAAGCAAAAACAGAGAGTTAAAATAAGACAAACAATCTTCAGGGTTGAAAAACAAATAAATACTAATACAGAAAAATCTGGTAAACTGTGGAAAAAGTTGAAAGAAGTAATACATACAGGGTGTCCATAAAGTCGGTGTCCACTTAAAAAAATTACAACTTTATTTGTATTTGTGATACAAATAATTTGTAAAAAAGATTAGAAAGAAGTAAATCTATATTTTTTTAAGGTTTTATTGAAATTTTTTTAAAGTTTCCACATGTCCTCCATCATTAGCAATACAAAGGGTAATAAGATTTTTCAGTTCACGGAAAACATTTGCCAACTGATTTACAGAAATGCCTGAAATCACATTAGTTATTTTAGCTATACTTAAAACTAGGTACATTAAACTTTATAACATTTTTTACAGATTATTTCTATTGCAAATACAAATAAAGTTATAAAGTTTTTAAAGTGCGCTCGAACTTTATGGACACCCTGTATATATATATATATATATATATATATATATATATATATATATATATTCATACATGTTTCATTAAATAATATAGACAAGTGTTGTCTATTTATTTTATGTAAATTCTTGTCATATTGTCTGATAAGATTAATAACATTATCATTAAACGAAGAAAGAAAATCACAATATTGATAAATATTTTTTTAATCCAATCTAAGCTTTCGGCTTACATAAGCCATTATCAAAGATGACAATTACACAATATATTAAGCAATACACGAACAAGAAATTGATGATAGTTTGTTTTTGTGGATGATTTCCAAGCAACGATAAACACGTGCATATAAGACGCTCAAAGTGAAAATCGCACCACAGCTCATGATGTCACACATGACCACGCGAGAGTGAATCCGATGAGTATTGAGTATGGAAAGCCGTTGGCATAAACCAATGGCTTCTGTTACCAATTATAGGCATTTAAGAATATATACATATATATATATATATATATATATAATTTTTAAATATTTCATCCCAAAGCAAGGCAACAATGCCAATAGAATGAAGAGGGTTACAGGGAGTATAAGTGAAAGAAAATGAGAATAAGAAGATTAAAAATAGGGAGGATTGGGGAAAGGACAGAAGGTGGTGATTGGAAATGCATTTCAATTTTTGAAGATTGTAGTTATCAGGAAAGCAAGAGATTGGAAGGGGATTCCACAGACGAGAAGTGCAAGAAAAAACTCTCAGAAAAGAAGTGGTGGTTGCATCTAGCTAGTTCAACAGTAAAATGGTGAGACCTAGTTGCCAATCTAGTAGCACACTTAACTGAGTAGTTGCCATGAAAATATTTGTAGAACAGAGAGAAGTCAGGTCATGTTGGTGAGAGAGTTGGCAGGAGATGAGAAACTTTTTTAGGATCAATTGTATTCACAAGAATAATTATAATGTATATAATAAATGAAGTAAAAGAAATAATAGTTGGGAATTATGTTAAATAATTATTAATAAAACAGGATCTTGCTCAATAAACTGAGTGACAGCACTTCACTGGACAATAGAAGAATATTTATTGAAGAGAAATTTCAGTAAGCTTAAAAAATGCCTAAAGGTTAAATCTACTTTGACAGGAAGGAAGAGATGTCTGCTACTGCCACTGTTAAGAACACATGCATTAAGCCAAGGAATGAGGGTCTAATATCTTCAGAAACTTGTTAGTCAAAGATGGTGAGTTCAATCCTTGATAAGACCATGAGAGTCAGTATAGGTAATGATTATATAACTTTTAAGCAATATTCATTCATTTTTTTTAAAGTTATGCTTAAAAACCATTCATTTTTGATGCTTCAAAAAACACATCATCTCACCTTCAATTCAGAATGTCAGTTATAACTCAGGTGACAACCATCCTTATGCAAACAAAAAGATTTATTATTAGAACTTAGGCTGATCTATTTATAGACATACATATGTCAATATATTAGTGATACGTGTGTATATTTTTTCCTCATGTTTCCTTTTTTTCTTTTAGTCAGAGAGTACAATATTTGAATTCCTTTGATCCAGTTCTGATGACTGAGGAGCAATAAACAGAACATTCTATAGTATTTTGTTTTGGTATTTTTTCTATTTATTTAACCAACTACTAAAGTTGAATTTTTTTATCTTATTCCTTTTAATGATGTCTATTTTTACTGCAGTATTATTTGAGAATGATATACATATATCATATTTGATATGTATATTATATATAAATAATGTCAAATATGATATCAATATACACTATTTACATTATTCGGACTATTGTCTTCATCTTTGTTGCCATATTTATCACAATGTTTTGGCTGTTGTACGCTCCAGCCTTCTTCAGGTGGTTGGAATGTCAAACTAAACCCTTTATTTTACTTTCTGGGGTAGACTGTTCTAGTTACATGTGCCATGTCTAATGGATGTCAGTTATCTGTTATCTCCTCTTAATTCACCCCTCCAAGGGGAAATCAGGTGTGGCTGACCACATATGGAGAGAAAAAGGAGATCACTGCCCTCTGTGGGATCAGGTTGAAATCATAGACAAAGAACATCATTGGAAAATTTGTAAACTTAAGGAATCAGCACATATGCTAGTCCACAAAAATCTCCTGAGCTGACCAAGCATAGAAATGAATGCAAAATGAGAAACAGTAATAAGGAGTGCCAGAGAAAAGCAAAAATAACAACAAAAATTGCAATATGAGGTCTGGTAAAAATTGTTGCTGAAGACATTAAGTTTATAAGTCACAGAAATTCATGCACAGATGTCCTTAAGGAAGCATGGTAGAGTGGATAAAGGTGTTGGTTAAATTGAGGGACGGGGCCCAAATAGTTTTGAGTTCAATACCTGGTTAAGGCAATGGAGAACTTGGAGAGGTGAATTAACAGGAGATTACTGATAACTGACATCCATTAGACATGGCACATGTAACTAGAACAGTCTACCCAGCAAGTGAAATAAAGGGTTTAGTTTTGACCTGAAGAAGGCCGGAGCATACAATGGCCGAAACATTGTGATAAATATGGCAACAAAGATGAGAACAATAGTCTGAATAATGTAAATAGTGTACATAATACCTCATCTCAGAAATATAGACAGATAATGATATCAATATATATTTACACAATTTATGTCATTTGGACTGTAGTCCTCATCTTTATTGCCATATTCATGTTGTTTTGGCTGTTTTAGAGTCGGCCTTCTTCAGGTGATATACATTGGAATTTCAAACCAAAACCTTCTATTTAGTTCACCTAAAGAACGCTGGATGGTACAATGGCAGAAATATCATGAATATGACAATAAAGATGAGGACAACAGCCCAAGTGGCATAGTGTAAATATATATTGATATCATATTGAATACATGTACAGTACAATATTTATTATTTACCATTTTTTTAAAATTACAAAATTATCAAAATATGTATTTATAATGCAAGATTCATTACTTATTTCATAAATAAGTATGAATCCAAGTTTTTATTCATAATTTTATAAAAGTATCAATGAATTGCTACATGAAAGAAATAGAAGGAAAATACATTTTTTCAAAATTTATAATTGCAGTTATCTTGCAATATTTGTTTATTTAAATTTTATTGTTCAAAGACATTTTTTATGAATTTATGAATAAAATATGTTTTCATATTCATTTCTTTATAAATTTATAAATGATAAACATCGCATTGTATTAGTTGGTTCACAGAATTAGAAGGTTGTAAATATAAGTTTATTCCTGTAAATAAACAATCTAATAAATAATGTTTAATATTTTTCTTGAGGTATAAAGGTATAAAGTCATTTTTATATGTTTGGATTTTATTATAATTCTAATCATAACTTTTTAAAATGACAAACATTGTTGAGGGAGTGAAGGTAGTTAAAATAATAGTTGGTTCAAGACGGAAATTGTCCTTTCGACAAATTGTTTCATTGCAAGCACAAAAGTTAAAGTTTGCTTTAAATTTTATTACAAAGAAAAGTGTGCTGAAATACTATGCCATATCTACCAGTCAGTAAATGCTAGATAATTTCTTTAGATAAAGAAAGGACTTGAAGTGACAAAGATATGGCTCTGCTGTGAATACCAATAACTGAATATGTGAGCAACAAGGAAGTTTTAAAGAAAATAAGAACTGAAAAACATTTGCACTGAGAATCAAAAAATTTCTGGGAAATGTGTTTAGTAAGTGAATTTATTTAGTCAAGACATGGAGACGAGCCTAAAAGAACTAGAAAACGTACCAGTATTTATTATCGGTAGACATAATCTTAACAATGTAAGATTCACAGATAACATTGTGCTGATGACAGACTCAGAAGGAAAACAAAAAAGAAAAGCCAATTAAAAGTACTATTAATTTGTAAGAAGACAGTTCAGACATTTGGCTGTTTCATTTGCTAAGAAAAGGAGACGTTAGAATCAAGCAAGTATAGGTTTTAAACTCTTATGCTGTGTCGTAACAGATGGTCAAAAATGTGAGACCAAAATACGAAGATGCATTGTAAGTACGAATGATGACTTCCAGAAACTGACAGTGTTAAGAAAGGAAAATTTTGTTAGAAACATGGAAAAGAGTGCGGAACATCTGTTTCAAATCCATCATTTGATATAACAGTGAATACTGGACAATTTTCAAATGACACTGTGCTGATGACAGATTCAGAAGGAAAACTACGAAACTTCTAAACAAGGTATAAAAGGAAAGCCAATTAAAAGTACTATTAATTTTAAAAAGACAATATATAGTAGACAGTTCAGACATTTGGCTGTTTCACTTGCTATGAATAGGAGACATTAGAATCAAGCAAGTATAGGTTTTTAACTCCTATGCTGTGTCTGTAACAGACAACAGAAAATGTGACATAAAAATACGAAGACGAAGACACATTGTAAGAACAAATGATGATTTCCAGAAACTGAAAGTATTAAGGGAGGAAGATTTCATTAGAAACAAGGAAAAGAGTGTGGACTATCTGTTTCAAATCTATCATATCATATAACTGAATAGTGGACAGTTTGCTGATGACACTGTGCTGATGACAGACTAGGAAGGAAAACTACGAAACTCCTAGACAAGGTATAAAAGGAAAGGCAATTAAGAGTACTATTGTTTTTAAGAAGACAGAATATATGGTCGACAGCAAGCAAAACAACCAAAAGCCTGAGCTAAGAATTAGAAACATTAAAACCAAGCAATTGCATGAATTTGAATGGGTATATTGCGACGTAACATGAAGGAAAAATGAGACGTGTTGTTTGAAAAAAAGATGACTTCCTGAAACTGAAAGTATTAAGGGAGGAAGATTTCATTAGAAACAAGGAAAAGAGTGTGGAATATCTGTTTCAAATCTATCCTATCATATAACTGAATAGTGGACAGTTTTCTGATGACAGACAAAGGAAGGAAAACTACAAAATTTCTAGACATAGTATAAGAGGAAAGGCAATTAAAAGTTCAATTAATTTTAAGAAGACAGAATATATGGTCAACAGCAAGGGAAATGGCCGAAGGCCTGAGCTAAGAATTGGAAATTTTAGAACCAAACAATTACAAGAATTTGAATGCATATATTGCGTCGTAAGAGATGATTGAAAAATGAGACACAAAAATAGGAAGACATATTGTTTGAACAAAATATGATTTCCTGAAACTGAAAGTATGAAGAGAGGAAAGTTTCATTAGAAACAAGGAAAAGAGTGTGGAATATCTATTTCATATCTATCATCTCATATAACAGTGAATAACTGGACAATTTCTTTACAGATGAAGAAGAGACTCAAAACGATTAAGATGTTGTGCTACAAACACTGGCTGAGAATGCCATAAACTGAATATGTGAACAATGAGGAAGTATTAAAGAAAGTAGGAACTAAAAGGCCCCTTGTACTGAGAATCAAAGAGTTAAAATTTCTGGGAAACATATTGAGGAAAGAAGGCTTACAATGTGTAACACTCATAGGTAATAGAATCAGGGAGAAATAGCAAGTCACTTAACATGTAGTGTGAATCAAATGCAGAGATAAAGAGAAAAAGTAAGGAGTCAAGGAGTAAGGAGCTACAAAGGAAAGGTAATTGTGGAAAACCATGATCATTCATGTTCTGGACGGAAATGGTACATAAAAGAACAATTTGGTGACTTTACAAAAACGGTTTACATTTTAGACAACTAATTACCTTCTGCTATATATATATATATATATATATATATATATATATATATATATATATATATATATATATATATACATGCATACACACACACAGATACACAGTATCAGGCAAAAGTCGAAGGCCAGCTTAAATTATAATACATTTTTAATAAATTATCTACATTTAAAGGAATGTTTTGTACGCCACTTATTTTGCAGATCATTTTATTTCAAATTTGAGGAAAAAATATTTTATCCTCAAATTTTAAATCACCACAACATATAATAAACTTTAGCTTTGTAAATAACACTCTTGTAGTCAATGTATCATCTATGAAATAAAATAGTACAAACATTCATTTACAAGTAAATACATCATTAAAAATAAATTATAGTTTAAGCGGGCCTTTGCTTTTTGCACAGTACTCTCTCTCTCTCTCTCTCTCTCTCTCTATCTCTCTCTCTCTCTCTCTCTCTCTCTATATATATATATATATATATATATATATATATTCAGTTGTATGGATATGCGTTTCGGAATCTAGGTTCCATGCTTTTGCAATAATCAGAGAAACTGGTTTATAATAATAATTAAAAAACTGTTTGTCTGATGATTGCAAAAGTATGAAACCCAGGGTCACAAACTCATATCTATACAACCAAATATGTTACCGCAATCACTGATATTGAGCACTTTCCAATAAGTACCACACATATAAAATAATAATAATAATATATATAGAAAATATATATATATATATATATATATATATATATATATATGAGTGTGTGTTTATATATATATATATATATATATATATATATATATATATATATGTCGAAATCTCCAACCTTTTTTTTATATTCCCAAATTTATAATTGGAGAATTGCACATCTTATTGCCATGCTTCAGAAATTCTGACATTTGAAATATTACCAAATGATGGAGAAAGCATTACTTCGAACCGTCACCAGTGAGACACGCTGCAAGAGCCACTCCGTTTCGCGAGGCTCGTTCCTTAATCGAGACGCAATCGCGCCAATCCTCCGAAGGAACACCATCGAACGAGGGCCAATAACCCCTGAAGTCTCCACTGCCACAGGAGTAAAAAAAAATCTATCAGCAAGAGAAGAATATTTAGCTATTTTTTTTATCTCTGCATCTTGGGCGACGAACCCCGGCTCAACCACGGACATGATCAAATTACCGGCCGAGAATGTATCAGCACAGGTCGTATCCCGAATCAACGACTTACCCATTTTAAAAGGGAAGATGGTAATGCCATCTGGCCACTTTCCGTCACCATGGTTGAGGCCTATGTGTTCGATTTGGGAAGGGAACCCAGAATAAAATATAAAGAAGAATCAGCAATGTTGTTGGTCTTGACCTGGCATCTCAGCTTTAGTCACTTTTCCACTACCATAATATAACATTCTTCTGCCTTTTCTATAAATATTTTCATGGTACTTGTTCTGATGAACTTTCCACTTTATTACTGAGACTTTATTAACTTAAGTGCAGTACTAGCTTAATGGCAAGGTCTCATCATCTTACAGTTGGAATGGCTTTTGATGTAACCGCGAGCAGTTACTTCTCTTGCACTTCACACTTGTGGAACTCCTTTCTGCCTTCTTGTTTCCCACTCAACTTTTATCTTCAAGAATTTAAATGCAGTGTCAATTATTATCTACTGTCTTCTTGATTCCTGGTTTTTAATTTTTCTCCGTTTTCTTGATAATGTTTTCTTCTTCTCATATTCTCTCACACTCAGTAATCCATTTAGTCTTAGTTGTATTATTGCTTTGCTTAGCATAAAATGATCAAAAGAAAGGTAAAAAAAATATAGAGAGCAAAGCAAAATATAAAGAAACAAAAAAGAAGAGACTTAAAGCAACAGAAATGTAGTTCTACAGAAGGATGCTGAGAATGTGATTTACCAAATATCTGAACAGCAATGTAGTTTTAGAGAAAAATGAAAAGAAAAAGGACAATTTTATTTAATATCAAGAAGAGACAGTTGAAATTTCTAGGTCAAATAATGAGGAAAGAGTGGTTGGAAAATTGGATACTCGCAGGATAAAATGAAGGCAAGAGGAACAGAGGAAAATCATTCATAACCTACCTAGCAAGCTTGATGGTAGATCAAAGTTTAGGAGAGATAACAAAAAAACAAAATTTATTAAGAGTTACAAAATGCAGGAACTTGTGGAGAGCCATGATCACCAACATCATAAAGAGACATGACATATACAAGAAGTAAGAAATGTAAACAACTATATGAATTGGAAAGATTTTAATTAAATTAAAATTGCTGGGTAGATGCCGTTTCTGTACAAATATATAGTAAGAATAGATGTTAAGATCATTGAAATGAGCTTGTATTTCTACATGGAAATGTGTAATGTATATGATATTACCAGCCTTTTATGATATTACCAGCCTTTTAGCATATAGGAAAAAAAAAAAAAAAATAATTTCAGGTCATATAGCAAGCAGTTTACTTCTAATGGCCTCTTCTACAGTTCTCAGTCTTCCCTCCCTAAATATATTCCACTTTTTTTATTTGTTACAAATGAGCCCTTTGAATACTAATTCTTGTTTTTCTTTGTGAGGATTTCTTGTGATCAGTGGTACCATTAGCATACCATTATGCACCCGACAGGCAGCACACATTTTATTGTCTCATCCATAAATTACTTAACTTCATATTCATAATTGTCTGTCTATATTTTGTTTATAACAAGATAAAAAATAGACAACAACTGATATACTAGTTCTGTCTAGAAATTTGGCAACGCATTCAACCACCGGTCTGGATGTTTTTGTTTTATGGCACCAAGCAGCTTGGGTGTAAAGAGTTTGCCAGGTCCTCTACCGTTATCCATCTTGTAAAATAAACTTCCCTAGTTACTAAAATAATAAAATAAAAATAAAAGGTTCATGTGAGAAGAAAACCTGAAACAATGCCTTCTCAATACCAAATTATTCTTTGAAAGATATTATACCAGCCCTACTCATTAAATTATCAACCCTATATTATTCATCATATGATTTAATACTTACTTGCAGTTTATTATTTTCTCTTTAACCATATCTATGGTGCATACATTTTTTTGCTTATCTGTCTTCCTGCTGCTTGATTGTGGCTTTGAAGTTTTCTTCTCTAATATTATTATTTGTTATCAGCTCTTAATGCTAAGCAGGTAATAGCATGTAAGTCTCCTCACCTCTTAATTTATTCACCATTTTTTTTTTATAAGCGTTTCACCCCAAGCAAGGTGGGAGTGTCACTAGTACGCAAGACGTTACAGAGGGGGAAAGACCGAGTATAGGAGGGATTGAAGAAAGGATAAAAAGAAGAACAGGGATTTATTGATATTACATCTAAATTTTTGAAGATTTATCACGGAAGCAAGTAAGAGAGTTCCACTGTCGGGAAGTGCAAGGAAAGAAGTTGTTGGGGTAGAAGAGTTGGTTACATTTAATTCTTTCGACAGTAAAAGGGTGGGACCGAGATGCCAACCTAGTAGCACACTTAAATTCATGCAGTCAGTGCACCAGTGAAAATAGCTTGTTAGAGCAGTTGCCCTGAAAATGTTTGTAGAAAAAAAAAAAAAAGAAGCCACATCACGTCTGTGAGAAAGTGACTGGAATTGAGATGCCAAGTCAGGACCAATCAAATTACATCTCCGTCTTTGGATTTTAATCTAAAACTTCTTCATTACACACATTATACAACAAGAATTTCGGTAAATATGAAGTATGAGAGAATAAGCTGTTTGAGTAGAAGAGACGGTTTTTACAGTAAAAGGGTGGGACCGAGATACCAACCTGGTCTCACACTTAAATTCATGCAGACGGTGCACCAGTGAAAATAGCTTATCAGAGAAAATGCCATAAAAATATTTGTAGAAAAGACTGAGAGAAGCCATATCACATCTGTGAGAAAGTGACTGGAGTCGAGATTTCAAGTCAGGACCAATCAAATTGCATATCCGTCTTTGGATTTTGCCAAGAACCTCAACAGAACATATATAGCAACAATATCCCATTCGTGGATGAATGGTAGATTTTTAGATGTGAATGATGGAAAAACCTTCTGGTGTTACACAAAGAACCAATTTTCCTTGCGGTAGATGCAACTATCGATTCTATGTAGTTGTTCCACCTCAGGTCAGTGGAAAACGTGAAACCAAAAAGTTGCAGTTAGATGCTCTAATGAAGTCGAGCATCAACCATGCTGATAAGAGGCATGAAGGTCTCTCTATTGGTGGTTAAATGAAAACAGTTTCATTTTAGAGGCATTGAAACTTACAAACTGTATACTGCCCAGTCAACCACAGATTGAAGGTCGTTTTTTGAGACCAACAGCCAGGTTAGCTTTGTCAGCAATGCCAAATTTACTATTGAGATAGGAGCAAATGGTAGTGTTGTCTGTGTAGATGCATACTTGGGAATTGATGACATCAGGAACAGCATTGATGATGATCAGAAACAGTGTAAGACCCAGGACAGGGCCTTGGGGAACACCAGCATTTGTATGAAAGGAACTGGAAGAGAACCTGTTCAGGATAACCTTCATTTCATGGTTTGATAGAAAAGATTGTATTAACAACTTCAATTTCTGCTTTGATTCACAACCTCTGCCTCTGACTTTTCTATCTTATTATTTATTTTATCTCTCTCACCAGTCTTTTGGCATTTTACCTTCATTTTTCCTCAATTTCTCTATTGCTCCTCCTTTTTTTGGTAAGAGAAAGACTGGAAGAAAGGACTAATTATCAATTTTAAGAAAACAGAATGAACGGTCATCAGCAGGGGGCATAATCCAAGATGTGAGCGATGAATGGAGGTGTAAAAATCAAGCAAGTATAGAAATTTAAATATCTGGGAAGTATTTTAAAAGATGATGGAACATGTGATATTGAAATCTGAACATGTATTTGAATAGAAAAAGTTAACTTCCAAAATTTGAATGGCTACCAATCAAGTATTTTATCTGTCCAAAGAAAGACAACCAGCCCAAAATTCCTGCTATAAATTGGAGATACTAGAATCAAGGAAGTACAGAAATTTAAATATCTATAGAAAGATTGGCATACCAACAATTGAGTTAGAAATCAAGCGAGTACTGAAATATAAATCTCTATTGCAAGAGGAGCAGCCCAAGATGTGAGTTGGAAATCATACAAGTACAGAAATTTAATTAATTATTGCAAAAACAACATCCCAACTATTGACTTGGAAATCAAACAAGTGCACAAATTTAAATATCTATAGCAAGATTTGCATCCCAAGAACTGAGTTAGAAATCAAGCAGGTACAAAAACTTAAATATCTGGGAAATCTTTTAACAGATGATGGAAAATGTGACATAGATGGCACATTGAAATAGTAAAAGTTACCTTCCAAAAACTAAACATACTATTAAGAAACAGGAAGATTTTGTGACAGTCGAAAATTAGTGCTGAATTTCAATGTAATATCAGTCTTTCTGCAGGACAGTGAATACTGGACATCTTTCTTATGGATGAAAAGGGTGCTTGAGATTGCAGTGAGAATAGAGTATGTAAATAACAATGTTTTCAGGAAAATAGAAACAAAAATGTAACTTATACTTAGAATAAGAAAAATACACCTGAAATTACTCTATGAAATTGGGGGCAAGGTCATCTTGAAATGGCTAGATGTAACTGTAATTTCAATGCTAACAATTTCTTTTATCACTTGTCACTTGTTGAACACTTTATCTGGCTTCTTGCTTCCCAGTCAAATTTGATCTTCAAAAATTTAAATGCAATGTCAAGTGTTATCTTCTCTCTTCTTAATTCCTGTTTTTTATTGTTCTCTCTCCTTAATAATGTTTTATTTTCTCATTGTTTGTTGCATTCACTAATCCACTGTGTCTTATGGGCTTTATTGCCTTGCTTGTGGTGAAATGAATCTTTTAGTCATGGAAATATGTGCATGTTAGTAGTATGGTTATTGGCATAGAAAGTAAAGTCTCCAAGAAGAGTTTGAATTTGGGAGTCATTTCTGTTTGGTTTGCTTCATGGAAAAAGGCATGAATCTATTGGTTAAATAGCAGGGCAGACTAGGTTCTCTTGGTGATAGGGAGTGTGGGACATTCCATTACAACAATACATACATACATATATATATATATATATATATAAGCAAATATGTAGATGTTAGATCCTACAGTATGATGAAAAATATGGAAAAGACAAAGCAAAATCCGACAAAAACAAAAAATTAAAACAGTAAACTTACATATTCGGATTTTGCTGTCTTTTCCATATTTTTCATCATATATATATATATATATATATATATATAATTGGGAAATGTTTGTTTGTTCACTCTACATGATCAAATTGTTTTATGTAGAATTCTCAGATTTGGTATGTATACTTCTTGAATGTTTTAACATAAAAAATTGTGAGAAATAGTGCAATAGTATCTCCTTTCTGTTCTTGCAAAATATACTTTTTTGTAACAATTAACATTTGTCACCATTCTGTGTCAGACAGTAATTTCTCTGTTTTTATTAATATCAAAACAAGAAAAACATGTGCTCTGAAAAAGTAATTCAGCAGAATATTCTTTTGTTGAAACCAGTTCTCTATTTTCCAGAGTATTTGAATCTGTTTTCTTCTTTCAGGCTACGAATTACTGCACATATATTTTTATATTGTTAATGTAAACAAAAAACAACTTCCTTATCCTTGACTGGTTCTTGACACATAAGAATGAGAAAAACAATTTTTAATTGATAAAGAAGTTTGTAAAATAGATATATGTTTGTTATGCATTTCATTTTGGCATTGGAAGTTATGTGGGATGACTTTTCCAGATTATATATATCCAGCAACTTGACACAAAATAAACAACGCTTTTTCTATCAGTCCTAAGGAATCCTTTTACTATCATTATGACCAGCTTGTATCCAAACTCTTTGTGAGCTTAAATGAGTAAACTTGAATTTCAAATAAAAGGGCTGGTTGAAATAAAAGGATTAGCTGGAATATTCTATAATTTTCAGTCTATATAATAAATGCGAATGCCAGCATGTCTCCTTTACTCCGAGAGGCCGTAGCCCAATATATCATATATTTTGGAATCAGGCCAACACCATGAGCAAATTAAAAACATTCCAGGTCAGATTAAGACCCACAATCCTGAAATTTTGGATTCCCAAGTTTTCATTACTGTGATTGTTTTCATATTCCACCATCTTGGCTTCTACTGATAAAAACAATTAAAGGGTCACAACTTTCTAATTTTCAATATCTTATGTTCAAATCAAAAAAATACTGTTCTCAAATTACAGTGTTTCAAAATAATATTGTCAGTGTTTTCAACTTTACTCCTAGACGTTGTAGCCCACACCATTCTGGAATCAGTC
Organism: Acanthosepion esculentum; assembly: GCA_964036315.1. Lineage (NCBI taxonomy): Eukaryota > Metazoa > Mollusca > Cephalopoda > Sepiida > Sepiidae > Acanthosepion > Acanthosepion esculentum. Next base: position 41,282,882 of record OZ038481.1, on the reverse strand, counting down.
CGACTCCATGAGCAAATTAAAAACATTCTGGGCCAGATCCGAACCTGCAATCCTGAAATTTTGGATTCCTAAGTTTTCATTGTTGTCGTTGTTTTTGGCAGTTTTTTTACATGATTTTCTGCAACAATTTTTTTGTATGATAACAATTTTCATAACTTGGAAATAAATTTGGGAATGATCAAAATTAATGACAAAATCCTGCAAAAGTCACCCATGAAATAAAAATAATTGTTTGTATGGAAAGTAAGTACCTATATACATCAAACTGTCTTTAAATTAAGTCGTGGCAGAAGAATTATCATTGAACTTTTAAAAGGTAAGCTTATATATTAATGCAATACTTAAATGCAGCAATCACTTTAGAGCTCTTTTGTAGTTTATTGTTTCCTATCACATTCACTTGTCCCTACCTATTGTGATGAAGGCCCAATCAAGAGCCCTCCACAGGAGCTAGCTCAAATGCCACCCAATAGGCCCACTTTTAAGCAAGTATTGAACTATTTTTTTCTTAAGCAATGAATAGAAAATTCATGAATATTTCATAAAAGTAGTAGTTGGAATAAGGATATCCCAGGTGGAACTTTCTTCTAGAAAGAATAATAATCTCATCTCATCTGTTAGAAACTCGAAGATTTGTTGTGGTGTTTACAAATGAGAATAAAAAAAAATATATACAAAGGTACACAAATTAAAAACAACTTGTTTGCTTTTTAGTTTTTTGGGTTATTTTTATAAAAATACAGAAAATGATTCCTAGCTATTTCAAGAGTGATTTGAGGTGAATTCATTTAATTTATGATCCTGGAAACATATATGTAAGAGTACTCATGGAATTCTCATAATAAATACACTGGTTGGTGGTTACAGTTTTTATTAATTTCACTGTTTATGAAAATAAAAAAACAGGGATAATAACTCAAACACATATACATTCTAAGAATAACATTTATAGTAATAAAAAATAATTTTGGTTTAAAAAGTCATTTAAAAAATACTGTTGTTTATGTTACATATATGAAAATGTAGCTAGCAGATACAGATTTGTAGAAGTGCCAAAGAGATATATGGATACCTTAAAATAGGTTATCCACTAAAAATAACGTTTATAATAATAAAAATAATGTCAGATAAAAAAATCTATTAAACAAACTACTGTAGTGCACACCTTACTCCATCAAGATGGTTTCCAGTGGCCAAATTTGTAATGGCATGTTTTGGTTGTAGGAGCAGATTCCCTAAGTTGGAAAAGGTATACAAGTTCAATTCCTGTCAGGAAGCAGATTTTTTAGGACAGTAGTTACTAATTTCTCTGTTTAAGAAAATTAAAAAGAAATGGGATAGAAACTTAATCAACCACATGTATCAATTATAAATAATGTTTTATATATATATATATATATATATATATATATATATATATATATATATATATAAAAGAAAAACAAAAAGCATTGGTGGAGCCAACAGATAACTTGCCAAAATCTAAATCTCTTATCCAGATACAGTACTGAAAAAAGAAAGAGAAAAAAGCCCTGAAGGCAAACTTACTTATGCAGTAAAGTACTCAAAGCCTAGATTGCCTAGACCAAGCAAAAAAAATGCTTAGAAACATTAAATTCTATAAAAGGATGGTTCTAGTCAAAACTCAAGTTTCACACTCACATGATCTTCAGACAACTTGAACATTGAGTTATGACAAGAGCCATCCTTTCATAGAAATTAACATTATATATATATATATATATAAAAACCTAGTTATCCAGAAACTACCAACCTAGGTTTTGGAGTAACTTACTTTTTAAAATTTACGGTTGTTAACGGCACTGGAAACAACCGTTAACGGCACTGGAAACAACCGTTAACAACCGTAAATTTTAAAAAGTAAGTTACTCCAAAATTCGCTTGATGAGGAAATGGAACTAATGTCTTTGGTTTAATAACAAAATTAAATTCAGGGGCTTTAGCTTCCATTTCTGAAACATGGTTATCACTGTGTAGCGGTAAAACCATATTTTAAATCTATTAATTTATAATATATATATATATATATATATATATATATTAAATATAATTTGACATATTTTGTAATGTCACCCCCCTCTGGTGTTAAATATTTTTTACTGCAGCTTGTTTTCTTAGTGTGTTTTATTTCTTACTTTACAGTGATATATTTTGAGATTATTTACAAATGATTGACTGATATTAATAGCCACATGACACTATAGTTCAATAAATTACACAAGTGGTGCTTATATGATCAATGTAAGAATTTAATGTTGTTTTATGACTATTGGTATTGCAAATGTATTCTTCAAGAGCCAAAAAAATCATAAACAATATTTTTGCATAGTAGGATTTTGAGCTTCTTCTATTTTAATAATTAAGGTTATATGTTTGAAACATTTTATAGTAAATAATGAATATCTGATCTTTATTACAAATATAAAAGTGCTATGTAATTTTCTAAAAAGTAATGGATATTTTATTTTATTTATTAATTCAACAAATTTTTATTACTTGAAATGTTATTTTTAGTGGATACTTGTATTTGAGTAGATGTTCTGTTTATTTTTTAAACAGTATATTTATTTATTTTCATCTATTTTCATCTACCAGCTTGAATATTTGAAACATTTTGTTAAAGAAAAAAATATGCACTCTCTGGCAGGATACAAACCTGCATACCCCATGGGCATAGGAAACTTTTTATTAGATTTAATGTGCAAAGAACTTATCTGATCAGGCAAGGCAGAGATGAAAATAAATAAATATACTGTTTAATAAATAAATGGAACAACTACTCAAATATTTCTATCCATTAGCTATAATATTTACAGTGATAAAATCTGTCTGATTAATTAATAAAATCCATTAATTCTGTAGAAAATGCTTTGTTTATGTTTGGATAAAAAACCTGAACAGATATGAAAAAATTTGAGAGTTTTTTGACAAGAAGAATTAAGTTTAAAGGCACTATTCAGCCATGCATTATTGGCTAAGTTCTTTGTAGTTCAGTCGGCCTAAATCATATCAAATTTAATGACAGTTCTCAGGGTGACGCTGGTTCAAATCCTGCTAGAAAGTATATATTTTCTTTAATAAGATTTCTTGAATATTCAGGCCAGTAGACAAAAGTAAATAAATATACTGTTTAATAAATAAACTGAGCATCTACTCAAAAATAACATTTAAAATAGTAAAAAGTGCTATGTACCAGTGAATCATATTAGGTTGTTACATAAATTTGTTTTTTTATAATTTATCGTAATACTTATTATTTATTAATAGTTCTGATGAATTATTGAACATTGTGTTCCCCTTCATTGTTTATGATCTCACACCAATGATCCATTAACTGTCCAATACCTTGAAAGGAAATCACTAGATTTTGACTCAAAATATTCATCATCAGATTTTAAGCTCCACATCATTGATGAATGAAACACCCTTCAAATTATTAGAAAGTGTCTGAAAAGTTGGTAGTCTGAAGAGGATAAATCAGGAGTATAATGTAGGTGTGGCAGAACTTTTCAAGCAAGCTCTTTAATTATGTTTGGTCCTTGTGGGGGAGGCATTGTCATGTTGAATAATCACATTGTATCGTCAGTCATGTCATTTCAGCTGAATTGGCTCTTTGAGCCTCTGTTCATTTGTTCAACATGCAACTTAGCATTGGCCATTTGGTTGCTTTGAAGCAATTCATTTCTGCATACAGAACAAATATCTCAAGCAGCTTTGTGACCTTGATTAAAAGCAAAGAGATGTCAAACTTGCTTGTTCTTGTCTACTTGGCATTCTATCTTAAAGGGTTGTCTTATCTTAAATAAAATTTCAGTCACATCAGACAACAGTTTCACAGGATGACCAGAGTTACTAAGAAGTAAAAACTGCTATTAAAGATTATTCTTAGAGATCCAATCACAGAACATCAGAACAAAATAAACAAGTTAACCAAATAGTTTAATGGATTTCTTCATTTTCTTTAGAGTTATCATTACTTTTCTTAAAATTCTTTAAACCTGATTAGCTTTTTAGTTTTTTTAGTTCACCCAATACAAGGCCCAAGGTCCACTCAACGTAGAGGTTACTAAGTGAGATTGTTATAAGGGAGGAGGAAGCAGGAAGTGTATATTATAATATGTAGGCTAAATATCTGCTGATCATGGACTTGAAGATGTTTAGATTTTAGAAGCATCCTGTTGGGAGTCCCATTCTACAAAATAACAGTTCTGGGGGATAACATGTCTGAGTCTTATTCCTTCCCAAATGACTATGAAGAGAATCAGAATGATTTGCCATTGGCAGGAACTGATTCTAAAGGTCAGAATTGGTGGGTCTCAGGAATTTAACTTGTTAGAACATAGTAATAACAATATAATAGTGAGAAGCTCTTTTTAATAAGTATTTGTTTTGTGCTGCTCAATTCTTTATAAAACCTATTTTATACATGTGAGGACTTTTGTAAATAAGATTTTGCTTTAGGGTTTTATATGCAGAGAAGCAGTAAAATTCTGATTATAGCCATCTTCTAAAATTTCAAGGAAAGGGGCTGTATTATTAATGGTAAGTTCATAAATAAAATGTGGAGAAATTTTGCTTTCATTCTTTAAAATTTTGGTTAAGAATTAAGCTCTTTATTTAGAGTCATCTTTACCTTTTATGCACACAGTAAGGTTAATAGTTTAGGGTGAATTTTGATTTGTTTGTTTTCTTGTCATTTTATAACATTTTACATTGAATCAAGAATTTTTAGAAGCTTACATATATATAGGAATATTTACAATTTTTTCAGAGAAGGATGGAGTCCATTAATTTCTTGAAAATTTGGATGGATGTGTTCATCTTTCTTTGAATTCAGAATGCCGCAAATTATACTAACATTGGTTTTAAAGAGTATGTGCCACATAATTGACCTATGAAAATCAAACAGCACTAAAGTAAAAAAAAAAACAAGAATTTCCATTTTTTCTTCATATCTCATTCTCTGATGAAGCTTTAATAAAAGTGGAACATGTCAGATTGATAAACACACACACACACACATATATATATATATATATATATATATATATATATATATATATATATATATATATGATAAAATAAAGAGCACATAGGAAATGTATATCAGTCTAACATGTTTCACTTTTATTAAAGCTTTGTGAGTGATTGCGAGAATATACAGAAAAAGACAAAAAATGCTGGTGTTTTCATTGCTCAGACATGTGTCACATGCACTAGAACTGACCCAAACATAATTGAAAATATCAATGTTTTCTGTCTTTTTGTCAGTTTTCTCTCAATCTCTGACGAAACTGTAATAAAAGTGAAACATGTTAGATTGATATACGTTTCCTATCTGTTTTTTTTATTTTACCAGACTCTCGGATTCTGATCCATATTTGATCTGCATTTGATCTTTACCACGCACACACACACACACACACACACACATATATATGTAATGCTCTTAAACATAATAGCACTATCAGCTCTAAATAAACATAATATCAGCAGCAGCCCTCAAATATAAAAACATGTGAACCCTAAAGTAACTATCTTCTGGGTTTTTCCTCTTTTGAACTGATGTTTTGAACTTTCCATGCTGAACAATTTACCTAAAGCACATTCTAATGCAGTAATTTTCCACTATACATATTCATGAACATTTCGTTGTGCATACAACTTACATCTAACAAAAGAAACTCTTGTTTTAAACTTTCCTTTTGTTAGTTTGTCTCATAAATGTTACCTTGCATTGCAAATCAATTGGTCTCTTATTTTGTGCATATACTCTTTTTCACCACCATTATTTCATGTACTACAAAATATTCCTGAAAGTAACCTTTTGCATTTACATACTTATATAGTTTAAACAGCTCATATTTCTTTTACTGATGTCCACAAGGCACAAGATCCACTATGGATAGAGAGTTACTGAAGGTTTGTTGTGTGAGCGATAAGAGTAAGATGCCCAGGATATGAAGATATGTGAGATAGATAACAGTTCACCCTAGAGTATTGGTAGGGAAAGTATCCTCTTGGGAGTTGGTTCTACAAAATAGTGGTTCATGGGCAAAAACTGAGTATAACTTTTCACTGATGAAATACAAAGGGAATGAAGGTGGTTCCCCTCAGTGTATGTGCCTTGGCATGGTGGGTAGACTATATAAGTTCAAGTGGATCAACTAATATGTTCTAGTTTTGTGTCTCTTATGATTTGAATTTCTCTGTTTCAGGGCACGACACATCGTGAAGGTTTGCAGGCTTATTGTGATCATCCTGATGGCATCAAATAAATTTTATTTGTTTTTGAAACTTCTGTTCTTTTTATTATTCATGAATCGTCTCCCTCCCCTCCTCTTTTTTATACTATTTATTATTTTCTCTCTGATTTTTAGTCTCTTTATTGCTGTACCTTTCACTAGTGCCTATAGAAGCTCACTATCTTAGAGAATATATATATATATATATATATATATATATATATATATATATATATATTTAAAGACATTTATGATATAATTTAACGTTCTTTTTTTTATGAAAATTTCTCGGACATTCAGGCCGGTAAATGTTATTTAATACTGTTTATTATAAAACAGAGCATTTGCTTAAATACTTGTATCTATAAAAAGAATGTTAAACATATCATAAATGTCTTTAAATAAATTGTCAGACTATGTCCAATTCAAATATATATATATATATATATATATATATATATATATATATATATATATATATATATATATATATATATATATATGTGAATTGCACACAAAGTGCTGATGTTATTAAAACAATGGTCAATGTGTTATAACAGAGCTACAAAGTATATATATATATATATATATATATATATATATATATATGGGAGGTACAGTGGAGTAATGGATAGTGGCTCAAATTGAGGAATCAGAGAGCTGAGTCCGAATTCCAGTCAAATCCATTACATTCGCTTGCATGCTAATACCCTTGTGAAAAATATGATTCCTCTTCTTTCCCCAGCTATGGATGAATAGCAGGACAGATTGGGTTCTATAATCTTGGATAGCAACCGGTCTAGGAGAAGGAAAAACTCTGAATTCAAAACTGTCCAAGAGGGGGTTGGGCTCCCTCAGGTTATATTGCCCAAGAAACACCATTTCTACTGCGGCTGCAGTACACATGGTGCCCCTACGAGCCTATGGGTCAAGGGATAAAATAAAATAAAGTATATATGTTAATGAATATACATTTATATATATGAATATTAATATATCATTTTTTTATATATATTTCTCTAATAATTTTACAATTTTATATTAAATTACGTCAGCTCCCTTTCATTATTAATAATTAATAATTTATATAACTCACCACTCTAAAGTTAAATTAATAATTACCTATCTTTTACGTTCATATGGTAATACTAGTTGGTTTAGTTGCTAGATTTAATGTCATGAGAAATATAATATTTTTTTTAAATAATTTTTTTTAAAAGTTTTTGGAAAAGATTACATCACTACATAAATAGTTCTTAACTATGCCAGCATTACTTAATTTTCAAATTAAAGTAACAGTTAGTATACAACCAGCACCTGAAAATGGCATTTAGCATGAAAATCCAAGTAGTGCAAATGGTGTTGGTTATGTATATTCATAAATATGGTTTAAAAATGACAATTGTAAAAAATTCTTAGTTCTTGCCAACACGTTTCATCTTCCAACTTTATCAAGGCAAGCAATGAAAGCAAAATGTTTTGTAGCTACATCAAATCCAAAATTTTAAAAAGAGATGCTCCTGCATAAGCCTCTTTCTGGATATTGATATTAGTAACTTCCTCTTTACTAAGAGTTTGTTTTCTATTTTAAATTTAACTACATTCATTATTGTATATACATATATGTATATATATTCTTCTTCTATGTACTATGTCTCTTTAAGATGTTGTTGATCATGGCTCTCCACAATTTCCTGTCCTTTGTTGCTCTTAATAAATTTTATCTTTTCGTTATCTCTCTTAAACTGTGTTCTATCATCCATTTACTCAAGATTACTAGTTAGGTCATGCATTGTTTTCCTCTTCTGTCTGTTCTGTGAGTATCAAATTTTCCATGCCTTTTTTCCTTATTATACACTATAGAAATTTGAAATGTTAAGTATAAGTGTCCTTTTTGTTTCCCTTTTCTCTAAAACTTTGTTGTTGCTCACATGTTTAGTTCATGATATTCTCAGCATCTTTCTGTAGAACCATTACAATTTTTTTTTCTGTAAGGAAATTGTCCAGCATTTGCTACCATATTGAAGGACTGTTATTCTATAACTGTTCAGTACTCTTTTCTTTGTTTTTAATGGCATTTTTCTTAATTTTTTGTTTGTTTCTACATCTGCTATCAACACTGTGTGATCTGCATATCTTATGTTAAGATTGTGGCTGCTAATAATGAATTGTAGTAGGACTTCTAATTCTCTCATGATCGCTATACTGTAAAGGTTGAATAAATGTTTTGTTACATCTAAGACTTATAGAGTTTTTCCTTCTTGTTCGTTATTTGATCGTTTAGATAGTAATTAAGTTAATAAAGAAAGAACAGGTCTGATCTAATGTTTTCAACTGGCATCCTTAGTTTTAGTCTTTTGAGTTCCCATAAAACTAATGCCTTTGTGAAAGGCATGTATCCATCATTTCTTACCCTGTTAAGAGTTAAAAACCTGGAGAGACCAGACCTTAAGCCTTGCTTGGCAGGTATTCTAGTGTAAGAATAATTCTGAATTCAAAACTATGGAGAAGGCAACAGGAAACCATGCCACTGTCATTCTCAAAATGACATAGCAATTTATAGATAATGAAGAAAATAAATCAGTTGAGTGCCATGATTTCATATGACCTTGTCTAAAATTTTTGGATGAGATATTATATTTTTTATTGTATTTTAACTGAAATGGCATCCTTAGTTTTAGAATTGTTCAAATTCCCACCACGTCTTTTGCGTTCCCATAAAACTAATATACTTATGAAAGGCATGTGTCCATCATTTCTGACTCAGCTATCAGTTAAACAGCTAGATAGATCAGACCTTTTAATCTTGGTTGGCAGATATTCTAGTAGAATAATAATTCTGAATTCAAAACGATGGAGAAGGCAACAGGAAACTATGCCACTGTCGTTCCCAAGAAGACATAGCATTTTACAGATAATGAAGAAAAAAAATCAACTGAGTGCCATTATTTCCTATGTCCTAAAGGAATATGGCATTTAAAAATAAATATTTATTTTGCTGCCTTCAACTTATATGTATCTCGTTTCCACATTTCAAACAACTATTAGGGGTTTTACACAATTTCTTTAGCAGAAGAAAGAGTAGTACAAAAGAATAAGTTTTCAAATTAATGATGTATATTGTATTTAGCATATTGTAGTAGGTGAGAAGAGAGAAGTTTAATAACTGCCTGGAGATTAAAGACAGTAATAAATTCATATTTCATCTTCTTTTGGGCATATATGAAGCAATTAAACAAACGATAGAAGCTGTCATTTTAGTAATGGAACTTAGGCAGTATATAATGTGCAATAATTTTATATCAAACATTCTATGTATCCAATAAATGATATATTAAAATTTAAAAAAAATGTTCATAATATTTATCAAGAATACCTTTGTATGGCAAAAGGCCAAACGGAATAGGGTCTCCAAAATTGGCAAAAGAAAAATAAACAACTTATTCAAATTTAATTCAGGTTAATTTTAATTTTTGTAATATATATATATATAAATGATCAGTGGAGATAATAAGATAGTGTGGAAAAGATATTCAGACAATATGTTTCAACTTTTCATGGTAGGCATCTTCAGGTCAAAATAAGAGAAAGGAAAATAGATTGAAATTTGGGCAAAATGTTTTCCTGTGTTATTCTTGCTGTATACAATCTTCCTATTGTCTTGCTGATGAACAACTATTGAAAACCGCAGGGTGTCTTTTGACCATATTTTTGGGGATTTTTTATTGCAGCTACTGGATGCATACATAGCATTTGATTGTGTTTTAACAACTCTAAAAGAATACTACTCTAATAATCTTACCACATGCACATTACTGTTCTTCTATGAAGCTTAGGAATTGGAGGTCAGGTGTAGAGATTTATCCTTCTTAATCCACTATCTTCTGCAAATGGTTAGTTAGGATACATTTGTCATTATAATTGGTTCTCGCAAACAGAAGTTACTTCTGATTCATCTTAATATTTCCAGTGAAGTTTTTGTGTGTACATACTACCATATATGATGATGACCATCATTGTCATTATCAGTTCCATGGCCCCATGACCAGGTGTGTCTATAGGGTTAATGTGCAAGTGAGCACCTGACCAGCTCTTTACTCATGCCTTGGTAGGTTAAGAAAAAGGCAAGTAATTTGGACATTTTCAATAGAAGAGAAACAGGGAAGTTTTCTGATATTTGTTTTCTTATTTTAACTTATTCAATTTTGTTACCATATCTGATTTTATTTAAGTATTAATTTTTGAATGTGCAAATGTATATTTTGGCTTGAAACTCTGAAATTTTATTTACTATTTATTTTTATTTTTTCCTCTATAATAGTAGATAAGTTCACCTACCATCTAGTTTACACTCCTACCTGGTCTTTTGAACAGGAGAAGAGGTTTATCCCTTGTTTTTTGCCTAAACTCTGAAATTTGATTTACTATTTATTTTTTTTATATTTTTCCTCAGTAGATAGGTTCACATTCCTCCCCAGTCTTTGAACAGGAGTAGAGGTTTATCACTTTATCACTTGTTAAGGATTGGATTTCCAGTTCCTTCTAAAGTGTTCTCATTCTGTTTCACACCTGGATTACAGCCATATCACATTGAAACATTGGTTTGTTTATGACCACCAAATTTTTCCCTTCAATAGAAGTAAATATATTTGCTTATTGTCTGCTTCACACTCCTCACCACTTTTTTGAACAGGAGTAGAGTTTTATCCCTTGTTAAAGAATGGATTTCCAGTTTCTTCTAAAGTCTTCTCGTTCTGTTTTGCTCCTGGCTTACAGCCATATTGCATTGAAACAGTGGTACTTTCATGACTACCAAAGTTTTCCCTTCAATAGAAGTAAATAGATTTGCCTGTCATCTGGTTAACACTCCTCACTAGTCTTTTGAACAGGAGTAGAGGTTTATCCCTTGTTTTCTGTATAGGATTGGGGTTCCAGTCCATTCTAAAGTCTTCTCATTCTGTTTCACACCTGGATTACAGCCATATCACATTGAAACATTGGTTCTTTTATTACCACCAATTTTTTCCCTTCAATAAAAGTAGATAGATTTGCCTATAGTCTGGTTCACACACCTTACCAAACTTTTGAACAGGAGTAGAGGTTTATCCCGTGTTTACTATTTTAGGATTGTGTTTCCAGTTTCTTCTAAAGTCTTTCCCTTTTCTTTCACTTCCAGTAGCTCCTTGCATTTTAGTGGTGTTGACGCTGCTCAGCCGGGTGGCCTGGATCAAAGTGTAGTATCTGTTTGCAGATCGCTCGCTTTGTCGGCCTTTTGGACGAGAGCATCACTTGATACTTACCTGGTGTAGGGATTCGTCCCTGTGCTAGTAGTATCATGGCTACGACTAGCTTGGACTAGTTTCGGCCTGGACCAGCTATGACAAGCCAAGACTAGCTATGACTAGCTTAGACCAGCTTGGACAAGCTATGACCAGCCAAGACCAACGGCCCGAGTGAAAACACTCAGGTCCCCACGTTAAAAACTGACCTTGTGTCACAACTTGACTCAGTAGTTTCAAGTAAATACCTGCATCTTAGTGGTGTTATTGCCTTTCTTTTAATTGATTAAAGAAAATGTTAAAATCCATTCAAGTAGAGCTCATCTCTCTATAGGTGAAATCCCAGCTGATGTCCACCAACTGGTCATGGACATGTGGCTGTTGATGCCATCAGAGGAGTGCTCTGCCCTGGCCATTGACTTTCATCTCAAAAAACCCCACCCAACAGTTTCATGTCATAATCACTCTGGATATACTGCCAGTAGGTCAGTCCCCTGTGTAGATTTAGCCTTCAGCCAATTGAACATACTCATGTTAATTAATTCTAAAGAGCTGCGCCTTGTGAAATGCATTTTGCTATTTTTAATCGCACATCTTTTTTTTTCAAATTATTCTTCCAATATGCACATTGCTGCTTATAAAACTCTGTGTAGATAGTATAATGGATAGAAAGTTGAATCAGTCAGCAGAATTCAAGTCCTGGGCTAGTCTGTTGCATTCACTTTTGCACAAATGCCCTTCTGAAAGGTATGAATCTATCTCTTCTTCCCCCAACTATGGGTTAAATAGCAGAATAGCCTGGGATCTCTAGCCTTGGGTGGCAAACTACCTATGAGAAGGAAAACTCTGAATTCCAACCCATGGAGACAACAATGGAACACACTTGACTATTTTTTCCAAGAATACATGGTAAATCACTGATAATAAAAGGATGCTGTGGAGAGTCATGATTTCTTACTCCTGAAGGGACAAGACATTTTAAAGAAGAAAAAAATAATACTCTGTGTACTACTAATACTTTGTCTATTTCACTATGTTTCTATGAAAGTGTTCAAGAACATTTTAGTATAAGTCTATTCCAGGCTGTAGAATTATTTTATTGTAATTTATGTACATATATAAAAATTGGAGATAATTTAGATTTGGACGCTGTATCCTGCATTACTTCCCTAACAAGTTCAAGCTCTGCAAGTCAATGGTTGTGCCCATGCACATCTATGGGTTTGAGACTTGGACACTCCTGGTTGAGGCAGAAAAAAGGAGCCAGGGGTTTGAGAACAATTGCTTGAGAACGCTTCTCCACATCTCCTACTGGGAGCACAAAGCCAATGTACAAAGCAAAGTCAAAAGTCTTGTGGGCTGACAGGAATCTTTTCTTGCTACTATTAATCATTGGAACATGTCAAAGTTTGGTCATGTCACACGGCATAACAGCCTCTGCAAGACCATTATGCAAGACACTGTTGAAGGTGGACATAAGCTGGTCAGACAACATCAAAGAGTGGATGGACTTAACAATGCCAGAACTCCTGAGAGCCACCGCCAACAGATCATCCTGGAGGAAGCTGTCTGTTTTTTTCTGATCTTAGATACCCCACCCCAACAATTGAAGCAGTCAAAGGCCTAATGATTATGATGTCCTGTATTTATTTTTGGCAAATCTGGCAATTCTAGTGTTCTATGTTTCCTGCAGATAGTAGAGATAAGTTCCTTAGCATTGAATGATAGTTATGCAATCCAAAAATGATTGATCGATGCAAAATATTAAAGAAACTTGTAAATGTTGAGAATTAATATTTTGTTTGATAATGATTTAACCGTTTGATGTTTTAAAAAACTGAAGAAAAAAAACTAATGGCTGTCTTGTTTTGAGATGTTGAGATTTTAATTATTAATTTTCATGATTTTTCTTTATTTTGATGGCTGTTTTAATGCAACAATGTAAATCCTCCAATCAGTTTCCTATTGAAATAAACAGTGTGAAACAAAAAACAGCTTCTAATTTTTGTAATATAAACATATCACTTTAAACATTAATTTTAGTGAATACTCATATTTGTGTATACATTCCATTTATTTATTAAACAGAATATTTACTTACTTTTGTCTGCCAGCCTGAATATTCAAGAAATCTTCTTAAAAAAATATGCGTTCTTTAGCAGGGTCTCAACCTGGATCTCCCTGCACAGGGGGAACTGTCATTTGATCTGATGTGCCTTAAACAACTCAGCTACAAAGAAGCTTTATGGATCAAGCAAGCTCTGAACATGTGTTTTTATGTGAAATCCTTCTCATTATAGATATCATATCTGCTTAGTTTCTTATCCAAACATAAACAAAGTAATCCCTTTTGTTCGTAGTGATTTTATAAAATCACTACGAACAAAAGGGATTATTTCGTCCATTTAACTCAGCAAACTGAAAACCTTATAAGAAGAATGAGATGGAAAGCTTACTTCTTCCTTCAAGATAAGGAACAATTATGTGAACACAAATATTATGGTTTTAGAAGTTTGAAAACAGCACCCATTATCAAGGAATTATTGGGTTTTGAAAATGACCTATTGGATATCATCAAGGGATTAACCTTCTATAAATTCAAAAACACTTTCCCAAAAAATCTTGATGTTATTGTCAAGGATATCAATAAATCCGACGACATTTATGTTAAATCAGATAAGACGGCTAACTTTTATAAGTTATCCCCTAAGAATTATGACACATTAGTTAAAAATAGTCTAACTAGTAGTTACAAAAAAATTGATACTAATAATTTTAACCAAATAGATAAGATTAACTGTATCAGTAAATCAATTACTGATAAACTACAGATTAGTGATCGGGTCAGTAAACTACAAACTAAGGAAGCATATGTCTTGTTAAAAGATCATAAACCCGAATTCAGATCTAAGCCATCTACTAGGCTTATAAACCCTACTAGACAGGAAATCGGCAGGATCAATAAGAATATCTTGGAAAGAACCAACCACTTCATAAAAAACACCCTTGGCACACTACAGTGGATTAATACAGCTGATGTTATCAATTGGTTTACCAACATCTGATATAAGGACAACTGTACTTTCATGCAGTTCGATATTACTGATTATTATCCCTCTATATTGAAAAATCTATTCACTTTGGCCTTGGATTTTGCTCGGGAATACTCCAATATTTCTGAGAGTGAAGTGGATATTATCATGAAGTGCCGAAATTCTGTTCTAGCCTACAAGGATGAACAGTGGACCAAAAAGTCTTGTAACGAAAATTTTGACATTTCAATGGGTTCTTTGGATTCTGCAGAAGCTTCTGACCTGGTCGGGTTATTTCTTTTGTATAATTTAAGTGCCTTTGATTGTCTAGATTCTGATAGTGTAGGATTGTATAGGGATGATGGATTATTAGTTGTTAAAAACTCCACTAAAATTAAGGTAGACCATATTAGGAAAATGATTCATAAGGTATTTAAGGATTTGGGTCTTAGGACAATAGTTACCACTAATGTTAAACAAGTAGATTTTCTAGACGTTACCCTGGACCTTGCCAGCAACACTTTCCAACCATATGTGAAGATTAATTCCAACCCAATATACGTGCATCCAAATTTCAACCAACCCCTTCAGTCATCAAACACATACCCTCCTCCATTGGATTTAGGATTAGTAATAACTCTTTGAACAAAGATGTTTTTAATAAACATCAGGATTTTTACA
>OZ038481.1:41187624-41262624 GCA_964036315.1 Acanthosepion esculentum | reverse complement strand
TTATATTTTAATTTCATGCATGCAGATTATTTGTTTTTGATTATGTCAACTGTATAATACAGAAGGGTCAGTTGGGCACCGTTTGTGAGAAAAAGAGCACCATTGAACACAAGAGAAGAGCAGTGCATAACCTACTTATCAAGGTTGTGTAAAGGGTTGGTAGAAGAAGGATTAGAAGATAGAGCAAAAAGACAATCTAAAGATTAAAAAAGACAGGAAATTGTGGAGAGCCATGATTGTCTACATTCTAAATGAACACATGGAAGAAGAAAATTTTTAATACAACTTAATTTTTTCTGTTTATGGGATAGGTATTTGGCTAGAATAATGAAGCCTCATATGAGATAAAAGATTAATAAGAGTTATTAGTGAAGAAACTAAAATGAGGAAGCTGAGTTCTGGTCTTGTTTGTTTTATTTCCTTTACCCTCATGACTTTGCAAAAAAAAGCATATATCCATTTCTACTCTACCCATATTCTCTTTAATGCCTCAACTGCAGGAATTTAAGCATGACGCTAGACTGACAAATAAGTCTCACCATTTTACTGTTGAATTAGCTTGATGCAACTGTACGTTCTTTTCTTTCACATCTTGCCTGTGGAAATCTCTTCCAATTTCTTGCTTCTTTGCCACCTACAATCTTTAAAAATTTAAATGCAATGCCAATGACTATCTTCTGTCTTTCTGAAACCCGCTCTTTTATTTTTCTATTTTTCACTAATGTATTATCATTTGCTTTCACTCTCAGTAACTGCTTGCATCTTAGTAGCATTATTGCCTTGCTTGGGGTGAAATGGTCTGTAATGTAATCAAAATGTTTTTTGACCTGTCATCTCAATTTCAGTCACTTTCCCATCAAAATGATGTGGTTTCCCTCTGCCTTTTCTGCAAATATTTTCATAGCAATTGTCTTGATCATTTTTCTTTACTGCCTTGTTTTGCATGAATTTAAGTGTGCTACTAGATCGGCAACTAAGTCTCACCATTTTACTGTAGAACTAGCTAGATGTAACTGTATATTCTATTCTAAGAGTTTTCTTTCTCACACTTCTTGCCTGTGGTACTCCCTTCCAATTTTTTCCTTCTCTGATAATTACAATCTTCAAAAATGCAATACCAGTTGCCATTTTCTATCTTCCTGAACCTATACTTTTATTGTCCTTTTTCCTCATTTAAGTTTTTTTTTTTTTAACCGTATCACCCCAAGCAAGGCTGGAGGCCACTAGCACGCAAGGGGTTACAGAAGGTTTGGAGGAAGAGCAGATAGGAGTGGTAAAGGAGAGGATGTGGAGAAAGACAGTGGATCGATCAAGGCAAGGGGGTTACAGAAGATTTAGAGCGAGAGCAGATAGGAATGAAAGGTGAAAGGATGTAGAGAAGGGAAGTGGATAGATCAAGGCAACTGGAGATGTCGATTGACGTTACAGTTAAATAGTTGGAGATTGTATTTGTCAGGGAAACAGGAATAAGGAAGGGAGTTCCACAGGGGAGATGTGCGAGACATGAAGCTATTGGAGTAGAAGATACGTCTACATCTAACAGATTCAATGGTGAAGTCTCATCATTCTTTCAGTCCCAGTAACCCCTTGCATCCTAGTGGATTATTGTTTTGCATGGGATGAGATTAAAAAAAACAACAAAAACTTGTTTCTGCAAATAATACAGAAAAAAAAAAGCTATCTCCTGAAGGGACATGACATTTTCTTTTTTTAAATCTGTATGTTTTACATGTGAGTATCAGCCCAGAAAAGCTAATGGCTTTTAATCTAACTGAAAGCATTTTATGAAATTAAGAATAATAAAATATTTAAGTACTTTAAATTAAGATCAAATTAGAGGTCAATTACAAAATCTGACTTTAAATATCAACATTGTTGATAAAGATGATTAATGAGTTGTTTCATAGCTTCAACTGAAGTCTTTACATTATTTTCACACTAAAAGTATCACTGAGAATAAACTCATTGTTTGTGTCTGCAGATTAAAATATATCAGAAAATGCCAAACTGAGATAACTCATAGTCGACATTCTAATAATAACCTGATAAACACTCATGGTTAGTAGTCAATGTGTTAAAAATCATGATATTTGCAAAAAATAAATTTACACTTGGAATTA
Source organism: Acanthosepion esculentum (assembly GCA_964036315.1). NCBI lineage: Eukaryota > Metazoa > Mollusca > Cephalopoda > Sepiida > Sepiidae > Acanthosepion > Acanthosepion esculentum. Next base: position 41,260,504 of record OZ038481.1, on the reverse strand, counting down.
GCCCTTTAATACTCACTGTAAAATCTGGTATTAATTATCGGTTCCTAAAATTATAACTTCAAAAAAAGATACTATTGATTATAAATTTATAAAAATCTGATATTTATTGTAAGTTTCTACTTATAATCAATTAATTTCCCCTCTTTTATTTCTGGAAATATGAACATGTGTAAGTGTTTGTGAAAATGTATAACATAAAAAATGATGCAATGTTTTTTTTAATTAATTGATTTGCTTTTTTATGCCTTAAAAAAAAAAAAAAAAAAATTACATATATATATATATATATATATATATATATATATATATATATATATATATATATATATACAAGAGAGAGAGAGAGTTCCCAGGCCTCATGAATTTAAACGTCCTACGAGGTTGGCATCCCGTTCCCACCCCTTCACCCTTAGATGTAGACGTCTCTTCTACTCCAATAGCTTCATGTCTCGCACATCTCGCCTGTAGAACTCCTTTCCTTATTCCTGTTTCCCTGACAAACATAATCTCCAACTATTTAAGTGTAACGTCAATCGACATCTCCAGTTGCCTTGATCTATCCACTTCCCTTCTCCACATCCTTTCCCCTTTCATTCCTATCTGCTCTCGCTCCAAATCTTCTGTAATCCCCTTGCCTTGATCGATCCACTATCTTTCTCCACATTTTCTCCTTTACCACTCCTATCTTCTCTTCCTCCAAACCTTCAGTAACCCCTTGCATGCTAGTGGCTTCCAGCCTTGTTTGGGGTGAAAAGCTTAAAAAAAAAAAAAAATTTTTGTAGGATTTTTTAACTCCCAAAATATTTTTGAATTGTGAGAATAATTATTTTTTTTTATCGCAAGTGAATATTGCATTAACAATTTTTGGGAGACAATAATTATTTTCAGATAAAAGTTCTACTATTTAACCCATACATGTTGGGAAAAGAGGTGGATTCATACCCTTTCTCAAGGGTATTTACAATAGGATTTCAAACTGAGCTTTCTGATTTCTCATCCCAAACTGTTATTCAATAAACTACTTGCACATCAGGACTTACATCACATACGATTTCCAAGTGGTCAACCATTTAGTTAGTTGCCAAGCTTGACATTGCTTAACTTTGGCAATCGTAAGCATGATGTAAATGAACATAACCTTTAGATTACAAAAAGCTGTTCTATATTTTAATTTATATCACATTTTCTTTCAAATTAAAAGGGTTCTACAAAAATGGATTTCAAAAATACAAAGAAGGGTTCTTGACTTACAACAGAGTTCTGTTCGCAGATGTGTTGCAGCATAATTTTCTGTGTAAGTCAAACCATACCTGCAATTTTCTGTGAATAAGCTCTTATGCCATTCACCTATGCTAATGCAATAGTAAAGTAATAATCTTGGCCATTACACATTTCCAACATATGTTAATATAAATAGGACTAAAAAACACATGGCAGACTTAATATATTACATATAATAAAATTAAATTATTTTAAGCTGCTTGTATATTTATTGCCAGTGATGTCATTGGTTCTTGGTAGATGAGATGACGAAGCATAAGATCTTGTCTCTTTCGCAGTACTTGGAAGCAGCAGAAAATCTGGAGAAGAAAGAAAAACAAACATGAGATTGTTTTTCTTTTTTATCAGAAATTAACCAACTTATAGTTTAACAAGAAAATGTTCTAATTGCTTACAGGGAAACTCAATATGTATACACATATGTACAAGTTTTAAGTGATAGTCAAACAATCGGCCAATGTTTACCAGTTTCCCCCATTTCAGAGCATTTAACATTGTCTAACTTCACTTCCATGATGATAGCTTTCCTTTTCTTCAAAGCACCACCACCAGAAGAGGTTACACTACACTTGGGAGCCATAATAAAGGGCAATAAGTTTCCTCAAAGACAACACAAAGAAAAGAGAGTGAATGCACAACAATCCGATATGGTGTACAACCAGAAACTGACCTATTCCACCTTATGTATGAGTCAAACAGCATAAGTCGAAACAAGATTAATGGAAATTATATCATGACTACTGATATTTGTAGATCAGTATTCTTGTAACTCAAGGACTTATTGTATATCAAATACTTACCAATAATCACATTCCGACCACTGGGAAGTGGCTTCCCAAGCCATTTTTATAAATATTTTCATGGCAATTGTTTTAATGCTACCTTGGCTGCATGAATTTAAACATACTAGTAGATTGGCAACTCGCCCTCATCATTTTGGAATAACTAGATGTAACCATAAATTCTATTTTAATAGTTTCTTTTTTCATACGCACTTTTTGCCTGTGGACTCTCTTCCAGTTTCTTGCTTCCCTAGCATCTATGATTTTTTGAAATTTAAATGCAGTGTCAATTGCCATTTTCTGTTTTCCTAAACTCTGTTCTTTTATTGTCCTATCTCCTTGCTGAAGTCTTCTGATTTTCTTTCACGCTCACTGACCCCTTATGTCAAGTGGCATTATTGCCTCCACTGGGATGGAATGATTTAAAAACATTAAATATAACTCCAGTTATTTCTTCAGAATTTTTTAATGCTTAAATGACAGTCAAAAAAAATATTGTCGTTATTGTTATGCCTTATATCTCATCAGTGTACCATTAAATTGACTCAGGCAGAAAATATTGCGACCAGATTCTTCCTGAATTTTTCTGGAGAGAAAAAAGTGGGTGTGAGCATATTTAGTGGGTAATGCATTTCATTAATGGGGTATCTATATATTTAACTTGGCCTATCTCAATGAACTTCTTATCACTGTGGCACTTGCCAAGTTAAGAAAAAAGATGACAGAAGGATGAAGAAAAGATGGGCACATGAATCTGTACTCTGCTGCCTTCATATTTTAATTACATTGAAAGTTAGGTAGTGAGAAATACATTATGTCAAATGTTGTTATTCAAGTCACTGCTTTAGCAATAAAATTGGTTTTAACAAGTTAATGTTGGTATAATTATCAGGATATACATAAAATATATAAGATATTTATCATGTTTTATCTAATAATATTACTTTTGCTTAGAATTATTGATAATAACTTGTTTAAGACATGTATGATTTTATTATGCAAAGCAAAAGAAGCATACATTTTATTTATAAATAAATCCAAAATATATAGGCTGGAGAAACATCCGATTACAATTGTGTTCATCCTTCCCTTTGTTAGTTTGCATGATTATTACATCCTGGCAATACCTCATAAATAATGGACTATTCCACGTTTTGATTATGAGCAAAGAGGGGAGAAGACATTACTTGGTTTCAGTGAGAAAATGAAAGAAAAAAGAAAAGTTAGAAGTAGAGAGAGTGAATCAGATTAAGCTGATAAAAACAGAATTTGTACTTTGATCTCAGCCAAAAGGCTGAGAAGCAATAGCGACCGCAATAGGCATCATTTTTTCAAATGCACGTTATCGAACGGTGGAAACCAACTAAAGTAATCACCAAAAAAGCTGTTACCATAAATAAAATAACATCAGCTGCTGAATTGTTTCTAAATTATTATTAGGAGAAATAATCCTAAGATGTGGATTTGGCCAGAAAGAAAGAAATAAAAGTATTTAATGTCTTCTGTCAATACCTCATAATTAATGAACTATTCTGTTTTGATCATATGGAAAGAGGTGAAAAAACCTTCTTGATTCCAGTGAGAAAATGAATGAAAAACGAAAGAAAGAACAAACAAATGAAGGGGAGATAGAAGTGTTTAAAGCCTGTTTCAGTGTTTTTCCAATTTGTCAATTTCAAATCTTTCATTTCTACCCACTTCTTAAAATAATGACCAACATTCATATTTATCAGTTAAGCTCAAATATTTAATAACAATAGGGGAACCACTTCTATGGATATTTTATTGTCATAGAACTCACCATGAACTTATTTAGTTATTAACTTAACAGTTAAGAATTAAGATTTATCAGAAAATTTATATAGGAGAACCATGAAATTTTATATAGGAGAACCATGAAATTTTCATGGGTCTTTCTAGTATTTAATTAATTCATTATCTTTTATATATCAATAAATTATTACTACATTATGTTGTATGTTAACCCTATCAGACATTAAATTTATAATAGCATCTACCCATATGTTGTGTTGTGATGATTGACTATTTTCATGAAAGTCCTAATTGCTAGCCCAGTCATAAGGTGTATCCAATGTAGCTCTACATTCATCAGTAAAAGTTAATATTGAAATTCATGGACTTCATTATCTCCTTGCAATGTTCACATAAAGGGTAGCAGTTTGGTTGCTTTCATGTATTTAGCCAATGTTCTTAATATTCTGCATCTTTTCTATTTACATTTACAAAACCAGCTTCAAATTTCTTGTACATTTCTCTTTTCATTATTCTCAGATCTCTTTTTGCGGCACTCTGAAAGCCAATTTTTTCTTATACTTATCTTGCCAATATTTCCAATTCCTTTCATTGTTCATATGGTCTCTACTTACACTATTTATATTCGAACTATTGTCCTCATCTTTGTTGTTGTTATACCATTTTGGTCTAATTTCCGACCGAGTTGTTGAAAATTCAGAATCTGGTGTTAGTGAAAATATATATCAGAAAAACTTTAAAATCAAGTATTACTAGTTGATTTTATATGTGTAGTATCATGTAAAAATTAGATAGACAAGTATAAATAGAGAAGAACTGGCGAATACTGGGTGGCTATGATTAGAAAACCCGGTTGCTATTCAGGACATGGAGAACTGTACAACAACTCCTACTACACAGAGAGATGTACAAAACATAACAATATGAAAATAAATTGATTTCTTTTTCTAATGATACCAAATTCTGACACCTTGGTATTACTGATTTTGGAAATTTGTAGCTTTTTAAAAGTTATAGTTTTCTAAAAAGTAGATTTCCAGCACCTGTTGTTGATTGTGTAACAGGTCTTAAAACTTTGCATTGAAATACAGTGCTACCCAATTGCGGGGACATCCAAGTGCCCAGACTGTAAGTATGTGAAACTTGTGGGTACATTTGGTTACTTCCAGCCTGACAAATTTAATTTGGGTTATTTGACATATATATATATATAACAGTCATCAACTTTTTATTCATTGATTTTATTATCCCTTTAAGTTTCACCTTTTTTAAACATCATTGTAGCAGCTTTTTTCAAAGAGATATTTGCTTGAATATTGTTTTCTGTTCTCAAATTCGTCAAGCTTTCTTTAAATTTAATATCTGGGCTGATTCTATTAATTTGGTGTCTCTGAAGCCTTTTGGGGAAAGTTAAATTAACTTTGTAGATTATAAAATGGACATTTCTTGTCTGGGTCCACCCTTCAAATCTACAAATTTACCATTCATCCCTGCATTGAATAATGTTGCCATCTATGGTCTGGTGGCCTCACTGTTCATCTCAAGGATGGATATGCAGTGTGATAGGTCCTGACTTGGTATCTCGACTGCAATCACTTTCTCACATCTTTGTTGTTGTAATAACATTTTGGTATAATTTCTCTCTGAATTTTGAGGATGGGGAGTTATCATTATTTACACTATTGATATTCGGACTATTGTCCTCATCTTTGTTGTTGTTATCCCCTGATCGCCTACTGTCTGAATTTCTGGGATGAGGAGTTATCATTATTTACACTATTTATATTCAGACTATTGTCCTCATCTTTGTTGTTGTTATCCCCTGATCGCCTTCTGTCTGAATTTCTGGGATGAGGAGTTATCATTATTTACACTATTTATATTCAGACTATTGTCTTCATCTTTGTTGTTGTTATCCCCTGATCGCCTTCTGTCTGAATTTCTGGGATGAGGAGTTATCATTATTTACACTATTTATATTTGGACAATTGTCCTCATCTTTGTTGTTGTTATCCCCTGATCACCTTCTGTCTGAATTTCTGGGATGAGGAGTTATCATTATTTACACTATTTATATTTGGACAATTGTCCTCATCTTTGTTGTTGTTATCCCCTGATCGCCTTCTGTCTGAATTTCTGGGATGAGGAGTTATCATTATTTACACTATTTATATTCAGACTATTGTCCTCATCTTTGTTGTTGTTATCCCCTGATCGCCTTCTGTCTGAATTTCTGGGATGAGGAGTTATCATTATTTACACTATTTATATTCAGAATATTGTCCTCATCTTTGTTGTTGTTATCCCCTGATCGCCTTCTGTCTGAATTTCTGGGATGAGGAGTTATCATTATTTACACTATTTATATTCAGAATATTGTCCTCATCTTTGTTGTTGTTATCCCCTGATCGCCTTCTGTCTGAATTTCTGGGATGAGGAGTTATCATTATTTACACTATTTATATTCAGAATATTGTCCTCATCTTTGTTGTTGTTATCCCCTGATCGCCTTCTGTCTGAATTTCTGGGATGAGGAGTTATCATTATTTACACTATTTATATTCAGAATATTGTCCTCATCTTTGTTGTTGTTATCCCCTGATCGCCTTCTGTCTGAATTTCTGGGATGAGGAGTTATCATTATTTACACTATTTATATTCAGAATATTGTCCTCATCTTTGTTGTTGTTATCCCCTGATCGCCTTCTGTCTGAATTTCTGGGATGAGGAGTTATCATTATTTACACTATTTATATTTGGACAATTGTCCTCATCTTTGTTGTTGTTATCCCCTGATCACCTTCTGTCTGAATTTCTGGGATGAGGAGTTATCATTATTTACACTATTTATATTTGGACAATTGTCCTCATCTTTGTTGTTGTTATCCCCTGATCGCCTTCTGTCTGAATTTCTGGGATGAGGAGTTATCATTATTTACACTATTTATATTCAGACTATTGTCCTCATCTTTGTTGTTGTTATCCCCTGATCGCCTTCTGTCTGAATTTCTGGGATGAGGAGTTATCATTATTTACACTATTTATATTCAGACTATTGTCCTCATCTTTGTTGTTATTATCCCCTGATCGCCTTCTGTCTGAATTTCTGGGATGAGGAGTTATCATTATTTACACTATTTATATTCAGACTATTGTCCTCATCTTTGTTGTTGTTATCCCCTGATCGCCTTCTGTCTGAATTTCTGGGATGAGGAGTTATCATTATTTACACTATTTATATTCAGAATATTGTCCTCATCTTTGTTGTTGTTATCCCCTGATCGCCTTCTGTCTGAATTTCTGGGATGAGGAGTTATCATTATTTACACTATTTATATTTGGACAATTGTCCTCATCTTTGTTGTTGTTATCCCCTGATCGCCTTCTGTCTGAATTTCTGGGATGAGGAGTTATCATTATTTACACTATTTATATTTGGACAATTGTCCTTATCTTTGTTGTTGTTATCCCCTGATCGCCTTCTGTCTGAATTTCTGGGATGAGGAGTTATCATTATTTACACTATTTATATTCAGAATATTGTCCTCATCTTTGTTGTTATTATCCCCTGATCGCCTTCTGTCTGAATTTCTGGGATGAGGAGTTATCATTATTTACACTATTTATATTCAGAATATTGTCCTCATCTTTGTTGTTGTTATCCCCTGATCGCCTTCTGTCTGAATTTCTGGGATGAGGAGTTATCATTATTTACACTATTTATATTTGGACAATTGTCCTCATCTTTGTTGTTGTTATCCCCTGATCGCCTTCTGTCTGAATTTCTGGGATGAGGAGTTATCATTATTTACACTATTTATATTTGGACAATTGTCCTCATCTTTGTTGTTGTTATCCCCTGATCGCCTTCTGTCTGAATTTCTGGGATGAGGAGTTATCATTATTTACACTATTTATATTCAGACTATAGTCCTCATCTTTGTTGTTGTTATCCCCTGATCGCCTTCTGTCTGAATTTCTGGGATGAGGAGTTATCATTATTTACACTATTTATATTCAGAATATTGTCCTCATCTTTGTTGTTGTTATCCCCTGATCGCCTTCTGTCTGAATTTCTGGGATGAGGAGTTATCATTATTTACACTATTTATATTTGGACAATTGTCCTCATCTTTGTTGTTGTTATCCCCTGATCACCTTCTGTCTGAATTTCTGGGATGAGGAGTTATCATTATTTACACTATTTATATTTGGACAATTGTCCTCATCTTTGTTGTTGTTATCCCCTGATGGCCTTCTGTCTGAATTTCTGGGATGAGGAGTTATCATTATTTACACTATTTATATTCAGACTATTGTCCTCATCTTTGTTGTTGTTATCCCCTGATCGCCTTCTGTCTGAATTTCTGGGATGAGGAGTTATCATTATTTACACTATTTATATTCAGACTATTGTCCTCATCTTTGTTGTTATTATCCCCTGATCGCCTTCTGTCTGAATTTCTGGGATGAGGAGTTATCATTATTTACACTATTTATATTCAGACTATTGTCCTCATCTTTGTTGTTGTTATCCCCTGATCGCCTTCTGTCTGAATTTCTGGGATGAGGAGTTATCATTATTTACACTATTTATATTCAGAATATTGTCCTCATCTTTGTTGTTGTTATCCCCTGATCGCCTTCTGTCTGAATTTCTGGGATGAGGAGTTATCATTATTTACACTATTTATATTTGGACAATTGTCCTCATCTTTGTTGTTGTTATCCCCTGATCGCCTTCTGTCTGAATTTCTGGGATGAGGAGTTATCATTATTTACACTATTTATATTTGGACAATTGTCCTTATCTTTGTTGTTGTTATCCCCTGATCGCCTTCTGTCTGAATTTCTGGGATGAGGAGTTATCATTATTTACACTATTTATATTCAGAATATTGTCCTCATCTTTGTTGTTATTATCCCCTGATCGCCTTCTGTCTGAATTTCTGGGATGAGGAGTTATCATTATTTACACTATTTATATTCAGAATATTGTCCTCATCTTTGTTGTTGTTATCCCCTGATCGCCTTCTGTCTGAATTTCTGGGATGAGGAGTTATCATTATTTACACTATTTATATTTGGACAATTGTCCTCATCTTTGTTGTTGTTATCCCCTGATCGCCTTCTGTCTGAATTTCTGGGATGAGGAGTTATCATTATTTACACTATTTATATTTGGACAATTGTCCTCATCTTTGTTGTTGTTATCCCCTGATCGCCTTCTGTCTGAATTTCTGGGATGAGGAGTTATCATTATTTACACTATTTATATTCAGACTATTGTCCTCATCTTTGTTGTTATTATCCCCTGATCGCCTTCTGTCTGAATTTCTGGGATGAGGAGTTATCATTATTTACACTATTTATATTCAGACTATTGTCCTCATCTTTGTTGTTGTTATCCCCTGATCGCCTTCTGTCTGAATTTCTGGGATGAGGAGTTATCATTATTTACACTATTTATATTCAGAATATTGTCCTCATCTTTGTTGTTGTTATCCCCTGATCGCCTTCTGTCTGAATTTCTGGGATGAGGAGTTATCATTATTTACACTATTTATATTTGGACAATTGTCCTCATCTTTGTTGTTGTTATCCCCTGATCGCCTTCTGTCTGAATTTCTGGGATGAGGAGTTATCATTATTTACACTATTTATATTTGGACAATTGTCCTTATCTTTGTTGTTGTTATCCCCTGATCGCCTTCTGTCTGAATTTCTGGGATGAGGAGTTATCATTATTTACACTATTTATATTCAGAATATTGTCCTCATCTTTGTTGTTATTATCCCCTGATCGCCTTCTGTCTGAATTTCTGGGATGAGGAGTTATCATTATTTACACTATTTATATTCAGAATATTGTCCTCATCTTTGTTGTTGTTATCCCCTGATCGCCTTCTGTCTGAATTTCTGGGATGAGGAGTTATCATTATTTACACTATTTATATTTGGACAATTGTCCTCATCTTTGTTGTTGTTATCCCCTGATCGCCTTCTGTCTGAATTTCTGGGATGAGGAGTTATCATTATTTACACTATTTATATTTGGACAATTGTCCTCATCTTTGTTGTTGTTATCCCCTGATCGCCTTCTGTCTGAATTTCTGGGATGAGGAGTTATCATTATTTACACTATTTATATTCAGACTATAGTCCTCATCTTTGTTGTTGTTATCCCCTGATCGCCTTCTGTCTGAATTTCTGGGATGAGGAGTTATCATTATTTACACTATTTATATTCAGAATATTGTCCTCATCTTTGTTGTTGTTATCCCCTGATCGCCTTCTGTCTGAATTTCTGGGATGAGGAGTTATCATTATTTACACTATTTATATTCGAACTATTGTCCTCATCTTTGTTGTTGTTATCCCTGATCGCCTTCTGTCTGAATTTCTGGGATGAGGAATTATCATTATTTACATTATTTATATTCAGACTATTGTCCTCATCTTTGTTGTTGTTATCCCCTGATCGCCTTCTGTCTGAATTTCTGGGATGAGGAGTTATCATTATTTACACTATTTATATTCGAACTATTGTCCTCATCTTTGTTGTTGTTATCCCTGATCGCCTTCTGTCTGAATTTCTGGGATGAGGAATTATCATTATTTACACTATTTATATTCAGACTATTGTCCTCATCTTTGTTGTTGTTATCCCTGATCGCCTTCTGTCTGAATTTCTGGGATGAGGAATTATCATTATTTACACTATTTATATTCGAACTATTGTCCTCATCTTTGTTGTTGTTATCCCTGATCGCCTTCTGTCTGAATTTCTGGGATGAGGAATTATCATTATTTACACTATTTATATTCAGACTATTGTCCTCATCTTTGTTGTTGTTATCCCCTGATCGCCTTCTGTCTGAATTTCTGGGATGAGGAATTATCATTATTTACACTATTTATATTCGAACTATTGTCCTCATCTTTGTTGTTGTTATCCCCTGATCGCCTTCTGTCTGAATTTCTGGGATGAGGAGTTATCATTATTTACACTATTTATATTCAGACAATTGTCTTCATCTTTGTTGTTGTTATCCCCTGATCGCCTTCTGTCTGAATTTCTGGGATGAGGTGTTAGCATTATTTACACTATTTACATTCAGAATATTGTCCTCATCTTTGTTGTTGTTATCCCCTGATCACCTTCTGTCTGAATTTCTGGGATGAGGAGTTATCATTATTTACACTATTTATATTTGGACAATTGTCCTCATCTTTGTTGTTGTTATCCCCTGATCGCCTTCTGTCTGAATTTCTGGGATGAGGAGTTATCATTATTTACACTATTTATATTCGAACTATTGTCCTCATCTTTGTTGTTGTTATCCCTGATCGCCTTCTGTCTGAATTTCTGGGATGAGGAATTATCATTATTTAGACTATTTATATTCAGACTATTGTCCTCATCTTTGTTGTTGTTATCCCTGATCGCCTTCTGTCTGAATTTCTGGGATGAGGAATTATCATTATTTACACTATTTATATTCGAACTATTGTCTTCATCTTTGTTGTTGTTATCCCCTGATCGCCTTCTGTCTGAATTTCTGGGATGAGGAGTTATCATTATTTACACTATTTATATTCAGAATATTGTCCTCATCTTTGTTGTTGTTATCCCCTGATCGCCTTCTGTCTGAATTTCTGGGATGAGGAGTTATCATTATTTACACTATTTATATTCGAACTATTGTCCTCATCTTTGTTGTTGTTATCCCTGATCGCCTTCTGTCTGAATTTCTGGGATGAGGAATTATCATTATTTACACTATTTATATTCAGACTATTGTCCTCATCTCTGTTGTTGTTATCCCTGATCGCCTTCTGTCTGAATTTCTGGGATGAGGAATTATCATTATTTACACTATTTATATTCGAACTATTGTCCTCATCTTTGTTGTTGTTATCCCCTGATCGCCTTCTGTCTGAATTTCTGGGATGAGGAGTTATCATTATTTACACTATTTATATTCAGACTATTGTCCTCATTTTGTTGTTGTTATCCCCTGATCGCCTTCTGTCTGAATTTCTGGGATGAGGAGTTATCATTATTTACACTATTTATATTCAGACAATTGTCTTCATCTTTGTTGTTGTTATCCCCTGATCGCCTTCTGTCTGAATTTCTGGGATGAGGAGTTATCATTATTTACACTATTTATATTTGGACAATTGTCCTCATCTTTGTTGTTGTTATCCCCTGATCACCTTCTGTCTGAATTTCTGGGATGAGGAGTCATCATTATTTACACTATTTATATTCAGACTATTGTCCTCATCTTTGTTGTTGTTATCCCCTGATCGCCTTCTGTCTGAATTTCTGGGATGAGGAGTTATCATTATTTACACTATTTATATTCAGACTATTGTCCTCATCTTTGTTGTTGTTATCCCCTGATCGCCTTCTGTCTGAATTTCTGGGATGAGGAGTTATCATTATTTACACTATTTATATTCAGACTATTGTCCTCATTTTGTTGTTGTTATCCCCTGATCGCCTTCTGTCTGAATTTCTGGGATGAGGAGTTATCATTATTTACACTATTTATATTCAGACAATTGTCTTCATCTTTGTTGTTGTTATCCCCTGATCGCCTTCTGTCTGAATTTCTGGGATGAGGAGTTATCATTATTTACACTATTTATATTCAGAATATTGTCCTCATCTTTGTTGTTGTTATCCCCTGATCGCCTTCTGTCTGAATTTCTGGGATGAGGAGTTATCATTATTTACACTATTTATATTCAGACTATTGTCCTCATTTTGTTGTTGTTATCCCCTGATCGCCTTCTGTCTGAATTTCTGGGATGAGGAGTTATCATTATTTACACTATTTATATTCAGACAATTGTCTTCATCTTTGTTGTTGTTATCCCCTGATCGCCTTCTGTCTGAATTTCTGGGATGAGGAGTTATCATTATTTACACTATTTATATTCAGAATATTGTCCTCATCTTTGTTGTTGTTATCCCCTGATCGCCTTCTGTCTGAATTTCTGGGATGAGGAGTTATCATTATTTACACTATTTATATTCAGAATATTGTCCTCATCTTTGTTGTTGTTATCCCCTGATCGCCTTCTGTCTGAATTTCTGGGATGAGGAGTTATCATTATTTACACTATTTATATTCAGAATATTTTCCTCATCTTTGTTGTTGTTATCCCCTGATCGCCTTCTGTCTGAATTTCTGGGATGAGGAGTTATCATTATTTACACTATTTATATTCAGAATATTGTCCTCATCTTTGTTGTTGTTATCCCCTGATCGCCTTCTGTCTGAATTTCTGGGATGAGGAGTTATCATTATTTACACTATTTATATTCAGACAATTGTCTTCATCTTTGTTGTTGTTATCCCCTGATCGCCTTCTGTCTGAATTTCTGGGATGAGGAGTTATCATTATTTACACTATTTATATTCAGAATATTGTCCTCATCTTTGTTGTTGTTATCCCCTGATCGCCTTCTGTCTGAATTTCTGGGATGAGGAGTTATCATTATTTACACTATTTATATTCAGACAATTGTCTTCATCTTTGTTGTTGTTATCCCCTGATCGCCTTCTGTCTGAATTTCTGGGATGAGGAGTTATCATTATTTACACTATTTATATTCAGAATATTGTCCTCATCTTTGTTGTTGTTATCCCCTGATCGCCTTCTGTCTGAATTTCTGGGATGAGGAGTTATCATTATTTACACTATTTATATTCAGACTACTGTCCTCATCTTTGTTGTTGTTATCCCCTGATCGCCTTCTGTCTGAATTTCTGGGATGAGGAGTTATCATTATTTACACTATTTATATTCAGAATATTGTCTTCATCTTTGTTGTTGTTATCCCCTGATCGCCTTCTGTCTGAATTTCTGGGATGAGGAGTTATCATTATTTACACTATTTATATTCAGAATATTGTCTTCATCTTTGTTGTTGTTATCCCCTGATCGCCTTCTGTCTGAATTTCTGGGATGAGGAGTTATCATTATTTACACTATTTATATTCAGAATATTGTCCTCATCTTTGTTGTTGTTATCCCCTGATCGCCTTCTGTCTGAATTTCTGGGATGAGGAGTTATCATTATTTACACTATTTATATTCAGACTACTGTCCTCATCTTTGTTGTTGTTATCCCCTGATCGCCTTCTGTCTGAATTTCTGGGATGAGGAGTTATCATTATTTACACTATTTATATTCAGACTATTGTCCTCATCTTTGTTGTTGTTATACCCTGATCGCCTTCTGTCTGAATTTTTGGGATGAGGAGTTATCATTATTTACACTATTTATATTCAGAATATTGTCCTCATCTTTGTTGTTGTTATCCCCTGATCGCCTTCTGTCTGAATTTCTGGGATGAGGAGTTATCATTATTTACACTATTTATATTCAGAATATTGTCCTCATCTTTGTTGTTGTTATCCCCTGATCGCCTTCTGTGTGAATTTCTGGGATGAGGAGTTATCATTATTTACACTATTTATATTCAGACTACTGTCCTCATCTTTGTTGTTGTTATCCCCTGATCGCCTTCTGTCTGAATTTCTGGGATGAGGAGTTATCATTATTTACACTATTTATATTCAGACTATTGTCCTCATCTTTGTTGTTGTTATCCCCTGATCGCCTTCTGTCTGAATTTCTGGGATGAGGAGTTATCATTATTTACACTATTTATATTCAGACTATTGTCCTCATCTTTGTTGTTGTTATCCCCTGATCGCCTTCTGTCTGAATTTCTGGGATGAGGAGTTATCATTATTTACACTATTTATATTCAGAATATTGTCCTCATCTTTGTTGTTGTTATCCCCTGATCGCCTTCTGTCTGAATTTCTGGGATGAGGAGTTATCATTATTTACACTATTTATATTCAGACTATTGTCCTCATCTTTGTTGTTGTTATCCCCTGATCGCCTTCTGTCTGAATTTCTGGGATGAGGAGTTATCATTATTTACACTATTTATATTCAGACAATTGTCTTCATCTTTGTTGTTGTTATCCCCTGATCGCCTTCTGTCTGAATTTCTGGGATGAGGAGTTATCATTATTTACACTATTTATATTCAGAATATTGTCCTCATCTTTGTTGTTGTTATCCCCTGATCGCCTTCTGTCTGAATTTCTGGGATGAGGAGTTATCATTATTTACACTATTTATATTCAGACTATTGGCCTCATTTTGTTGTTGTTATCCCCTGATCGCCTTCTGTCTGAATTTCTGGGATGAGGAGTTATCATTATTTACACTATTTATATTCAGACAATTGTCTTCATCTTTGTTGTTGTTATCCCCTGATCCCCTTCTGTCTGAATTTCTGGGATGAGGAGTTATCATTATTTACACTATTTATATTCAGACTGTTGTCCTCATTTTGTTGTTGTTATCCCCTGATCGCCTTCTGTCTGAATTTCTGGGATGAGGAGTTATCATTATTTACACTATTTATATTCAGACAATTGTCTTCATCTTTGTTGTTGTTATCCCCTGATCGCCTTCTGTCTGAATTTCTGGGATGAGGAGTTATCATCATTTACACTATTTATATTCAGAATATTGTCCTCATCTTTGTTGTTGTTATCCCCTGATCGCCTTCTGTCTGAATTTCTGGGATGAGGAGTCATCATTATTTACACTATTTATATTCAGACTATTGTCCTCATCTTTGTTGTTGTTATCCCCTGATCGCCTTCTGTCTGAATTTCTGGGATGAGGAGTTATCATTATTTACACTATTTATATTTGGACAATTGTCCTCATCTTTGTTGTTGTTATCCCCTGATTGCCTTCTGTCTGAATTTCTGGGATGAGGAGTTATCATTATTTACACTATTTATATTCAGACTATTGTCCTCATTTTGTTGTTGTTATCCCCTGATCGCCTTCTGTCTGAATTTCTGGGATGAGGAGTTATCATTATTTACACTATTTATATTCAGACAATTGTCTTCATCTTTGTTGTTGTTATCCCCTGATCGCCTTCTGTCTGAATTTCTGGGATGAGGAGTTATCATTAATTACACTATTTATATTCAGAATATTGTCCTCATCTTTGTTGTTGTTATCCCCTGATCGCCTTCTGTCTGAATTTCTGGGATGAGGAGTCATCATTATTTACACTATTTATATTCAGACTATTGTCCTCATCTTTGTTGTTGTTATCCCCTGATCGCCTTCTGTCTGAATTTCTGGGATGAGGAGTTATCATTATTTTCACTATTTATATTCAGAATATTGTCCTCATCTTTGTTGTTGTTATCCCCTGATCGCCTACTGTCTGAATTTCTGGGATGAGGAGTTATCATTATTTACACTATTTATATTCAGACAATTGTCTTCATCTTTGTTGTTGTTATCCCCTGATCGCCTTCTGTCTGAATTTCTGGGATGAGGAGTTATCATTATTTACACTATTTATATTCAGACTATTGTCCCCATCTTTGTTGTTGTTATCCCCTGATTGCCTTCTGTCTGAATTTCTGGGATGAGGAGTTATCATTATTTAGACTATTTATATTTGGACAATTGTCCTCATTTTTTTGTTGTTATTAAAATGTTTCGGCTGTCGTGTGCTCTGTTCTTCCTGAGGTGTATAGTGATCTGGGTAACCTACAGAGAATTCTGAACTGAAAACCTTCTTATTTATTGTAGCACTGCAAAAACAAGTGAGCAATAATTAAGCAGTATTGCGATAACAACAACAAAGATGAAGGCAATAGTCACAGATGGAAATGCAGCCCATTCATTTTTTTTTCCATTAAATCATGAGGCATCTAGACATTGTAGCAACTCCCTTATCCAAATGTTTTCAAATGCCTTAACCCATTCATATGAGATATGTGGAGTCTCTGTCTTTTTTACAAATACTTTCATGGTAATTGCTCCAAGGAGATGCTTTCGCTTGTCCCTAAGCCTCATGAATTTAAATGTCCTACGAGGCAGGCATCCTGTTACCACCCCTTCACCGTTGAAACTGTTAGATGTAGACGTCTCTTCTACTCCAATAGCTTCATGTCTCGCACATCTTGCCTGTTGAACTCCCTTCCCTATTACTGTTTCCCTGACAAATACAATCTCCAACTATTTAAAGGTAACGTCAATCGACATCTCCAGTTGCCTTGATCTATCCACTTCCCTTCTCCACATCCTTTCACCTTTCATTCCTATCTGCTCTCGCTCCAAATCTGTAACCCCCTTGCCTTGATCGATCCACTGTCTTTCTCTTTCTCCACATCTTCTCCTTTACCACTCCTATCTGCTCTTCCTCCAACCCTTCTATAACCCCTTGCGTGATAGTGGCCTCCAGCCTTGCTTGGGGTGAAAAGCTTAAAAAAAATAAAAATAACTTGGATTATTTTGAATCAACACTTTGATTTAGTCATTGCTTCTTCTTTCTGATTAAAATTTCTACTTATGAATATAATAAGCTATCTATGAGCTGTACACCCAGCTATGGCACCACTTCTATAAATGGCACATATCTTTTTTACTGCTTGTACAGCATTTAACTTTCTAAAAAAATTAGCATCAAATGATAAAAATACATCTCATTTTCTCCCATTTTCACTTTTAAGTTACAATTCTTGAACCATTTATATATCATATAGAAAGACAAATTGAAATATCAACTTTCAGAAAATATATAATAAATTTCAGTTATATATGAGACAAAATGTTCAAATGACCCCTATAGAAAATAGCTACAAACTTTTGTTCTAAGGGAGTGCATGTGTGTCTGTTTGTGTGTGTGCATGCCTGCAAATAATATACCTGTATAATAATTTAGGTTGCATATATACACACAGACAAGAAAAGGTATACATGACTGGGCGGTAAACAGTTCTCTGACAAGCTCTTCATGCCAAAATATGTTTGGTAGGATTTAAGGGAGTGAGTCATATGAGGAATTTCTTATACATCACTTGTTTATCTTTCTCTCTCTCTCTCTACACACACACACACACACACACATATATATATATATATATATATATATATATATATATATATATATATACTGATATATTAATATTCATACAGCCTGCATTAATACTGTGCTTGTCTGTCATTTTACAGCTCTTGGTCAAATTGGTGTTTGTTCAGAAGAGATCAAAAATTGCTTGCTTTGGTCCGTTCACTACAGCAATCATTTTGCCGTCAGAGCAGAAGCTTGTCGTTCTCTCCGTTTCCTGAAAGTGCAATCATCAGAAGTTGTTCTCACTCTCCAAGAACGATTCCTTGTGGAAAATGACCCCGCTGTAAAAAAGTAAGCATTTTTTTTTAAACTGTTTAATTTGTTGTTATTTATCAGTATTTTCCCCATATTTTTTTCTTATTTTCCTGACATGTTCCACTGCTTCTTATTGCAGAATTGACAACAATGAAGAAGAATAATTAAAAAAAAATCTAAACTTCTCCAGCAAAACAAACTAAAATGAACCGGGACATTCTGTCTTAGAATCATTTTTACCACTGATTTATAGAAATAATGGTTTTACCTGAAACCATTCTGAAATAGTGGCATTATGGGAGTTTTTTCTTTTAATTGTATGCAGGTTATAACTGAAGAACAACACTACATGTTGCTAGACTTTTTTTCTCTATTATGGCATTTCAGTTGGCAATCAGTAAATTCTAGCATTTACTTATGGCTACTGTTATACAAGTATCAAGGAAGTGTATATGATCTGCACAGACACTATCATTTCAGTTTGCTAATAATAAAGCCACAGTTGGCATAACTGTCAATAGGATAGTGTGACAAGAGTCCTTCTCAAGAGTAATTTTATGCTAATATAAACAGTCTGAATTGAATTCAGTTCTCTAAATCTATTATGACATCCCACTAAGAGTTTTGGTGAGTATGAAATAATTGATTAATTTAATATTACCTTAAAGCTGTAAACATTTGTTCCTATAGTGGTAATGAAACAAGTGTTGTCTCATTTACATGTGAGCGCATTCACTTCTATAGTTTGTCTATTAATGAGAAAGTCAAGTACAAAAACCTGATTCTCACACTTCATAACACTTTCTAAACAAGATTTGAATCGTAAACCTAAGGAAGCAAGGATTCATTTCAATTAATTTTTTTTTTTCAGTTTCTATTTTTTTCAATGTACTTGACCTTTTCTTTATTGTTAGTATGGTTTTTCATCTTAATAGAAACATTTATCAATTTTTGAGTAGAAAGATAACTTGTGACAGTAAAATGACAGCTTTTGTGGGAGTGTATGAATAATAAAAGAATTGTACATGCTGAAGAGACAGGTAATGATTAACTCATCAAACATGAATGATAGGAAATTTTGTCATTGCAGTTCTGAGGCTCAACTGGGAATGAAGGAAATTTCTGCTGCACTAAATGAATTAAGATAAAAACTGTACATTTACTTAGAATGAAATGTTAACTTTCATTAGATAACTCGTTACATTTCAAACTTAATGGCTGACACATTATTCCAGCATTTAATAATATATAGCAGACATTTGATTTCTCCAAAAAGACACCCCAACATATATTTTCTTGCAATGAAAATAATCAACATTTATTACGACTTCAGAAGCTTGAATTAACTAATTTTACAGGCTACTTTTAGAGACTTATATAGCCTACTTTGTTTCCACCTGTTGCACAGGGAGTATGTTGTAGTCAAAGAGAGATCCTTAAGGGAAATAATCTTATTCACAAGGGGGTTCACCAAGGGTTATTAATCATTAACATTAAATTCTTTCTGTCTGAATTTTGGGAGTAAGGCATTATCATTATTAATCACATCATTTACATCTGGGCCATTATCATTATCTATGTTGATATTATTACAATGTTTTGTCTGTTGTGAGCTTTGGCCTTCATAATAATTGTCACATAGGTCAATAGCATAGTGGCCCAAAGAATTGTTTTGTGAATTTGGTGACATAGTTATTATGAGTTCAATCCTTGGACTGGGTTGTGTGAACTTTGACTCAGTAAAAACACTGTGATAATAAGAACAAAGATGAAATCCTCAGTCTGACTGTTATACACTCATGATTGTTCTATGGGACAAGAGCCTAGTGGTTTAAAGTACTTGTTTATGAATTTGGTGACATAGTAATTGTGAGTTCAAAACCTTGCTCAATTACAATATTCAAAAACCAACTCTTTAATACTCTAGGCTTATTGTAGCATAGGACTATCATGAGTGTAGAACTTGGAGATTTATAGTCAGACTAATGTTCTGGCCTCTTTCAGATGTCTATCTTGTTCCATGAGAAAATAGCTTGGTGGGTTAAAGCAATGGTTCATGAATATGATGACACGGTCATTGTGTGTTCAATCTCTGAATTAGATACTGTAAACTTAGACTCAATGGAAACAGGGTGAGCAATAACCTAGCAGTAATAAATAACTAATAACTGAGCAATACTAAATAAGAACAAGACAAGATATACCGAGACATGAACTGTTGAATGAGAAACATTTCTCCCCTATGAATTAAATAAAGTATGCATTTAAAAAATTCTTTGAAAGTTACCTTGGATTGGCAAGTACCTGATGTGGGCTGGAGGACACAAGGTCTGAAACAAGGTGATGACAAAACTGAGAACGATTGTCCGAGTGTAAATATAATGTAAATAAAGATATTTTCTTTCCTCCTACATAGAAAAAAATAAGCTTTTTTGTAAACTAGTAGTCTTGAATTTGGGACAGAAGGTGATCATTTTAACAAGATGAGGTTTCTACTATTTTGTATATTACGTTGAGTATACAAGAGAGAAAAAACATCAGAATTTAGATATGGCATGTGAACTTGATACAATTTCAGCTTGTATTACAAAGAGACATGAGTCAATATCATTTAAACCCTGTGTGCCATGTAACACATTTACGAAGTTGACAAATTTTCTTATTGTGGCTTTTTATTCTGGAGTTTGCTAGCATATACACTCATTTTCATGATGGCTAATACAAAACAAATGAACAGAAAGTGTACATTAAGTTATGTTTACATTTGGAGTTAAAATCTGTTTTAAAGAGCAGAATAATTCTTTCGGGAAGCTTTTTAAGGAGGAAGGTTTATTTCCATTTCAAACATGGTGAAATTATACTTCAAGCCTCTGCATGTTTTCAATAAGCCAAAATGACAAAAATCTCCCAAATGCACACCATAAATTACATCAGTTGTTTTGATAGTAGCTCTCATTTCCCTTCATATTTCTCTTTAAAAGCAGCTATACTTACAGTTACCCAACTGTAATGAGCATTGGTATTAATTAGGAAAAAATTAATGTAATCCACCTTACTATAAATGTTGCATGGTCAGAAAGTGATACTAGAGAAAGTGCTAAGTTATTCTGACCCAAAGAAGTGGCACTTTGATCGGTGGAAAAGTACAGAAATATTTTGATACTAGGAATATGGTTGGAGAACAAAAATTTAAGCCCAGGCAAAGTGAAGAGATATTCTGATAATAAGATTATGGTTGGAGAGTCACACTTTGATCTTAGCCAAAGTGCAGAGATATTCTGATGCTAGGAGTATGGTTATGGAGTGGGATGCTCATCAAAATGCAGGAATAGGCTGATGTTAGGTGTATGGTTGCTGACACCTTCATCCTTAGACAAGGAGCAGAGATACTCTGATGCTAGGATTATAGCTGATACTAGGAGTATGGTTGTGGAGTGAGCCTTTAATCCAAGGCATAATGCAGAGATATTCTGATACTAGAGGAATGGTTGACGTGTATCACTTTAATCCTAAGTGGATTGAACAGATACAACACTGATTCTTGATGGAAGTGACACTCCATATGTAAAAAATTCAATTATCTTTGAAAGGTATGATGCTAATATTTTCTCATCGTAAAAAATAATCATTTCAGAGAATACAGTCATCATTTTCAATATCTTTAGAAATGTCAGGATTCAATATTTGCTGAAAATCTTATTCCGTCTCTGTCTTATTATTCTTGTCTACTCAATTATTTTCCTGTTTATATTTTACAATGTTCTGACTGTGAGTAAAAGTTGTTTCCAGCTGAACACTGGTTGTAGCAAAAATATTCCATTTTTTTTAATGTTCACTGTTGAGCTTTATTTATTGTCAAGAAAAGATTTAAATATTTTTTTTATCAATGTCAAGCTACTAATGGATCAGCAGGTAGCCAGGTAACTTGTGACAGAAGACCAAATATTTGGCAGTGGATAAATAAAATGTTAGACGTACACTTATTTACGTAGATAGATATTTGTAAAAAAATTGGAGGATTTTTCGTCTGACATTATTTCACATTTCTATAAATGTTATATTTAATGGATACACGTGTTTGTGTAGATATTTCTGATTCTTAAATAGAATCATTGATATCTATCAGCCTGGGTTTTTCAAAGGATTTCATGACAAAGCAAGGCTCAATTAAATTTATAAAGAGAAAGCATATCTCTTGTTCAGATCTTTTGAAACAAAGTGAACTGCTGAATTATTTTCATATCCAAAACGTAATGAAAATAATTTTTAAGGAATTAATCTGACATAATTTCATTCAACTATTACTGTTATGAAGGAAATGGTAATAGCAATATATAAGGAAACATTTAACGTTCATTGACAGACCAGCAAGTACTGCTTTCAGTTGACATTTATAAAAACCTTTCTCTTAAAACAATCTTTCAGGATAAGAGGATTGTCATGTCCAGTAGCTGTTATTGTTCTTTCCAGTATTGATGAGATTTTCCTTTCTAAGCTTTTATTTGAAGTGTATTGCTCTCTCTCTCCAATATCGTTCTAATCCTAAATATTGCATTTTTTGTTCCAGTGTCCTTGGCAAAGCTATAATGTTCTTGTTTTATCTCTAATCTAATTCTGCTTTGCACTATATTCATCATGCTTTAAATCATTCACTTAGTTATACGGCTCATTAAGCTGATTTTTATGTAGAGTTTGCATTCATTGGTAGTAGGTTTCTTAGGTAATGTTCCAAAGATGGATC
Organism: Acanthosepion esculentum; assembly: GCA_964036315.1. Classification (NCBI taxonomy): domain Eukaryota; kingdom Metazoa; phylum Mollusca; class Cephalopoda; order Sepiida; family Sepiidae; genus Acanthosepion; species Acanthosepion esculentum. The sequence continues at coordinate 41,237,675 of OZ038481.1, read as the reverse complement.
TATTAAAGTGCTCTGGTAAGTGACCAGTGCTGTATATTTTGTCCAACAAAATCATCCAAGGCTGTGAAAATCTTTCTTATGTTCTGGTCCACTCCTACTGCTTTGTTTCTTTCATCTTGTACAGTGCCAGTCTTAGTTTGCTTCCATCTTTGAAGAATATTCTTCTTCTTTTATTATCACTGTTCCCTTGTTTGATTTTATGCAACCTGTTGATGAGCACAGTTTGTCTCCAGTTAATTCTTTTGTTGTTGTGCATACTTGCTTTCTCTCTGCTTCTCATCCTTTCTATTTCGGAACACTTTTCATTGAGCCATTTTTCTTTGGCTTCCCTACACTTGTTTCTAATTTCAGTATTTGGATTTTTGTTTGCATTGTTTGTTGCTGCTTTTTCATCATCTCTAGAATTTCATCTATATTTAACTCTTTCTTTTTGTTTTCTTTGACAACGTCAATCTTGCTACTCCCAATTCATTCCACTTTGAAATTGTATTCTCGCTCAAGTTAAATTTGTTTTTGACTGTATATATTTCATTTCAAACTAGATCATTTGTGAATCTGTTGTATTGCAGTTTAAACATTGCTATGGTTTTATATAGTTTCTGTAATTTTACTCTGTCACAGCACAGTACTGGGAAACGGTCACTCCTGCAGTTGGTACTTTGGTATGTTTTGCAGTGTAAAAATGTATTTTTGGACCTTTTGTTGATAGTTTCATAATCATTTTGGCTCTTAACGTTTTTCTCATGCTTTTCCATGTCCATATGCAGCAAGGATGCTCCTGACTTCAGATGTTAGTAATTATTTGATAGTTTGCTTTGCATCAGTGGTCACATCATTCGCCATTTTCATTTCCAGTTCCTAGACTAAAATTACTAGCTATTTTGCCTTCTCGTTCTTTTCTGACTTTAGTATTTAGGTCGCCAATGTTGATTGTGATTTCCCATGACTTACATATTGCTTTGGCATTGACCAGTGAGCTGTAAAAGTTATTAATATCTTCCTCTGTGCTCTGCTCTGTGAGAATCTATACAACTATGATTGCTATGTTAAAGAGCTTCCCCTTCAGTTTAACTAAAATAATTCTATCTGAGAATTGAAGTTATCCTAGATCATATTTCTTAGTATTATTAACCCTACACTTTTTTCATTTTTCTTTTCTATTTTGTGTCTCATCCTGTGTGTTTTACTTATGAAGTCCCCATTACTTACATTCCATGTCACAATTACTACATTTTGATTGTTTTGGGAACAACCACTGAATAATGGTCCAGTGACACTTGTTGCTCATGTCTATCCTTACTGACAAGGGGTCATCCCTAAGGAGCCTTTATGCTATTATTTTTCATTTTGTGAAAAAGTCACTGTATGATAGTCAGGTGACACCTGCCATACATGTCCATACCTTACTGGGTAAGTAGTTACCATCAGTAAACATTCCTTAGTTCTATGCTTCATGGCTAAGACCTGCCAAGCCACCGACATTGTAGTGAACCACCCTCATTCCTTGGTGAGATTTAAGTTCCACTAAAGTAGCTTCTTCCCACAAAGCACTGCTTTGTGGAACCAACTCCCAAGACCATGCTTACACAATCAATACAATCTTAACCTGTTCAAGTGATTGATTTCCATAGCTTATCAACTCTTTGCAGATCATTTAAAGCCAGAAAATATTTTTAAATTGTAAGAATTTTTTTGAGATAATAATGATTTAGTGAAAAAAGTCTTACTAATTAACTCATAGCTGCAGAAAGAAGAGGCAAAATCATACCTTTCACCAAGGGTATTTGCATGTAAGAGAATATAACGAACCGAACAAGAATTGGAACATGGCTTCCTGATTAACAATTCCAAGCCATTATCCACCCACACTTCCAAGCTTACAGCACCTGGTATTCCCAAGTAGTCTTAACCTGTTCAAATCTCAGGTTAACCATTATCTTTCATTCATATCCGCATAAACTCTGCCTCTTACTCTGTAGCCCTCTACCTTGTGTGGCTCTCGGGACTTGTACAGGATAAACATCTTTGTAAAAATAAAAAAATAATTAAAAACTTATCTGTCATACTTATGTTGTGCCTTGCCATTATTATTCTTGGGATACATAGTGAGGTACTCTCCACCACTCTGTTACCTTCTTCAGGGTGTTTTTATTGAGATCCGAGCTCTAGTTATCTGGCCATTGACTCATTATTTATAGTTCTTCTGCTCTTTGATAGGTCTTGTTTTTCATCCTACTAATCACCCCACTCACAACAGATGAATTGGAGAAGTGTATCGGGTTTAGTCACCAACCATCAAGAACATTTGGAAAGAAAAATATCTCTTGTCTTGACTTTACCGAATGGTGAGCTGCAAAATGAGTAATACAAACAGCTCACTAGTTTGTTCGTTGGTTCGAGAAAGTTAAGAGGGCAGAGATGAAGTGAAAGAAAATCTACAAATAAACAAAGAGAGAAAAAATAAAACAAAGATAGGAAGAAAAAAATAAAGAGAAAGGCCAGAATAATTATTGCTGTCCGATGTTTAAGGTAAATCAAACTGCCTGGAACGTGGCTAACACTACAATATAAAATGGCCTCAGCATTTCCCACCAAGGGTGCCTGCAGTGATACTTATCGGTTTGTGAAATGGCACTACAAAAATGCATCTGTTGATCAGGGCAGTTCTTTTAAATGCTATAAGAGTTTCGACAATGCCAACCTGGTGCCCTAAATGTAAAAATTTGCAGCTACATATCAGTCAGATTACCTAAAGTTAAAAAAGTTAAAATCATGTGTATGACATGTGGGTGTTTGTCATGAAGGTTAAAATTGGTGGACCTAAGATGGTAACCATATCCATAAAATTTTTTTTTATAAAAGCAAGGAAATTAGATTGATCAGTAGTTTTATTATGGCTGTCCTCAAATTCCCTTTTGTTTTTATTTATGTAAGTCTTTGACTTCTTCGAAAGCATAGTGGAATTTCTACAGTTTTGAATTAAAAGAGTTCCTTCTTCTCAGTTGGTTGCCACCCAAGGTTAGAAAGCCCTGTCTACTTTTTATTTAACCTTTAGTTGTGGGGAAAATTGATGTAGTCATGCCTCTCCCAGGGGTATTAGTGTGGAAATGTACATGATAAACCATACTTAAATGTAAACTGTTACTGATTCTACCTTCCATATTAATATCTTTTATACAACTCATGCATCCACATTATGGTATAAGCCTGATGTGCTGTGGGTGGTGGAAATTGTAGAAATATATTGATTTAGTGTTTAGTGAAACATGAGAGAATCAATTTGCGCAAAACAAGATAGTAATGCTGATTATGTATAACTGTATTTATTGTATTGGTTAATTTAGAGGATTGTCCAAAATTTTAATTTTTTTTTTCTTTGGCAAATCTGATCACATGGAAAGTTGTCCCAAACTTTAGGCTATGTTTGAGTAAGATTTTAAGAAAACTAGAAAAAAAAAAGCAAGAAAATTAAACATCTTCAGTTTAATGCCTGAGTTGATAATTCAGTACAGTAGGGTAATTGAGTCTTGGCTTAATTGAATCTCAGAAAGAAAAAAGTTAATTCCAGATCAAAGAGGATCTGAATGATAATGACAAAAAGAAAGAAAGTAAATTGAATAGCTTCAACTTTAATAAAACAAGGCATTCATTTTCACAGATTGGAAACTTTGAACTTTAATCATTTTTGGTGAAATTTTTTTTTTTTTAAATAAATGACAAAGGGAAAAAATTAACTAGAAAATAAAATAATTATAAATGTTAAATTTTTTTTTATTTATTTATTAGTTTTTAAAAAGTCATTTTTTGAAAAACTTTGTGGTGTTTTGTAGATCATTCTCTTTTTCCATTCAACAACTTGAATATTTCAACTTTGAATATGATTTGGATATTTCTTTTCAAACTTTTTATCTCCAGAAAATGTAATGAAAAACATCACTTCCCTGCTTCTTGAAATCCATATATATCAATATTTGATGTAAATTCTGCAACATAGCAACTTTCTCTCAGAATTTCTAGGATGAGGCGTTATTATTTACACTATTTACATTCAGACTATTGCCATCTATTGTCAATTCAAACTCGTCTCAGACAGTAATGTCCTCATCTTTTCTTATCACATTTCAGCTGTTGTGGCCATCAACCTTCATCAGGGATAATTTGATCCTGGAAACCAACAGGGAATTCTGAACTAAACCCTTTATTTAATCTATATGGGTAGATTGTTCTTATTCCACTGGCCATGCCTACTGATTTCTCTAGTTCTTGTTTTTTAGTACTGTTTATTTATTACTTGTCCTATTACCATAGAATATAAGTACACACAGCCTGTCTCAGAGATTGAACCCAAAGTTACTATGTCATAGGACAATAGCTTAATGGATTAAAGATTATATATATATTTATATATATATATATATATATTATAAAGATTTTACATATGGACAAACAAGTACTCACAACATTTTTATTTCGATGTGAATGCATCTTGACAGGTGAAGAACAAATTTTAAATTAATGGTGTGAACATTTGAATTTATATTCTTTTCATTCTCATTATATTTGAAAATATATATATATATATATATATATATATATATATATATATATAAAACAATAACACGTAAGCTGCCATGTAACAATATTACTGAAGGGGAATGTATAGCCCTTAACACGCTGATACATAGAGATGACCTAGTCATAACACAGGCTGACAAAGGGGGTGCCACAGTGATCTGGGGAATCAAAGAATACATTAAAGAGGTTAACAAACAGCTAGCCGACAAAGAAACCTATAAAAGCTTACCTACAGATCCCCTTGCCGAATACCAAAAAGAATTAACTCGCTCACTAAACATAATGCTTCGCAACAATCTAATTAACAAAGAAACATGCACAACACTTACACCCACAAACATTACACCTGCACATTTCTATCTCCTTCCTAAAATACACAAAAGCAACAACCCAGGAAGGCCGGTCATTTCATCATTCAACTGCCACATGACCAAAATTTCAAAATACATAGACCATTACATACAACCCCTAGCTAAGGAAGTAAAATCCTCCATCAGAGACACAACAGATCTACTAAACAAAATTAATCACATACAAACAGTTCCAGAGAATGCTATTCTAGTGACGTACGGTCACTCTATTCAAACATTAAACACATTGAATGGCTAACCGCCCTTCAGGAAGCACTTACTAAAAGAAGAAATCAAGAACCCACCACAGAAATTATCATAAAACTCATGGAGCATATTCTTACATTGAATACTTTCAACTTCAATGGAGCACACTACCTTCAAGTAAGAGGTTGTGCCATGGGCACCATTGCAGCTCCTTCATATGCTATAATATTCATGGGAAAATTTGAGGAGACCCATATCTATCCCATCATTGGGTATTCTATGCAAGATATATTGATGTTATATTCTTTGTATACAGGGGCAGTGACGACAAACTCATTCAATTCCTCATGGCCCTAAACACAGTGCACGACTCAATTAAGTTTGACTATGAACAATCCAAAACATCAGTAACATTTTTAGACACCTGCATTTACATAGATGAAAACAGGAAACTACAAATGACACTACACACTAAAATCAACGACACCCACAACTATCTACACTTTAAGTCTTCCCACCCTAAACACCTCAAAGAGAACCTTCCCTATTCACAAGCATTTAGACTCAGAAGGATATGTTCCCACAATGAAGAATTAAACAAACACATTGAAAATCTGGAGCATCAATTCACAACACATGGCTATGAACAACACCTAATCAGGGAACAAATAAATAAAGCAATTTCCACACCTAGAAAGACACCCTAATATACAAGATTAAAAATAAATCTAGCCGCATTCCTCTAGTAACCACTTTCAACCCCACTCTGCCTCCACTATCCTAAATAATCAAAAGTCGCTGGGAAAAACTACATCTCAAACCAGACCTAAAAAAATTGTTTAAGGAACCCGGCATTCTAGCATATCATAAAAACCTAAAAGAAATCATAGGTAGTAACCACATTTCAGGGGACAAGGTAATCCGTAATAAACTAACAGCAAAAACAACACGATTTTCCCAACCATGTAACAACAAAAGAAGTTTATACTGCAACCATATTAGACGCAAATTCATTCACTAGCTCAGTCACTAAATCTACTTTCAAAATCTACCACGACTCTAACTGTAGAAGTCATAACATAATTTACCTCCTAGAATGCATACTATGCCAGAAACAATATGTAAGAAAATCTGAATGGCCCTTTCCCTACAGAATTAATAATTATTGCAATCGAATTAAGTCGACTCCCCATGAAAAATTATTACCTGTAGAACAACATTTCTGCCTAGAAAAACACGACTTCAAAACCCATGCCAAATTCACTATAATTGAGAGAATAGGAAAGTGCAGAGCAGATAACATTATAAAGATTTTAGAGTTCCATGAAAATAAGTGGATACGATGTTTAAAAACACACTATCCAGCTGAGCTAAACCATAAATTTAATGATATACATAGTATTAATACATAACCCTACAAATCAAAACCTTCCCACATTTCTCACCCACACAAAACAGACATGCTTACGGAGGTGTTGAGTCCTCACAATTATACACACACCCACACGAATATACACACATCATACTCCATCACTCCCTAATGAGCCAAATGATAACACACACCCACAGCAATATACATGCTTACACTTATCATACTCACTCACTAAGAACCAAATAACACACACACTTAACAGAGACACATCCCCTCTCCAGGAACCAATAAATCTGCCAAACTGACCAAGGGAATTCAACCAACATGAATCCATCCAGCTCTTATCTCAAATAACAACTTAAAAGAAACTGTTTGACCAACACAAGGAATGTTAAAAAATTCTTGTTAAAAAGATAAAAAACAAATAAAAAACAAAACAAATGAAAACTACAGACAAAAGTTCGTTTTCTCCATCAAGACATTCATTTCTGTAGTTCACTGCTACCAGCAAGCAGAAATATTTTTTTCTCCTGATGACGGTCATGTTGGCTAAAACTAGTCGAGGAATCTAAATGAAATAATAATAATAAAACGAAAGAATATTAATCTACAACCCAGTGTGTCTGAAGATTTCAATTTTTTAATAATTTTTATTGTTCAAAATATATATATATATATATATATATAAAAACATACTGGAGATGGGAGAAGCTTGCAGCAACAATGCTTTAAATAGAAGAGCTGACCAAAAGAAGTTTATTAGAAATAACTTTTTCTATATACCAAATCTCTTAGAATGTTGGCAATCATGACTCTCCACAATTTCCTGTCTTTTGTAGCTCTCAATAAATGAATTTTTGTTATATCTCCTGAAATTTTCTGTCTGAATTTTCAGGATGAGGAGTTATTTATGCTCTACATTCAGACTATTGGCCTCAGTTGTCAATTCAAACTATTGGTGGACAATAGCTTGAATGTAAATAGTGTGAATAACTACAGAAAAGTCAATCCTTTTGCTGCAACCTATAAATTGTCTTGAATCCAATTTACTGTCTGAGTAAGGAATCGGATATAACTGTAAGAAAACCTGGATTGATTAATTTTGTTTTATACAACTTATCAATTTTTGTCAGATAATTTAAAGCCAGTAAATATTTTTAGATTGTTGGAATTTTGGAGATAATAATGACCTACTAATTAACCCATAGCTGGTGGTGATGATGTAGATTCATACCTTTTCCAAGGGTATTTTCCTTGCAAGTGGATATCACAAACATGACTGCAATTGGAACTTGGCTCTCCAATCACCAATTCTAAGCCACTAACCATTATAAACTTATTATTAATGTAGAAATCAGTATATGATTATGCTTGAGTCTAGAGGTAAACATTGGCCATGTTTTATACTTAAGTCTATAAGTAAACATTGGTTTTGTTTTATACTTGAGTTTACAGGTAAGCATTGGCTGAGTTTTATTCTTGAGTCAAGAGGTAAATATTGGTTGTATTTATACTTGTATCTATTGGTAAACATTAGTTGGGTTTTATACTTGAATTTTTAGGTAAACTTTGATTATGGCTATAGTTGAATCTATAGGCAAATATTGGTCATTTATACTTGAGTCTATAGGCAAGTATGGCTTTTTTTTTCCTAATTGTTTATGCAGTCCAAGGCCCAAGCAGAAATTCAAGGTCAAGGCTTACTAAATAAGATTGTTGTATAAATTTAAGAAGCGGAGGCAAGAAGTGCAGATTTAGAGATTATGTAGGAAAGATAAAGGTTAAAAATAAACTTGAAGAGTTTAACATTGTAGCAATCAGGGAAGCATTCTCTTGGGTGTCTGTTTCACCAAGTAGTGGTGGTTGGTAAAAAAGTTGTAGGAATTGAAATTCTTTCTTATTAATGGAATATGGAAGGAATGGGGATGATTTGTTTTTCCTTAAGAGGATGAATCTCCTCTTAATATCTGCCTATATTTCTGAGATAAGGTATTGTAATTATTTACACTATTCACATTGTTCAGACTCTTGTCCTCATCTTTGTTGCCATATTCATATATATATATATATATATATATATATATATATATATATATATGATTCTAGGATGAGGTCTCAAATCCTGAATGGCAATTGTAGTATACTGTCCTTACCTCTTACTAACACTCACCATAAACATTACCTCTCACTAATACTCAAGATATCCTCCTAATAAGTTACAAGACATGCAAACTCCCACCTTCTAATATCATGACTACATAGTAGTAAGCTAATGGCTGTATCAATAATGATTCTGCATTGTTGAGATATATTACCTAATTCTTGTTCATGTTCATTTGTTATTAACATAATAGCAAAATACAAATGCAATGTTCTTAGTGATGGTGTCTCAATAAAAAACACTCTGTGTACTTGGACTACCATAAGTGTCCAAGTTGTGCGTCAGGAAGAACATTGACCCTCATAAAATTTTGCTTAAAATCATAATAACAAAACAGTTTCTGTCAGGCAAGACCCACCTTGCTATGTTGTGTACACTGGCAGATAAAGCTTGTGGTTAACTTTAATTTATGATCATGAAAAAATTTTAGTATATCAGTACATAACAATAGTGATATAGCACAACAATAGGGAAAGTTCTTAAGTGTGGCTAATAATTGGTAGGTTTTGGATTGTTTGAAATAATTCTTTTATTGTGTGCAAATAAAAAGAAAGTTAATCTTTTAAAGTTTTTTGTGAGAACAAGGATTTTTTTAACACAGGAATTTGAAACAGTCTTGTTTGCTACTAGACTGTTTAAAATTCCTGTGTTAAAAAAATCTTTGTTCTCACAAAAAACACTTCGGAGAATATCTTAAAAGAATTCAATTTTCATAGACAGATGACCTCAAGGACACATATTACAGTGGATAAAGATGTTAGTTTGATCCAGTGACAGGACCCAAAGAGTTGTGAGTTCAATACCTTACAATGGAGAACTTCTGGGTATTATAAACCTAATGTCTTCAGCAACCATTTTTACCAGTACTCATATTGCAATTTTTGCTGTTATCACTGCATGTTTTTTACCAGAACTCATATTGCAATTTTTGTTGTTATTATCACTTTTCTTTGACACTCCTTATTACTGGTTCCCATATTGTATTCATTTCTATGCTTGGTCAGCTCAGGAGATTTTTTTGGCCTAGCATATAAATTACTGGTAATTTTGTTTTCAGTTGCACCACTGGTAAATTGCATTTTCACAAATTCTAACAAATAGTAATCTGTTAATAAAAAAATTCATGAAAAAAACCGTGTGCATATTCTTTTGAGGAAGTACATGATATTTTTACAAATTACAGTTTTCCTTGTCTTATGACCATATCATGTTGAACCATTTGTTCTTATATGATCACCCAAGTTACACAACATTGAAGCTGGGTAGCACCTAGATGGGTGATTACTTTGGAATATCAGGTGCTATAAGAGTGAATGTACAGGTGATATAATTGATAATGGCTCAGAAACACTTGGAAATGTAAGAATACACCCCTTGTACCCTCAGATATGTGTTAATTAGTAAGAATTGTATCAGTAAACCATTATTATCTCAAAAAAAATTTCTTACAATCTAATAATATTTTCTAGCTTTAAATAAACTACAAAAGGTTGATAAGCCATAAAAAATGAATGAATCAATCAGTAATGCATTCTTACAGAATAAGTAAACCAATGGCTGAGTGTTTACATCTACAGTATGATCCTCTCTATTTGGTTGCCAAGACTGTGGTATTAAATTTTGTGATATTCAAAATGGCCAGATACTTTATGGACAGATCTGTTCTGCATAATAATTGGCTACAATGATTTTCTCTTGTTCTTAATTTAAAGCTATTTTTCTGTTTATAAAAGTTCTTAGTAGAATATTGTGCCTAATTATGCATGTATTTTTATATTTAAATTTAACTATGTGTGCATGCCCCTTCAGAATGTGAGCAATCATGGCTCTTGACAAATCCCCATTCTCACAGCTCTTAGCAATATTTGTCCACTTACTATCCTTCTCATTCACTGTCCTGCCAACCATTTAGGTTACTCAAAGTTTTACTCTGTCCCTATTGCCTTCACTATGTCCTGTGTGTGTCAAGTTTTCTAAACCTGCTTTCTTCATAATGTGTCCTTTTTCTTTTCATTTTCCTTAAATCTTCCTTCCTTCTTGCTTGCTTGCACTGTCTATAGTATTCTCAGCATCCTTCTATAGAATCACATTTCTGTTGCCTCAAGTCGTTTCATCAGTGAGAAAATTGTCCATGTTACACTGCCATATCAGAGGATTGATATCACACAGTAATTCAGCACTCTTTTCTTTGTTTCTAATGAAATTTTCCTATTTCTTAATATTTTGTTTAGATTTTGAAAGGCATAATTTGCTATTAACTACAAGCATTAAATTGAAATTGCTCAAATGTTGTGAACAGACAATTGATTTGTGACATTAAGAACGACACACTATTCATTAAATCTTATAAAGAGGTTTATTAAAGGTTATTTAGAATATCAATTTGACAAGCTAAGAGCAGGCAATAGAGGACAGTTTGATGTTAATTGAAAAACTAAAACGAAGCACTGATAAAAATCAAGCTCCCTACCCGAACATAAATAAACTGAAAAAACAGCAAAAAATAAAAATTAATACAAATCTAATCAACACTCTAAAGTGTAACTGACATTTTCTTTGATTTCTTAGACCGCCAGACATTGGCAATTTAATTATAGCAGACAGCCCATCAGTGAAGAAAAACAGCACCGCTAATCTCCAGATTTAGGTACACTAATAAAGTACATCTATTTTTGGCTGTCATCTTGCTTTTTAATGTTGTGTATCTCTCCAACATTTAGTCTTCCATGTGTGGGAAGAAAATTGTTTTGTCTCTTTCATCTAAATTCAGGTGAAGCAATGATAAATATTTTCTTCCAGATGTGGAATTTACTTCATTTGCATCAACAGTGTGAAAAGTTATTTAAAGAACATTTTTGTTTTCTTTGAAGTTTCATTGAAGTTTTCTAATATTCTTTTTTGAGTTTTGGATTTTATAGTCTTTAGAACTGAATGGAACAAACTAAGTTTTTTTTTCTTGATGTTGTTCATTTAATTTTGGGTTCAGGATTGCTGTATATACTCGTGTATAATGTTACTTTTAAAGACCTTATTTTGAAGCTAATTTGACTACTGTAAATGGATATATAGTTTGGTCAATAGCATAGCCATGGCTAGCAGTACATATGCTAATTTTGTATCTCATATATGATGTGACTCCTTTAAAATTAGCTTGTCAAAAGTCGCCTGTATATACAGTAAATAAAATCAAATAAAATTTTTATTATTATTTATATTATTTACATGCAAATTCATATCCTCATCTTTGCTGCTATTATAAAAACATTTTCACTGTTTTGGCCTCTGACCTACCTCAAGTATCTATCTTGTCCTAGTGGAAAATAGCCTTATGGATTAAAGCATTGATTTCAACAGTTCAGACGTTTACAAGCAATCCTAACCCTACTATGTTATATTCCATGCTTCATATTCCATTGGTAAAATGAAAGTTCAATTCAGACTGCTTTTTCCCCAAGAGCCACTAATTTAGGGAACTGACCCTTGAGAGGATGCTTCCCTGAATGCTACAATGTTAACCTCTTACAGTCTAGGGTCAACTATTACCTTTTTTTTTTTTTTTTTTTAAGCTTATCACACCAAGCAAGGCTGGAAGCCACTAGCACGCAAGGGGTTACAGAAGGTTTGGAGGAAGAGCAGATAGGAGTGGTAAAGGAGAGGATGTGGAGAAAGATAGTTGTTCGATCAAGGCAAGGGGGTTACAGAAGATTTGGAGCGAGAGCAGATAGGAATGAAAGGTGAAAGGATGTGGAGAAGGGAGGTGGATAGATCAAGGCAGCTGGAGATGTCCATTTACAGTACACTTAAATAGTTGGAGCTTGTATTTGTCAGGGAAACAGGAATAAGGAAGGAAGTTCCACAGGCGAGATGTGCGAGACATGAAGCTATTGGAGTAGAAGAGACGTCTACATCTAACAGTTTCAACGGTGAAGGGGTGGGAACGGGATGCCAGCCTCGTGGGACGTTTAAATTCATGAGGCCTAGGAACCAGCGAAAGCAGCTCCTCGGAGCAATTACCGTGAAAGTATTTGTAAAAGAGACAGAGCGAGGCAACGTCGCGTCTGTGAGAGAGCGACTGCAGATCCTCATAATCTCTACTTCCCTCTCCTATGTCCATAGAACCTCACTCACAAACTCTATTGGGTAAACACTTAGTATCAAAATGAATTTGTTGAAATAATAATTAGGAGTTCAATCCCTGGGCTAGTTATTTTAGACTTAGAGTCAGTGGAAAGGGGATCAGCAATAACTGAGCAGTACTAAATAAGAATAAAACTAGATATCCCTAGATATGGTAAGTGGCATGAGAACAGTCTATCTTGATAGATAAAACAGATGGTTGATTTCAAAATTTCCTGAAGATTGCGCAAACTGACAGACTCATGAAGAAGGCCTGGGAGTAAAAAATAGAGTTTAATATTTTTGTCAATTCTCAAGAATATATAAAAAAAATATATATAAATCCACTTGCATAGGTTTGGGTTTTATTAAAATTTTAATGATCACTTTTTAAAACAATAGATGTAGTCAAAATTGTATAGAATAATAGCAGTGTCAAGGAAAAAAAACATCCTTTTGACACACCAATTTTTGGGGGGCACAAAGTTGAAACATTGCCAAAATTTGAATGCTTAAATATTCTAAATGCCCAAAAAAAATATGGCAATGATGCATACTTTCTCTCAGATATGTACTTTATGTTCTATGAAATTAATTTTATATTTTGGGGTAAAATGTTTTAAAGAGAATGCTTTTTTTTGTTATTACAATCTAATTCCTTGAAAGCTTTTAAATCTTTAATGTTTTTTTTTACTTCTTTTCCAAATAATCTTCTCTCATCATGTTCATAAGTTTTTTCTTTATGAGTGGGAAAAATTCAGTAGCTGATTTGTTTTATGAGTGCAAATGTGAATGTTCTTCATGACAAACATGTTTCATGTGTCATACACAAAAAGTAATACACAGATCAGTTTTAGTGATTAGTAAAGGTTTGGTGTTATCCCATTCATTTGATTCTTGGACTTTATGAGCAATTAGAATTACTGTAGAAATTGATACAAAATAAAATGAATGACTCAATCATGAAATAGAAGTTGGCTTTATATTTATTTGAATTATTTGCTCTGGGTTCATGCAGACTAAATACCACAGTAGCAGTGATTCTGTTCAAAAATAGACATAGCAGCTCAATTCCACAACGAAATAAATTGCAAGTCCAAACTCAAAGATGCAGGACAGAAAGAAATGTTGCAATCACAAATCATAGGTCCAATGTCACAAATCCCAATACAAATAAATGGTCAGAAATCCAACATGCAACCCGACAAACAAGGTAGAAAAATAAATGACTTCCCAGTTTCAGAACACCAACTGCTTTTATTGTTGAAACATTTTTTCATTGATCAACAAGTGGGAGAGGACACACAATATTAGCATATCCGAGATGCATTTATGGCAACACTTGCAACTGACGTGTTTCTATTTTGTTTTTGGCAAATTATACAGAATACAAATGACCTTTTTCTCAGTAACTGACTTTCTCTTTCACCACACTCCTCCCTGATCTCATGATCACACTGATGACAACTGGGGTGGGCCTCTTAAGCCTTGTGCTTCTTCTCAAAGAAGCAATTATCATCTCCTCACTTGATGAAGGTTCATCAAATGTATTTCCACTAGGCTGTGTGTAGTTTTCTTCTGAAGACATACTCGAAGAATTTCTTATTTTGACCAGTCCCTCATTGCCAGAGGACTCACTGTTGACATCACGTTGATGTGTTTCAACCAACAAATGGGCACAGATCCCTCACATGGCACAGCATCTCATCAACAAAAATCTTGCATGGACTTCTAATCCCTGTGACATGTGCCACTTGATATTGAGTTGTACATTGGTTTTGAGGTGGGCTTTTTACCCACACATGGTCTCCTAACCTATATCTTCCACGTTCTTGGTTTGGTGGAGGTGTTTTATCAGTACCTTGTGCCTGGACTCTATAATGGTAAATCTCATTGGTGGGCATGGTGGACAGTGTCACATCACCGTTGGGATTAATGTTGTGCCAGTATACGGCTTCCATCACTGAGCATTGTTTCCTCATGGCAATTTGCTTTATGCTTTGGTAGCAACATCCAACTATCCTGTTATTGAAGGGAACATGCACAGAGCGGAAATGGATATGGATTCCCCACACATCTAAAAACTCCTTGAATGGTTTACTACGGAAAGCAGTGTCATTGTCAGTGAAAAATTCAGCAGGAAATCCCCATTCAAAAATCAGAGCCTTTAAATGGTTGATAAAACTGTCTGAATTTTGCTGATGCAGTTGTTGCCAGATTGTGAATTGAGGGGGTCCACAGTCAATCAGTATCAGGTAATGTTTACCATCGTGATGAGTGTTAGTCCATCCCAACCTGGGTCAACACATCACTAATGTCTAACTTCTTTCTTGGCCATCATACTGGTGATAGGTCAATGGACTGACACTCTACCTCTGAGTACAGCCTTAACCACTGCCCTGGACACTGCTTGATCCATCTGCCTTGGGTCATTTTAATGCCAGGATGCTCACTTTGACAGTATACCAACCTTATCTTGTCTGAGCTGCATTTGCTAACTGATACCGAACAGAAAAGCTTCATTGGTTCCTTCTCCTTACTCAATGCATTGAGCCATCTTCCCGATACCTTCATTCACTTGTCTGCTTAGTTGTAGTTGGATTTCACCAACTTTATGTCCACTGATATCATATTCACCGACCAATTTTTCTAAAGTGCTGAACCTCCTCTGAATGAGCATCTCATTTCAGGCCTTTGTGTGTATTCCGGCCTTTCCATTGAGAGTGCCAGATATCCATCCCTGAACACAGAGTCCACGAATAAGCGCAACTTTTTTCTTCCATTGAAGTGCTAATGTTAATACCACTTAGTATGGTATCCAACTCAGCTGTGTTTATATGCTGAACATCATTTTCAGGAAACAACAAGCATGCATCCTCCACTACATCCCAACTTAGCTGGTATATTGGTCAAATTCTGTGGTAAAGTCAGGCTGAATTACAGTCATGGCTGCACAAATATGGCGGATTAACAAACCTGACTTCACCCATTTTTGTACACCACCCAACTTCCCAACGACATCCTTCCTGAGGAGCAGATCACACCCTAAAGATTTACTCACCATGACCAGAACATCTATATTAATAGGGTGACAATTGTCTATGTGAAATTCCATGCTTGTAACTCCCTGACTTCTGATGATCTTTCCATCAGCCATCAATATGTCCACCTCTTGATTTTTCTATTGCTGACAATGGGATATGTTTTTAAGCAAACATGAACAACCTGTATCCACAAGGGAGGTACATTTCAGCCCATCAATGTGTACATCGATTATGTGGCGCATCTCTTTCATGACTTGCAGGGAAGGGAGACTGGCACTGATGTTGTCATGTATGTGAGGCATCACAACTGATAGTGCTGCATTTACAGCCTGGAGGGGAACAAGGCTGGTGCTGATGCATCACTCCCTTGAACCCTTCCCTGGACAATCTCGTGAGATGTTCTCAGGTTTTTGGCAACTATGGCAATGGGAGCAATGTCATTTCATTGCTTGTCATTTCTGAAGGCAGTCGCTCACCAGGTGGTTTGGGTCATTACATCTGTAGCACTTAATTCTCACAGAAGGGCCCACAATTGGGAGATGATGTTTACTTTGGGTGGGCCTTGCAGCTGCTACCACAAGTTCCTCTTCTGGCTCTTCCTTCATAAGCACTCAGGACCAGGCCAGTAATTTCTCAAGCAGCAGCAAGTCCATCCTGAAGGCTGACCAAATATGTTGTTGTACAGAGGCAGGGAGTATATTGGGCATTCCTCTGAACAGTACCATCAATTTTCTCAAATAGGCTAAGTAAATTCTACAGTTTCACCTGGGTGCAGTTTCCCAGTTTCAATGTGCTCATATGCCGAGAAACTGTCTGCAGCAAAAGCAGTGTATCGCGCATCCTTAATTTGTACTGCATCTACTCTCTGTTCCTTGGTCAATTGCAGATACACAGCAAATGCTCCTCCACTCGAAGGGGAATGATGGTTTTGAACTGCTTCACACCACAGAGGTTGCATACCCATTCTGCTATTGACCCATTGCGATCAAAGTCAGGAATCAATTTTAGATCAAATTTGCCATCTGACATGTCACTGAAATATTGTGTTCAAAAATTGATATAGCAGCTCAATTCCACAATGAAATAAACAAATTGCAAGTCAAAACTCAAAGATCCAGGAGCAGATAGAAATGCTGAAATCATGAATCAAAGATGCAATCTCACAAATCACAATACACGTAGATTGTCAGAAATCCAATGCGCAAGCTGATGGATGAGGTAGAAAAATAAATAATTTCCCAGTTTGAAAGCACCAACTGCTTTTATCAACAGAACAATTTTTTCACTAGTCAACAGGTGTGAGAGGTCACACAATATCAGCATATCTGAGATGCATATATGGCAACACTGGTGACTGACTTGTTTCTATTTTAGTTGTTTTGCCTTCAGCATATCGTACAGAATATGCGTGCCATTTTCTCGGTAAATGACTTTCTCTTTCACCACAGATTGTTTCTCTTTTTGGTAGGATATTAGGATGGTATGTTATAGCAGTAAAAATCTGAACTGGTAGGACTTAGGCCTGGGTATGACAATTAACTACACCTGTCATCAAGTTCTCTGATTGGGAGATTGGTGGTTTTGAGGAGCGTGAGACCACGCCTTAATTGCTGCTGTTCTAAGGTCCAACCTGACCCAGGGTGGTAATACTAATTAGGGTCCAAGTTATGGGCAGATAATGAACCCCCAAACTTGTTCTGAAAAAATGAAAGTATAGATTTAAAAAAAATAAAAATAAAAAATAAATTACCAGCAATAGATTTTTGTAGAAAGAAAAGATTTACTCAAGCTCCCAAGAAAATTAAATTTCAGCATTAAATGACCCATAAGGAGTTGATGTGCCATTAAACAAACTTTCTCTTTTATAAACTTTTTTACCAGAATTTGTCTTTTGAATTATTCTGAGTAGAACCGACATGATATTTTTGGTTTTATGAATAGATCAACAGTAGTGAAGAGCAAATTTTCCACATTGTCAGGAACCAATAATAATGCATCAAACTGGTTCTCAAGTATCACTTCAACATTCCATTAAAGGTATAGGATCAAAAGGCATGTCCTGATGTTTGTGAGGAAAAGTACAGTTTGTTACTCCCATCATTCAAATGAGTAGGCCACCATATTAAATATTGACCACGTGTAATATGTTGTTCTTCTGGAAAATGATTAAATACCCATTGTTAGGTAAGATGTCTAGCATACTTTTCATGCTCAGATACAGACATATTAGGGTAATGGTAATATTAGCCATTTTCTTATAAGGAAACATTTAGCATTCATTGACCGAGCAGCTATTACTACTCCCAGTTGAAATTTATAAAACATTTTGTTATATAGGAATAAAGTGTCACTGTTGACAAAGGAGTTTGAATGTAGACCGACCGTGGACAAACACAGGCAAACCCATTTTGAATTAAGTAGATCATGTGACCATAAAGAAAATGCATATATATGGGAATTTGTTTGGTGTCAAATTGATCAATATTTCTACTCTATCCTCTATTACTATACAGATGACTCTCCCTATACTATCTTTTATTACTATACAGATGACTCTCCCTATACTATCTTCTATTATTATACAGATGACTCTCCCTATACTATTCTCTGTTACTATACAGATGACTCTCCCTATACTATCTTCTATTACTATAAAGATTACTCTCCCTATACTATCTTTTATTACTATACAGATGACTCTCCCTATACTATCTTCTATTACTATACAGATGACTCTCCCTATACTATCTTCTATTACTATACAGATGACTCTCCCTATACTATCTTCTATTACTATACAGATGACTCTCCCTATACTATCTTCTATTACTATACAGATGACTCTCCCTATACTATCTTCTATTACTATACAGATGACTCTCCCTATACTATCTTCTATTACTATACAGATGACTCTCCCTATACTATCTTCTATTACTATACAGATGACTCTCCCTATACTATCTTCTATTACTATACAGATCACTATTCTCTTCTCTACACTATTCTCTATACTGATCACAATACAGATTACTATTCGGATCACTATTTGGTGGTTACTTTCCAAACGAGTATAATCGAGCAAGTACTATTAGTGTGAGTGTTATTCAAAGGCATCTGACACTAGTATTGTTCAACAGCATCACTATTGTTTTATCTGCGATTACAAAGTCTCTACTACAATAAGCATTACGAAAGTAACAATGAGTATTCGTTGGCATCACAAAAGTGGCAACGAGTGTTTGTTGACATCACAAAACCTTTCTCTTAAAACAATTTAGCTATTATTACTCTTTCCATTAATGGGGGTTTCCTTCCTAACCTTTTATTTGAAGTAATGTGTAATATCAATATCTTTATTATATCATTGTATTCTTTCATACAATATCCTTTTTAGTTGTTGAAAGTCCTAAAGTAATGTGGTTTCTATTATCTGGTACAGTTTTAGGTTTGCAATTCTGTAGTGATAGTTCAAAGTGTCTTCAAAGAAGGATGATTTTAACCAAGACCTCAGGCTTCACTCACTCAAAGTTATTTTTAACCACTGATCTTAAAAGTGGTTGTATATAGCTGACAGTTTAGCTATTTCTGAATGCTTTTGGCCTCATGCATGGCATCCATATGAAAGTCTTGATTTAATGAAGCTATTTAAGAATATGACTTGAGTTTTAAGGTTAATATTTTATATTTCATAATGCTTTATTCATTCTTGTAATCACTAAATTTTGGGTAGATAGACCTAGACAGCCCAAAATGGCAGTCCATCTAGGGCAGCGTTTCTCAACCAGGTGCACTAATGCGCCCTGAAAGGTAACCAGGTTCACCCCAAGTTAACAGATTAACTAATTAATTATTCTCCAAGATTACACCTAGCAAGATTACACCTACCAAATGATAGAAGACATTACTGTGGTGATAATTTATTCATTATTTTTATATTTAAAAAAAAAATATTTTTAAAAAGCTTGAGATACAAAGCGATTTAATGTCTTAAAAATTAATGCTTATTTAAGGAAACTTCTTTATTATTTTCCTGTTTTCATATCTCATGACTAAATTTTCCTTATTTAAATTTCAAGTGTGCCCCAAAGTTTTAATTGTTCTCCAAGTGTGCCATGAAGTAACAAAGGATGAGACACTCTGATCTTGGGGGAGGAAAATTCTGATTTTAAACTACTGCTGCCTTGCGGTCATATCCAAACACGGAAAACACTATGGAAGTAAATCCAAACAGAAAATCCAGAGTGGAACCTCAAAGACAGTTGGATGTCAGCATTGGCAACTTTCTGGCAACTCCTGCAGCAAAGCCAGCACCAAATCTAATGCCCTTATTCATTTAGATTTTGTTGGTATGGATGAGAGTGGGGCCATGTAGTCCGGGCAGTACACAACCTCCATACACTATTGTCGAAGCCTGTTCGCTAGAGAGGTCACTCCAGTCTCAGCACCTAAGGACTGAACTTTGACCAAACTGGGAGCTACCTTTATTTCATGAGATAAATAGATGCCTACTATTAATCACTAAATTGACTCTCTAGATACTGATGTAGCCATGAATAATTCTTTGGATATTGAAAAAAAATCTGTGGTAAGTTGTGATTAATAAAAATCTTAACTAAATATTTCAAAAGAATAGATTACACCTACCAAATGATAGAAGACAACTATTCTCCACTAGAAATACTGTTTTGTGAAATTGTTGAAACTTGACATTTCTAGAGGATTTTAGTGAGTTTATACATCCACCAGTATAAATGGTTTTATTTCTTTTATAAGAGAATGATGTTGAGAATATGATGGGCAGAACATGAGATCAATGAGGAAGTTTTAAGAAAAATGAGTACAAAAAGTATGCACTTGCTTAAGATGAGAAAGAAACCATTGATATTTCTGGGACACATTATAAGAAAAGAGTGTTTGGAGAATTTAACACTCACAGGACAAAGTGTAAACTAGGGAGACAGAGGGGAAACCTACAAAGGCCATGTCAATGGATGGCAGAAAATGGACTGGGAGCAATAGTAATGGGACAAACATTGCTCAGAGATATGGAAAGCTGTGGTGAGCCATGTTTATTGAAGTGGATGTATTTATTAAAACAATAACATGAGATTGTAATCTTCATTACTTAAAATTTTATTCCCTTCAATATTTTGTCAGTTATTTCGGTGAGTCTGTGGTGTAAGATCATTCACACTAGGTTCAATACATGGACCTTACATTCTGTCTGCAGTGTGTGAGAAACTGCCTAACCACTCTCTGGAATGATTGTGTATATATCCAGCTATCAAATATTCTCATTCATATGTTTGTACTATCAGATGTAGGTGTGAGGTCTTGCACTTCTGCTGTTGGTAACCAGGAATAATTCCAGATTAGCTCCCTGTACTGTCTTCCTTGATGGATCTGGTGTGAAATTTAAGTGCAGTGTTTATTCTGGCATAATACTGAACATGATCTCCCAAGTCTTGATGGATAATGGCACTTAAAAAAAGCAAGAGCTGATGACCCAGCAATTTCTTACATATTTAGATGTAACATGGTTTAAAAATAAATAATCTCCTCCAAATAGTTGAATATAACTGACATAGAAAATTTGGAATTTTAATAGTCCTCCAGTCAAGAACTTTTTTCAAGACATTTTCTATTACATTCAGTACACATGGAAAAATTTGTCAGTTTCTGAGTTTTTAAGATTATTAAGTGGAGCATTGTTAACCATAAATACTTGCCAAGAATAAATAATCTTTTTAAATTAATTTGGGAATATTTTGGTGAATTTCTTTTTCTTTCAACAAATTTTGCCTTTTCCTTTTATATTTATAAATACTTTCATTGAATTTACAAATTGCTAAAATAAATCTTCTCCAAAACTTTTGTTAATTTTAAAATGTTTTTGAAAAAAAAAAATCTTTTGAACAATTTCCTGAATTTTTCTCATTCTGATCACTAAAATTTACACAAAATGCACACCATCAAAACAATGAGATGATAAGCATGTAGTTGTATGTTTGATGTAATTATTATTCATTGATTTTCACCAAAAATGCAATTCCATAATGTGCATACATACATATATATATATATATATATATATATATATATATGTGTGTGTGTGTATACATATATATATATGTATGTGTGTATACATATATATATATATTTTTTAACCTATTAGAGCAGAATTTCCCCAAGAAAACTAAGTTGCATAAGATATTTAACAAAAACAATGTAAAACTTAGTTACTGCTGCATGCCTAATGTAGAGACTTTAATTAGTGGACTTAATAAGAAAAAGACTAGGGACAATCCACGCATTAGTTTCCCCAGTTGCAATTGTAGGAATAAAGATACATGTCCGCTACAGGGTAAATGTCAACAAGAATGCGTGGTCTATCAGGCGAAAATTTACAAGGATATAGACGACATAAACCCTAAAGTATATATAGGAGCTACTCAGGATACCTTTAAAAAAAGATATTATAATCACATGAGTAGTTTCAAAAATGAAAAAACTAAACATAGCACTACATTATCTAGCTATATATGGCAAATCAGACAAGGTAGCAAGGACCCCATCCTGAAATGGGAAATATTAAAAAGATGCACTAAGTATAAAGCGGGCCATAAGTTCTGTAAGCTATGCACCGAGGAAAAATTAGCTATAGCATTATATAATACACCTGATGATCTACTAAATTCCAAAATCGAGATTCTTAACAAATGTAGACACAGAAATGCTTGGTTACTGAAATAAGCTTCTCTCTCCTGATTGTAGCGTATCATTATTGTTTGTGTTTTCTTAACTATCCCCTCTCCTTTTAGTTAGTTGAATAAAGCTATACCCACCCCCCGTTGTCGCTTTTCTTTTTTTCTCTCCCTTTTTTTTTTTTCCTTGGTCACGTGGTGTTGTCTTGGTGGTCGTCTCTATATATACGCCGTTTTCTGTTGCCTCTTTAGCCAGCCGACCCTGACGATCTGCCTAAGTGAAACCTTGGTAGGTGTGTCTGGCTCATTAGGTTTGACTATATATATATATATGTATACACACATATATATATATATATATGTGTATGTGTGTATACATATATATATATATATATATATATATATGTATACACACACACACACATATATATATATATATATGTATACACACATATATATATATATATATATATATGTGTGTATACATATATATATATATATATATATATATACACAATGTGTGTATGTGTACACACATATATATATATCTTCACTCAAGCATGTTTTGTTGAATAATCTGGATAAATTATGTCTATTTTTATTTTAATCCACTTAAATGCTCGGATCAACTTCTTAATACTGATATTAAATTCATTAAGGAAGGTGCCATAGTTTTTTTGCATTTCTTTTTTTTTTTTTCAAGTACTTTCAATCTCATCTATGATCATCTTCAGGGTTAAACTGATAAGACAAAAAATTAATGTCATTGATAGTTGTGAATTTTTTTGTAAATGCACATCCACAACTACAAAAAGGCTAAAATTAATGTAAAAATTATTAATAAAAAAGAAAAATCCAACACATCAACTATGAAAATGGCCACAATGTGCTGACAGTGCTTGGAAAATTAAACATTCCTATAATTCTAGATACATACATAAAACAAGCATATATTTAGCATATATTCAGCTAAAAGTAAAATAAAATTCATCCTTGATAATGGCTAAAGGTATAGCTAAATGTGCTTGGAAAACATTTGACAATTTTCATATAATTTATTTCCTGAAAAGAAAAAAATTATATGAACACATGAGAAATTATATAAAATATTATCCACCACACCTTTCAGTTGTTTTTGATGAAAGTTGCATAAAATATGGATTGGTGCTCAAATACACAATATATATATATATATATATATATATATATATATATATATAAGTTCCGACTGATGCAAATTCAGTCGGGTTTCGATCCTAGCTAGAGGCAACCGGACGTCTAGCCACACTGATGAGCTGTGAAACAGCGAAACAGTCTGTCTGTGGATGACAAAATATATATATATATATATATTTCCATTATTTCATTTTTTTTATGGAGCCATAAATAAATAAAAATCATTTTGAGGATGTACATTACCCATGAGAGCATATTATCTAATACAGTTCTAATTGCCTGATGGTAAGAAAAGACACACCTATTCTAAATATGTTTAAGCTTATGGGTAATGTCCAATGTGGTATCGTTGATCAACTTTTAATGCCTTCTCTTTCACACAATATCTATCTGGATAGAGTGATAGATTATACATTAGGGTCAAGTGAGGTGTCAATGAAGGTTAGAAAATGTCATAGTTAGCAGCCAGGAGAGAAGACACTTCCAGCAATTGCAATTGTACGACAAACAGATACAATGGGTCTGTTAATTTATTCTAATTCCATAATTATCTCTATTGCTCTCTTTTTCTGTGTGTCTGTTTCTCTCTCTCTCTTTCTTTGATTATCAGGCTGAGTAATTATCCTCTGTTGACATAATTATGTAGATTCCAGGACCGATTAGCTTGCAGGAAGGGCAACAGAGAATGACATTAATTTGTCGATATAACTCATGACTCATATTTATACACAACACTTTTATGTCTTGAAGTATCGGCAGATGAAGTCAGTAAATTTCAGAAGCATTGGCTTCATATATACTTTCTGTGCATCATTCTAAAAGAGGAAGTGTATCGATCAACAAAATCTTACGTGTCTGGCGAGGAGCACAATACAGAAACATTTGAAAATTCATCAGAAGAATGACAAGGAGGAAATTGGGGCCTCAGTCTATTTAATCTTTTTCTAGACTCTATGCCCTGAGCATTTACAAATGCAAATGTGATGAGATGGACATTGACCATTCCATACTACCATCCCAAATGAATCTACCAGTAAAATACAATGAACTTGCTTTCCCCTCTTGAGGACAATGTACTGAAGATGCGGCGTCTATGCTATTGACACATATTTATGGTTGGGATGAATATCTTCAATAGAAAATCAACACTCTCTATCAAGTGTTCTAAAAAATAAGCTTCAAGATAAACCTTTCCAAAACAGAAATTATGATCTGGAATTGGAATGAAATAGTGATGGCACATACTCCATCATAAAAATTCAGGATGTAGAATTAGTAAATACTAAACAATTCAGTTATCTAACCACATGGATCAGTTTCTTTTTTTCTTACATCATTTCACTCCCAAGCAAGGTGGGAAAGCAGGGGGTTACACCCAGTAAAAATGAGAGAAAAACTGTGTATAGGGGGATTGAGGAAAGGATAAAAGATCAATGGCATTCAAGAAAATAGAAGATGGTGACTGACATTGCATTTAAATTTTTGAAGATTGTAGTAATCATGGAAGCAAGTAAACAGAAGAGAGTTCCACAGGCAGAAAGTACAAGAAAATAAACTATTGGAGTAGAAGTGGCAATTATATTTGACTATTTCAACAGTAAACAGGTGGGACCTAAATGCCAACCTAGTAGCACACTTAAATTCATGCAGTTGGAGTACCAGTGAAAATATCAGTTGCCATGAAAATATTTGTATAAAAGACAGAGGGAAGCCATGTCACATTGGCAAGAAAGTTACAAAGTCAGGGTTGATTACATTTCCTTCCTTGGATATTGTCAAGAACCTTGAGATTAATAGCAGAAGCCTCAGACCAGATATGGCAACAGCATTCAATGTATGGATGAATGATAGATTATTAAATGTGTAATATGGACACTGACGAGAAAAACGTTCTTGCACGACAAAGTGACCCAAATTTCCTTGCAGTAGATGCAACTATTGATTCAGTGTAATTGTTCTACTTAAAGTCAGTTGAAAAACTGAGGCCAGGAAGGCACAGTGTGTTGCTGTCCAGGAGTTGAGCCTCAGCTATGCTGATGGTGGGCAGGAAGGTTTCGCTCAGGTGGATAAATGAGAGCAGTTTCATTTTGGAGACATTAAAATTTACAAGCCATTTCCTACTCCAGTTAACCACTGATTGGAGATCCTTTTTCAAGAGCAGCAGGCAGGTTAACTTTTCCGCTCTGACGGATTTGCTATTGAGACAGGAGTAAATGGTAGTGTCATCTACATAAATGCCTACTTGGGAAATGATGATATCAGGATGATCATTGATGAAGATCAGAAACAGCATAGGACCCTGGATAGAGCCTTGAGGGACACTTACATAAAAAAATTTATCTACAAAAAAAGGCACAGAGAATAGACTATGCCAGAAGGAGTTTTGTCCAACACTATCAATTGCCACAAAAATAAAACATCTACCTGAAAGCTCAAATCAATCAAGATGATGACATTCCACACTAGTTCAAATAAAAGCTTAAGAAGGAAATATCCTTCAACACTGGAAAGAGCAATAACAGCTACTGGACTTGAGAAACGTACTTTCCTGAAAAATTGTTTGAAAGAAAGATTTTATAAATTTCAATCGAAAGTAGTCCTGGCTGCTCGGCCAGTGAATGCCAAATGTTTCCTTGTAGGGAAACGGCTAATATTATCATTTTGGTTTTGACATGTTTGATGTTACTGCTTTATTTATCCTTATCAGTTTATAAGAGATTTCAGTTGGTAAATCCCTGAAGTCTTAATTGAATAGTTGAAAAATCCAAATACATGAGGTTAAATTAAATAATTCATTTGAATAGATATATCCACAAAACCATATAAAATCAAGTATCACAATTTCATTTTATATGAAAGTAAATGGTTTTGGCATCCTTCCTTGATTGCATCACCAAGATTTCAGGAATTCATGTCTGAATCACAGCAAAAGTGAAAAATAAAAGTCTCTCTACATATTTCTACTTGTGTATTTAGATTTCTCTTTAGTGAAGATAGGAAAAGACAAACTCTTAAAGGAAATGGTTTCATAGCAACCAGTGTCTTGTATCATCATGTCTTGCATGAGTCCCATAAAGTATTAGGGTTGTAGCAGCAATGGTGCATCCAGAACAAGATAGACTGATTGAGATCATCTCTCTTCAAGCTGGTTTTGAATTCAAAATTTCTTTCTCCAAGACTGGTTGACATCCAAGGCAACACGTCCCAGTATGCCCTGTTATTTAAACTTATCAGCTCCTAAGAGATTTTAATTATCAAATATCTGGAGTCCTAACCAAATTGTTGAAAAATCTGAATATGTGATGTCAGAACAATTAACTCTAAGAAAAAAAAAGAAAATCAAATGTTACAACTTCTTTTTATATGAAAGTAAATTAATTTATCTTTGAAATGGCACCAAATTTAGCTTCATTGGTATTACTGGTTGCAAGATATGATTTTCGAAATCTACAACTTTTAAAAGGTTGTAGATTTTGAAAAAGTTGTTTATTTTCAGTACTTTAGTTGATCATTTTATAATGGGAGAGAGCTCTGGTAGAAAGGTTTATTCTCACATTTCATTTCCCCCATTATGGGCATTATTATTATATCTGTGATATAATAACCTCGTAATTCACAGATGGAATGGAATGGCTGACAGAAAAAAGAATGACTAACATGCTTTGTTTTCAGAGAGGCTTTTATACCACTAAGACTTACACAAAATTATATATACATATATATATATATATATATATATATATATATATATATATATATATGGTGGTGATTTTATTGAATAAATTTTCTCTTTAGCATTTCAATATAATTTTGTGTAATTTGGGTAAATATCTCTGTTAAAATGAGATACCAGTATTATTTTCATTTTTGCGTAATTTAGACAGCAATTTATCCATCGCACCATATATATATATATATATATATATATATATATATATGTATATATATATGTATGTATCCCATGTGGAGAACAATATTTTATATATATCTACAGGGCAAAGCAGAGTGTAAGGAGAAATAAAACAGAAAGGTCTTACATATAATATGGAATTTCTTCAGTGTTTCTGGAGAATCCATGTTTAGAACTCCAGATTCAGATAGGCCAAATTCAACTACTATGCCCCAGCCAACACATTAAATTGTAACACTGTTGCATTATGTTACAAACACTGTCATGTTAAGAGAGGCATGAAATTAAATTACCAGCATTAATCTACAATATTGTTACATTATGTTACCAATATTGTTATTGGCTTACTACCATATCATGTTGAAACACCAACATTAAACAACATCAAGCATGGTCACTACCACATTGGTGACTGCTTGGGAATATCAGGTGATGGAAGCTTGGATGGGCGGGTGGTGTAATAGATAATGGCTCAGAATTGGAAATCGAAGAGTCCAATTGGATTCAGGTTTCCTATATTTACTTATGTGCAAATACCTTTGGGAAAAGTAGTAATCCAGACCTTCTCCCCACTGCTGTGGGTTAATTAGTAGGGCTTGTACCAGTAAATTATAATTATCTCTAAAGAAAATTCTTTCAAAGTAAAAATAATTTCTGGCTTTAAATAACATGTAAAAGGTGTATAAGCCATAAAAAACAAATCAATCAATAAAAAAAATATTTTTACATTAATTTTCTAACATTAAGATATTGGCATTGCTTAATTAAGAATGTTAAATAACAGACATGTATGTAAAAAAAGTCATGCTTATTTCAGAAAAATTTGTTTTTTTCAAATTTTGGAAGAATTAAATAATAAATGAATCAGAAGTTAGTTTAATAATTATTAGGTTGAGTCATAACTAATTTGTTTTTGGGAACCATTTATCATTACACCAATGTCACCAAAAATAGATTTTGAGTAGAATTCAAAGACATGCAGAAAAATTAAGGCATTCTATGTTTTAGCCTTCAGATCGGATCTTTTATGCTCCTTTTTGTCATTTTTTAGTATGTGTTTTTGCACATTTTTATACCTTTTGAAGTTTCCCATGTGTTCTTTCTGCCTTCTTTCCTTTTTAAAATCCATATCAGTTTCGCTAAAAGCATCAAAACTTGAAATTAGATAAACAGAACAAAAAATTGTTCAGTAAAGAGAAAATAAAAATATATATAATAAAGAAAGCTCCAAATCCAGGAAAGATTTCTAAATCTCATTTAGAGAAAAGTAAGGTAAATCCACAAAGAAGAAGTTAAAAGTTTCAAAGGTTTTGGAAGAAAAATTGCTAAAACCAAAGATTTCTACCTATTTGGTTGTTGAAAGCTAACCGTTTTCATGTTGTTATGTATCTTTATTTCTTCAACCATATATGGAAAGCTTCCAGTTAATTTACATTTTTTCTCACATTTTATTGTAGTTAAGCCAAATTATAACAGCTAATTTTCATTAGGGTGTCCAATATTACCTCTTCAAATGGGTCAGTTAGAAAATAAGAAGTTTTTTTTTCATTTACTTCCTTTTTGTTTTCTTACTTTGTAAATATTCCAATTCTTTCTTGGAGGCAGATAGATTGAAAAAAAAAAAAGAAAAACAGTTCTGTTGAAGACAAAGATAAAGCAGACTTCTAGCAAGTTGTCATAGCAACGAGAACAATGCACAGCAATGAGCAAACATGATCTGCAGGCTTTTTTCAATAGAAGACCTCCTCTTCATCTCTGTGTTTACTCTGTTGGCATTTAATAGCTTGTCTCATTTCTAAGTCAGTGTTTCATGAAAGAGAAAACTGCCACTCTCTTTTGCATCAATTGTCTTCACATATCCTAGCCATGCCCTTAATGCACCAGAATACATGAGTGGATGATTTTACTAACTCGGTAAACAGATAGTTTCTCTGACAAGACATCTGATAGCTGACATGCTTAAAGAACTGTACAAACTGAGAGCTCCTTTGAGAGATACTTTCTTGAAACTTGAAATTCTTTTCTTAACCCATTTGTCATTATTACTCGTGCTTGTTATAATTCTGAGACTAAGTACTGCTTTGTTTTAACATTCTTAAGAACATATAGCAAGCAAATGTTTCTTTTTGCTGTATTTATTGTCGTGAGTGGTTTGTTGTGTGTGGCTGTGTTGTAAATTTAAAAATTTTTCCATGATAATTTTTGCACTCTTTTCTGATAGCTGTGAACAGAATTTTTTTTATATGAAACTTAGGCATGCGAGCCAATCTAGGTAGAGTGTTACTGTTAAAATGGTGATGATGGATAAATTGGTTGATTTTCTTTTTAGTGGCCTATATGATTTATTTAATGTGTAAATCTAAATATTTTGAAAAACAATTTCATGACTTCAACTAAGTATATTTTGAATACAATAAATGTCTTCAGCTATAGATAAAATTAATTTTTGATCATTTTGCTATAACATATATTACTGGGTATTTTGCTATGAATAGGTATTGTTGGTCATTTTACTATAAGAATCTATTTTTATATTTTCATAGTGTTTAGTTTTTGTTTGGGGGGTCACCATTTATCTTAGACCCTAATAGATTCTACCACCCCTGGTGAATGAGGTGTGGGATATGAATGAAAAAAGAGATGCTTCTGGCTGTCTGTTTTTCTCTTTGTATCTCTATCTGTCTATATCCCTATCAATGAAAGAGAATGGGAACAAAATTGAGAGGGTGGTATATGGAAGTGAGGTAGAGCAGAAGTCTTTACCATACAATTTTTATATTAAGTATATAAGCATTCTTAACAAATTTGGTAATGAAAGTTGTATTGAATGGATATGCTTCTAGATAATTTCACATTAATATTGGGATCCCCCGGGGCTCTATCCTTGAACCCACATTGATTCTTATCTTCATCAAGGACCTTCCGACATCATCAGTTCCCAAGTAGACATTTATGTTGATGACACAACTATTTACTCCTGTCTTTGTAGCAAGTCAGACATATTAACAAAGTAAAAGTAATAACTGCTCTCAAAAATGACCTTCAATCAGTGGTTAACTAGGGCAAGTAATGGCTTGTAAATTTTAACACCTTCAAAACAAAACTGCTAGCATAGAAAACCATTTCTACATTCCATCAGCATGGCTGATGCTAATCTCCAAGAGAATAAGTCTTTTCAGTTTCTCGGGATCATCTTTTCTACTGATATAAAATGGAATGATTATATTGAATCAATTGCTGGGTCTATTGTTATGAAAATTTGTTCACTGTGTCATGCCAGATCATTTTTCTTGTCAGAATCCCTCTTGTACATTTATAAATCTACTGTTCGTCCATGCATTGAATATCATTACTATATCTAGTCTGGTGCTCCTACATATTTCAAGATTCTTGATAAAATTCAAAGAAGCGTCTGTCATGACATTTACATTGACCTGGCATTTTCAACAGTTACTTTTCCAATGCCTTGTAATACTTTCCCTCTCTATTTTCTATAAATATTTTCATGTTAATTGTTCCGTTAAGATTTCCTTGATGTACCTCAATTGCATGAATTTAATCATACTACTAGATTGGCAACTAGGTCTCACCATTTTATAATTGAATTACCTATAAGTACTTGATTTCCTGCCACCTATATTTTTCAAATCTTTAAATGCACCACAAATTACCATCTTCTGTTTTCTTGAATCCTTTTCTTTTATTGTCCTTCCTCCTCACGGAAATCTTATTCTCTTTCACTACTAGTCACTCCTTGCATCTTAGTGGCATTATCCCCTTTGCTTTAAGTGAAATTATTATTAAAAAAAAAAATTAAGCGTGTTTCATTAATGTTTTATCCCTTTGGTTTGCTCCCTGTTTAATTTACTGGTTGATTATGATGTAAAGAAATAAAAAAGAAGGTTAAGATTATGAGGATAAAAAGGATCTGTCTATATTTCTGAGATGAGGTATTATGTACAGTATTTACATTAGTCGGACTGTAATGCGAGGGGAAGTAGAAAAATCAGGCGTGGCTGACCACATATGGAGAGAGAAGGGAGATCACCGTCCCCTGTGGGATCAGGTTGAGATCATAGACAGGGAACACCAGTGGAAAATTCGTAAACTTAAGGAATCAGCACATATGCTAGGCCACAAAAATCTCCTGAGTCGGCCAAGCATAGAAATAAATACAATATGGGAACCAGTAATAAGGAGTGCCAGAGAACAGCAATGATAACAAAAAAGTTGCAATATGAGATCTGATAAAAACATGCAATGATAACAGCAAAATTGCAATATGAGTACTGGTAAAAAATGATGCTGAAAAATTAGGTTTATAATACTCAGAAATTCATACCCAGATGTCCTCAAGGACACATGGTACAGTGGATAAAGGCATTGGTTAAATCCAGTGACAGACCCAAAGAGTTCAATACCCGGTTCAGGCAGTGGAGAACTTTCAGAGGGAAAATTACCAGGAGATAACTGATAACTGACATCCATCAAACATGGCTCATGGAACTAGAACAGTCTACCCCAGTGATCGAAATAAAAGGTTCGGTTCGAAATTCCAACCACCTGAAGAAGGCCGGAGCATACAACGGCCGAAACGTTGTGACAAATATGGCGACAAAGATGAGGACAATAGTCCGACTAATGTAAATACTGTAGATAAAAAGGATAAATAACAGTTGTCTGCTGAATTTGAAGTGGTTAAAATTTTAATGTTCAGGAAAGCACCCATGCAGGTGTCTGTAACACAAAGTAGCAGTTCATAGCTAAAAGCTATCTGAGAGGAACTTTCTCCTTAGATTTTAAATTTGAAGGAAATGAAGATCATTAGACTTCCCGAAAATAGCTCAGAAGAGAATTAAGAATTGAATAGTTGAACAGGAGTTGAGCTGCAATTTAATAACTTGAATCTGCCAGTTTCACTGATGGCTTGATTTATGAAGTAACTCAAGAGTCTCTCATGATTCTATCAATTATTCAACCTCTTGTGATCTTTGTTCTTATCACAACACTTAAGCTGACATGTTCTTTAACATTCCATAGCTGTCTGCTTATTTCAGGGTTTTAAACAATAATTATCTCTCATAAATTAACATATACTAAGTATATTTTTGTTTTCTTATTAATCATTCTTAGCAAGGTATATTGGTATACAAGAGTCAGAATAGACCTGAGATTCCCAAAATAGGTATTACCACACTGCAGGTGTGGTGGTAAGATTTAGGTTGCAGTGAGGAAAAAGTGGTAGTTGGGAGGTGTTTAGGAAAAAGGGTTGATATGGACACAACAGCATGACATTAGAACCAAGTACTATTTTGCTTTTATTTTTTTTTTTTACAAATTCAATGACATGATTTAAGTCACTTACACAAAGACAAAGGAATAAATTAATATGAATACAATGTTTTGTTTTATTTGGTTGTCCAAAGATAAGCTTATGCCATATTTAGTTTTCAGTCTTTTATTGAACATTCTTAACATGGTATATATACAAGGGTCAGATTAGTGCTGAGATTCCCAAAATGACATTACCACCTTGCTGAGGGTGGTGGAAAGACCCAGGAGTATTAAGAAAAAAGGAAGGTAGAGGGGCAGTTAGAACAATATGTAGTTTAGGACATGGCAGGTTGCATTAGAATCAAGTAATATTTATTTTTTTTATAAATTATATATAATTTAAGGAATACATGGTTTTACAAAGAAAGAAATTAACATGAACACATGGTTTTATTTTATATTGTCATCCAATGTTAAGTTCAAACAAGATTTATTTTTCATTTTTTATTATACATTCTTGGCATGGTATATTGGTATAAAAGAGTCCGATAAGAGCTGGGATTCCCAAAGTGGGTGTTACCAACCCACTGAGTATTGTTGGAAAAATGGTGAGGAAAAGTTGGCAGTTGGAAAAATGTGGGGGTAAGTTGGGTAACAGTGGTACCGAAACCAAATATTTTTTAATTATAATTTTACAAAATCTACATTGCTTAGACTTAACAAAGATGCATGCTTTACAATGTAATGATATTATGAGGTGTTTCTTTATAAGGAAACATTTGGTATTCATTTACTGAATAGACAATACTGCTTTCAGTAGAAATTTATAAAGTCTTAAAACAATTTTTCATGAAAAGAGGATTTTCAAGTCCAGAAGCTGTAATCACTCTTTCCAGTATTGATGAAGGTTTCCTTCCTAACCTTTTGTTTGAAGTAGTGTGGAATGTCAACATCTTAATTATATCATTACTTTCTCTTTGAGTTACATGTTATATCCATTTTAGTTGTTGCTGCTGTTGAAAGTCCTCAAGTGATGTGGTTTCTGTTATTTGGTTCAGTTCTTTGTGATTCTGTAGCCCCAGTTCACAAGGTTTTAAAAAAGAATGGTTTCGTTGAATAAAATACTTGTTATACATAAACGCATAGATTAATAATCACTTTCCAATCTTGGTAGTGTTTAAAACTGCTTACATGTGTTTATAGTGATTTTCCAAGTGTAGCTTAGATGTGGCACAAGGCTGAAAGTATAGGGTACCTAATGAGAATCGAACTTACTACTCAGTGATAACTGTTCTAGTGAGACTAACTTGCTAACCACTACACCGCCTTGAGGTGCCCCTTCATGTGTTTATAGAGGAAGTATTATTTTCCACTTTCCCCACTGATAGAATATTACAAGCAAATTGCTACTGTCTCACTATTCTCGGGACAAATGATCAGATGAGCACCATTCTTTAGTTTTACCAGTTCAGATCTTTACAGTTAGAACACACTATGCCACTTCCACTGAACTGAATCACTCTCATTTCTCCCGTGTTCCAAATCTAAGAGGTAAGTTCAACTCTACATTTTTCTTTGTGGAAAAGATTCTACATGGGTGCTTACCTGACAATATCAATCTTGACCTCTTCAATTCAAGGGTCAGTCGTCATTCTTCCTCCTTAAGCCCATAATATTTTATTTGTATTCAGACTATTATCTTTGATCATTGTACCCTCTAGCTTGCTTCTGGTGTTTGTTAATTTGGGTCAATTTTAGGGAATCTTTGAACAGTGCACTTTATTTTATCTATGAGAGTAGATTGTTCACATTATGCTGTCCCCTGTCTAGAGATTTCTTGTTTTATAAATAATGATAAACTTTAATTCCAGAAATTCAAACATAATTTTTTTTAACCAAACCAAGAAGGTATACTGAAATAAATTTCGAAACTTGATTGGCTCTTGGGTAGTGGAATGGTGGATAACTTTTCAGCATTTCCTCCATTGTTCAGATAACTTAATAAATTTGTTTTAGTCTTTAGAAGATAAAGCCATAGTGATATGTAAATTAGATACTGCATAAAAGGCAGTATTTCCATACCTATAGGAGAGTTATCTTCTCTTGATGAAACTACATCTGTAAGAGAGAATTCCTATTATAACAATATGGTGTCAATAATCGATTACTTAGCTATGATGGAGGATCCTGAATATGTGAAAACCTGGCTTAGGTGTTTCACAATGTTGGCAAGAGTTAAAAAGTTAAAGGACACCAAAGGTAGTGGAGGAGAAAATAAAGTTATGGATTTGTTTTTGGCTTCAGCCAGATGTGAGGCCATAAAAAATCTTTGTCATCGTCTATCCCAAAGTGTTGGAAGATTTAGTGCATGAAGAAATTTCTACTATCATAAAAACAAATGTATAACCGAAACAAAGATTGGTCCTAGCAGAAAGAACTAAATTTCTCGAAAGTAAACAGAGACTGGAAAAAAAAACTATTATGCAATATGTATAGTGATTGAAAGAAGTGCTGAGTTTGAAAGAATGGGTTTGGTACAAATCAGAGACATGTTAATTGTGCTAAGACTGGTTGAAGGAATATTTCTCATACAAGTGTAAAATTCTAGAGCAACTTCAAGCTAATAATATGAATCTGGAAACATGTGTAGAGTTCTTACAACAATTGGAAATGATTAAAAACTTTAATGCCTCCAACGGCAGCATGAACATGCCTACTTGTATGTAGTTATTGCAATAAGGAACATGAAAAGAGCAAAAATAAATGTCCGGCTTTTGGTAAATGGTGTTTTAAGAGTAAAAAGAGGAATCATTTTCAGACAGTATGCACATAAGGAAAGCAAGTAGAAAAAGATGAAAATATAGATTTTCTGAATTAAAGTACAAGGTTAAAAGTAAGGAAATGGTGAAGTTGAACGTAGAAACTTTACTCATGCAGGTAGATACTGGAAGTGATGATACTGAGGAAATTTTGAAAAAGAATGGGCAGACCAAAGTTAAAGAAAAGTAATGTCCAGTTGAAACAGTTTGATGGGTCAATCATCAAGATTTTAGGATGCTTTGAAGGCATGTTTGAGCCAAAAAAGAAATTTGAAATAATACCTATCATATTGGTGGAAAACCTCAAAAGTCAACATCTTTTAGGAATTGACATGTTAAGAGATGATTCATTGAATCTGGTAAATTCCATGAAGTTGGTAGAACCAGATATTGCATTATTAAGAAGCATGTATTCAGCTTAAAGATGGCAGTCAACCCATGTATTTTCAAGTCTGAAAAGTTCCTGTTCTCATGCTACCCTTGGTGGTTGCTAAGCTGAACAAAATGGTGAAACAAAGAATATTAGAAAAAGTCAGCCAGAGTGGTAGCAATTGGGATTCACCCATTGTGATGATACGAATGGAGAGCTAAGAATTTGTGGCAATTATAAGGTAGGTGTAAATCACCAGATCTATTCGGATTCATTCCTGTTGCCAAACAATAAAACAGCTTGCCATGGCTTTGCTGGTATGAAATACTTTGCTAAAGTTGACCTTAAGTCAGCATATAATCAGATAAAATTTATATCAAATTTCAAGAAGTCACAACAATTAACACAACTATTGGATTACTAAAATGAACTTGTCCGCCATTGATAAAATTTTAGAGGAGATTAAAAATATAATTGTATATCAGAATGACATTGGGATTGGTGTGCACAGTAAAGAAGAGATCAAAAGTAAAATGAAGCAAATTCTGAGAAAATTAAATAGTGTGGGTATGACAATCATGATACATGCAAGATGAATTAAGAAAAAACTTTGTACCCAGGATATCAAATATCCAAAGACAGTATGTCTCCGAATGATAAACTCATTAATAAGATATCAGAGATAGCAGCACCCAGAAATGAAAAAAAAGTGTTAGTGTCCTTTTTTAGGACTAACCAATTTCTTTAACAGATATCTACTGTTATACAGTGACCTTGTTGAGCCATTTAATGAAATAAGGAGGAAGAATACCAAGTTCCAAAGGACAAAAAGACAGGAGATCACTTTTGAGAAATTACAAAAGGCACTCATAAATAAACCAATTGTTGAAATCTTCAACCCAGCTTAAGAATTGATGTTAACATCAGATGTCACTAACTGTGCTATAGCCACAATATTGTTGCAGGAGAGTCACCCTGTAATGTACTTATGTAGAAAACTAGCATCGGCAGAGGCAAATTATTTGAATATTGAGAAGGAGGCATTGGCGATTGTGTGGAGCACAGAAAGAGCTAGAAATCTTTTGCTCGGAAGGAAATTTCTATTAAAATCTGATCATAAGCCTTGGGAATTTATATTCAACCACAGAAGAGAGTTGTCAAAGGTCACATCTGCCAGGATATTAAGATGGGTGATTAAGCTTATGGTGTTTGACTTTGATATCGTATATATTAAAGAAAATACTATTCTACATATGGATGCATTGTCTCCATTGAATTTTGAGAGTAAAAATGTTGGAGCAAGTGAAAATTATGAGGACAGGATTTTGCACTGGATAGAAATGAACATATTATCCTTAAATCAGCTTAGGTTGGGAACTAGGCAAGCTCGAGTTGACTAGAATTATGGAGAGAATCAAGAGAAATATGTGAAGTGACTGTTCTATGACCGAGAGACTGTATAAAGAGTCAAAACACAAGTTAACAATAGAAAAAGGAATTATATGTAATGGAGATATGATAGTACCTCCACAATCTCTGAGAAAAGAAGTAATTAAAGTCATGCACAAAGATATACATGGAGGTATATTGGCTATGCAAATAAGGTTAATGTTGCAAGCATGGTGGCCAGGCTATTTGAGAAGGATGGAGGAGTATGTTTCAAAATGCCCAAAGTGTGCAGAAATAAAAACAAAATTAGACAAAGTGAAATTCACTCGGCCAAAGGAAATGGAGCTATGGACATGAGTATATATGGATCATGCCTACATTAAAAGTATAGCACTATTTCTGATATTAGTCAACTTGTATTCAAGTTGACCTGAAGTTATTAAAGTCACGGGTAGAAAAGCCACTAATGTGAAGCAGGTGTTGAGGATAGCATTTTTGAGAAATGGAATTCCATAAACTTTGATTACCTGAGTTTTGTGAAGAAAGTTTATGTGCATGGTTAAGATGTATTGGCTGCATTCCATACAAAACACCACCTTACCATCCACAGACAAATGGAATTGCAGAAAGAATGGTTCAAATGGTAAAAATGGGATTAAAAGCATTGTGTTGACAAAGAAGGAACGGGGTATACTGGCTCATGAAGAGCAATTTAAAACCACAAGAGAGCATGAAGTTATGGAAAAGGAGGAGGAAGAGGAAGTAGAAGAACAGATGATGCAAGAAAGGAGAAATAAATCCAGTATTGAGAGTGATCAGGAAGACCACCAGAGAGATGCAAGTAAAGAAAAGGAGAGGGAGAAGAGAATGAGTGTATCCAGTAGTAGTGAGGAACAATCTGCGGATGGGAGTGATGGAAGATATGATGATTCAAATGAGAAGAATCAGTTAAGACCAAGATCTCCCATGAAAATAAAAAGAGACTCACTCTGAGAAACAGATTATGTCTCCAGGGGTTCTTCATAGAAGTAAAAGATCAACTAAAGGTATAACCCCTCTTAAGTTCAGGGAGGTGTACTGATATGTAAATGAGGTACTCTACAGAAGGCAGTATCACTGTAACTATGCGAGAGATATCTTCTCTTGACAAGATTACACCTGTCACAGAGATACCTATCATAAAACATTTTTTTTTTCTTTCTTTTAACTGAATTCAGGAAAATGAATATGGCCATGGAGAAGACAAAACTCATCTGCATTGATAGGAAGACAAATAACAGCTCTGACTGCCCTGTCATTTGTAACAAATGAAAGTGTGTTGTACAGAAAGGACAAGGATTCAAGTCCTGAAGAAGGGATTTAACACAGCTGTGTTAACAAAGAAGAGACGGGGTATACTGACTCATGAAGAGCAATTTAAAACCACAAGAGAGCATGAAGTTAAGGAAAAAGTGGAGGAAGAGGAAACAGAAGAACACACAATGCAAGAAAGTATGAATGACTCTAGTATTGAGAGTGATCTGGGAGACCACCAGAGATATGAAAGTGAAGAACAGGAAAGGGAAGAGATAATGAGCGTATCCAGTAGTAATGATGAACAATCTGGGGATGAAAGTGACCATAGGTATCATGATGATTCAAATAAGGAGAATCACTTAAGACCTTGATCTCCTATAAAAAGAAATAAAGAGACTCACTCTGAGAGATAGATTATGTCTCCTAGGGTAGTTCATAGAAGTCAAAGATCAACTAAAGGTTTAGTTTCTTAGGCTCAAGGAAGTGTAGTGATATATTAGGTTCTGTGTAAAAGGCAGTATTGCGATACCTACAAGAAAGTTATCTTCTCTTGACAAGATTACATCTTTCAGCAAGATACCTATGAAAACAAAAACAACATTCATTTCCTTTTTTAAGATTTCATAATTTTGCGATAAATCCAATGCAGCTGCTTTTCCAAAATGTACTTTTGCTTTTTATTCTTGCTAATAAATAACAACGGTTAATCACCAAGTCTTTTCTTCTTCTGGGATTATGGCCACATTCAACCACTCCTTCCTGTATGATCATTGAAGTTAAGCAACATTGAGGCTTGTTAGTATTAAGTTGGTGCAAAAATAATGTTGTTTTCTCACATGAAGTTGAACGTCAAAAAACGATATTATTTTTGCACCAACCTAATAACTAGATAGGTGACTGCTTGGGAATACCAGGTGTAATGAATAATGGCTCATAATTGCTAATCAGAGAGCCAATTTTCAATTCCTGTTGGGTTCATTATATCCATTTATGTGAAAATACCTTTGGGAAAGGCATGAATCCTCCTCTTCTCCAGCCCAGCTATGGGTTAATCAGTAAGAATTGTATCACTAAACCATTATTATCTTCCCCAAAAATAAAATTCTGGCTTTAAATAACTTGCAACGGGTAGATAAGCCATAAAAAATCGAGTCAATCTTCTTCACCTGTGAGGAGATTGTCTGGCATTCACTGCCATATAGGAGTACTGATATTACATAACAGTTCAGTACTCATTTCTTTCTTTCTAATGAAAATTTCCTACTTTTTAATAATTTGCTTAGTTTTTAGAAGTCATTTTTTTCTTATTCCAAAGTGCTTTCAGATTTCAGTGTTGTACTTTCTTTCCTCTGTTAAAACACTTCCCAGATATATAAATAAATTCTTGTACTTGTTTGATTTCGGTATCTCCAATTTCTTCTCTTTACTAGTCATATAGGCTGCTTTCGTTTAATTGATGTTTAATACTTTTTTCCCACTTTCCTTCACTATTTTTCTCTTGGAGTTATTGTAGTTTCTTTTCTGTCAACACTGTGTCATCTGCATATCTGAAGTTGTTAAAGGACAGGGCAAAATAATATCAGACAAAACAATGTACGTCAAAAGCAAAGTAACAGGATGATGGGAGTGAAGTGATTTCATTTATTCATTCTTAAGAATAAATCCTAAGATAATGTTAATTTTTATCATCAGGGATTTATAGCAAGCTTATTTCCTTTAAGAAAATACTGTCAGTATATACTAAACTTTATTCTAGAACTCCTAAAATCCAAAATGGTTTATAAATCAGTATGTTGTCATATATAAATATATTCCAAGATGACTGTAATCTTTTGATCAACAAATACTTGGAACACAGCAACATGGTGAGGCACTTTCTATACAAGCAAGTAAATAAACAGTAGTGACTGTTCCAATATTTAAAGCAATTAAGTATTTTTTTTTCCATAAGGAAAAATGGTGAATTTGTTGATTCTTCAAGCCACTAATTGAAACAAGATTGATTTGATTTTTTTTAAGGCTTATAAACCATTTGCAAGTTATTTTCTGTTTATTAATAAAAGATACCAACACAGCCAGTTTTAGTTATAAGCATTGGCATATCTCATAATGGAGACTCATCCATCATGAGAAGTTAATAGCCTGTAGTCTAAGGGTCACCATTCCACAATCAATTCCAGTACATGCAATGTGTTTGAATTCGATTTTCCTTCTCACAAACTGGCTGACATCCAAGCCTGGAGAGACCAGTTTTTCCTGTTATTTAACCTTTCACTGGCAAGGGAAGAGACGGACTCATGCCTTTCCTCAAGGGCATCAGAACAAAATGAACACAACAGACTCAGTTGGAATATGAACTTGTCATGCTGACTCCACTTTTATTACTCAAACCATTATAAAACCCTCAACTATATTAGGTGATAAAATTAATTGATTATATTATGTATTTTGCAAATCATTCTCTCTCATGATCTAAAAGTGTTGGCATCTACTCCCCCTCTCTTTTCTGTGTGAGATATTTCTTTAAGAGATACATGTCGGTAACAGCATATTTCTTGAACAGGCCAAGAATGAAAAGTGGTATTGATTTCTTAAGTAATGCTCAAGTCGAGTATTAGCTAGAAATAAATAAATGGAGAGATATTGATTTGTATATTGCCCAAACCAAACTGTCGAGATTACTGGAAATCCAAAAGAGATAAAGTTTTTGTCAGAAATTATCTTATAAAGCTAAACATAAAAAAAAGAAAA
Source organism: Acanthosepion esculentum (assembly GCA_964036315.1). Classification (NCBI taxonomy): domain Eukaryota; kingdom Metazoa; phylum Mollusca; class Cephalopoda; order Sepiida; family Sepiidae; genus Acanthosepion; species Acanthosepion esculentum. The sequence continues at coordinate 41,196,158 of OZ038481.1, read as the reverse complement.
TTTGTTAAATAGGTGAAAAAAATCTGTTAAATAGGAGAAAAAAATTTGACTTTTTAGTAAAGGCAAAATTTTACAAAAAAAAAGGGCAATGTTTAATATTTCTACCTGGGCATCATTGATAAGTGAATCTGAATTCATAGATGCTTCTAAAAACTCTAGTAATAAAAAAATATCTAATACAGATGACATTTTTCACGATATGTTTGAATATTATAAAGGTTTTTATGAATGTCTTTGTGGGCTAACAGCCAAGAGCATGGTGAATAGAATAGGTAAACTGTTGTTGCTTTGCTGTTACCACAAACTTTTGGTCAATCCATTCTATGTACATCACATTTTATTTCTTTTTATGTGCCATGTCCTTTCAGGTTGTAGGTGATCATGGCTCTCCACCTCCTTCCTCTATCACTTGCAGCTCTCAATACGTTCCTTCCTTTTGCTACATCCGCTAGACCACGTTCTGTCATTCACTTGCTTAAGCACGCTAGGTATGTCATGCATTGTTTTCCCTTGTCTCTCTTTCCCTCTATTCGACCCGTGAGTATCAGATTCTCCAGGCCCTCCATCCTCATTATGTGTCCCAGAAACTTCAGCTACTGGGAATGAAATGGACAGATTAGAATGTTAGCCAACATTTTTTTTTCTGCTCACCACCAATTCTCTGAAAAAAAAAAGAAAGTCTTCTATTTTTTAACAGCTTGAATGAAGGGGTGCTGACAATTCTGTGAAGAAAAGAAAGCCTCCTATTTTCTCACAGCAAGTATAAAGTGGTGCTGAAAATTCTCTGAAGAAAAGAAAGTCTTCCATTTTTTTAAAAATGTGTATGAAGGGGTGCTGAAAATTCTGTGAAGAAGAGAAAGCTATTTTCTAACAGATGGTATGAAGAGGTGTTGGAAATTCTCTGAAGAAAGAAAAGCCTTCTATTTCTTAACAGAGGGTATGTAGGGGTGCTGAGAAGTGTCTGAAGAAAAGAAAGCCATCTATTTTGTAAGTGCTTGTATAAAGAAGTGCTGAAAATTATCTAAAGAAAAGAAAGCCTGTTTTCTAACACATGGTATGAAGAGGTGCTGAAAAATTCTCTGAAGAAAAGAAGACCTTCTATTTCCTTACACATGGTATAAAGAGGTGCTGAAAAATTCTCTGAAGAAAAGAAGACCTTCTATTTCCTTAAACATGTTATGAAGTGGTGCTGAAAATTATCTGAAAAAAAGAAAGTCTTCCGTTTTTTAAAAACTTGTATGAAGGGGTGCTGAAAATTCTGTGTAGAAGAGAACGCTATTTTCTATCAGATGGTATGAAGAGGTGCTGGAAATTCTCTGAAGAAAGACAAGCCTTCTATTTCTTAACAGAAGGTATGAAGGGGTGCTCAGAAGTCACTGAAGAAAGGAAAGCCTTCGATTTTGTAAGAGCTTGTATGAAGAAGTGTTGAAAATTCTCAAAATAAAAGAAATCCTTCTATTTTTTAACAGATGGTATGAAGAGGTGCTGAAAATTTAGTGAAGGAGAGAAAGCCTTCTATTTCTTAACACATGGTATGAAGAGGTGTTGAAAATTCTTTGACCAAAAGAATTCCTTCTGGTTTGTAACAGCTTATATGAAGGGGTGCTAAAAATTCTCTGAAAGAAAGAATTCCTGGTATTTCCTAACAGTTTGTATAAAGGGCTGCTGAAAATTCTCTGAAGAAAAGTTAACCTTATTGTTGTGAAGTCTAGGTTTAGCACTAGTCAGTCACTAAGCTTGTACTACTACTACTACTAGTTATTCTCCGTGACGAGTTATATTGGCTTTCTCTTGCACTTATGCAAACGAAGCATATTAATTTGCTAGTATCACTAATAATTCTTTACAGATTGTATGAAGAGGTACTGAAAATAGAAAAGACCCATTGATTGTACAGTATTTACATTAGTCGGACTATTGTCCTCATCTGTGTCGCCATATTTGTCACAACGTTTCGGCCGTTGTACGCTCCGGCCTTCTTCAGGTGGTTGGAATTTCGAACTGAACCCTTTATTTCGATCACTGGGGTAGACTGTTCTAGTTCCACGAGCCATGTTTTGATGGATGTCCTCAAGGACACATGGCACAGTGGATAAAGGCATTGGTTAGATCCAGTGACAGACCCAAAGAGTGTGAGTTCAATACCCGGTTACGGCAGTGGAGAACTTTCAGGGGGAAAATTAGCAGGAGATAACTGATAACTGACATCCATCAAAACATGGCTCGTGGAACTAGAACAGTCTACCCCAGTGATCGAAATAAAGGGTTCAGTTTGAAATTCCAACCACCGGAAGAAGGCCTGAGCGTACAACGGCCGAAACGTTGTGACGAATATGGCGACAAAGATGAAGACAATAGTCCGACTAATGTAAATACTGTACATAATACCTCATCTCAGAAATATAGACAGACCCATTGATTGCTTTACCTTTAGCTTTTGTTGAAAATGAATTAGAGGAAATGGTGATAGGCTAGTAATACACGACTGAGAATTTCTATAAGTGAATTGCTTGTGCAAGTGAAAAGAAGAAATATTCACAGTCTTTTTAAAAATTCTTCACTTAGTCTTTTCACAATCTATCATACTTCAAATAAATTGTATTTTGATGATCTTTCTTGAGCACAACCCTTCTTATATAATATGGTCATTAAAATTCTTACCAAACTTACATGTTTTTCTAAGGATTAATTGTTTTCTGAGATCTTTTATGTACCAAGTCCATTCATGGTGTAGCTGGTCATGTCTTTCCATACCTTCTTGTCTTTTGTTGTTCTAAAAACAGGAAAATTTCATTGTAACAAAGATAAAAGTGCTTGAATGTTATGTAATATCATCCTCTAATATGGGATTGAAAGATAGACGATTTCCTCAGTGATGAAGAAACTTGAAGCAACTGAGATGTGGTTCTACAAAAGGATGCTGAGATTACTGTTGATAGAAAATGAGAATGAAAAGGAGACTTTTGTTTAGGCTAAGTAAGAGACGGTTCAAATTTCTGGGATATAATGAGAAAAAGGGACTTGAAGAATCTCACCCTTACAGGATGTAGTGAAGGCAAAAGAGACAGAGCGTAACAACAAATAACATATCTAATGAGTTTGTGTAAATGGATGGCAGAGTAGGGAGTGGGAGATATAATAAGAAGTCAAAAACTGCTTAGTACTGCAAAGGATAGAAATTTGTGGAGATCTATAATCATCCATGTTCAAAAGAGACTTGTCACATTAAAAAAGTAGCTACTTCTGATCATTTGTCATATATTTTTGTCTCCATAGTAACTTGTTAAGTATGTTAATTACAGTTTCATTATTTTCATTATATCCCTCTGTGTGTTAGTTTTTCAGATCCACTTTCCTTATTATATGTCCCAAAATTTATTGATTTTAAAACATTTCAAAGCATTTCAGCACAGTTTTTGCTGTACCAATGTACCTTTGGATTTCTGTGTCCTGCAAGTGTTAACTTCTCTGAGCCTTCTTTCCTCAGTATGTGTTCTGGAAATTTCAGTTGTCTCTTTTTGGTTGAAAGTATAAATTTCCTGGGGCATTATATGCATTGGTCTCTTTATAATAAACGATAAACCAATTTCTGTTAGCTAAGCCAGTTTTGACAATACTGAACATAACCTGATTCTGGGACAAACATGTCAACCAACCTACAACATTAGACTAATGCAGACATTTCACACATATAGACAGACCAATTAAATCTGTGATTGTGTACTTATGAGTAGATACTAAAATGTTCTAGGCTCATCTAATAAAGGATTCAAATAAATATCTGATATGGTTATTAGTTTAAATTTATGTCTCCCTTGTAAACCATTTTTAGAATTATATATTGGAAAATAAACTAAAAATGTACAAATGCAACAGCAATATCTATTCTTTCTTTTATTTATTACGGATAATCTAATTTTTACATTTAATAATAATTAATAATTGAATTTTCATAAATAATATTTAAATATTAATGAAATTTGTCTGGTATGCATGGAAATCTCAAGTATCCTCTTGAAATTTTGACAGGTGTAAAAAAGTAGTGTCGTGCTATCAGTTGTTGGAATGTCATATCATTGTTGTAATTGTTGCTCGGATCCTGTGACAAAATGAGGATTTTAATCCAATATTTAATCCGGTATTTAAGATCAATATCTTTTCTTTCTTTTAACGGTGACATAATAGATAGCGGCTCGAATTGAGGAATCAGAGTTCCACTTGAATCCATTACATTCACATGTGCTAATACCCTTGGGAATGGTATGAATCCTCTTCTTCTCCCCCCCCCCAGCTATGGGTAAATAGCAGAACAGACCGTGTTCTGTAGCCTTGGATGGCAACTGGTCTACCACAGAAAGAAATAGCAACATACTGCGAGAAAAATTCTGCCTCATCAGTCAGGCTTTGAAAGATAGATGAATGGCACATATCTGACTGGTGAAAATTATGAGAGAAAGGGGAAAATTTTATTAAAAACATGTTTCTCTTGAGAAACACGTGCTTTCTCTGGCTTTTTCAGTTTGAATGAAACACAAAATTACATGTGAGGAAAATGTCTTGGAATCTCTGAAAATAAGTAGGTATCATAAATCAAATTAATTACCCTAGCTTGTCACCTACTAATTTCCAGACTTAGCAAGTGTCTGTCCACCTGTATGTGTGTTTGTTTTATCTATATCTGTATTAGGGTCATTTGGTATTGTAAGATTTTAAATCAGGGAAATTTTTATATATATATATACACTACAGTTCAAAAGTTTGAAGCCATCTTCAGAATTAGCATGGGATGAATTTGACAGAAGATTGAAAAAAGAAATGAAAAAGAGGCTCTTAGAGTCATTAAAAAAAGAATGGAATCAATTATCAAACTTATACACTGAGAAACTTTTTAAAAAAATTGCAAAAATTTGTGCTGCAGTAATTAAGGCTAAAGGAGGATATTTCAATGAGAGCAAAATTTAATCATAAAGTACTTTTTATTTATAATAAAAAGATAATGTCTCATGTCTTTTAACCATATATAATATTTTTCTCTTATTTAAAGAACAAAACAACACCTTTTGGGGCCAATTTAAAAAATTACTAAAAGATCTATTTATTTATTAAACAGTATACTTTTTTTATTTTCATTTACCAGCCTGAAAATTTTGAGAAATTTTATTAGGCATAGTCAGTCAGACTCAACTTCTATTACCGTCAAGTACTGTCTGTTGCTATTACCAAATGCTACAAGAATAACATGTACTTTCCAGCAGGATTTGAACCTGCATTCTCCTAGGGTAAAACATCAATAGATCTTATGTTGCTTTGACCTCTTCATCTCTCACATATTTTGCTTATAAGTTTCTCAAATATTCAAGTCGATAGATAAAAATAAATAAATATACTGTTTAATAAACAAAACATTTACTCAAATTTGGTATCCACTAAAAATCATCTTTAACTAATAATAATAATATATATATATACAGGGTGTTTCATTAAGACAGATTATATATAAGGGTTTTTCATTAAAACAAATCAAAGTCAGCAGTAAATAAATTAGTGTTTTTGGTGAAAATTTATTTATTTCTCTATTGGATCATGTTATTGAAGTCATGGCAATTATGGGTGAAAAATAATATCACCTGAATGTCTGCCAAATCTGAAAAAAAGAAAAAAAAATCATTAGACATTTAAACCTAATTCACATTTAAAATCAGTCCAATTTATTGGAACACCCTTTATATATATATATATATATATATATTATCCACACTTTTGGCATAAAATATCTTTAGGTTTGTGACACTGACTACTTCCCAAGAGTGTGGATAATTTTTCAACTTTCCATCATACATTATAAGTATATATTTATAAATATTTATATATCTAGATGAAGATAAAAAAAGCAAACTTGACTCATATTCTCTTCTATATTGCAAATTTATTCATTGAAATAAAGATCCTTTTTTTTTGTTTGTTTGCAATTTGCAATATAAAAATGAAATGATGTTAATCAAAGTGACATTAAACAAAACTCAGCGATATACTTAGGATAAAGACAGCTTCTCGAGAAAACATGAAAGGGATGCCAAAAACAAATTTCATGGTGATATGGAGCTGGAGGCTAAACATCTTCATGAAATACACACATGCATACAGTGAAGCCCGAAAAAAGAAAGAGATTGAATGACTCGGGATTAGGCTGACTTTGAGAAGCTGGCATTAATAAAGAGAGATGAAACTGTCTGCAATGCGTGAGGTGATTATTCTGATTGGTACATTTGAAAGGAATTATGTTAATGAAGTTTCTTTGGTGAAGACCATTTGAGACAGAACCTTGAAGAGGTAAAGGTCAAAGTTGATTAATGTCAGAAAAGTGGATTATGGCATTGTCTGGAAGTGGGTGGCCTCGGAATGGATGTGCAGATTATTATGCTTGCGTAGGACGGACAATTGGCTACAAGACAGCAGACTTGATTATCAGCAGAATTAGTGTTCTGTCTGCATTGAAGATTGGCATTCATTACAATATATATTGCTATTTTTGCAGAGGAAATCAACCAGGTACACAAGACATATATAATGTCTACCTTATGGATCTGGTGTGTCAAGTAGCAGAGATATTTTAATAGGATCGCAATATTTCCATGCCTTTAAGAAAGAAGCAAAATATTACTTAGATGACTGTATTTTTCAATCCATATCACTGTACGGGTTAAGAAAGTGCTTGTACTGTCTGTAAAGATAAATGTTAAAAATGTATATTATGTTAAAGTGAACAAATTAGATTTAAATTATAGTCGACGTATTAGAACATATTCAGTTAATTAATCAGATTCCGACGGAATTTAAAAATATCCCTACAGTGGGGATACTAACTTAATATAAAATTTAATTAATTTATGGAGACAGATAAAATTTACATCATGCATCAAATGTTTAATCTGTAAAGTTTCAGCCTTTAAGCATGTACAGCTATTAAATTATTAGAAATTTTATAACTTTCAAGTCATAGGCTTTCAAATAGAGCCAATCATTTTTCTGTTAAATATTTGCATTTATTCTTGTGTTGGCTACTATGGCTGTGCAACAGAAATATATAAAATGACAACATATGAAATAGTCCAAGTAACAGTCAGTGTTGAAGTTATAAACAGAAGTCATTAAAATATCTTCACATCTTGTTTATTTCCTGTTGTAAGAAAACTGTCTGCATAAGAAGAAACAAGACTAAAAAAAAAGAGGAAAAACAAATTTTGGGCTGATGCTTTATCTTTCTATATGTCTGAGATGAAGTATTGTAACTATGTACACCATTTTCATTCTTTGGACTATTGTCCTCATCTATATTGTCATATTCACATGGCCCAGTGGATAAAATCATTGGTTGAAGTTAATCCAGAGATTTGGCCCAAACAATTGTGAGTTCAATACCTGGCCACAGCAGAAGTGAACAAAAATTTGGAGAATTGAGTTACCAAAGGCAAATAACTGAAACTGAGATATCCAGAAAAGGCATGGCATGCAGAACTAGAACAATCTAAACCAGTGGATGAAATAAAGTGTTTAGTTCGAAATTCCAACATATACCACCTGAAGAAGGCTGGAGAGTACACCAGCCATAACGTTATGAGTATAACAATAAAGATGAGGACAAAAGTCCAAACAGTGTAAATAGTTTATCTGCATTGTTCTTTCCCTTCCCTTTTTCTTTCAGGATGAGATGAGTATTCTCACAAGGTGAAATTTTCATGCTCTCAACCTTGCACTAGATTTTAGCTGTTAGCTGAAATTCTAAAAATGAAACATTTTCATTGTTCCATGTTTGAACTAACATTCTCAAATTATAGTCATTTTGACTATAATATACTCTATGGTGAGAACACTAATATTCTAACCACTTAGTCACACTAAATAAAATTTAAATATTATCTCTTGCCTTCATACACATATATTTCTACAAAATATTTTTTAGACATGACAAGAAATGTTCTTATTTGGCATCTTCTATGAAAATGAATTCTTTAAAATTGACCATTGGACATAAAACAAAAATCTCCAACCGATTCTAAATTTGCATATAAGTTAATATAACAAACCCAAGTGGAATTAGAACTCTGCTCTCCAATTAACAATTCCAAGCTATTATCCATTACACCATGCACACATCCAAGATTACAGCATCTGGTATTTCCAAATAGTTATCCATCTAGGCATTGGCCAGGCTCAATGTTGCTTAACTTCTGTGATCATACAGGAACCAATGTTTCAATATCATATAGCTGTAAACTCATAAAACCTTTCTATTAAAACAATTTTCCAGGAAAATAGATTTTCCTCTAACTGTTATTGCTCTTTATAGTATTGACGGTGGGAGGATTTCTTACCTAAATTTTTTATTAAAGTAGTGTGGAATGTCAACATCTTATTATTTGCAATTATTTTCTTTTTAGGTTACATATAATATCCATTTTAGTTGTTGAAAAACTTCAAGTGATATAATTCCTGTTATTTGGTACTATTTTGTTTCTGATTCTTTAGTACCAGTC
>OZ038481.1:41085124-41180124 GCA_964036315.1 Acanthosepion esculentum | reverse complement strand
GCTTAAATCACCATGCTGATAACAAATATGGCGCCAGTTTGTTTACATTGCGCAGATAAGTACGAAAATTTCATTGATTGCGCAGGTCAGTGTTGCCAACATTCTGTGAAAATTTTGTTTGAATTGATTGGACGGTTTTTGAAATATTAGAAAAAAGTTATCTCGATAATAATTTGGCACGCAGTGTATATATATAACAAGCATAGTTTTGAAATGAGCTAATATTGTACCTGGAATTATTTTACCTGGTACATCTGGGACCTTCAACCACAGCATTGTTTGCAAGATTAAAAATTTATCCCCGAGATGAGCTTTAGTCTAAAAAAATCAATAACTCTTCAGCTGTTTATATAAAATAATCTTTTACTTTAAAATTCATTTGTGTCCAAAGTTATGTGATAGAGAGAGAGAAAGTTAAAATTTATACTGTATATGTTTTTTTTATCTACTAAAAAGTAAATGAAATATATTTTTTTAATCACTCAGTGGTTACTGAGTATGAAAGAAGACAAAAGATAATTACTAACATTGCATTTAAAGTTTTGATGATAAAACTTGACTGAAAAGCTAGAAGGTGGAGGCGAGAAATGTTAGAAAAGAAACTGTTAGCATAGAAGTTACGGTTGCATCTAGCCATTTTGAACTGTAAAATGATGAGACCTTGCTAAATTCATAAAGTCTAGGTATCTTAAAAGGAAGTTACAGAGAACCAATATTATTTATGAATTCACATGTCCCTTAAGGAATTGTTTCCATGATCAAACCAAATTCATGAATAATTATATTGGATATGTCACTACATCTGTCATGAAGACACGTGCTATATCTCTGTGACCATAGCTCAATTTAAACACAGACTCAAACTCTATCCACAAAAGACACGTAGAAAATACATATATATTAGCCTCATCCACATGTAAAAGAGGGTTAAAAATAATGGAATCATTAATTAAAAAAATGGAAAGGCCAACATTCAATAGCATTATCTATAAACATGCAGCAATGTGCTGATCATGTTTGGAAAATAAAAAAAAACATTACTATAAAAGGCCATTTATAACAAAGAATTAACAATTCAAACCAAAAATCATTAAAAAAAAAAGAAGCTAGTTTTAAATTTAAAATTCTCGTTGTCTCTCATCTATAGTTGCATCTACGTAAACATAAACTTGAACCGATAAAATCCTAATGGATGATACGTGCGACATGAATATTTTTTCAACTGTCTCATACTTCTTTCCCTTAAAATTGTTCTTGATATATAAAAAAATATCACTATCCCATATATATATATATATATATATATATATATATATACACACACTATCTATATTTCTCATGTTGTCTGTCGTGGGCGTTGTTACCTCGCCCAGGCCGTATTTCTCACTCAATTTCGATGCGGTTTTCACCACAAGTTTGCAAATGGCTGCCGTAAGGACATGACGGAGCCCGATTTTTGAGTTCGGACTCAGGTTCCGAAAAAATCGATAATCGAAAAAAATCTGCTTACAGAAGGCATGATCGCATTTCAACCAAATTTGACACCCTCTTAGTGTCTACCATTAGAAGTGTTGTCCAGAAATTTCATGACCACGGACCCCTAAACAGCGCGGAAAATCGATAAAACCCCCAAACCGATACGTACAGACTGCGCCTGACCCGCATGACAGTTTTTAGCGAAAACCGACCGGATTTATGAGGAGGCCATTGGCAGTCACCATGTGGAGTTTCAACTCTGAGCGCCCCCCAAACAGAGTGCAAATCGACAATCGGTCAACCCATAAAAATGTTTTTCTGGTTGGGTATTTCCTAAATGCAGATTAATTTAAGGTCACGTTATGCGCGGGAAGAAACAGGTCAGTGCGTGCAGTGGAGTGGAAGAAAACATTTGACCTCAAATTCTGAAATGGGTGCAGGGCCATTGAAATTCGGCTTTTTTTATCCCTGCTATCAGGTCTGACTTTGAGCCACAAATGACATATTCGACTTTGTCAACACTTTTGCTTTAATCGTCGCATCTTACCAAAATAAGCACTTCCTTTATTCGCGTCTTTACTGAAAAAAACCCCGCATACGTGCTGAGTGAAAATGGTTCCGCCTTCAGCGGACCATTTTCCAATACTTTAAACCTTTTCCCCTAGCCCAGGCCGCATCCCAGACCTGACGAGGAGTTTTTGCGCTAAAACATCAGGGCTTCCTCCCAATCCATTTCAAAGCTAATGCCGGCAAACGATTAGGGCTTTTCGTTGTCGCACAAACCAAACGAGCAAACGCTTCATTGCAACTCCTTGCATTCTCATCGCCGGCATCACGTGCGTTAGAGCCAAGCTACATATGCAGCAGGCAGCTTGACCCCGTTTGCGACCTAGCCTTGCGCTTGCCAAATCATGCGCGCGTGCGTGAATGCGCGCTAGCATCTTCCATTTTGCATGAGCTCATTCATTGGTCATGGCCATTGTCCAGGCTACACCAATCAATGACAAGTCACGCTCCCTTTAAATACCTTCAGCGCGGCTGCATCCGTACTCGCGTCTTGATTTGATCGCCATTAACGCATCTGTCCTTGGATTCATTGACAGCTTCCTGCTACCGCAAGTTACCTATTTGCTTAAACGTTTACATTACCCATTTTATCTCCGTGTGCTGCCTCTACTGTGCAGCCCAGTCAATCTTAGCGTTCCATAGCTATTTCTACCTTTTCGTAGTTCAGTTTTGCTATTACACAGTTAACTGCTGTCGCAAGTTACTTCTCTTCTGCCTTTACTATGCGGCCCAGTACACCTCAGTGTTTCACTACTTTTTAACCTTCAACGCTTCAACGTTTTGGTTGCGTAACCTCTTCCTACAGCGACGTTTTCGTGCTGCCAGAAAGCACGGCCCATAGCTAGGAGATTTTTCCATACTTTTTCCACTGCATTTTTAGTTTTCGTATACAAAGAGGTTGCACCGCTTCAGCTTCGGCTTCTATTCGCATTGTTACACAGCATTTCTACAACCCTTCAATTGGCTCCTACACGACGAACATCAGCAACTGAAGACCCCTAACACCGTTAACGTTACACATGCAGAACAGGCGACTGCGGAGGAGCACATAATAACTCCGGTTACAGATGATCATATAGCGTCTACTTCAAACTCTGCTTTGCACTCTTCTGCGTGCCGTGGCGATGACCAACCCGGCAGCTCTGCAAAGGCTGCAAAAACACCCAGGCGAGGCAACCTTAGCAGGCGTTCTAAAAGAGCCTCTGCGGCAAAGAGATAGCGGGAGGAGGAAACCGAGGTAGAGGCCTCTTTGAGGCTTTCCTGTCAATCTCAACGGAGGCAGTATGTTTTGTCACATGAAACGCTTGGTGAGCGTAACTACCGTTTGTACTGCAAATCAGTTTACACATATTCGTTGAAAGGTAAGAGGAAACTACCTAAACGTACGATTTTTGAACCAAGCACGGTCAACGCCGGGCCATGCTGCTAGTATATATATATATATATATAGTTTGAACATTGCAATCAGTACTGCATGATGATTATTTTACACCTTAAATGATCGTCAGACCATATCAATAATACTTTCAGGAAATACGTGTATGGTTAATGGTTATTTTGCAAGTTTTCCTTTAAGTGGGTGTAGCAAGAAATATTTGGTAAAGAAAGCCTTTAGGCATTTTTACATGCAGACAACTTATTGAAGATCATTATTCTACTGATAGAGAATTTAGATGAAACTCTGAAAATGTTGAGTCATCTCAATCTTCTCATGCTCCCAGTATCAAGTCAATCTGTCACAGTGTTATTTATCACTGAAATCTTTTCTCTCTCTCTCTCTCTCTCTCGAGATATATATATATATATATATATATATATATATATATATATATATATATATATATATATATAAGCAAATATGTGGATGTAGATCCGACGGTATGATGAAAATGTGGAAAAGACAAAGCAAAATCCGAACATTGTTTCTGACTAGTCCTGTATATATCGTCTCTTCATTTAACTTAAATTTAATATAAATATATCTCCATTAACCATGTCCTGAAGATGGTTTATTAGACCGAAACGTCTGAGGTTGACAGAAAAAACATAAACAAAATAAAAAACAGTAAACTCACATATTCGGATTTTGCTTTGTCTTTTCCACATTTTCATCATATATATATATATATATATATATATATATATATATATATATATATATAGTTTGAAGGTATGCTATATTTATGGATAAAAGTGCTCAACATCAGAGATTGAGCATATATATTTCTAAATATAAAAATGGACACTGAGGAAAGATTTTGCTTTGTCTTTTCCACATTTTCATCATATATATATATATATATAAATATAGTTTGAAGGTATGCTATATTTATGGATAAAAGTGCTCAACATCAGAGATGAGCATATATATTTCTAAATATAAAAATGGACACTGAGGAAAGATTTTGCTTTGTCTTTTCCACATTTTCATCATATATATATATATATATATATATATATATATATATATATATATATATATATATATATAAATAAATATAGTTTGAAGGTATGCTATATTTATGGATAAAAGTGCTCAACATCAGAGATTGAGCATATATATTTCTAAATATAAAAATGGACACTGAGGAAAGAAAGAGTGGCGACAGTTTGTTTCATGCTTGAATGCAACTTTCAAGCCATGTGTGGTGTTGTGTTTTGGCTCAACTATTTATGTGCTGATCAATGGTGTATTAAGGGTTACCATGGTCGTCATGTATTATCGAAATGGTTATTAGGTATAATGGTTATGTTTCAAATTATTTTAATAGGCTATTAAATAGAAATAATTGTGGATTCAAATGCAGTTATTTGTAATTATTTTCTAGTGTTGTTTGTTAACTGCTTATTCATTATTTATTATTCACTTGTGTTTATGTGTGCATAAACATATGTTTGTTACTTAATTTGTTTATTTATTTATTTAGTTTATTTACTCATTTATTTCATTTTTTGCAGGGGTTGGTTATCTTATTTGTTTAGTTTAAAGTATTGGCTTTGTTTTTTTCATGATGGTATATGGTATTTTCAAATCAGACACAATATAGTGCTGCTCGCTCACATATTCCGTGGTGGAACTCCCGGGGGCACAGTCCGAAGGTTACAGAGAATTTCGGTTGAGTTCCACCACAGAATATGTGAGCGAGCGGCGCTATATTGAGTCTGATTTGCTACCTCTTCATCACCGAGGACCGTTGAACAGTTGGTATGACGTTTGCTTGATAACCTAACTGTCCGGGTTTCAATTCTTGGTAGTGGATGCTCACTGCTGATGAGTCCCAAATAGAGGACGAAACGGCCGTCCAGTGCTTTCTGCATTCTGTTGAGGTTTCTTTCAGACTCAATGAATTACTTAATTATAATTATCAAATCCTCCTAACAATTTCTATCATGTGTGTATATATATATATATATATATATATATATAGCTGAATTCAGATATTTACAAACAACTTAGATAAATACATTTAAGGCTCAGTTTTTCCACAGTTGCTCACATTACCTGTCTTATAGTTAAAGTCACTACTTTATTTTAGAAATGTGAAATTCTAATACAAGAGAGAATGTTTTATTTATCATCACATTTCTCATGGTTCAGAAGTTTATAATTACTTAGATTATGAATTGAGTTTCTTATTTTCTCCTAATTTATACATACAAGGGTCAGCTGGAAAGTTCATAGCCTGACCAATATAGGCTGGTGTGTAAACTTACATTTATATCTTGGCTAGCCAATGTACTTTCCAGCCAAACAGCATATTTTCTTTCGTTTTTGTTTTTTAATGCCAAATTCCTTCAGGATGCTGGTGATCATTGTTCACCATTCCTTTTTCTCATTATATGCGAATCGCCATGATTTCTTTGGGAAAATGACCAAGTGGTTTCCCGTTGCCTCCTCCACAGTTCTGAATATAGGATAATCCTTTCCCTAGAATGGCTGTCACTGAAAGTTTGAGAATCCAGCCAACTTTGCTATTTAACTCACAACTGGAGACAGAAGAAATGGATTCATACCTTTCTCAAAGGTGTTAGTACAAAAGTGAATACAGTTGACGTGACTGGAATTTGAACTCATGTCAACAGGTTTATTTTTCACACTGATAACTGTTGTGCTATTCCATATAAGTCTGTAAATATTGGGTTGGATGAAAAGTTTGTTTGGTTTACTAAGTACATTTTTTAGTTAATTAACGAATAAACTTTTTGGCCAACCAGATATATACAATAATGAATGAATCTTGTCAAATTCTTAATATACACTGATAGTTGATGTTTCCTTCATTTGGTGGTTAGATAAGAAACCATATACCTTTTGAATGCATTTATCATGACAAGATTTTATAATGTCAGTTTTAAGACAGAGAAAAATTTATTTAATCAAATTTTCATTTCTTATTCATAATATGCATTGATTCCACTGGGGAAAAAATGGTTGAGAAAACTTTTTAGAAATTCCTAGAAGCAATTTTTTTTATTTTTTTTTTTTTATCCCATATTCTCACTTTTGGTATTTTCCAAAAATATTCAAAAGAAATTTAAAAGTAATATTGGTGTCTTATCTGTACAAAGTCAAAAATAGCAGCTGGTCTCCAGGTAAATGAAAATTATTTCTACTTTATATGATCATAGGTTGGTGAAATATATGACAAGGAATGTGGTGTTATTAACCTTTACTGTCAAAACCCAGGCAGTTTCAGTTTCCTTTATGTTACAATGAGTTCATCAGAATGAAAAACTTATTTCACAAATGTAAATGAAAACTTGTTGGTGAGGTGGAATAAATATATAGACACTATATGGGAATATTTTGAATGAAGAATTAAATTTTCACATTGAATGTTTTATGTTTGTTTCATTTTGTTGTAATCATTTCACACCAGGTAAGGCAATAAAGCCACTAAAA
The DNA here is from genome assembly GCA_964036315.1 of Acanthosepion esculentum. Lineage (NCBI taxonomy): Eukaryota > Metazoa > Mollusca > Cephalopoda > Sepiida > Sepiidae > Acanthosepion > Acanthosepion esculentum. The sequence goes on along the minus strand of OZ038481.1, from coordinate 41,173,178 downwards.
TGCAAAGGATTACTGAGTGTGAAAGAATATTAGGAAAAGAAAACATTATTAAGCAGAGAGAACAATAAAAGAAAAGTAATGAAGAAGACAGTACATAACAATTTTCATTACATTTAAATTTTTGAAGATCAAAGTTGACTGGAAAGCAAAAGACCAGAAGAGAGGTCCATAACCGAGAAGTACGAAAGAAGAATCTGTTAGCATAGAACTTACATTAAATCTAGGCATTTCAATTGTAAAATGAGACCTTAGTGACAATCTCATATTGCACTTAAATTCATAGTCTTGATACCAAAAAGGAAGGTTCAAAGGAAAACTTACCATGAAAGTATTTATAGAAAAGGCAGAGGGAAGCCACCTTGCAGCAGTGTGAAAGTGACTGAAGCTGAAATCCCAGTTCAGAACCAATAACACTGTAGATTCTTCTTTGTATTTTATCAAGAATCTCTGAATACAAAGCAGAAGCACGAAACCAGATGTGGCAGAAATATTCAAAGCATGGATGAATGGTAGCCTTATAAAGGAGTAAGATAGATTATAGTGAGAAAATTTTTCTAACATGACACACAGTGCACCAGTTGACCTAGCAATTGATTCATTATAATCTTAGTATTACTATTATTTTAGTAATGATATACTGAATGAATTGATAGATTAAATTTTTATTTGAATTTACTGGGTTCACGTTTTTGAAAATATTTTTGAAAATTAATTATTCATCGTTTTGAATAGGGTTATGTAAATTTATTATATTGTTTACTGAGAATGTTGCTGTGCAGTTTCTCTTTAACTTGTATTGGGTACAATTAAAATCATAAGTTATAACCAGCTGACTAGGGAATTGTAATTCTTATGTAATTTTTGAACATTTTATAGTCACAAGTCATGGATGCTGCCTTATCAAAATAACAAAGAGATAATTAAACATATTATTTTTTATTTTATATCAGATGAAACATTGTCAGTCATTATTACTAATACTGACTAATATTCAATATCATCCTTCATTTTTATTGTTTTACTTACATTTTATTCCAGTTTTATTTTATTCATACCATTAATCTCCAGTACAGTGTCAGCAGCAAAATCGATTGCAAATAAAAGGATAGGCTGTCAGGGAGAATTGAACTCACGTCTCTTTTGCCTTAGGAAAATCCTGGTTGAATGCACTAGCTGCTCTAACTGAGCAATGATTAGCCCACATTTAGTAAAAGATCATATCGAAATGTATTATATGTGGCATTGATGACCATGATTATTAATTTTGACTAGTATTTATTTGACTAGTATTTATTTTCATATTCTCTTTCTATTAGACAAAACAGTGATAATCATTACATTTAATTATTTACTACTATTTACTTTTATCTTAGTTTTTAAAGTTTTTTTTTTATAACAACTTTAATCAGGCCATGTTTTCAAGTGCTTATATGTTGTTCTCAATAAGAATTACCACGGTCCAACAGTCTGATTAAAGTTATGTTAAAAAGCAGCTACAAAAATGTTACGGCAAAAGTAAATACTAATCAAAATAAGTAATAATTATTAGTTATAATTATATTAACAATCTGTTTTAGTATGACTCCTGACTTTGTTTATATAATGAGGTAAAGATCTGTAGCCAGAACTTAGGAAATTGTATTTACTCAAGTAGATCAACAGTTGGATACATTTTTCAGAATGACCATTTTCATAAATTTGGTATCAGTCCAGCTACAATAACTATCTTAAATATAAGACAGGAATTTTCCTGTTTTTCTCTCTTGATAAGTTTTGGCAAATGCTTATGTGTAGTGAAATGTTAAAAATAGTCACTAAATGCATCGCTTGAGTTGTGGGATGTGGACTGACAAACAATAAATAACCACGTCATAATTCAGTGACTGACAACACCAATAACACACATATTGTCATTATACAAAAATTCTGCAGTAAACTTCATTGATTTTTAAATGTCATGACTGACAAGGGAAGTAGAAGAAATTTTGTTTTTATTCAAGAAAGCGAATTACCAATATACTTGAGTCATTTCTAATTAGACATGTTATATCTGTCACAAAATTTTAATTAAAAATACTACCAAAAGTCATGAAGGATATTGTTAAAGAATTTTTCCAAGGTTATATGTTAAAACAAACATAATTTTTAACTCATTTTTATCCTTTCCCAATTACTCATATATGCTCTAACCATCATGTCACGTGAAGAGTTTTTGGTAAAGCTATTGTAAGCTTAACTTAGAATTAAACAAAGCCATGACAATGGGACACCCAGTGAAGATCAAATTCATGACAGTTCTAATGGAACAATTGGCTGACTTATTTAATCATATTAAGATTTCTAAGAAAGAAAAGATCTGTATGTTGTCTGGGATGTATGCAGCCATGTAATTTTAATGAAAACAACAAAAAATAGCTTACTTTAGCCAGTCCCTTTCAAAGTACATCCCTTAAGAATATATTTATTTTGATTAGGCAGTGATTAGATGTCAAATAAAAGGGCAAAATAAGAAAAAAATGTTATGGTAGAAGAATAATATTATTTTGTATTTTTCAAATGAAATTCCCTTATAAGGTCCTTCATTAGAAAAATAAATTTTCTATGCATTTACCGTTTTGCAGGCTATCAAAGTAGAAAAGGAAATAACCCTTCAGTAACACATTTCACTTTCTGCAGATTGATAGTTGTTTTATTGTTGGAGTCAGACTTAAGTCTGTCATATCTATCTATCTATCTACCTTATATATATATATATATATATATATATATTATATATACATACAAACATACACACTACAGCCAAATGTCTGTTGGTCACTCTGTATTTCCTTAAAAAACATCTTATAATGAAATATTTTTGTATTTTTTAATTAAAAGATAAAATTTTAGTACCTATGTTGTATTTGTTTTTATTTGAGATCAAGGGTATCATGAAAAAAATGAACAGTATCATTTGATTTTCTAAAGACATGATATTTCATCTGGTTTATGCATAATTGGAAAAATCCACCTTTCAACATGACAATCCAAAATATTCTTCTAAATTATGTGGAAAATACCTTGAGTCAAAATCATTTGAAAATTATGACTTGGTTGCATTCAATCTTCTGATCTCTCTCCCACTGAATTAGTATGTGATATATTAGATAGGAGAATTTGAAATGAATATCCAAATTGTCAGCCTATAAAATAGGTCCTAAAATGTTTTTGCTAAAAAGCAAGCTTTTTAAAAGTATCTGCCCAGTTGTTGCACTGGGAGCAGGAAGTCTACATGCAGAAGAGAAACAAGCCAACATATTCCAGACAGGGTGTGTCTTCTGTGGCAACTGTGAATTGTTTTTCCCTAGTTAACTCCCCTGTGTCTGAGTGGTGCTTACCAATATATGATATGCATCCTCCTGTTGAATTAGCTATTTAGGGAAACCATAACTGATTGACATAAGTGGCACTAGTGATGCATTTGAATAGCAGTGGCTGTGCTGACTAATTTGCATGCCATGGATACATTGGATAACTATAAGACCTAAACAGCAAATGGTGCAGTTATCTTCATTCAGGTCTTGCTGACAGCATTCATATTAATGGTGGGAGAGTTCACAACATTTGTCAGTTTGAAAAAGCCTGCCAATGTGGACAATTGCTTTTAGTTAATCGACATTAACAAATAATAATATTTATGAACTTTTTCTAAAAGGTAAAATATGAACATCCCTGTTACTGTTTCTCCTCAGTTTAATAAGCGGCCATTTTTAAGAGAAATTGAAACCATTTCCCAATAACAACAATAATAAATATAAGAAGAATAACAGAGCAAAATAATACAAGAAATGAAAAATGTATGGCAAGGCAAAGCAATTATATGACAGTAAAAATTATTATTTAACTCATAGCTGAGGGGAGAATAGATAGATTCTTACAGTTCCCAATGTGAAAGTGAATATAACAATCTTGACTGGAATTTGAACTCGGCTTGCAAATTTCTCATTCTGAGTTATTAACCATTACACCACCTGCACATCCATTCCCAATAAAAGCAATAATAAAAATAAAAAGTACCATGCAAAATAATAAAAGAAATGAAAAATGTGAGGTAAAGTAAGGCAATTATAAGATAGTAAAAAAAATAACCAGTATTCATATGCAAATGAAATACAGTCAAATGTTTATAGCCTTCTAACTTCATGGCATGAAAGTAGAAATGTATTGGAAAGACCAAGATTTGTCCATTTGTATTGACTAAGAAGGAATCCCAGGATGCATCTCTAGGATTTGTCTGTAAATTTGTCATGGGTGAATTTTTAGCATTCATTCCCAATTGTATGTAGCATGAATATTTCTAACTAGTTTTCATTTCATCATATTTTATGGCTTTTTATTGTAACATTCACATATTTAGGAACAAGGGTCATTCATTCTATGAAAGTTAAATGAAGAATAAGCTTCAAGTAAGATTTGACTAATATCCTTATCATTAGAAGTTTCTCATATTTGGGCAGTGCTTTACTGATTAGACTATGAAAGTTAACAGGAATCATTCAAAATTAGATATTCTTTATCTAAATTGCTTTAATAGTAATGCAATAGCTTCTACAAAAAAAGACACATTCCCCAAAAATGATGCCACTTTTATGATATTCTTGCTATCCTATTGCCACTATTATGACATTTTTATAACATTTTTATGATATTTTATTGCCACTATTATGACATTTTTATAAATATTTTATGATATTCTTATGGCATATTAATGCTATTATGATCACATTGTTATTATGACATTTTTATGCCATTCTTATAGCATTTTGTTGCTTTTTATTGCAAAAAAGTCATTGATTTTTTTATATAAAGAATGCTTCAAATCTTATAAAATGTTCACTCAAAATCAATAATCAAACATTACATGAGATTATGCTGATAATATTTCTATCTTTAATGAGGTCTACTTACTTAAAGATGTCTCAAAACCAGTGGATTTTGGGACCTTATTACGGAATAATTTTTAATATTCAATAAATGTACATTCTAGTGGTATACAATGTATCTGTTTGGCATGCTGTTGATATGAAATATGTCTGAAATGTTGTCCCAAGAAGCATATTTGAGGGTGCTTGGTTTTCCACCATTTTGAAAATAGGGATACTCAGAGTAAATTGATTAATTGTTGATTCATAGCAAAATTTTTCTTGACATCTTAGGATCATTCTAGTGCTTGCAATAAGGATTTGTTTTTTGCCGAATAAAGAGTTTTGTATGAAAGTTTTATTTTCATTTTTCAAACATATTTTCTTTTAATTTTTTTTTCTTAATACATTCTTATAATAAAGTATTCTAGATTGTTTATCATTCTTTGTTCCAATGTGCACTGCTTGCTTCCCAGTGGGATGATAGTTTAAGTCACAATTTTTATTCTTTGCTCCAATCTTGTCATATTTTATTTGCTTTATCATTGTTATAAATAATATATATATATATATATATATATATATATATATATATATATATATATATATATATATATGAATGAGTTACTGTTCCATATAGGTACTGATTTGTGTAAACCTAATTTATAACTTACAAAGAGGGGAAAAAAAGAAAACAATAATTTAGACAAACTTCTGAAAGAATAATGCTTCAGTTTCGTTTATGCCAAAAAGTCTTTAATTTGGTTTCTTTTATTTTTCCTTCACAGAAGACTTTGTTGATGTCAATGTGTCAGGAAATTAGATGAAATATTGGTCCAAGACTGGATTCATGGAAGTATAATTTCATTTCACTGATAAGTGCCAGAAAGTAGAATTTTGAAGTTGGCTCCATATATTAGATCAGGTGAGCTTGAAGCTAAGGATAAAATTGTATAAAAAAAATAAAACAGTAAAAACTCTGTGTTTGTTCAAACACACAAGCTTGACAAAAGTACTACAAATTTCCAAAAATTAAGCTCATTCCTAATGACATTTGAGTTTGGCGCATTTATTTACTATATTACCACCACAATTTTTCTGAGATATTTTCTCAACAAGACCAGGTGAAGTACAAGATTAAATTTTTAGAATATTCAGTGAAGAACAAGCAAGGACTTTATGGTTTTTGGGTGTGTCAGTTTCACTGTGAATTGATCAAACAAAACTATCATCAGTGTTAATACACATTAAATTATTTTAATGGCTTATAAAGTTGACACATTCACCCCATTTATTTAAAGTCTTGAAGAACGAACAAGTTAACTTCAGATTCCTTTATTGTTTGTAAAAGCAACACATTCCATTTTGCTGTTATTGGCTTGAACAGTCAACATATTCATCCTGTTTACTTTATCAGCATGAAGAGTGAACATGTTCCCACTGTTTCTCTTATAAGCTTGTAGAAGCAACACATTCCTCCTTTTTTTCTATTGTTGGCTTGTAATGGATAATGACCTGGAAATAGAAATTTTGGAGCTTCCTTCGAATTCCAGTTTGGTTTGTTATATTCATCATCATCCCGTTGGCTTTTGTTATTATAAGAGGGATCTGAGTGCAGAAGCCATATTGAATCTCCTTCACAATGTTCAATCAGTGACAGCCATCAGCAATTCTGGTATAGTCATAGTTATTCATTGTTTGACATTGTCCAACTAATGTTTGTGTTGGTGTCCTCTTCTATGTGCACATTCAATGGTGCCTTGCATGATTGTCTTGGACAGGCTGTCATGCCTTGTAATGTTTCCAAGGCACACTATTTTTCTCAGCTTGACAAGGTTTCTGGTGGCCCATAAAACTTTCAACCCTTTTCTGCACAAACTCATTGCTTTTATGTTCCCAATAGAAGATGCCATGGAGTTTTCTCATGCATTTGTCCTCAATCATTTGGATCGTACTCTCAGTTTCTGCCAAAAGTTTTCACGTTTCACATCCATATAGGAGAATGGGCACTACTAGTGATTTGTACAGTCTGTACTTCATTTGAAAGCTGATTTTGCTCCTCCATATTCTTTCCATTTTGGCCATCACTGCCATAGCTGTGGTAATCCGTGTGCAGATTTCTGAGCTGCAGGTGCCAGCTTTAGACAAGATTGCTCCCAAGTATTTACAATTGGACACTTCCTCCAGTGAATTCTTACTCATGGTAATGTTGAGACAGGTGTTACTGTTTGTACTATTCACCATTACTTTGGATTTCTCACAGCTGACCTCCATTCTATATTCTATATGCTCCTGCTCTTTCAACAAGTTTGTTAGTCAAGTCCTGGAGCTCACCATTACTACCTGCTATAAGATCAATGTCATCTGCAAAACGTAGATTACAGATGGGCCTACCACTAATAGACAGTGAGAGACCATGGTCGTTCAAGGTTTATTGCATGATTCTCTCCTGAAATGGGTTGAACAATGGGGGGAGTGATAAAGTATGTATCTTTGTCTCATGCATACAGTTGTCCAGAAGAATTCTCCCATTTTTTTTGCAAAGAAAGAACAGTGCTGGTGGCATCTTTATATAGGGCCTGGATGACTTGGATAATTCAGTTTCCTACATTGAATTCCCTAATCATTTGCCAAAGACCATCCTGCCATACGCGATCAAAGGCTTTCTTAAATTGACTAAGTTGTGGAGCACATCCTTCTGATGTTGCAGGTGTTTCTCTATGAGGATCCTACGAATAAAGACCTATTACATTGTACTTTGTCCAGCTCTAAAACCTGCTGGTTCCTCTGATAGCAGTTCTTCAGCCTTAGATTTCAAACGATTCAAAATGACACAAAGCAGAACTTTACTAGGATCAGGCTTAATGTGCTATAATTTTGACACAGCATGAGGCTTCTTTTCTTTCGCAGTGATATTACCAATGACCGAGTCCACTTGTCAGGCTACTTTTTGTTCCCAAATCTGGCATAGTGCTGTTATGGCTTTGATGGTTTCTACACCACCTTATTGTATTCACTTATATGCAAATACCTTTGGGAAATATAAGAATCCACCTCTTCTCCTCCTAGCAATGGGTTAATTAGTTTGATTTGTATCAGTATATCATTATTGTTTTCCAAAAAAAGTATTTTTACAATTTAAAAACATTTTCTGCCTTTAAATAACTTTCAAATGGTTTATAAGCCTTAAAAAAATCAAATCAATCTTGTTTCAATTAGTGGCATGAAGAATCAACAAATTCACCATTTTTCCTCATGGAAACAACACATACTTTCTTGCTTTAATTATTGGAACATTCACTACTGTTCATTTACTTGCTTGTATAGCCAGTGCCTCACAATGTTATGTTCCAAGTATTTGTTGATTAAAAGATGACAGTCATCTTGGAATATATCTGTATATGACAACTTACTGATTTATAAAGCATTTTGGATTTTTTGAATTCTATAATAAAATTTAATATATACTAACAGTATTTTCTTAAAGGAAATAAGCTTGCTATAAAGCCCCAATGATAAAAGTTAACATTATGTTAGAATTTATTAAGAATGAACAAACTGAATTACTTTAAACCATTATATTGTTACTTTGCTTTTGACATGCATTATATAGACATTGTTTTGTCTCATATTATTTTGTACTGTCTTTTAACAACTTAAGATATGCAGATGACACAGTGTTGATAGTAAAGACAGAAAAGAAACTACAATAACTCCAAGAAAAAACAGTGAAGTAAAGCTGGAAGAAAGTATTAAGCATCAATTAGAAGAAAACAGACTTTTGTCAGCAAAAGGAAGAAATTGGAGATACCAAAATCAAACAAGTACAAGAATTTTTATATCTGGGAAGTGTTTCAGCAGAGGAAGGAAAGTGCAACACTGAAATCTGAAGGCACCTGGAATAAGAAAAAATGCCTTCCAAAATCTAAGCAAATTATTAAGAAGCAGGAAATTTTCATTAGAAACAAAGACAAAAAATATTTAAAAAAAAAAAATTATTTTTTTTCTTTTTAACAGCAAAGAATAAATTCTTTGGATTTCTTACTCTTGAGCATGCAACTGGCCATGCATAAATATTTCTTTCTGGAGCCAAATTCCAATGTTTTGTAGCATTTAGCCTTGTGATTTGTTTATAGTTCTTGCAAATGCAGGGCAAACTGGAAACTTGATTCTTGTATATATAAAAACTTAAAGAAAATATATGCAAAAAAACAATATATCATTTTTATTAAATAAATACTTATTTTAATCATTAAATTGCTTTTAGAATAGTGGGAGTATTTTGTATGTTAAATAATAAAACTTTTAATTTTTCCAAAAATATTAATGAAAATTTATTGTATTAAAGTAAAACCAAATGTTCTTTGTACCCTGTTACCTCTTTGCACTTCTTCCCCAAATTTAGTTTTTGATCAGTCAATGTATGGCTATTTTAGAGGGTGTGAAGGCAGATAGAAAGACAAATGGAAATCACAGAATTTTATATATAGATAGATTTCTCCTCCAAGCAAGGTGATAAAGCCATGAAAATCCAAGGAGATACTGAGAGTGAAAGACACTGAGAAAATGTTTTTGAGGAAATGAACAGGATCCAAAGAGACTGATGATAGTGATTGATGTTGCATTTAAATTTTGAAGATTGTAGTTGAAATGAAAACAAGAAACTGGAAAAGTTTTCCACAGGTGAGAAGTGTGAGAGAAGAAACTAGTAGAATAAAACTTATGGTTACATCTGACAATTTCAAGAGTAAAATGATTAGACCTAGCTGCCAATCTAGTATTGCACTTAAATTCAGGAAGTCAAAGTACCAAAGAGGAAAGCTCATCAGAACAATTACTGAGAAAACATTTATGGAGAAGGCATAAGGAAGTGACATGATGATGGTAGGAAAGTGATTGAAGCTGCGATGCCAGGTCAGGACTTAAAATATTGAAGATTCTTCTTTGAATTCTGCTAAGAATCTCTATATACATGGATTAACAGTATAATAATAATGTGGTGCAAACAGATGAGTGAAATACGTCGGTGCAATTTAAACTATATTTTGAGTCAAATTAATGTTTTTTCAGATGTTTGAATTTAAATAAAAATTCAGTATTTTATATGTGTGAATAAGATAGTGGATGTAGATACAGAGAGAGGGAGAGAGGTGTCCATTGAACTTTCACCTGTGTCTCAGAAATAAGCCTGTCAGTAAAAGTGAGTAGATGATTGAAGATGGTTCCTTTGAAGTCACCATCCACATTTGGTTGTTGACTGTGTTTATATTCCCTTCCAGAGTCTCCATGTTTAGGAATTTTTTAAAAAACAATGATGCAGTTTGTCCAGTATTTTTCATTTTTGCCATGTTATATGATTCTGAGCAGAATGGATTCAGTGAAACTGATTTTGAAATTTATAAGATCAAAAGTGTGAGCATTGTAGAATTCATGAGGCAGTTGTAGTCTGCTGTATTTTATCAAAGACATTTTTAAAACTTCTGACTAAAATAACATCTGTTTTAAAATATTTATGTCTAAATCACAGCTTTCATATGGATGTTATGCATTGTGACAAACTTCTTCAGAAATATCTAAATGATTATCTCTTTACAAGCATGTTCCCAGAATATTTATTTAAAATGTCTTCAAGCAAATGAATCCCATAGGTCTTAAAGAAGCTACAGAATCATAAACAAAGAACTTTACAAATTAACAAAACTCTATCAAATGAAAATTTTCAATAATGACAGCAACTAAAATAAATAGCACATATAACTAGAAAAGAAAATGATGACATCAACAAAATGTTGACTTTCCACACTACCTTAAACAAAATGTTAGGAAGGAAATTTCCATCAAAACTAGAGCATTAACAGTAAACTTGAGAAACCTATTTTCCTGAAAGACTGTTTTAATAGAAAGATTTTATAAATTTCAACTCAAAGTAACAAGCTTGTTTGATCAATGAATATACTCTCATTGTTACTATTACCAAATTATAGACACTATTTGAAAAAATCTGTCATCCCACAACTGTTCCTCAGATTGATGATTAAATAACGCTTCAAACAAATGAATGAGCCCTCTAATTTTTAAAGATTATCCTTCATTAGGTCTCATATACTGACACTACAGAATCACAAACAATAACAAAAGACAAATCTTTGAAGACTTCTACCAACAGCAACAAATGAAATGAATAGCACATGTAGTTAGAAGGGAAAATAATGATGCAGTCTACCCGGATTTTGGTGGAAAAAATAAAATCTGAGTGTTGTGTCCACAAATACAACACAAAATTTTAAATAATGTGAAGAAATAAAAGAAGACCAAGCTAAATATACCAATAAAATTTATACAATCAGATACATGTATTTACATATTAAAATGATTTATTGGAAGGAGTCTGCAAAGTTCAAAGAGATTTTGTTGCAAGTGAGAAAAACAAGCAGTATGGTACACCAATATATGTGTGTGTGTGAAGTTTTCTTTTTCTTCCTCTGTTATTGCAATTTGGTAGTATGCTTTAATCAGGTCCAGTTTCATTGGTGGTGATATGTTTGTTGTTGAGTATCATGTGACATATACATTTTTGCCCTGTTACTTGTTGTGTATTTTGTCCGCTATCTCCGGTACTCTAACTCCAATTCATCAGGGAGTGATGACAGTATCTGTTTTTTGTGTTGGTTATAGTTTGTCCCTTCACAGTTTTTTTCAACATTGTGGCAGACATAGTATTGTCTTCTAGTAATGCTTGCATTTTCCTTAGTAGTTGTGTTTCAGGTTTATACAGTCAAATACATGTATTTATTCAATGATCTTTGTTGTGGCCATGAAGAGACCATTAATTTAAATGTTCAAAATGATTTGTCGCAAGGAGTCTGCAAATTTCTAAGTGATTCTGTTGCCATTGAGGAAAATAAGTGGGGTATTGTATGCCACTATTTGTATGTGTGAAAAGTACATGCTAATGAAACTGCTGTCTGATTGTGTGCAATAGCAATAATTTTAAATACAGTGAACAAAATAGAGAAGAGACAGGACTTACTTTCATCATGGCTTTGCATGTTTTTCAGTGTAGAAGAATCATAGCTGACTGACGCATTGCCATGGTAATCAAGGCATTACCTGGTTCTTCAATTGTTCCTTTGCAAATCTAGATTGACTGTGGCTGGCAAGCTATTTTTATCATTATAGGTTGGCTCTGAATTGGTATCTGAATTTTGCACAGGAATGTACTATGTAACCAAGCCCTGACCCATTTTTCGAAGTTCAACCATATGGGTGTAGTAGAAGACACATAAATGACTTATCCTATCCAATAGGTTCCAGAAATTACTTATTTCATTTGTACAGAATTGTAAAAAGGTTTTCATATGTACTGAATTTAGTAGGATTTATTTATAGGTGTCGCTTACTTGTTTGTGCTTCATTTATTGGCTGTAAAATGTAGTAGTTTATATCCTATAACTTTAATAATGATCTTATAAATTTAAAACCGCAGTAATGTTAACTTCACTCAAGGAATGCTGAATGTTTCCTCTAATATCATCATACCATTACCAATCCAAAGGTGACATAACCTGTTATAGTAATTCTATTCAATGACATATAAGACCTTGATTTACATTTATTATTTCAACTTCAATATGCAAAAATTTAAATGCAATGTCAGTTACTGTCCTCCTAATTACTCTTTTCTCTTCCAGCTCATTATTATTGTTTCTGTTCCTAATTCTTCCACTCCATGTAACCCTTTGTATCTTAGTGGCTTTACTACCTTGCATGGAGTGGTACCAATAAAAAAAATTATTATGGAGTTAGGTATAATTACTAGTAGTTTATGAAAGGCCTTCCTAAACCTTTTGAATAACAACTTCCTTTTGTTAAAGGAAATTTCTTGTAATCTCTACCCAACATCCCTACCCATTTGGTAAAAGAAATTTGTTGTGATTCCCCTTCAATATCCCTTCCAATTTCGTAAAAGAAATTCAGACCATGCTCTGCTATGGAGTGGGTAGCATAGTCAAGTGCAAAAATAAGTAACAGAACTGTCCAACAAACAGAATTGACAAAGTTTGCAATAAGCAATAATAATAAAAAAAAGAACAGGGCAAAAAATAATATAAAACAAGTAAACAATATATACAAAGCAAAGCTACAGTAAAATGGTAAAACTTCACAAACTAAGAATTGGCACTGACTTACAGGTCACCCAGAGAACCAGCCTATTTTATAGGCTAGGAAAAAATCCCAGCATGCATTTGTGTGCTTCTACCTATAAAAGAAGAGGGGGAAAATGTTTTGCAGTCATTCCCTTAGAGTTTGATACCAACATCTGCCTTAGGGACTTCTGGTATAATCAAAAATTGGCAATTTTCCCTACAGAAGACCAGATTTGTAAAAATACTGATGATGATTTTTTTTTTAAAGAAGACAATTATTTTCTTCATTTTCGAAATGTCTTAAACTATTTTTTAATTCATAAAATGGTGGACTTTCAATAAAAGGAAAATATACAATAATTAGCAAAAATAAATGTGTAGTTTGTTTTTTTTGTTTTTTAATAATTAAATAGTTTTTCAGTCAAGAAATCCAATAAAGTAAGAATTTGCAGAAGCAACTGAGATTTAAAAAGTCAAATTTAAAATCAACTTAATTTAAAATAATATATAAAATGATGTATGTTAATGTAAAATAATATATATTGATATAAAATACACAAAAATTTGAGATTAGAAAATATGCTGAAAAGTTTTTATTTTTTAAATAATCTCAGAAGCAACATTGGCTTCAAAGAAAATTCATATTGAAAAAATTCATATTGAAAATTAAAGAAACTCTTTTCTTCTCAAGATAGTGAACAATAACCAGCTATTAATGATCCTAAAACCAGAATATAAAATTAAAAGAAAACAATAGTGAATTGAACTTGTGACACCCTAAAATTATTGTGCAGCCTCTTCTTAGGTGAAGATGAGTTTACCAAGTTCCACAATTTTTGCAAAAATAGATTTTTTTTTAACTATTTTTTGTGGTAGAGAAAGGTAGGTTCTATCTTCCACTTGAAGGCATAAATGGATCTGTTATATCAAATAATAGTATTGGTGAAAAGAAACCGGAATATTACATCGGCTGCACAAGATGTAGTTTTGTCCTACCTCCCAAATTGCTACAAAAACAAAACATTAAGTAAATTCTTCCTTTAAGGTTTGGCTTTATTTTATTTTGTATTAATTAAGTACTTTATTGTTTCAGTAATAGTTGCAACAAATTTCATAATTAGATTAGATAAATTCATTTCATTTGTAGTCATGATAGGCTTGGTGGGTAGAAACATATATTTTGATTCATTGGGTTTGTCAGTAAGGTTTGCATTTTGAAATATTTTACAAGCCTTCTGTTTCACGTTGAATATGAAATGAAAGGACAAAATGTGTCACATGTAAACTTTTCAACTTTGTTATAGTTTTTTCCCTAAAATTGTACTTGATATATAAAAATTAATATCTCATTTACCCATATCCCAAATAATTCCATCTCCATGTAAACAAAAAAAATGTATCACCAGTTGTTGGCATACAATATCCATTGAGTAACTATGAAAAAAAGAAGTGAATAGAGTGATTATTTGTTGGAGAAAATGATCACTCCAATAGACCTTATATGCAAATTTATGAACTATATTATATTAACATTTATACAGCAGGACATGTAAACTACACAGATTTATTATCATAAATATCAGGAAAGTAAGTAATAGGAAGGGAGTTCCACTATTGGGAAGTGCGTTGGAGTAGAAGAAGCAGTTACATTTAACTGTTTCAACTGTAAAAGGGTGGGACCGAGATGCCAACCTAGTAGCATGCTGAAATTCATGCAGTCAGGGCACCAGTGAAAATAGCTCATCAGAGCAGATACCATGAAAATATTTATAGAAAAGACAGAAGGAAGCCACATTATGTTGGTGAGAAAGTGACTGGAGTCGAGTGCCCAATTTTCTAAAAATGCACCAACTGCAATGCAGATTTGGATATGTCACAAAAAAACGTTCCATCAGGAAGGCTGTCTCTCTGACTTGATGTGTGCCTTGTCACAGGGGGAGAATATATTGAAAACTTGGAAAATTTTTCATGAAGACTACATAACTTTGAATTTCTCATTCAAATTTTGTTGAATAAATCTTATTTTGCTCAACGATAAGCCTGTTTAGTTTAATTTGCCTAGACTATGCAGTTACTCAGATATTTACATCTCAAATTATATAAAATCATTTGATACACCTATATATATATATATATATAAGAAATATAGTCTTAAAATGTGCTATATATATGGGATAAAGTGCTCAATATCAGAGATAGAGCGTGTGTAAATATAAAAGTGAACATAGAAGTCAACACTTAGAGGCGACAGTCTGTTTCATGCTAGATGCAATCGTCAGGCCACGACGATTGCATCTAGCATGAAACAGACTGTCGCCTCTAAGTGTTGACTTCTATGTTCACTTTTATATTTATATATATATATATATAAAGTGGTGACTCTAAGTCATCAATGATGATCAGGCTCATTACAATCTTTAACAAAATATACTATTGTATAGGAAAAATTTAAAAATAAATATATATATATCGTATATACTTGTGTATCATGTGACATTTAAAGACCTGTGTATAATGGCTATAGAACTAGCTGAAAGTGCTCAGGACAATTATAATTATGGACAATTTCTATCTTCTTTAACCCCTGAAAAATGGAAAAATGTTAGAATGCTGGAAAACTCAATAAAACATTAAAATATACTGAACAATGCTAAAATGATTCCTTTAACTAAAATATATAATACATAATTTTTAAAAATCTCTGTGCCTGAAATAAAAAACAAATTTTGGTATTAATTGTAATAATTCTATAAAAATAAACATTTATTTTTAAAAAAAATTATAGACATGTAAGAAAAAATAACATGTGTAACTATCTTGAGTGTTTGTTTGTATATATGTCTATTTGTTAATGTGTTTATGCATCTCTCTGTGAATTTTTAGCTTAATTTATTGTATGTTTATGATCACTAATGCTGACTGATATCATGTTTCATCAACAATTGTCATATCCAAGCTAGATATGACCGTCTTCAAAAGAAAACAGAAATCAAATTCTTTACAAATCTATCCAAAAGCTCACAAGAGAAAAATCAATTAAGCTGTGCCCAAATCTAAAAGACCTCTTACAGGTCAAAGGCTTAAAAACAATTCACCACACAGCCAACACAGTAATATCCTTAGAGACAAACTAAAGTTGGTCACGGGAGAGTTATGCGACAACCCCAGCATCACTTAGGTTACACTGATAAAACCAATAATGTTGTGGTTCCCAACTGACAGGTCTATAACTAGAAATTGCAGTCGATCCTAGAGAATACAATAATATTCACTGAATTAAGGAAAAGTCCCACAGAAGCATTAAAAAAGCATATAAATAAACTAATCATAGTGAACAATGCTGATGTTGATAGTTTAAAAACCAAGAAAATAGTTGGCGATTATTAACTGGGATATATGTACGGTAAAGTAAAAACCTATACAACAGTTTTCCTCTCCAACCTATCATATCGCAAGTACCTACACCTGTATATACTCACTATCAAAAACCCTCAACCACATAATTTTTCATACACACCCAACAACTGCAGCATAGCATTTACTAATGACTTCCTCCACATCTTGAAAGCAGCAAATCTCTATGGCTTGCTGGATGTCGAAATCTCTTTACCAACACCTCTGTCGAGGAAAGAATCAGCATAATTAGTGACTGTGTATAATGGCTATAGAACTAGCTGAAAGTGCTCAGGACAATTATAATTATGGACAATTTCTATATTCTTTAACCCCTGAAAAATGGAAAAATGTTAGAATGCTAGAAAACTCAATAAAACATTAATTAAATCTTCCTTGTCGGTTGTTTTCAATGAAAGAATATATATATATATATATATATATATATATATATATATATATATATATATATATATATAATATTGTATATACTCATGTAGACCTAATTTTGAGGCTAATTTTAAGAGATGTGTAGCATACATGAGATATAAAATTATTCTACGTACTGCTATTTGCCAAACTATATATCCATTTACTATAGTCAAATTAGATTCAAAATTAGGCCTTCAAAGGTCACATGATCTGCATGTATATATGGTATACCAGCAAAATTGTCCAATTGTTAGATTAAGCTTCGAACTGTTGTATCTTAGAAATGATTAAAGATTAAAGGACGATTATAATTATGGATAATTTTAAGCTGTTTTCAATGGAAGAATATAAGTATATATATATATATATATATATATATATATATATATATATATATATACATATGCGGGTATGCAGAAAAATAGGAAAGAACACGTTAGGTAGTAGTTCTTTAGTATTTGTTTTTATTTTTAAAAAGATAGTGTTCCATACAGAAGTAGAGCTTATATTATAATATTTTAAAAAAAATGTTTCCTTTGCTACATAAGAGTTCTCATGTTTCAAAAGCGAGAGCCGAGACCCTCAATATAATTATTGAAATTTAGTTGAATTGAGGTGTTAAGTCCTGCTTCCTCTTCAAGCGAAAATTTAGGAATAAGCTAACTTTTGGTTTACGCTTGTTTATAAGTATGGACTTTTGCAACATTAATTACTATGGAATCGGCTGGCAGCAGTCTTTTGGGTTAAGGGGTCGGAGAGTTAAGTCTTATCTACGGATTTGTCAACTTCGGGGAGGTAATGCCGGGTTGTGTTTAAGATACTTGTTTCAAATCTGGTTGTGGTGGTCAGCGTCTCATCAGTTCTAAGGGGAAAGTATTTTATGGGTGTCAGCTAGTCGTTAAGTGTCGAGAGGATTCTGTTTTTATTGTTATCTATCTATTAATCTATTTATTTATTTGTTTATTCAAATGGCTATTTCATTATACAAAGGCGCTGTACGAAACTACAATTTGTTTTTTTTGACAATTTCATAAAGGGTTTTTCCATTTAATGATTGGGCTAAGCTTTTAAGACATTTATTAAACTATGGAATTTATTTATTTATCTATTTATTTATGTTAATTATTTAATGCGAAAATTTGTTGATGTCAGCAAAAGACCGTTAACTCCTGCCTATGGTTTAATAACTTTCCATTATTTAGGAACTTAATGATGTGTAGCTTTTCATGTAGGCACAAAGGGCATGGGTAATCCCAGGTCCTACAAGTTCTTGTTCTATTTATTATTTTCCATTTTACTTTTGATGTTTTATTCGTTTCTTTTAAATGCCAGAAATGTTGGGATAGAGATGTTTGATTTCTATTTTGAATGTTGTTGAAGGAGCTCTTGTTTTGTCTCCATCTAATTTTAAATTTATTTTTCGTTGACCCAATGTATATCCTATCAATGTTAGGACTCTCAATGGATGAGATAGTGCATTGGTATACTATGGATTCTGTGAGGCATTTATTTTCTAACGGGCAGTCTTTGGGGTTTCTACAGTCGCATAATTTTTTTATTATTTTTGTCTAATTTTAGTTTATGAGTTTTATTACTACTATTTTGGCCAGCGTGTTTTTCCAGGATTTTATTGTTATGTTTTTTTATGATTCTTTCTAGATTTTCAGTGCAGCTGTAGCTTAATGTGTTTTTATTATCTTTAAAAGAAACACATTAAAATTAAGTGACTGAATCTTCCAAGATGATAATGCTCCAATACAAACCGCTCGAGTGGTTAAGAATGGTATGAAGAGGATGAAAGTGAGCTAGAATACATGGAGTGACCTCCCCAATCTCCAGATATCAATATTATTGAACATTTGTGGTGCATTTCATAGTGACAAGTTAAGAGCTGCTATCCTCCATTGTCGTGTCTTAAAGAGCTGGAGCAGGTGTTAATGGAAGAATGGCTGAAAATTCCTCTGGATGAAGTCAGGAAGCTGTATGATTCCATTCCTAGATATATTAAAGCTGTATGTGAGGCTAAAGGAGGACTAACTCCATATTAAATAAATTTTCTTTGAATTTAACAAGTGTTTCAATTATTTTGTCCAGCACCTATATATATATATATATATATATATATATATACAAAATTCAATTTAACAAGTGGAGATTGTTTTCATAAAGACTTGCAGCCAAAACAATATGAGTAAAGATATTTCTGTCTGAGGAGGGGATTATATATGTAATACATAGTAAATAAGTGTAATGCTTCAATCTCATCATATACATTAATGTAGTTAATTATAAGATTTATAAGTCCATAGCTTAATGAAGAAAAATGTATTTATTTTAAAAATAATCTTCTTTCTTGTCAGTAAGTACCAGACAATATTTCTCACCCAAATCTATCTTACATATTTATAATCTACCATTCATCCAGGCTTTGAATATTGCTACCACATATGATTTGATTCACCTGCTATGTATTTAGAGATTCTTGATAAAAACAAATAAAAATCTGAAATGTTATTGCTCCTGACCTGGCATCTTGTCTTCAGTCACTTCCCTCGTGCTGTAATTCAGCTTCCCTATGCTTTTTCTATAAATAATTTCATGGTAATTGGTCTAATTAACCTTCTTCCTGTGGTAACTAAACTTTATGAATATAAGTGCAATACTTGATTGGTGACAAGGTCAAATTATTTTACAGTCGAAATACGTAGATGTAACTGTAAGTTCTATGCTAACAGTTTCTTCTACTGAGTTTCTCATTTGTCAAACACTTTTTTGGCTTCTTGCTTTTTGGTCAACTTTAGTATTCTAAGATTTAAATGGAATCCAATTGTTATTTTCTGTCATCTTAATTCCTGTTCTTTTATTGTTCTCTCTCCTTAATAATGTTTTTATTTTTCTTATATTCTTTCACACTGTTGTGGAAAACACTCCTACAGTAGAATGAACTCTTCCTCCTCTCGTCCTGGGTATGACGTTAAACTGCATCCTAACAGCAAGGCCTCTGATCAGGAGGTTTTGAGGAAGTGTGGAACCACCTCTTAAATGCTGGTGTTCCCAGGTCCACCCTGACCTGGGGTGGTTGCACCTGTTAGGGTCCCAGCTATGGGCAAATAGTGAACTTCCAGGACTTTTCCAGCACATTTCTTTTTGAAAAAAAATATTATTCCAAGCTATACGTTTTTGAAAAAATATTATTACCATCTATACGTTTTTGGAAAAATAATATTACCAGCTATACTTTTTTGAAAAAGAAGAAGAAAAAAAAACAACCTTTTCAGCATTAAATGGCCCAACAAAGGTCGATATGCTGGTTAAACAAACAAACTATCTATCTTCATCCTCTCATAAATACTAACTGCGAAACTTCCTAGGGCAGAGTCGTAGGGTAGCAGAGATGCAGTGTTAACCTACCGTTCAGACATACACTTCTAACTGTTTATTACTAACACTCTTGCTTTGTATATATCTGTATTTTCAATACACTTGTTCAACCTACCCTCGTCTTCCGTGTCTTTCTTTCTGGCCTCTAAACAGGCTACAACATACACTCAGTAAATCTTATGTCTTAGCTGTTTAATTGCTTTGCTTGGAGTGAAATGATTAAAAAAAAGAGTCTGTAGCATGATATTTTCACTCTATAATATTAAATCTGTGTGATTAATATTCACAAAGGAATTAAGTAAATTGAAAAGAAAGGAGATTCTTTTGACAGATAATTGTTGAGTAAAATGAATACGTTTTTCTTCATTAAAATATGAACTTATCAATTTGACAATTATCTGTGTTAAAGTATGTTCTGATTAGATTGAAACATTACACATATCTGTTATGTATCGCATATATAATCCCCTCCATGGACAGCAATATCTTTCTCAAATTGCTTTGGATGCATGTCTTGATCAGGCAATCATTTCTTGGTAACAGTGAGAAAAGCATTTTTTGGTTGATGTGCACTGTCTTTGTTCATTGATTTACCTGAATAAAGTGAGCTAAGATTAGAAGATCCATTCAATAACATTTTTTATAACAATATATTGATTTAGCAGGGTGATTCAGAAGATGTGTAGACAGCAGAGAATTTCTGTTAACCAAGTTTTGTCTTTGTCTCTTTTTACTTGTCTTTTAAAAGAATTTCACTGGAATTGGCTATATCTAAAGAAAATGGATTTTTTATTAAGAAAGTAGAAAAGGAAAACTAAGCTTATACATAAATATTGTGCTAAAAAACAAAGTCTTTTAAAATCACAGAATCACAAATGAACAGAAATTAATTTGCTATTTTATATTTAACTTGTATTTTAATGTTTGGATGAAATGTGCACAACTGCTAAAATTTCTTTTCATAAACAAGCTTTCATTATCATTATTGCACTAAAGCCACTAAGAATTTTAATGCTAAATCATCATATATGTCCCTCCAGGTAAGGGTTAAATAGTCAGACGTATCTTTAAAAAAATTGTTTTTCTCCCAAAAAATTGTTAATGCTATATTCACTTGGAAAAAATAATTATTCTTACGATACAAAAAATATGTTTCAGCTTTAAATAACTTTAAATAAGCCATAAAAACATTTACGCAATGTGGCCCTTCAAAAGTTAAGGGACCATGTTCCTATCACTTGTAGTTCTAAGAAATGTTTAACTTTTTGCCATCCTTATTTGGAACTGCTCTGCTACCTATTCACACAAAATCCTTAGTTAAGTTGCTCATCACTTACCTGTCTTCCCACAATAGTGAGTGTTAAATTTTCTAAACCACCCTTCCCTGTAATGTGACCTAGAAATTTCAAATTTTAATTATAAGCG
The DNA here is from genome assembly GCA_964036315.1 of Acanthosepion esculentum. Lineage (NCBI taxonomy): Eukaryota > Metazoa > Mollusca > Cephalopoda > Sepiida > Sepiidae > Acanthosepion > Acanthosepion esculentum. The sequence goes on along the minus strand of OZ038481.1, from coordinate 41,151,499 downwards.
TTTTTCTACTTCCCCAGTTTTTTAGAATCTCTTCTGACATTCTCAGCATTAGTCTGTAGAACTATGTCGCTGCCACTCCCACTGTATTCTTCATCTGTAAAGAAATTTTCCAGGAAATAGCGCCAAATTTGGGGGGTGCTTCTGTCATATCTGTGAGTCTGTAAAAATTTGTTTGTATAAGGTTTGTTGAGATAAATCAGTATTCTTATGAATTTCAATATTTATTGAAATACAGGTTTCAGAAAGTATATTAATGAATTAAAAAAAGTTATCTTTTGGTAAGAAAGGTAGTGCCCTATGAAAGTTTCTTTTCAAAATTTGCTATTTTGTAGAACGGATTACGATCTGGATACTTCCTCGAACACTACAATCATAACCCCTTCAGGTCTAGTGTCAATCATTATCTACACACTTTATCCTCATAAACTTCTTTTCTACTTCCTCCTTTCATGTTCATATGACCCACCTATTCAGTAAACCTCTATATGAGTGGCTCTTGAGACTTGTGTATTGGGTGAGCATTAATAAAAAAAATACAGCTTTAGGGCCTTATTCACAAATAACTGAAATTTGGCCACAGACACATCAAAATACATACTTTGCATAAAAGTACATCCAGTTAATACAGTGAGAATGAAGGCAAAATATACCCTTTCCTGAGACCAGCTACTACCTACACTTTATTGCCACCCAGAAAGGATGAAAAAGGGGGAATATATTAGTGGGCATTTTGCCACTTTTTCTCTCTGCAGTTCTTCAATTCTGTTTCGCCACCAGGCTCTGCTGTCACAATTTGTTAGCCAGGAGAAGTGTTTTCCTTTCATTTTCTAACTGCATCAACAGGTAATGGATCATATTATAGAATTCCCTCTAGCGGAATCAGAAGAAAAATTATACTCTTCTATTCTTCATGTCTCTTTCACTCAACCAAAGTTATCTGAAAGTTATCTAATTAAAAAGGAAATTTCTTTCCTTGAAGTTTATATATTGTTATTATCTAACTTTCCTGACATTGCATTGCTTTTTCCAATGTGTCCTTGTGTTTTTTACTTCCTTAAAATGACACTTTACATTCTACATAGCTTCTGCCAATTTAAAAAGACATTCTTCTTTTATGTGCTTTCAGAAGATAAGCAATAATGCCTCTCCACAATTTCCTGTCTTTTGTTGTTCCAAGTAATGTTTTACCTTTTATCATCCCTTTTTGTTCCTGTTCTACACAAACTTGTTAAATAGGTTACACAGTTTCCTCTGCTTCTCTTATTGTTCAGTATGGCTTCTGAGTGTTAAATTCACTAGGCAATTTTTCACAGTATTTAGTATTGTTCAAGTTATCACTTCCTCTGCCTATTTGAAACTCTCCCTACTGTGTTTATAGTTACAGTGCTATTACTGCTATTTCATTGCTATTATGAAATTATCGTACATTATATTTTACCAGAATGAAATATATATAAAAAGTTAAAGAAAAGATATGCAAAAACCAATATTGCATTTTTAGTAAATAAATATTTGTTATTTTAATCCTTAAATGTGGGAGTATTTTGTATGCTAAATAATGAAAACTTTTAACTTTTCCAAAACATTAATGAAAATTTATGGTACTAAGCTACACACCCTAATAAAACCAACTGTACTTGTACCCGCTTACCAGTTTTTGTTTCTTCCCAAAATTGGTTTCGGTCAGTCAATGTATGACAGATTGATGGACTAACAGAAGTCACAGAATTTTATATAGAGATAAAGTGTCTAAGAAATTTTGGTTGTCTCTTTCTGATTGTAAGTATAAGTTTTCTTACTGTTGCTATTTTTCTTAATACTTCCTTACTGACCAAATGTTCAGTCTATTGTATTCTCAGCATTCATTGGTAAAGCTATATGTCTGTCATTTCAAGTCTTTCCTTAACCCTGCTTAGTCACATTGGGTGTTTTGTTACTCCTAAATTTTTAAAATACTCATTGGCAACTTGTTTCTTTTGCTCCCTGCAACTTTCTCCTGACTCAGTAACGTTGCATAGCACAGAGTTGTCCTTGGAGGGGACTATCCATTTTTGGAAATCTGAGGTGCCTAACTCAAGATTAAGAATTCTGTGTTGTGCACATGTTCTGTCCATCATAATCTTAGCATTAAAAACCTATGTGTCTTTCAAAAACACCTTTAGAATTATTGATTTAAATGCTGCCTGTTCATGTTACACAATAATTTACTTGTTATTGAATTTGTTTTTCTCTTATTTTGCTAATTAATAAAAAATAAATAAGCCTGTGAAAATATTATTCTTCACTTCTACTGGAAACAAAAATCTTCTGGGTGAATTGGGAACAAGTTAAATTTATACACAAAAATATAAAAAAGAATATAAAAAGGATGTGTTTGTGTTTCTTTTATGTGCTTGTTCCTTCAGGATGTTGACAATCATGGCTCTCCATAATTTCCTCTCATTGTAGCTCTGAATAAATTTTGTCATTTTGTTAACCTGTACTGTCATCCATTTACATAACTTTACTAGGTAGGTTTTGCTTTGTTTTCCTCTGTCTCTGTTGCCTTCAATTTGTTCTGTAAGTGTCAATTTTTCCAAGCCCTCTTTCCTCATTATTTTCTCTAGAAATGTCAACTCTCTGTTTCTGATACTAAGTATAAGTGTCCTTTTTTTGTTTCCATTTTCTCTAAAACTTAGTCATTGATCCCATGTTCAGTCCTTGGTATTCTCAGCATTCTTCCGTAGGACACTATTTCTGTTTCCTCAAGTCTCTTCTGCAAGGAGATTGTCCAGCATTCCACTGCCATATAAGAGCACTGGCATTATGTAACAGTACTCTTTTCTTTGTTTCTAATGAAATTTTCCTGTTTCTTAATACTTTGCTTTGTTTTCTGGAAAGGAAAGTGGGCTTGGAGAATTTGTCACTCACAAATAATAATGAAGGCAAGATTGTCAGCAAGAGAACTTTATGGCTATCCATAACTTACTATTTTTTCTTGCTCTCAGTAACTTTTAACTCCCCTCTTTGTCTTTGTTGTGCTATACATTCATGCAGACTACTCACTGTCTCCCCTTGCTCTTCTTGCATTCAGTATGCTCCTTAATGCCACCAGATTCTACTTTGGATATAGTGCCACAGCCTTACCACATTAGATCTTGCTTCCATTGTTTTTGTAGCAAGTAGATTTTTACAGGGTAGAGTTGTCAGCCTCATACTCAACTTGTTTAGAAATCAGACTTTTTCTTCTCCTAGACTGTTTGCCAAACAAGGCAAGAGATCCCAATCTGATTTGATATTAAACCCTAGGTAGGTGCGAAGAGATGGATTCATGCATTTCAAAGGGTATTTGTGCACAACTGAATGCAACTGCTTTGATGAAATTTAAACTTGTTACAATGGTCTCTGCAGCAAGTAGATTTTTATGGTGTGGAGTTCCAGCTCCATACCTGACTGATTTTGAATTTTGACTTTCTAGATTTTCCAAGATACTAAAGTAAAAGGAATTTGTGAAGTACCATGATCGCCTATGTTCTGAATGGGTACGAAGTTTAATAAATTTAAAAATGTACCTCTCATACAGAAGCAAATATATCAAGGTTCTTGGCTTACTTGGTGGTTGAAGTAGTTGCATATATCCTACCACTGGTACTAATGGCTAGTCATTGAATTCAGATAAAAACTAAGAATATGAAGGCAGACAGACTTCACCATTTTTAAACTTTGAACCAGATGGCTTTCCAAATTCTCTATTTTATCCCATTTGCCATTGCGCTAGCCAAATCTAAATAAGTATCTATATTTGTATTCTTGCAAAGCTATTTTGCATTTTCCAGAAAATGTTTATTTTTCATGACATTCCTTGTTGTCATACTTTAAATTCAGCTACTGCAGAATTTTATATCAAGCTGCATAGCTCGAAAATCAATGAAAAATACATTATGTTATGAAGAATCTCTCTATCGCAATATGCACGCACACATATACATATATATGTATAAGTTGTTTAAAATGTACAATATATATGGAATATAATGTCAATTTTGGCTAGAGTGCATTTGTAGATATAAACAGTGTGGACATAGAAGTCAACACTGTATGGTGATTGTCCATTTCAAGTCACAAGTGATTTTCAGATTGTGAAGATCACTTGAGTTGTAAAACTGACAGTCATTATACAGCATTGATTTCTATGTCCACACTGCACTGTATTTCTTTCTCACTATAGATATAGATATAATAGGCCAATGGAAGAAAGTCAAGAGATAAAAAAACAACAATAATAATAATATTGATAATAAAACTAATATTTGTTGCATATTTTCCAGATGGAAGCACAATGAGAAAGATGTTAAAAATTGGAATTTTCAGATGTGCCCATCTTTTCTCAACAGGATGAGAAATAAAAAATGAAATTAAACTTTTTTCTGGGGAATTTTTTTTTCTCTGCATGTGTTATATTAATGAAGAGATCTAATAGTTTGGGACTAGCTGAGTACAACAAATAGGGTTGTAGAACTTTGTGAAAGGCTTTTTGTGAAAACTATATGCCTAAATTCCTATTTAAACTTAGAATATGTGAATTTATTTTAAAAATGTATTTTAATCTGGACTTTTGGCATTCTTGTTGGCATGATGATGGTAAAAGGACACATCTACTGTTATCAATACTATAGTCCAGTTGGTTGAAATGTGTAACTACATTGAAATTGATGTTGTTGTCTTTGATAGTTTTCTTATGATTATTAAACAATAGATGAAATTCTGTATCTGTTTCACTGATATAATTTCTTGTTTTGCATTTGTTGCAAAAATAAATATCTTGAATTTGAAGAGTCAAGAGAGATGGCTGGATCGCTGTATATGCATGCCAGGTGGCATTAAAATGCTATCAGTGATATGTTTATAAACTTAGCATCAGTGTTTATTATGCATTATAAAGATAAAAATATCAACCATCCTGAAGATCAGCTAATAAGTTTGGAAGAATATATGCCAGAGTTATGTAGCAAATCAGAGACATGAAAAACAAGTTTCAGAACCATGTTTAATAACCCATGGCTCAGTCTTATGAGGGTTCTTCACTGTCATGTGATAATTTTAGTATTTAACGAGTGCCCCCACCACTGGGTTTGGTTGTGATACAAGGTCAGTTATTTAATGTGAGGAACCTGAGCACAAACACTTGGGCCATTTTGTCAAAATTTAACCAGCCTCCATTTATGTAGGATCAGGCACAAGGCTAGTCATAACAGGATATAGCTGGTCCATGGAACAGATACTACAATTTGATCAGAGTCTCTGGGCTGTGAATGTGGCATTGACATGTGTTAGTCTCTGCCTCTAGGTGAAATGGGCACAATTTATATGTAGCTGAGAGGTTAAGTCCATTAAGAACTGGGGGGGGATAAACATGCTACTGCTGCTATCAAGAACTTACCAAGTTATGAGGGGAAAACCTAATCTAAGAGCAACAAAACAATAACAGACGTAACATATTCCTCCTATTATTATTATTTTGTTTTGTTTTTTAATAAAATAACAGTGGAATTTATTGGTAATAAGCTTTCCAATGGCAAGAACTTCTAGCAGCCTGCTAGAATCTACCCCTCTCCTTGTCAATATATCTGTAAGCTGAAAAGTGGTGTGGACCCATTTTATAGACTCTCGCCTTGAATGATCATTCTTCAGATCTTAGCAATGTTAATTTACAGTCACTTTTCATGAACTTTCTTTGTGGAATGGATATTTTGATGTAAAGATCTATTGTCTGTGCATACTGTAATGATTATTTTATTTGATGTATAGCTGTTACAGTATATCTCTGTTAGGAGACTGCCCAGATAGATGGCTTCATCAACTGTATCATACATTGAAAGTGTTTCAGATGCTAAAGTGATGGGCACCTTGCATTTAATTTTGTTGGATCTCCAAGATAGTGGACCTCTTCTCTGCCCTTTACCAGTTAGAAATATCACATGCCCCTGAGCACTTGAGACCCCATCTGGAAGATTATCTACCCCATGATGTATCAAAGAAGACATCAATTTTCCAGATATTTATTTGAGATAGCTTTGCTTGGTGGACTGCTTTGTTGGCTCTCAGTAACTGCTCAACTCACAAAATAAAAGCAGTGCCATTCAAGTACACTGTTGTATAAGAGTAAGTGTCATTGCAGACACTGTGGTTTTAAACTACCCGTGAGTAGCACAGGCGATTCCATTATTAAGTAGATCATGTGATCATAAAGGAAGTGAATAAATAGGAAGTAGCATGATGACTATACGATCACTGTTCACTCTTCTTGTCTATCCACTATTGCTATACATTCACTCTCTCTATTCTGTTACAATACAGACTATGATTCTCTTTTAATTATTATACTATTTGGCAATTACTACTTGAATAAGTATTACTAGTGCAGATATTATTGGAAGGAATTACTACTACTAGTACCAGCATTTACACGGCTTGACTACAATGATCATTTTTGGAAGTGATAATGAGCTTTTGCTTGACATAGCAAAAGTGACAAGTGAAGCTGTCCAACATCACAAAATAAACCAAAATGACTATGTAGCAGAAATGAATGAAATTTCAATTTCTGCAAGTATGCAAAATGATAGAACATTCCCACTAAACAGAAATGAAATGAATGCTTTAAGAACAACAGCTGTTCAGCTAAATTGATTTGCAACACAAATATCCCCAGGTTTGAGTTTCAATGCATTGGAACTCAATATGTCAAGGCAGCATCCAATAGTTGAGCAGATATTTTATATCTGTTATTGTCCTGTTTCTGTTAGATTACGTTCTCCCCTCATAACTTGGAAGGTTCTTGTTTTTATTTTGTGACACATTCAAATCAACATAGCATAAATTTTCTATAGATCTCTATCCAACTTTATATCTTCTGGCAATGGGATCAATGACACTCTTGTTAAAATCATTAGTGCCTGCAAATAAAAAATCATTCCCATGCTTCCCAAATATTACTTCGAAATTCTCATTGTTATATCATCTAAAGAGGGCTTTGTCCAATGCAGACTGCTTGCAACCCAATCTGCTATGATCATCTTTTATACTGAAGTACCAATTTCGAGATCCATCATCAAGGCCATATGCTGCTTTTTTTAACTTCCATATTACACCATCTCCTTTTATTTCTACAGGTGGCATAATAAATATATCTCTATCGAGTTGTACGCCTGACAAAAATGCTACGGCATTGTGAGTTGTTTTACATTTCCATCCCTTGCTGCTACTTCCATGCCTATTCTAAGTGTAGCAGTTGGAGAATCTGATTGAACATTCTCTTCTCATTATTCAAAATCTCTCACAACCAATCTGGCTTTCACTTCTTTCTTCCAGCTAAAGACTTCTTAGTCACCACCCAGTGAGTTGACAGTGTCTTCTGGCCCCTCTCCTGTACCTCTTTGGAGACATCAAAACACTCCAATTTTCCAGTTACTACTCCTTTTCCTTGATGACTCCAGACTTCCAGTGATTGCTAATTGACATAAAATTGCATTTGCTTCATCCTTATCACTTTTTCTCACACATGTCGGCCCATATTCTTTTTCACTCTTCAATTTCTTCTTCATCATTTTTCACTATATTTATATTCCAATTTATTTAAATTTACACCCAGCATCTTTTTCATTCATTACATTCACATAATATTTGTTTCTTCCAGTGGATTTTCCTCTTTTACTGATCACTTTAACATGAGTCCACTCCTCACATTCTGGTAAGCAGTATTTGATTATTTCATCAACTCTATAAATTTTCTGTGATTTTGTATTGTGGACTTACTTGGTTCTGTTACTTGCTCTTCCTGTCTCTGATTATCCTCTTTGCCATGTAACTCTAGCTTATATTCTTCCAAACTTATTAGCCTAACATCCTGATCTTCTTCAGGCTGGTTGATATCTTTATCTTCACCATGAGTCCCATCAACTTCTTTTCTGTCAGTTCTTAATTCTGCCCCATTTGCCTTAATCACCCTACATTTTGCAACTCAGACCAACTGACTTCTGTGCCTGATGAAAACAGCTTTTCAATCCTGGCTAATAACTTTACCTGAATCCCGCCATTTGTTGTTGTCATCTTTCTTCAGATATACACGATATCCTGCCAGCAAGATCTGCTCTCCTGACGTTCTGACGTTGTAACACAATGCTCTTTTGATTCTGGCTGATGATTCTGCTTTTGTGTAAGCTCTTCTTTCTGCTTTGAGATGTTTAATAACTGTATCACTTAATCTGCTTCTTCTAAGGCCAGGAGTAGATTCTCTATAATTGATGGTAAATTAGGGTGGTTGCCCAAAACAATCTAAATTGGACCATATCCAAGGTGGTTTTGCATACAGATTTTTGCATTGACTGTCCCAGCAAGAGCAACGTTATTTCCATTTGGGAATCTTCCTCCATCATTTTCTCTACATGCACATTTATGACATAGTGGTTTCTCTCACATATACCATTTGACCACGGTGAGTATGCAGCAGTGGCATAAATATCTACATTAAATTGTTCAGTCAGCTCTCTATATTCTACTTTATGAAATTTCCCACCATTGTCAACTAGAAATTTCTTTGGAGGTTCAAAACCAGCAGCTCGCCATTCAATTGCAACATTATCTATAATCCCGGTAAGATTTTTTCTTCCAGTCATTTTACTTTTACTGAATCTAGGGAAGAGAGCAATAAGATGTAAATGTAAACATCTTTTTATCTGTTGCCACTACATCGTTAAATTGACTATCCAAGGGAAGAGATACACTTAGTCATGCAAGAGTCTTCGTGAATCTCTTACAAACTTCTTGCTAATATCTTCAGTTATCTTTTCACATTCTTCCTCAAGGGCATCAGCATTTTTTATGATAGCTTTCAGGTTTTTAGCTGAAGGATGTGCAACCTAGTGATATGGTTTATTGATCATTATCCTCTTTTCCTTGCATCAGACAAAACCAATCGGCATGGTCACTGAGCACATAAACCTAGTGATATGGTTTATTGATCATTATCCTCTTTTCCTTGCATTAGACAAAACCAATCGGCATGGTCACTGAGCACATAAACCTAGTGATATGGTTTATTGATCATTATCCTCTTTTCCTTGCATCAGACAAAACCAATCGGCATGGTCACTGAGCACATAAACCTAGTGATATGGTTTATTGATCATTATCCTCTTTTCCTTGCATCAGACAAAACCAATCGGCATGGTCACTGAGCACATAAACCTAGTGATATGGTTTATTGATCATTATCCTCTTTTCCTTGCATCAGACAAAACCAATCGGCATGGTCACTGAGCACATAAACCTAGTGATATGGTTTATTGATCATTATCCTCTTTTCCTTGCATTAGACAAAACCAATCGGCATGGTCACTGAGCACATAAACACTCATGAGATGAAGAGCTGATTTGTAGTGTCCTGTTTATGTGGAAATTGTGAAGGTTGTTGGGTCAAAAGTGGAAACTGGTGTGTCTTGTGTAGAAAGGCCTCAAGAAGAAAGTGGTGTGCATTCTTTTTTTTTTAAGTGTGGTTAGTTTGCAAGGAGTAGGGGTCAATGATTTTTTCATTGGGGAGGGTCCATGATCTTTTTTGATGATGGGGAAGATGGGACAGAGGATGAGGGGCCAGGCACCCCCACTGGCATTGGTTTCTTTTCCCGATTTGCTTTCAGATCTTTTTAAAGTTTGTGAAAATTGAGGATCTTATTCTAGGTGAGTCAATTTTCTTTTGGATCTCAATTGTAGATATCGCATACAACACTGTAGCACTGATAAAACGAATGGGGTTATCGGTGATTTTTGCCCTGGGGTCTTCACGGGACTCTTCCCTCTATCCATACTATCACCATTCTATTCTTTTTCTTCCTTTTTCTTACTTGCACTTGCAAGTGACATCGGTTTTTGGGGGAGGGGGAATGTGAAAAAGAACACAATCTGGAGTTTTTCCACACCAGTCTGAGTTGCTGGTATGCCCATGACAGGAGTTGCTGGTATGCCCATGACAGGTGCCACAGAATTATCAGTATCAACCAGAGGAGTATTTAGGTCACCTGCAGCTGAAACTCCAGAGACCTTCTTCTCTGGACAGGAAAAGGAGAGGTGACCAGTCTCCTTCACATGTCCAACAAATTGGTTTTCTACCAGACATGATGACCACTATTTTCCAGCCGCCAAAGTCCAAACAGTTGGGGATGCAGATGAAAGCAAAGCAATTGAGCATGATATTGAAGTTCCATCCCCTATTCAGTTTGTTGAAGGTTGCACCTAGGATTTGGCTATACTGACTTAAATAGGTAGCTAGGTGCTCTTCCAACTGAGAAGGGATGTTATATACTGCTACACTGGTTCTGTGCTGACCCTCATATTCGGTTCTTATAATGAAGACTTTGGTGATCATTTCTCAGCTTGTAACCTCTATACAATCTTGTGGGGTCAGCAGCAGTATGTCACACAGGAAAAATCCAGTAACTTTTATAACTCTTTGGGGTTTGACCCCCAGGAACATCAGTGATTGAATCACCACTCTTGTCCACCATGAAGACTGACACCATTTTCTTTGTAAACTTCTGTAATTCATGGGGTGTCTTCTAAAAATCCATCTTCTTTTATAAGATGTCTGTAACTTTTATCCCTTTCCAAATTTCAGTGATGTTAATAATACATTTTGGTGGGGACTTCCAAAAAGAGGGTAATTACTTGGCTGTTGTTTTTCTGATGCATCTGGCATGTTAACTTCACTATCCTACTTTATCTTTTGTCTGGTCTTGAGTTTGAGTTTTGGGAGGTGACTCCACCCATTTAGTTTTCTTTTTATTGTGTGGGTCTGCCTAAAAGGCAGATCTTTCTTCACTGGCCAGCTTTAGTCAGCCATTTTGTTTAAAAAATCACCACTAATCTAAGTGGGCAAATATTGTTTTTGTTCTTGTGGTGGAAGAAAGAAAAAAAGAAAAATTGGGGAAGGTGAAAAATGCGAACAGATGAAAAATAACATTCTAAAAAATAAGTAAATTTCCTCTAAAAATAGAAGTTAAATAAACAAACAATAACAGAGGTGGGAGAAAAAATTAATACAAGAAGAAATTATACAATAATAAAAGAAAAAACTGGTTAAAACAGTAAAAACATTAGATTCGAAATAACTACAGAAAAAGATCAGTGAACTAATTGAACTTTGAGAAAAAATAATTAAACCAAAAAAATTAAAAATTAAAAGAAAAGAAATAAGAAAAAATTAAAAGAAAATGATGTAAAATGAAGAATGAGAAAAGAATAAAAAAGTTTAAACTAAAGACAATAAAATAAAAAGCGGCAAAAAATAAAACAAAATCAGAAGTCTGGGAAAACTAGACATTAACATAAAAAAATTAAATGTTGGCCCAAGACCGAAGAGGTAAAAACAAAAAATCAAATGACTGACCAGAATAAAATAACTTCGTCAAATGTCAAAAACAATTAACAAAAGGGTTTTTATTCAAAAGTTCTTAAAAACTTGTTGAAAGTAAAATAGATAATAAAAAAAAACATGTAAACTATAAATTAAAACACAAATAAAACAAAAACCTGGTAAGACTTTTATGTCAGACCAGAATAAACAAAGATGGCAGCCAAAGCCGACATGAAAACCCAAAAATAAAAATACTGAAATAAAAAAATTCCATAAGTCAATTCAAACACAAAGGAATAAAGGGAAAATGAGTCAAAATAACTTAACAAAAGTATTTCAAGTGTAAAAAGATTTTAGTAGTAGTTGTCCAAATGTTTTAGTTGAAAACAATCAGCAGGTAAATCCACTGGTCTGAAAACGGTCGAAACATGTCAGCAATGAAGTTTAAAAATGATGTGGAAGTTTGGGTATTTACACAAAAGCTTCACGCAAAGTGGGATGTGACACAAGGCCTTTTTTAACGTGGGGCGATTCTGAGCCTGTAGGCTCGAGCAAACATTCTCCATAGACCCTGTATACACCAGTCCAGATGAGACTTCCCTTCAGCATATCCATATCTGGGTTCCTCTCCGCCCAGAGGCAGAGAGGTCAACTAGCAGAACACCAGCACCAAGACACATGACAAGAAACTACCAAGTTATGAGGGAAAAACCTAATCTAATAGCAACAGAACAATAACAGATATAATAGACAAGTGTGTGATTTTTGTCATTTAGATGATGACTTTGGAGGTTGTTGCCTGGCCTTAATTGCAGTCTTACTAAATATCTTATTAATTGTGTGGCAAAGTTTGGTGTACTGGAAATCTCATATCTTAATAAATGGTTTTCAGTACATAAAACTTTACCACACAATTAAGAAGATATTTATTTTTCTTTCATTATTTTGTATCCACTTTTGTTGCCTTACTGTTTGTACTCGCGAAATGCTCTTCTTCTCAATACGAGTATTATCTTTTTTATGCTTATAAGTCGCTGACATTCTTCCATTACTTTTTGTAGCATAATCTTCGGATCCTGTTCCATGATAGTGAGGATTCTTGATCTAATTTCTTTGTCCTTCGGTGTCGTTAGACCCTACACAAAATTAGACACTTGAACATGTCGCTTGACAATTCCTTTAATTTAAATGCCTCACACTGTGCATTAACCATACCTGCATACCTGACAAAATCATCATCCTCTTGTTTTACAGTATTTAGACACTTGTATCGTGTATGAAACAGAATATCTCTTTTATCGAAAATTTTCAGAAAAATTTCTACTGATTCGCTGAATGTAAGTTCTTCTGGCTTCTTTGGGAGGATTAAGTTTGCCTATTTTGTATTTTCTTCTGTTCCCAACTTCTGTAACAATAGAGTGATTTTTTCCTTGTCAGACAATTGTTCGTATTTTTTCGTAAACCTACGAAAATAAGCCGGAAACGTTGAACCACTGTCAGAGTCGTATTTAAATTCAGAGAGTGAATTTGAAATACCTTCAGCAGAAAAAAATCTAGAACCCGGTTCTTTTGTTGTCCTAGATAATACGTCTTCCCAAAGTGATTTATTGTCTTTTGCCTTTTGTTTCAATAACTTTTCAAACCTTGTTGCTGAATAAATTGTTGTTGGAATTGTTGCTGTAAAGTCACTTGTAGCACCTTAGTTAATTTCCGCAGTTTGTTCCATTCTGCCAACGTATCCACAAGAAAAAATCGCTCCTGTGGTGTTGGCCCTTGTTGTTTCGGAGAGGGAGCGTTTTTTGATGCTTTGCCCCTCCTAACCTCTGACCATTCCAAATTGGGGGCCTTTGTTGCCGTTTCCGCTGCTGTTACTGCTGCTACTGATGGTGGTGTTGTTTCTGCTGTGGCTTGCGGTTGTGGTTGTGGTGGTACCTTCTTGCAGAGGCACACCTTTTGACAGGTGCCACACATCCAACAAAATGGTCTTCTCCCTTCTACGACGACGAGCATCCTCTTCTCCCGACACGTCAGAATGTTGGGAATCTCTCCTAAGCTCTGTCGGTTGAGGGTTATTTGTAGAACAATATCTCCAGTGCCAATTCCAGATTTGCTTATGACCGCGGAGACCTCGTTCTCTTCATCAAACTTTGTCGAAAAAGGCCCCCATCCTGTCCTCACTTATGTCTGCCGGCACCTAATGTACAGTCACCCAAGTCTTACGGGTTCCCATGTATTTTGTTTTCATTCTCACTGTTTTTGCTGTGAGAATACTCCCGGCCAACCTTTTGGCCTCCTCCTCATTCACCAAAAGAATGTCCCACAAAGCATTGGATCTTCTTGCCAAGACCCGTGGGGCAACACTCAATGTCTTTTTAGCGCTTTCTCCATGGTTTCCCAACTGACCCCAATTAACTTCCGACTTTTCACATCCGAAGTCAGCAGGGAAATTGTCCGTGTCGTAACGGCGTTTAGCGCCTCTGGGATGTTTAGGAATTCGTTTCCTTTAATTAATTCCTTATACAGTGTAACCCGGATATAAGAGACCCGGATATAAAACAAACCCGGATATAAGATAGATTTTATCTGGTCCCAAATTAGAGCCTGTGTTAATGTATATATAATAGACCAAACCCGGATATAAGATAAACCCGGATATAAGAGACTTCTTCTCTGGTCCCGACAACTCTCTTATATCCGGGTTACGCTGTATTTACTTTTTAAACTGGCGTAATATGCTGCGTCCTTTATAGTCCTTTTTTCTCCTTGCCATGCTGATTCGGGTATTTCTCGGGATTCCGGCGGTGACTTGTCTGCGTCACTCATAGAGTTAACTTTTTTCTTTTTAATTGTGCTTTTTTGTTATAATTTTTTTAAACAAAACAGAGGATGAACAAAAGCGTGTCAACAAAAAGAAAAAATCAAATCAAACTTGGCTTGCCAAAGAGCAAGTCAGAAATAAAATGTGAAAAGAAAAAAACAACCAAGTCAAACGTTCAAAAAGAGTGTGGAGACGATAGAAATTAAACCAAAAATTTACAAACAAAAATAAAAAAAGCAAATACTTTACGTAAAAAGTGGGAAACAGGGGACAAAAATTTAACGCTTGCTTACTAATGACACATGGAGACTTAAAAATTAAAATTAAAATTTGACTGACCAAAAATAAAATAAATAAAAATAAAATTAGGTAACAAACGAAAAAGGTTAAACAGAAAGAAAAGCTTCGATAGTAAAAATGAAAAACTGACACATAGCGTAAATTCTTTGCTACTCGCTGGACAAATTGCCAAAGTAACTCCAATAATTGCCAAAGCAAGTCTACTAATTGATGACTCAAGACCCGAATCTCCAACTGCAGACCTGTATGCAATAGGTGTAGACGATGTACCTCCACATCAGTCTGTATTTATGGCTGACACCAGCCAATCATATTACTGTGAGGGTGAACCCAGGTGTATGCATATTCATTACATCACAAGCCTATCATTATCTCTATAGTAAATGTTCAGATCATCTCTATTCTCTGTTTCCACAAATTCAGATGTTTACAGACAGGAGATGTCCTGTTATTTCTGCAGACTCAAATGATACTCATTTCCTCTATGTTATAAATGTAAGAAGAAATTCCAGTCAGAAAGGCTTTTTCCCAAGAACTGCTACGTTCTGGAGTACTCCTGCATGGCTGCTTCCCAGATCATTACTATCTAATCTTTTCCATGTTTTTTCTTGATTCTCATTCACATTCTACCAGCTCTTCTGCTCATATCATACAGTTCATTCCTCATAAACATTTTATCAGTTATCCTCTACATTGTGTGTCTCTCGAGCCTTGCATTAGGTGAGCTGTTAGTACAAATTCCTTTTCTACAATCTGTATCACTTCACAGATTTCATTTGTCGTAAGCATTTTAGAAGTTATCTTCTACCTTGAGTGGCTCATGAGCCTGGTATTAGGTGACCCTTTAGCACAAATCCACTTTCTACCACTGCTTTCACTCATATCAATCACTTCATTCATCCTTACCATTTTACAAATCCCTCTCTACCGTGTGTTGCTCTCAAGCCTTGTATTAGGTGAGCCTTTAGTTCAAAATAAAAAAGACTAACAATCACAGAACAGCAGATGCTAGTATGTACTTATTTCTCATCTAGTTCTGTTTTTAGCTAAAAAGAATCTTTTTTTTTTTCTTCAAAATAAAAAAAGAATCAAATAAGCCAGACTAATTAAATATCATAGATTAAATTCTATCCTTTTTGAATACAGACACAAGTTGTACAAGTTTTGAACAGGGTCTGTTAACCGTTTGTACTTACTCTACCTAATCTGTTTAGGCTTCTACTAGTAATTCTTGAGATAGTCTTTATAAGTTCAATTGCTGGGTTAGCTTGTATTTTCTGCATATCTGTATTTACTGATGTGTGTGTTCCAGATGGAGGTGGTTGTCAGTAAGTAACAGTTTGTGGGTGATTGATTAGATTCTTCAGTCATTCTATGTAACTGCCACGTTGCTGAGTCAAAGCTAAGAAAAAAAAAAGAAAAATGGGGTTAGAAAAACAACGTAAGACAATTTGACAAATGAACTGCTACAAGTGTTAGGAATTGCAAAAAGACTCGAGAAATAGACAGTGGAACACTGAGGAGAATGGCATCAAAATGCTGATGGGGAAAGGAGCTGTCAGAAAAGGCAAATCAAGAGAGTTGGAGAAAACTTTATAACTGAGTAGCTTGGTTAGGTGGTGACAAAAAAAAACGAAGACAGAGTATAAATTAAAGTCGAGACAGAGAAAATTTAGATATCACTAAATTTTACCATTTTTTTCTGTTTCTTTTTTTTAAAACCTAGCCAGGGAAAGGAAGCATATAATGAATACATGCAAAAATACGATGCAATGCCAGTGACAGCATCTCCTACTTTTATTCAGGGGTTGATTGATCAATGTTTTCTACAATGTTCTATCCTTTGGAGCTCTAGGTAGTGCTTGTCCCCTTTCTATCTTCGCAGTCCTACTTCTGCTGTCCATTTACACAAGCTCTTTATATATGTTACCTGCTGTTTACCTTTGCTCCTCTTGCTTTCAATCTGTCCTGTAAGTGTCAAATTCTCCAAGCCCTTTTCCTCATTATGCATCCTAGAAATTTCAACTGTCTCTTTCTGATCCTAAGCAAAAGTATCCTTTTTTTTAATGATTTCACCTAAGTAAGGCAATAAAGCCACAAAGATGCAAGAAGTTACTGATTATAAGAGAATATGCTAGAAAATAACACTATTAATGAGAGAGAAAAATAAAAGAACAATAATTAAGAGGACAGAAAATAACAATTGACATTGATCCTCAAAAATTTAAATGCAACGTTAAATAAAAAGCTGAAGAGAGTACAAGTCATGTTCAAATTTTTGATCATGCCAGATTCTTACTATTTTCATTAAAACTTGAACTAAAATGAGAATTTAAAGAGTCTTCTGAGCTAGTGATTAGATTATGTTGACATATAAAATTGTAATTTTATATGTCAAGTCCATTCAGGATGTGGCAATCATGGCTCTCCATAATTTCTAAGCTTTTTTTGCTTCTGACCCATTGCCATCCATTCAAACAAATTACTCATGCAAGTTACTCACTGTTTCAGCTTGTGCCTCCTGACTTCACTGCATCCTATGAGTATAACCTCTCTTTCTTCATTATCAGCTCTGGTGAGATTTGAACACAGGTCTCATTGTTGTAAAGCGAATGTTCTAACCACTTGGTCACATGCTCATGTTGGGTCAAACTATTACAGAAGAGACAAAATTCAAGATCAAGTATCAATCTTTACTGCTGATGATAAAGATCAAGTATATTCCAAGAAGAGAATAATCATGCCACAAAGAAAATTCTTTGAAAAATAATTAGTGCACTGTAGTAATGTTCATGCCAGTGGGGAGGGCAGGAGACATGAGAGAAATAATTGCGTCCAATTGGCATTTGTATTAGAAAATGAATATAAAATAAAGTATTTTAAAACTCAATGATGACTTTAAAAACTTTTAAACTTAAATAAAAGCAAACTAAATGTAATCATTAACTAGCAAAGTGTATTTACCTGTGGAAGTAATGTATATTTACCTTGTTGTCTGCTGTTGCCTTTAATATTCCTGTCATGAAGCTGTGCAATTTGTGAGAGTATGGTAATATTGCTGGAAACATTCTTGGAAGTTGTTTTCTAGAAGAGTTTTGAGTACTGTTGTCAGTTGTTGTTGGATGTCAAGGATATCAGCAAATCAGTCATTTTAGGGCATTTTTCAATTTTAGAAATAGTCCCAAATGGCAGTGATCTAGGTTTTCTTAATAAAAGGATAACCCATATTTGTAATGGATTTTTTAATTACAAAACTTACAATCTTCTTTACATGAATTTTCTCCTTTGGAATCTGCTGCACTATTTTTTTGCTCATATACTCTTTTTCAATTTCACACTTAATCTTTGGTCTAAACACAAGTTTTGCACTTTGTTCACATTTGCATCTATTCTTTATAATTTTACTGCCCACTTCTTGAAGAATCAATCTGTGCAACATTTTGCTCTTTCTTGAACAATTTTTACTACTCAGAATCAAGAGATTATTTTACCATAGGTCGTTTTTTAATAGAGCTGACTTTTCACTAAGAATTTTCCAATATTTACACAAAATTTATGTTAATCCACTGCTCCGGATTCCTTTCATTCAATTTCTGCCAAGAGTATGACATGAGCATGTGCAAATTCCTCTACTGCTCAGTAACAAATGCCTCATCTGATCTGTATTTAAAAAAAAGCAGAAGTTGGAATATGCCAGGATATGCTTAGAAATAAAGGTTATGACAAGCTGCAAACATTCTGGGACTTAAACTGTTAGATGTCGTACATACAGTGTAACCCGGATATAAGAGAGATTTTCTCTGGTCCCAAATTAGAGCCATACTTACCTAAACAAAATAGACCAAACACGGATATAAGATAAACCCGGATATAAGAGACTTCTTCTCCGGTCCCAACAACTCTCTTATATCCGGGTTACACTGTATTTATTTTTGACAAAAATATTCATGGGGGCTAAAAATTAACAGATATCAAAGAAAAATTAATTGGCCCTCTTACACTTTTGCCACCCCCATGTTTTTCCTGCGACTATTTTATTTCTCTGATTACTTTTTCCTGTTCATCATGTTCAGAACATCAAGAACGCATTTTAAAACTTTTTGCTGTATTTCTTTATCATTGTAAAGGTAAGATCATAATTCACCACATAAATATTTTCACAACAGGTAAAGTTTCATGGCAGTAGGATACGTAAAAATATCATCATCCTTCATGATGTAGACAATGATGCCTCTCCACATCTTCCTGTTCTTTGTAGCTCTAAGCAACACTTGACTTTTTACTATCCCTGCATGATTCTAACCTGACATCAGTTCACACAAAATTATTAATAATAAAGCTTGGGCTGTTGCTTTGAACATCGCAAAAGCATTTGACATGATAGTCTTCTTCACAAGTTAAAAAGTTACGGTATTTCAGGTTGAATTTTGAACCTGATTCAAATTGTGAAATGAAAGTTGTCCCAAATGGTCACTCTTCTAGGTCTTTCTTTCTGCAGATATGCAGGTGTCCCCCAGGGCTCTAAACTTGGGGTCCTATGCTGTCCCTAATTTTCATCAACAACATTCCCTGGTGGCATTAGTTCTCAACTCAGTATCTTTGTTGAGGATACATCGATATATTCCTGTCTTAATAGTAAGGTAGATGATCTCAAAAATGACCTACAAACTACTGTCAACTGGTGTGGGGGGAATGGCTTGCTAATGCTTCCAAAACAAAACTGCTATCTACTAATCATCTGCCTTCCATCAACATGACTGAAGATGGACTCATTTCACCTTCTCTGGTTAACATTTCCTGCTGACATGAAGTGGAAAGTTTATATTGAATCACTTACTTGGCCTACTTCTAGGAAAATGTTTCACTTTTTTGTACTAGACAATTTTTCTCTCCAGAATCTATATTCCATATTTATAAATCTACCATTCATCCATTCATTGAATATTGCTGCCACATCTGGTCTGATGCTCCTGCTAAATATTAAGAAATTCTTCATAAAATCCAGAGCAGAATATGCAATGTTATTTGTCCTGAACTGTCATCTTGGCTTCAGTCACTTTCCCACCACTGTCATGTAGCTTTCTTGTTGCCTTTTTTTATAAATACTTAAATAATGGTAATTGTCCAGACAAACTCTCCTCTGTGGTACTTAAACTTTATGCATTTAAGTGCAGTACTAGATTGGGAGTAATATCTCCTCATTTTACTCTTGAAATGGCTAGATGTAGCTTGTAAATTCTATGCTACAGTTTCTTCTATCACACTTCTTGCTTGTGGAATTCTCCCCTGCCTTTTAGTTTCCCAGTCAACTTTGCTCTTCAAAATGTAAATACAATGTCAATTGTTATCTTCTGCCTTCTTAATTCTTGTTCTTTTATTATTCTCTCTCCTTAATAGTATTTTTCTTTTTTTTCTCTCATACTCTCTGGTACTCAGAAATCCATTGCATCATGGGAAATAATTTTTTTTAAATTAAAAAAGGTACTCACTTTTTCCCTCTACCTCTCCTTCCCATACTCTGTGAGTATTAAATTTCTAAGGTGTCTTTCTTCATAATGTGTCTCATGTAATTTCAACTGTCTCTTTCTGATTTTCTGAAAATATTGTCAACCATGTCAACACAGTATTTTCCTGTTGTCTTTTCTAATCACAAATGTTCATCACTGTTCATCTTGAGGTTCTTGATAAAATCCAAAGACAGATATACAATGTGATAAGTTCTTAACTGGCATCTTGACACCAGTCACTTTCTCACAGATATGATGTGTCTTCCCTCTGTCTTTTCTACAAATATTTTCAGGGCAACTGCTTTGACGATCTATTTTCACGGGTATCTCAACTGCATAAATTTAAGCATGCTACTCAGTTGGCATTTTGGTCCCACCCTCTCACTGTTGAAACAGTTAAATGTAACTGCCTTTTCTACTTGACCATCTTCTTCTCTCACACTTCCCGACAGTGGAACTCCCTTCCTCTTACTTGCTTCCCTGATAGCTATAATCTTAAAATATTCAAATGTAATATCAATCAATATCTTCTAATGCTTTGATCTTTATCCCCATCCCTCTATTTATCCTTTCCTCAAACACCCCTCTTTACTCTCACTCTCTGTAACTCCTTGCAAGCTAGTGGCACTCCTGCCTTGCTTGGAGGGAAATGCTTAAAAAAGAAATTACTGAAAAGATTTTGTAAGACCTAATTCAGTATATATAATCTTTCAATCTACTTAAAATGTCAACAATTAAAGAAGTAATGTAAGTGTGACTTTGAGAGTAAAAACAAAAACTGACAGAAATTAAAAAGAACAAATATTTAGAAAAAAGATAGATAAAAATTAATATACAGTGTAACCCGGATATAAGAGAGATTTTCTCTGGTCCCAAATTAGAGCCTGTGTTAATGTATATATAATAGACCAAACCCGGATATAAGAGACTTATTCTCCGGTCCCGGCAACTCTCTTATATCCGGGTTACACTGTACTGGAAAATGTGATGACTGTGAGTGGTTACGAGAAACCTAATTTCCTAAAGAATTGTTTTAAGATGAAGTTTTTATAAATTTCAACCAGCAGTGCAGATTACTTGGTCAGTGAATGCCGAAAGTTTCCTAGTAAATAAATGGCTGTTATTACCATTAACATATAGAGGGTGTAATCATGGAGATATGCTATGTGCCATGATAAGGTTAAGATGACAGCTCACAGATACATTATTTTTTTGAAGAAACACAGAGATCTGGGATTCAAGAAGCCAAGCTCTTTTAGAAAGAAGAGGATTTTTATAAGATTATGTTCCATCACATTCAGCAAAGAAATTTAAAGAAGAACCAAATTTTATTCAGATCTCCATCAGTTTTTGAGACAATTGTTTGATGAAGTGGCTGGAAAGCTTATGGGACATTACATTAAGGAAGACAGGTTATCATTGTAGATGCAGATAGGAGAGAATGAGGAAAGAATGTAATTATATATGTATAGTAGTTACAAGAGTTTTGCATTTAAATATAAGAGCCACCACTTGACCACATGGTTAATTAAGTTATGTTGGTTTTCAAATAGCTAAGATGGGTTAGCCATCTAAGTTTGCTAGATAGTTATGTAAATGTTGTATTTCATCTCTGGGTATGTTACAATTACTGCCGTATTGGAGAGTGGACAAAATTAATTTATCAACTCTGATCTTGGTTGATTTTCTATCTGTTTATAATAAATTTATAGATCCACTTTGGAGAAGGTGTGCTCTACTTCTCATTAGTTCACAGCCTATATCCTGCTGGTTAATTGTTCAAACTATGGCTTTGTTTATTATTCATCTATTTTTGGAGAGTTTGAAATTTTGATCTTCTTATTTATTTTTGTTTATTTATTTATTTCTCTATCACCACAAAATCTTACAAGATTATTAATCTTATACAATATGCTGTTAGAAACTAATGCTATCCCCTCAACTCTATCAACTAGAACAGTGATTTAGAAGACAATGTTATCTTTTGATGATTTACAGAGATTCTCAAACGTTCATTAGTTTTAGAAAAATTTGAAATCAAAATGGTGGCATTGATTTTATTTGCTTATTTTTGTATTGTTCGTACATTAAGCTTTTCTTTTCTTAACAATGAATAGAATTATGTTTGCAAGATTAACTAAGACAAGAAGTTAGTTGTCTGGGGCATTGTTTATGTTTATGCAAAAAGTTGATCATTGTTTTATAACACCAACTCCTTCCAAACTTTACAGTTGTTGAAGAATCCCCACTTGCAGTCAAAGGAAAGAAAAAAAGAGTGCAAAAGTTTAAAATCATTTTAATCTCCAAGTGTCACATTGTCACAGGTCAGTCTAAACACAGATATTTCCTTGAGCTGTTACTCTGTGAATAGATAACTAAACCAACAGTTCTAAATCTGTTTGCTTTGTTCTTTCGTCGTTTGCCTAGAACAGTATTAATAACTAACCTCTGTCTCGATCTGCACATATCCAACATGACATTTCTCTACAATCTAATGCTGAACTGCTTTAGATTTGTCTGTCATTTTTACATATCATTTTGTATTGTCAATCATTTTTTTATTTGTCTGTCATTTTTGTCATTTTCTTTTTATTTACATTATTTTGGAACTAATGTCCTTATCTTTGTTGTAATTATCCCAGTGTTTCAGCTTTTGTGCTTTCTGATGGGCATAATAGCCAAAACATTATTTTTAATAACAACTGTATCTGTTTATATTTCTGAGATGAGTTATTATGTACACTATTTACATTATTCGGACTATTGTCCTCATCTTTTTCACCATATTTATTACAACGTTTTGGCCATTGTATGCCCCAGCCTTCTTCAGGTGGTTGGAATGCCAACATTCACCAGACAGTACCTCAATTTTAACACCCACTATCCATACAGCGTAAAGAAAGGGATCATCCGTTGTTTACAACATCGAGCAAAAGTCATAAGTGGTGACCCAGAGACATTAGATAAAGAATTGGTCAGTATAAGTAGTACTCTACAATGTAACAACTACACTGGGTACATGGAATCAGCCCCCAAAAAACTGGGATAGGCGGGTACAAGAGTAGGACAACAACACTCAGAAAACAGTCTGCCTGCTTTTGTGAAGGCATTATCAAAGAAAATACAAAGGATCTGCGTTGCATATAACATCAGGACAACCTTCAAAAGCTTGAAGTCAGACCCCCCCCATAGAAGAGAACATGAATAAAAACTGTGTGTACGCTATCCCGTGCAGCTGCGGAAAGAAATATAAAGGGGAGACAGGCCGCCCCCTTAAGGTAAGGCTTCAAGAACACCAGAAAGCTGTAACACGAGGGGAAGTGGAAAAATCAGGCGTGTCTGACCACATATGGAGAGAGAAGGGAAATCACTGCCCTCTGTGGGATCAGGTTGAGATCATAGACAGAGGCAAAGCAAAGCAACTATAATAGTAAAATAAAATTAAAGCACATAGAAACAGTGTATAGGAAAATAATCAAATGGTTTTTGCCTTCTGACTTCAAGGCAAGAAAAAATGTCTAGGTAAGAACAAGTATTGTCCATTTTTATTGACTGAGAAGAAATCCCAGTATGCCTCTGTAGAGGTGGATGGGTTTTTAGCATTCATTTCCAGTTGGAACAAACACCTACTCTAGAATCTTAACCTCATAATATTCTTAAAAGATAAACCGAATTTGTGAGGCATAAAGTAATTTATAGTAGAGGTGTTAAGGTATTTGTGAGAAATATAGGAATTCCCATGTTTGAAGGTCTGTGGCTGGATAGTCCTCATTTCTGAGTTCACCCATCTGACAAGGCAGCTAGCCAATCCCTATTACAGACACCTGCTCAACACACAAAGTCCACCTGTGATTTATACCGCAAATAAACTGAACACATAATCTGGCATGATCAATTTTTTGAACAAGTCCAGAATGTGAGGGCTTCACTCACGTTATAGCATCAGAAGTTAGCCATGTGTTCAGAGAGATAAAAAGATATTTGAAAGGAAATAAAACATACACAAATAACAGGGAAAGCATGTTGAATTGTACATTAATTTTATACAATTTATTGAAATTTTTGTGTGTATTGGTATGTGTATATTTAGGTTACAATTGTTTTATGGTACATGTGATAAAAGGGAGAAATTACTCAGTGTTATTACACATCATATCACAGAACGAATTCAGACATGTGTTGCCTGTACCAAGGTTCAAGGTGAAGAGGTTGAATTTAACATCTTTTGGCGGGATGTTTGGTATTTCTGGCTAGAAAAGTTTTTGTTGTATGCTGGGAGTATTTTTATTATTTGATTTATTTTAAACAAAGTTTAAGTTTTAATATTGTTTTATTTTTAATTTTCATCATTATTATTTTATTTACTTACTTATTTATTTATTTATTTATTTATTTATTATTATTATTATTATTATTATTATTATTATTATTATTATTATTATTATTATTATTATTATTATTATTATTATTATTATTATTATTATTATTATTATTATTATTATTATTATTATTATTATTATTATTATTATTATTATTATTATTATTATTATGATGATGATGATGATGATGATGATGATGATGATGATGATGATGATGATGATGATAATGATAATAATAATAATAATAATAATAATAATAATAATAATCCTCCTCCTCCTCCTCCTCGCAACAGCCATGATGACTTGTGACATTATGCAAGTATCAATGGTTTCTGAATAGTTCTGTGTAAGCAATTTCACTCACAAGACTTGGGTTAACTTGTGGTATGGTTTTTAAGCATTTAATAAAGGTGCCACATACTGGGATGACCTCCCCAGGGCTATATTGTGAAGAAGTATAAATTAATACAACCATTTTTAAAAAAAACTTTTTGTTACAGAAACCTGACAATATTATTCTTCTATATACTTATGTATTGCCCAGCACAGAAATTGAACTCACACCCAACAGCTAATAGTAACTAATGTCATTGTTGGATTGGCATATATCACCTGTTCTTTATAATGGGTTCTGCCATAGAGCTCAATATAAGCACAAGGTATTTCTTCCAAAGAATGTACATTCATTTGCCTGGTTTATCCATGCCTGACCACTTCAACAACCTCCCTGACAAACTGACCATGGTGAGATTCAAACTCAGGTCTTATGGCCAGAAAGCCATCGTTACTAACCACTTGCCTGCATAACTGAAGGTACATGCAAATATTTTGATGCATAAAATAGGATAATGAATGAAATTGCCAATGTTAATATTACTGATTTTGCCTTCACAAGTATTAAAATTATTGCAGAATTATAAAGAATTGTGAAGATGTACCCATATATCATGGATATAAAATTACCAAAATGAAAGTCAGTGGGCAAAAGAGTAATAAAACTGTTCCAAATGTTAGCTGGTTAATGCCAGTCTTATTACACACTCAATATCATTGAGAAAGACCCACATCTAATTTTCCTTGCTGACTACTTCAAGTCGATTTTTTATATGCTTTTGTGTTTGGCGCAACTTCTTGACAGGAAATAAGAAGAGAGAGTGATGCCTTGTAATAGAATTTTATGTGAATGCCTCAACACTTCACCCAGTAAAAGAGGTTTAAAGTTACAGGAGGGGGGAAAAACAAGTCATAACTTAGTTAATATATTTACATCTATGGAATTTTAATCTAAAATGAAACTTCGTAAAATTTCCAAGCTTTAGTTAAAAGAAATAATATTTTAGAATCTAAAACGTTGATTCTTCATAAAGAGAACATAAAAGCATGTCACGTTATATAACTTAACATAAAAAAAGATGTCAGATACTTGAAACATGATTATGAGTTTGTCTGTCACTTGAACGAAATAGGAAATAAAAAATATAGGTCCATATATATATATATATATAGATACTGCATTTTTCATATGAATCTTAAACTAAACCTTTTAACTCTGCTGTGAGTTTTGACATTCAAAATAACTTTGCAAAAAAAAAAAAGAAGAAATTGAATGCTTTAAAACAAAAATTATTTTTAGGGGTTTCAAATAAGGAACAGCTAACATAGAGCATAGAGTAAATGCATTCTTATAAAATAAAAGGTTATTTAAAAGACGTGTTTCAATATATCATCTAATATAACTCACAGAGACATACAGGCTGATTTCCTTGACGAAAAACATAAAAAAAACAAAAAAATGAAAGGTGAACTTTCAACAAAGGGAAATAAGCAAGAGGCAATTTGCCGGTTTGTTCAACTTCAAGAAAATAATGAATATAAAAATAGATTTGAAAGCACTTTGATGTATTAGATTGGAAGTTGAGCTAGCTAGAGATACAGAACTGACAGGAAAGTGAATTGGTTTGAAAAGCAGGGAGAAATATCTGTTAACATCTGACAAATAAGTTTATTCAATTTACAGGAATTTGTTTTGTTTTTTAATCATATCACCCCATGCAAGGCAGTAAAGCCACTAAGACACAAGGGGTTTCAAGACATTAGTTATTGATTTTTATTGCATCTAAATTTTTGAAGATGAAAGTTGGTTGGAAAGCATAATCAGAAGAGATTTCCACAATTGAGAAGTGTGAGAAAAGAAACTGTTAATTTAGAACTCACAGTTACATCTAGGCAATGTAGTACTTTGCTTTAAATTCATAAAATCTAGGTACCATAGTGAAGAGTAATATTTATATGGAATAATACAAAAATGTGGCACAAGGCCAAAGATGGGGTAAGGGAAGTTTGGTCTTATCTCAAACTTAGCTAGCCACGATGATTGACCCAAACATACCACAATATTACTTACACCAAAACAACACATTCTTACTGTCCATTATTATTACAGTCAACATAATACCCCAAAGTCTCTATGTAGTCCTAACTAGTTTCCATATGGACAATTTGTCTAGTGGAGGTGGGAGTATAAAAAAATAACAACATTTAAAAAAAAAATCCCAATGTCTATTTACAAAGTGAGGAAATCATATGATCAATATTTATAGAAAACTATTTTATTGTCAGTTTTAAAAGAACAAAAATAACTTTTTTATCAACATATTTTTCTAGAATTTTGAGTTGTCTTCTCTTTAAACTTCTTGCAAATGCTATATATTTTTACTGACGGATTATGAAAGCTAATATAAAAATTAATGCTGTGTTATTTACTCACTAATAAGCTTTACTGTAGCCAATGTTATCAGCAAAACCATAAGTCATTTTTTACTGATTTCTCTTTGATTTTTTTTCACTATGAGAAGTTTATTATTTGTAAGGTTAGTGCCAGATTTTAGTGAAAATTTGAGGCATTTCTATTGAACAAGAATGACACGAAACCAGATTTAGCTTAATTTCTGTCATGAGGAGTTATCATTATTTACCTGATTTACATCTGTACTAATATCTTTATCTTTCTTATCATCATAATGTTTCAACCATTGTGTCCTCTGGACTTCATCACGTCGATCTGGGTAACCTTCAGGGAATTTCAAGAAGAAGGCTTTATTTAATATAGAGATTGTTCTCATGTTTCTGTCCATGTCTTGGGCTATCTTATTTTCTTCTTTTTATCAATGTTTGCTTATTGTTTTACGGTTTGAAGTTCTAGTTTCAAGATTGTCTCATGGAATAATGGCTTAGGTATTAAAAGCATTGGTTTCTTAATTTGCTGGTATAGTAACTGTTAGTACAATTCTTTGACCAGGTAGTACTGACTCATTGGAAACTTGGCAAACATTAACTGAACAGTGTTAAAAAGAATAAGATGAAACATCCCTAGACATGAAGAACAAAATGAAAACAATCTACTATAGTAGATTAAATAAAGTGTTAAGTTACCTAGTTGAACAGACACCTGAAGAATGTCAGAGAGCACAATGGCTGAAATGTCAACAACAAAGATAAGGATGCTAGTCTAAATTTAAATAATTTAAGTAAGATTTATTTTACTAATCTTACTTACAGTTGTGCATGTGGTGTAATAGATAGGGGCTGAGATGAGGAATTGGAGAGCTGAGTTCAAATTCCACTTGGGATTGTTACATTCAATTATATGCAAATGCTCTTGGGCAAGTTATGAATCCATCTTCACCTCCAGCTATGGATTAAATAGTAGGATTTGTATCTGAAAAAATCATTGTTATTATCAAAAATCTTTAAAACATTGACTTGTAAAAAAATAAATTTATACTTACAATCCAAATTATGTTTCAGTTTTAAATAACCTACAAAGGGTTGATAAGCAATAAAAAAAAATTAATAAATTGATCAAACTTGCAGGATAGCAGTGGAAAGATTGCTTTCTCTTTTGACATGGTCATACCATTTCAACTTCCTCTTCTTTATGATGGTTATGAGGTCATTCCATTGAGCATGTGTCTGATGGTATTTCACACTAATAAATGGGATATACTATAAAGTGAAGGCCAGATCCAAATCAGGTATGCCGCCAATATATAGACTCAAACCTAAGTCCTCTTGCCAATGTATAGTCAACCTTTGATCTTTTTGGTGCTAGTACTGCATGTCAAATAAATATCTTTGTATTTCTCATAATAATTGTTATATAAATAGGATATACTATAAAGTGAAGGCCAGATACAAATCAAGTATGCCGCCAATATATAGACTCAACCCTAAGTCTTCTTGCCAATGTATAGTCAACCTTTGATCTTTTTGGTGCTAGTATTGCATGTCAAATAAATATCTTTGTATTTATCATTATAATTGTTATATAAATGGGATATACTGAAGTGAAGCCAAGATACAATTCAGGTACAATGTGTGTGTGTGTGTGTGTGTGTGAGTGCTGCCTATTATGGTTCAGATGTGCCACTGTCACCCTCTGGTTTCACACTTTTTTTTTCACCGAACACTCTGGATCTTTCTGCTGCCCCAAGGGTGGTACTATCCTCTTTGGAAATTATTGATATATGAGATGAATAGGATAGTTCATTTCTAATGCTTGGATTTTTCACTGATATTCTGATCTTATATGTCTTAAAAAAGATCTTTTAAAATAATTAAAGTAGATCACTCTTATATACACAAAAACAGGAATATATAAATAATATATCTAGAGTGATTGAGAGAGAGAACTGTGATTTTTGAAGGATTTTTAAGCTTTTGTTCAGTCGTACTGTATTGTCATATACAGGAATCCCTTGATTAATGCATTTTTGATTAAATTTTTATATACCCAATTTTCAATTTGTTCGTACATAATCCTCAATTAGTGTAGTAAAACATTCTTCAGTTAACTATAGTAAGTGGAAATTGATTTCTTTTTTATAGTTACTGATGTACACATTAGCCACACTAATCAAGGGATTATGGTATTTACCCAAGACATCCCTATAAGGCATTATGTTGCACAAGGCCGTTTTTTTAAATTCCAAGCCCGTAGACCTCATATACATGGGGTCAGGTAGCTGTCTACCTCCTCAGATGAGAGACTGCCCTTTGGCATAGTCTCATCTGGGTTTCTCACTGCCCGGAGACAGAGAGATCAGCAAGCAGAGCACCAGCAAACACAGAGATTTTGCTATTACTGTACTGCTTTCGGTTTTATTGTACTTGATTCTCAATCATTGAATCTTGTGGTTCTGCTTCAGACAATAGCATTATATCTCACTGAAATTAACTGCTCAATACCATTTCACCAAAATTTACAAAATCGGAGTGAATGATATTCCTGTCCACTCAGTGACATTTTCAGACAATTTTTCCCCTCTGTCTACCTCTTTTGCATAAGGATGTTGGATGGCAAATCCTAAAACTAGAGCTTCAAGCCATTAAACAATAAGCAAACATTGATAAAAAAAAAAAAAAGAAAATAAGATATCCCAAGACATGGACAGAAATATGAGAACAATCTGCCCACAGATATGAAATAAACCATTTTGGTTCTTCGGATGTAGCCATACCATTCAACTTTGTTTACTTGACAATCTTTATAAAGTCTTCTACTGAGCCTGTTTCTTGTCTGATGGTATTATGTACTACACCACTTGTGATGCGGTCCACATAGGATATTTTTAACCAATCTTAATGCAAAATATCACTTTTCATCATAGTGTGACACTTTTCCAATCAGTGGGTATTTCAAGAAATTTGGTCAAAGGCGTGATCATCTCTCAAAAATTCAAAACAAATCAATCAATCACTGAATCACAGGTAAAAATAAGGTATTTTACGAATAGCTTTTAAATCTAAGGAAGGTAACTTCAAATTCTATCAGATAGATTTGACCTTCAGAAAAGCTTATGTATGTTTACAGGAGAAAAGCTAAGAGGCGTATTTGATAGGAACCAAAATAAAAGTCACAAGATTTCTCATTTCTCATTTAGTTTTTGGAATCTAGGTAAATCTATTGATTACTTACAAAATTTTAAAAATACACATCAATGAAAAATATGATTGAATCGGGAAGGAAAAATATTCCTGAGTTAAAACATACATATTCTTTTTAGGCTAGAGTAAAAAAAATTCCCAGAGTAAATATGGATTATGTAAAAATTTCAACCTTCACCTCTTAATCACTTGGAATAATATTAAAAATATCCTCTTTTATTTCTAAGCTGAATAAAGAGAATATATGGATTCTGATTTTATATACATATATATTTTTTTATTTTTCAAAGTTTATAGCTTAAAAGTTATAAGCAGAGTTATTGTTTTTTATTCAGACAGACATTTTGCCAAAACCCGATTCTCTTTTTGGCTTCTGATCCAACAATTTCAGATTTTTATGGAAATTGGAAAATTGATGACTTGGTAAAATTTATATTTGGAAATTAATGGCTCAAATCTTATACAAATATGCCATGATTTATATCAGTTAGTTGTTTGGAATAAAAAAAAAACACTTATTTTATTTGTTGCTTTTATTTTTACCAGAATATTTTAGCTGATTTATTTTGAAAACTTTTTTTAGGTGTACAATCTGTAAGGAAAGAGAGTACTTTCTTTTGTGGTTTTTGGTTTGACAGAAAAATGTGGGTGACCAGAAATTAATATTTTTAATACACTGACCTACTTCACAGCAACATGAGCTCCACAGATAACACCACTCTTTGTTCAGATTAATATAGGTGAATCTATATTATACATAGGAGTATTTTTCAATTCTCTATCTTTGGAATAAAGGAAACAATGCCATGCAAAAGAATTGGAATTATAATGACTCCAGAATTGGAATGAAAGCAGTGATGGCACGTATTCTGAATCTACCATAAAAATTCAGAATTTGGAAATACTAAACAATTGATAGGATAGGTGATATTGAAACTGAACATAGAATAGGCTGTGCTAGGAGGAATTATGTCCAAAAACACAAAATGCTTAAAAACGAAAATATTAACCAAAGAATTTGAGTCATGTTTTAAAATACCCTCGTCAGATTGAGAGCATCATAAGGAGGCTTACGATCACATCATATTGAAATACCTGTTCCTGTAAAAGCAATGGTTAAGCAATATTGAGCTTGATCAATGGGTGGGTGACCACTTCGGAATGCCAGTTGCTGTAAGCTTGGATGCATAGGTGACATAATGGTTAATGGTTTGGAATTATTAATCAGAGAATGAGTTCCAATTTTAGTTGGGTTTGTTATAATCACTTCCGCACAAGTACTCTTCGGAAAGGTATGAATCTATCTCATCTTCCCCACCTATGGGTTAATTAACAGGACTTGTATTACTAAATCATTATTATTTTTAAAAATTTCTTAAAATCTCAAAATATTTTCTGGCTTTAAATAACCTATAAAGGGTTGATAAGACATAGAAAATAAAAAAAATCAATTTCATATAGATGTCATATATGACAAACTAATTCAGAAATGTATAAACTATCATTTGCATACAATCATGGTCGCAAAACAGTCATTAAAAATATCTTCATCCTCTCTGTCTTAAAGAAGATAATTCATCATCAAACCCTTTAGATGACTGCTACAGAATAATAAATAAAGAACTTAACCAAATGATGAAAAACATGGTCAAAAAACTTACATACTACAGGAAAATCTTCTTAGAAAAAAAGAAAAGTGTACTGAACTGTCATGTGATACCTGTCCCTATATATGGCAGTGAATGATGGACAATATCCTCAAAAGCAAAGAGACTGGAAGCAACAGAAATGTGATTCTACAGAAGGATACTGTGGATGAGATGGACCAAATATGTGAGCAACGATGAAGTTCTAGAAAAAATGGAAAGCAAAAGCATACTTAACATCAAAAACAGACGCTTGAAAAATTCCAAGTTTTTGTTCTCCTGGCCTAGAGGATAAAAGTGCTGGTTGATTGATCCAAAACTAACTTGACCCAGAGAGTTGTGAATTCAATCACTGACCACAGTAGAGCGAACAAAATCTTGGAGTATTGAAGCATCAGGGTAATTAACTAAAACAGAGATATCCAAAGTCATAGCACATGAAATTAGAACAATTTACCCTTGCGAATTAAGTAAATAGTTCAGTTCTAAATTTAAAAAAAAAAATATCACCCGAGGAAGCAGGAAGCATACAACGGTGGAAACATTGTGAATATTGCAATAAAGATGAGGCAACAGTCTGAACGATGTAAATAGTGTAAAAAAAAAATACTTTTGAACTGTTATGTAATATCAGTCTTTCTATATGGCAGTGACTGCAGGACAATTTCCTCACAGATAAGATTCAGTCAACATAGATGTTATTCTACAGAAGGATACTGAGAATACCATGGACAGAGTAGGTGAACAATGAGGAAATTTTAAGGAAACTGAAAACAAAAAGGACTCTTACACATACAAATTAAATTTCCAGGGTACATAATGAGGAAAGAAGTCTTGAAGAATTTGACACTCACAGGGCACATTGAGGGGGAGAAGGAAACAGTGAATAAGCTATCTAATGAGTTTGTATAAATGGATTAAGGACAGTGAATAAAGCGTATAGTAAAAAGACAAACATTTTAAGAGCTACAAAGAAGAGGAAGTTTGGGAGAGCCATGATCGCACATATAATGAAGGGAAACAGCACATAAAAGAAGAATCTACTACAATAAACTTGTTCTGAAAAAGATTATTTATATTTTATTTGTGAATAAAAAATATTATACCTTCACTCAAAAAGTTACTCTTAAAGAAAACATAAAAAAGAATTGACTAACTGAAATCCACTCTAACTTTGGTTTTATAATACAGAGAGTATCACGATATAGACAAAGAGAGGATCATGGGTAGAAACTTTCATGGATACATATGCATATCCGATTTCATGAAGAAGTTGATTTTCTTGTAGTGCAAGACCAGCTGACTCATAAGTAGTTCAGATTCTTTGGCAAGATCAAATGTTATTCATCCGCCAACCAGCGGATTGATCCTATACCAAGGACATTTCTCTTTGAATCTTTTTATTGTGTTCAAATCACAGCTAGAATCTTTGCAGATCTTCTCTGCCCCGAGCATTCAGCGAGACATGTTATAGAAATTTTAAGAATTCCTTGATTGGTTGCCTCCATATGAGTTATTGGTATATAGACATTTTTAGTTTTTACTTCATTACTCTGCTCTCTCAGAGAGAGAACTTGTTTTATGTGGTTTATATTGATGTGTTTGGATGCATATAAGATATATATATATATATATATATATATATATATATATATATATATATATAACAAAGATGTCAACTTAATACATTTTATTTTAATCATTCCACCCCAAGCAAGGTGTGAATGCCATGAGTGTGCAGGGGGTTATGAGGTGTGAAAGTGAAAGAGAAAACTGAGAATAGGGCGGATTGAGGAAAGGATAAAAGATAAATTGGATTCAAGAAGACAGAAGATAGTGAATGATGTTGCATACCTGAAAATTGTACTTATTATGGAAGTGAGTTCCACAGGTAGAAAGTGCAAGAAAACAAACTTTTGGAGTAGAAGTTGTGGATACATTTAGCTATTTCAACAGCAAAAGGGTGGCACTATCTAGTAGCACACTTAAATTCATGTAGTTGTTACACCAAGCAAAAAAGCTTGTCAGAGCAGTTGTCATGAAAATATCTGTAGAAAAGAGAGAGAATCCACATCACATCAGTGAGAAATTGACTCATGTCGAGATGCCTTGTCATGATTGATTTCATTACAAATCCTTCTTTGGATTTTGTCAAGAATTTCAATATGTACAGCAGGAGCCCCAGAGCAGATATGGCAACAGTATTCAATGCATAGATGTATAGTAGATTTATAAATGTGCAAGATGTATTCAAACGAGAAAAATCTTCTGGTATGACACAGTGACCTAAATTTCCTTGCAGTAGATGCAGCTATTGATGCAATGTAGTTACTCCACTTCAGTAAGAATGTGTGGCTAAGAAGGCACAGAGTGTTGCTCTCCTGAAGTCTGATGGCAGGCACTAAAGGTTTTCTATGGTGGTTAAATAAAAGCAGTTTGTTTTGGAGCCATTAATATTTACAAGCTATTTCTTGTCCCAGTTAACAACTGATTGGCGCTCTTTCCAAGAGCAGCTGCCAGGTTAATTTTTCAGATCTGTCGGATTTGCTATTGAGACAGGCACAACTGGTAGTGTCATCTGCATAAATAGCTACTTCGGAATTTATGATGATCAGAAATAGCGTAGGACCCAGGGTAAAGCAATATGCATTTTAGTAAGTTATAGCATTTGAACAAAAGTGGAGTTATCACACCAAAGTGGAAAACCTTTTTGTTGACAACATATTTCACTTTTGTTAGAATGAAAGAAAACTCTGTGTCTGTTATTTGTCCAAAAACTGTTGATATTTGTTTGCTATGTTGGTGTCTTCTGGTCAAAATGAAAGAACAAAACTTCCTAGATATTTTTATTTACACCATTTATATTCAAATTATTGTCCTCATCTATGTTGGTAGTGCAACTTTTTGGTCAATGTATCCGCCAGCCTTCTGCAGGTGTATATTGATTTGACTCACCTGCAAGGAATTCTGAACTGAACCCTTTATTTAATTGAGAGGAAGATACTATTTTTGATACACTGCTCATGTCTGGGAATATCTAATTCTCATTTACTTCCCAGTTTCCACTGAATCCAAGTACACACTGCCTGGTCTAGAGATTGAACTCACAATCATTATGCCATCAAATTTACAAATCAACACTTTATTCCATTAGGCCATTCTGGTGGAGAAATTCAGATAGAAATTATGCATTGTTATATTATTTTTTGTATTGAAAATAATCAAACTTTGCTGGACGCCGAGCATATGCCTGTTACTCTCTTCACCAGCTCACATACTTCATTTTGCCACTATTGCTTTTGCAATGATTGGTGATATTGTGTATGAGCCTGGTCTTAGGTTTATCAATGGGAACTGTGAGATCAGTATACCCTCAATGCATTTTCTTCCTCATTTTATATTTGTGTCATACTATTTTGTGTCCAGCTTCCTCTCCAACTTACAAATGACCCTTTGCACAAACAGCAATTGTTGCATGTATGAAATTTCCAAAACATTTATAATGACTGTTGTTTTTGCAAAGGGTCATTCACAATTTGGAGAGGAGGGTAGACAAACTCAGTAGTATGTATGCTCTTTAATGATGGATGTTTGACTGAACAATTGCTGCCTAATTACACTAATATATATATATATCTTTTTATATATATATATATATATATATATATATATATATTCAGTCAGGTTTCGATCCTAGCTAGAGGCAACCGGACGTCTAGCCACACTGATGAGCTGTGAAACAGCGAAACAGTCTGTCTGTGGATGACAAATATATATATATATATATATATATATATATATATATATATATAAATAAAAAGAAAGAACAGTAAGATATAAAATCCGGTGTTCTTATAGATATTTTTATTTTTACACAATAGTGCTCAATGTAAATTTACAGAGCATTAATATTATAAATTAATTGATTTAAAATATGTTTTTTCACTACACAGTGATAACCATGTTTAAAAAACCATATTTTAAATCAATTAATTTATAATATATATATATATATATATATATAGGCATGGTGGAGAAAGGGATAGTGGCTCGGATTGAGGGATTGGAGAGCTGAGTTCAGATTCCAGTCAAATCTGTTACATTCACTTACATGATGATACCCTTGTGAGAGGTATGAATCCTCTTCTTCTCCCCCCCAGTTATGGGTAAATAGCAGGACAGACTCGGTTTTATAGCCTTGGATGGCAACTGGTCTAGAAGAAGTTCAACTCTGAATTCATAACTTGCAGAGAGTCATTTGGGGACCTCTGTGGCACTCAGTGCACCAGGTCTACCTATTCGGCTCTTCAAAAAGTGTGGTTGATTTTGCACAAAACCCTCACCACTATAATCAATATGTGCAGGCTGTCTGGCTGTTGGTTCCTCGAAACGGAGTGGCTTGACCCTCATACACTGTAAAAGGGTCCCCAGCTGGAGAGTAAATTATACAGAAATTATCCAAATGTTCTGTATGTCTGAGCATTTTTGGCTATACTTTTAATCATTATCAAGAATGATGTTATTAGGTTGGTGCAAAAATAATGTCGTTTTTTGACGTTCAACTTCATGTGAGAAAACAACATTATTTTTGCACCAACCTAATATTTTTAATTTTAACTGAATATTGATATTTTTATGTATGTATCTAGTGTTATAGGAATGTTTTATTTTTCAAACATGGTCAGCACATTGTGGGTGTGTTCATAGTTGATGCTAGTGCGTACTGACATTTTCTTTTTCATTAATAATGCTTCCATTATTTTTTGCCTTTTTTTACATGTGGATGAGGCTATTATATTTGTATAGTCAATGAGTATGTTGCAAATGGAGTTTGCTCGGTCTGTATGTGTATTTAAATGAGACCTAATTGAGCTATGGTCAGAGAGATGTAATGTGAGTTTTCTTGTTAGGCATGTTGTAGTGTATCCACTATAATTATACATGAATTTGATTTGATCAGGAAAACATTTCCTGAAGGGGCATGTGAATTTATAAATAATATTGGTTCTCTGTAATTTGGATCTTAGAGCTGAGTTATTCTTGTTGACAATTAGGTTTGCAGTTTTAAATTTTTTTATAGTAGATACTTAATTTAGTTTTCTTGTTTTTGTAAACTGGAGTTTTGTATCTCTTTATAATGTTTTTAATAGAAGATTCACCCTGCTTACAGTTACCATATATCCACATGTAAAAAAAATGGTTGCATGAAGTGGAAAGATTTTTTGTCACTTAGGACTTCACTGGACTATGTTTATTTATATTGATGTGGCTACACATGCACACGAACAAGAGACACTGGGAGTTTTCAATTTAGAAAAAATAAATTTTTTAAATGCTTTTTGGGTATATAAGATTCTTTTTCTTTTCATCATCTTTGTTATTAAATATCCTACACTAGCAGCATGGCCCGGCGTTACCCGTGCTTGATTCAAAAATCGTACGACTCATACAGCAATTGCTATCACTTGACCTAAAATATTTTATAAAATATAAACCTGACTGGAATTTGAACTTATCTCTCTAATTTCTCATTCTGAGCCATACATTAAATCAGCTGCATATCCCCAGCCCAAAGAGGGATGGATTTCGTCAGGTTTTCTTGTTGTATCCACACCTACTGCTACTGAACCTATGATCCTATTAGGTTACAGGATCATAATCCGCATTTGGCTTAGATTTAGGAAATATGACAGCTATATTATAAGCCTGTCATTAATTGCACTAAGGTGTGTTGTTTTGCAAGAAAATGACTTTGAATACCAATTAAAGCAAAAGAAGTCAATCTAATGTCATCATTTACCATCCAGACCTAAACCAAAACTGATGATTCCTTTGAAAAACATTTTTCACTTCCTTTCTGTTACCACAACTGACAAGAAGCAACCACTTATTTCCTGTTGCCTTAATAATGTTTAACCTTTTGCTATATATCATAATCCCTGTTCTGCCAGCCATTTACACGACCTTGTTAAGAATATTATGTGATGCTTTCATTGTCCCTATTGCTTTCAATATGTCCTGTGAGTATCAAATTCTCCAAGCATTCTTTCCCTTTTATATTCTCTAGAAATTTCAACTACCTCTTTCTGATGTTAATTATAAGTGTGCTTTTTGTTTCTATTTTCTTCAAAACTTTGTTATTGCTCACATGTTTAGTCCATGGTATTCTCAGCATCCTTCTGTAGACCTATGTTTCTTCTCCATTTGTAATGAGATTGTCCAGCATTTGCTACTATATAGTAGGATATTACAAAAAAAAAAATTGCTACTATATAGTAGGATATTACAAAAAAAAGTCGTTTCTTTGTTTCTTAATACTTTCCTTACCTTCAAGAAGGGATCTTTCACTATCCCAATACACCTTTGGATTTTAGTGTTGTATTCTCCACACTCTGTTCAAACACATTTTTGTACTTGTTTAATTTTGGTATATCTAATTTGTAATTCACATCTTGGACTGTTTCTTTTGTTGACAACCATATGTTGTATCTTCTTAAAATTGATGTTTAATCCTTTCTTCTCACTTTCCTTCTCTACCTTCTTTAAGGGTTCCTGTAGTCTCTTTTGTATGTCCGTTATCACACTGTTTCATCTACATATCCAATGCTGTTAAGATTGTGGCTGTTAATAATGGATCCTGGTAGGAATTCTAATTCTACAGGATTGCTTCACTGTAAAGGTTGAATAAGACCAGTGAGTTCTGTATTATTGTTGTATCCTTCCCAAGTAAATCAAGCTTAGCTGGCGGTTCTAACAGTTCTTTGTGATCTATTTGTCAAAAGCTTATGCATAATGTTGTAAGAGAGTTGTAAATAATTATAAACCTCTACACATCTATATATACAAAAATACTCCTCAAAAAAATGAGAAACTGTAAGACATGGAAGAAACAAAATAAATATTATTTCTTATCTGGTTGTTATGTGGTGTTGGGGAAACAAGAGACAGTTATACTAAGAAATACTAAGTAAAATTGTGAGTTTGGGATCAAATAAAGATCAGAATCTGACAGAAGAATAAGATAAATTATAAAAAAAGTGTATACAGTCTTTCTCATATGTTTTTTTTTTATAGATGTGCGTAATGGGTGTCCAGATAATTTAGCTAGAAAATACAAGTGTCAGGGGTTTTCTTAGCTCAAATTTTGTTGAGTACTTAGAGATAAATGTTATTATTAAGGCCTGAAAAAGGAGTTAAGATTTGCATTGGCACATGTGTTGATGACCTGTCCATGTGAACTGCTTATTCAATATTAAGAATGTTATATGTTTGTCTGTGTAGAGGAGAAAAGTGGGATCAATTCTCATTGGTTGAGAATGAGGGAATTAATGATAATTATAATTATTTTAGATATTATAATTAATTTTTATTTACTTTTATGAACATGATACCATAACAGTATAATTAATTTTTTATTTATGTATTTCTTATGGACACAAGAATGTGTAAATCATAGTTTTTTTTTTTTGCTTTCTAGTACCACAGATTTCATGAACTATCAGGGCCACCCAACATTGTGAATAGGATTTTCTGGAAATTGAGTTTCATATACTTTTTAACTCTTTTGACATGCTTAACAAGGTGATTCAGCTTCAGATGAAAATGAACAGTTGATGCACATTCCAAAACACTTCCGTATGCGGCATCATGTTATCTGAGACACATTTGGAGTTGCAATGGTTTTGAATAACTCTTTCCTACTCTTAAGTGGGTGTTTGTGTATCTCAATTTTCAACTTGCTTTCCATTCACTGGGCAAAGTAAAAAAAAATTACATCTTCCCTTTTTCAGGTTTCCTGCTAGGTTTGTTAAAAACATTCTTCATTGTATGATGAGCAAGAAATCTAGCATTTCCTAATGCTGTTGTAGGATCATGAAGCACTTGAAAGTTGCTTGCCTTGTTGTTATTGTTTAAACATGCTTTCCAGCCTATGTTGCATAAAAAATGGAACAGTAACATTTAAGAAGTTTAATCATCTGCTGTTTGTTTACTTTGCATAGAACCACAGATTACTGCACAAAATTGTGCTGTCAAAATTTTGTCTAAATTATGTTCAAATGCACACATTCACTAAAAAGATATTTGAAAAATGTGACTTGTATAAAATACTGGATTGCACTATATATATATATATATATATATATATATATATATATATATATATATATGGGATAAAATGTACATTTTTATATACCAGATTTAGCTGCTCACTGTAAAGAGTCTGAACATTATTTGAAATTTAAAAAATGCTAATTTAACTTAAAGATAAAACAATTTACTAAGAAGAAATTGTATAGAATGTGCTTTAATTGCCAGGTAATCAACAGTAACTTTGCATCCAGGTTCTTACATTTCATCTTTCTTAACAAATCTTCTATTATCACAAAGTTCGATACTTAATAACAAAAGTGATGAAAATATAAACAAAACAAAAAAGAAACTAAATGAAATTGGGTAGACTATATACCCAAAGACATTAAAAAAAATTATATCTAAAAGTTTAAAATTTCAGTGTCCCTACACCTTTGTGCACATGTGGAGTGAGATCAACGTAAACATCACTTTGGTCTGTTGAAGTCCTAAAGGGGAAAAAATGTGTCGGACAAAAATCTTTTTCTATGTTGTCATTAATTTTCCTAACTATACACACACACACACATATATATATATATATATATATATATATATATATATATATATATATATCTGACAGGCATACAGGCACACACAAAAAAAATCAACCTAAGACCCAAAAAGTGCATAAATTATTTTTTTGACTTTATATAAAAAATAATGAAAATGAGAAAATTGATAGACACCTGTTGATACCCCCCCCCCAATGAGTGGGTCAAGCAATTGTGGTAGACATAGTGAACCAGAACCAGAGTCAAATGGCAGAAATGATGAACAGGACTTGCCTTATTCTTGACAAAAGAGTGTTCATCTTTGTCTGGCATGTAGCACTTCAATTTGATGGAAGGTGAGAATGTTGTTCTATCAAAAGAGATGCTACTTTGTTGTTCCATAAGAAATTTGTTCATTAGCAACTGTGTATAATATTATCGTGGTTGGATGGAATCAAGGAGGAACATTCAGGTGTGTTAGTGCTCCATTTTAAGATGTCTAGTATGTCTATCATCCAGGTGAGTGATTGGTGATTCCACATTATAAGTAGACCATTGCAAAGATGAGAGATGTCTCTGTTGGTGTGCATCATACTGTACATACAGTTGTGACAGAAGGAATGAATGACAAAGCGGATACAGGAAAGAGAACAATGAAAAATGCTGAGAAACCAGTGTTAGGAAGAAGAAACGCCCAATCTGAAACAGAGTTTCTAATTTCTTTTGAGTGCAACAATTACACAAAAGTTAATCTATGAAATTCTGGAATACAGATGCTGAATATAGCCTTAATCAGCTAAGTGACATATTTTATATTTGTATTAACTTATAGATATTAATTTTTTAAGTCAAAAATATTGAACCATACTGTGATGTAGTAATGGGAATTACTTTCTAACAAAGATGGTGCAGATGTTAGAATCAACAGATTAGAGACATCACTTAGTGCATGCTAGAAGATTTGAACTGGTCTCTGTGTTTGGATTTCCTTAATGAGTTTCTGCCACATTTGTCTTTCACTAGCTGTAAAACACTACACATACAGTTGACACAAAATTGTACAAAAAATGTATAGAATAAATTTTTATTGAATGGTACATGTTTCGGGACTTATATTCCATTCATCAGACAAAGATTTACATTGAATAAATAAGTTCAGATGCAATACCCTCTTGTAATGGAGAATAATTCAAAATTCTTAAAGAGAGAAGAAAAGGAAAGAAAAAAGAGGAAGGGGTTAAAACATAATACATTTTTTCAAATTCTACAAAATTATTTTTCCATCTGCAAGAC
Source organism: Acanthosepion esculentum (assembly GCA_964036315.1). Classification (NCBI taxonomy): domain Eukaryota; kingdom Metazoa; phylum Mollusca; class Cephalopoda; order Sepiida; family Sepiidae; genus Acanthosepion; species Acanthosepion esculentum. Next base: position 41,109,600 of record OZ038481.1, on the reverse strand, counting down.
TGACAACAGGCACTTTCAAAGACCACCCCAGGTTAAGTTCCTTTTCTTACAGACTCTATAAGTATAAACACATATATATTTAATTTAAAAGTAGCAAAGGTAAGTCCTTTACAGTCAAAATCTTTTGTGAAATTTTAGAAAATTAAAGATCTTCAAGTAAGAAATTTTATTCATTTTTACTATATCATCACTTAAAATTCTAAATAAAATCATTTTTTATTTATAATCAAATAGTATGAATCTATATTTTGTTCTTAAATTGCAAAGAGAATCTAGAATTTCTATACACTCTGCAAGTAAAAGGTTAATTTTCTCATATATTTGTATTCAGCCAATGTGATTGTGAACAGTCTAAGGAACCATTATTATGAGAGATATTAAAAAGAACAACTTACTCAAAGTATTCACCCTTAAGCCATCATTGGCATAATTTCACAAAGAATCTTTGAGATTTTGGCATCAAAGAACTCCCAGCAGTGACTGTACAGCTTTGATGTAGATCGAGTTAGTTAGGATACTTCACCTGATTAAGAAAAATGGCCTTTTTTCTTCATCTCTTCTTAATGGCATCAGAAAGGTATCATGAAACATTATATGTAATATACAGGGTGGTCTGAAAGTCTTGGTAGTGCTACATAATATAATTTTCTATTTCAAATGTCTGACACAAGCTTCTACATCTTGGAAGAGATGTAGAGGGTGACAAGACTTTCGAACCACCACTGTACAGAGATGTTTCTTGAAAACCAGGGAAGGGGCATTGCAAGTTAGGAACAATCTTTATAAAATATATGAAGGATACAATAACAAGACATACATTGTTTCAATACTGCTCTTAGTTTAGATATAGCAGTGGCAAGCAAAACTGACATGTGTAAATGACGAGTGTAAGGAAATGGAATAAATTTCAACAGGGCAATATTTTTACATGATTTAAAATAAAGGAGAGAAAATACACTTGTATGCATAAAAACTTCAGTGTAGTTTTTTAATGTATAAAATCATTATCTGTCTATATTTCTGAGATGAGGTATTATGTACATTATTTACATTATTCGGACTATTGTCACTGGATCTAACCAACGCCTTTATCTATGGAGGAGAACATGACTAAAGACTGTGTGTACGCTATCCCGTGCAGCTGCGGAAAGAAATATAAAGGAGAGACAGGCCGCCCCCTTAAGGTGAGGCTTCAAGAACACCAGAAAGCTGTAACACGAGGGGAAGTGGAAAAAATGTGGCATGGCATGACAGGACCCAAAGAGTGTGAGTTCAATACCCAGTTAAGGCAGTGGAGAACTTTCAGAGGGAAAAATTAACAGGAGATAAGTGATAACTGACATCCATTAAACATGGCACGTGGAACTAGAACAGTCTACCCCAGTGAGCGAAATAAAGGGTTCAGTTCGACATTCCAACCACATGAAGAAGGCCGGAGTTTACAACGGCCAAGACGTTCTAACAAATATGGCGACAAAGATGAGGACAATTGTCCAAATAATGTAAAATCATTATGTTGGTAATTTTATCATGACATTTTTCTTAATCTTTTCCTATGTGTTATGTCCATTTGGGATGCGGGTAATCATGGCTGTCCACAATTTCCTGTCTTTGTTGTCTACAAAACCTTTGACTATTTACCAAACCTCATTGTCCTTTTTCTCCCATCCACTCACACCTCATTATTTTTCCGAATTGTCTTGTGATTATTAAATCCTCTAGGCCCTCTTTACCCATTATGTGCCCCAGAAATTTCAATTCTTTCCAATTGCAAGTATAAGTTTCCTTGTAGTTTCTATTTATTTTAAGACTTCCTTGTTTTTCAAATGTTCTCTCTTAGCATTTGTTGGTAGAACTACATTTCTTGTGATTTCAAATCTCCTCTTCATCTTCAAGGAAGATGTCCAGCATTCACTGGAATACAGGAGAATAGATATGAAATAGGGGATACTAGAGTGATCATGGCTCTCCATAATTTTTTTTTCTGTATTTTGTTGTGTTATATAACTATTGATTCCTTACCATCCCTCTTTGTCTATTTTGGCACCCAATCACACAATGGTAATAGTAATATTAGCCATTTCCCTATAAGGAAATATTTGGCATTCATCGACCAAGCAGCCAGAACTACTTTCTCTCCTCATTATACTTTATAGAAATTTTCACTGCCTCTTTGTGATAGTGTTATAGGTTTTCTTGTAATAGCCAGTCTCTCTCATTGTTCTGTTCATCATATTTGTAGTATTCCTCGATAAAACTATGTAAAGGGTGTTTCATTAAGAGGGATCAAAGTCAGCAGTAAATAAATCAGTGTTATTGGTGAAAATTTATTTATTTCTCTATTGGATCATGTAATTTAAGGCATGGAAAATATGTGTGAAAAATAATATTGCCCAAATATCCACCAAATCTGAAAGAAAAAAAAAATCATTAGATGCTTAAAATTAATTCACATTGAAAATTGGTCCAAGTTATTGGAACACCCTTTATATGTCATTTCAAGTCTTTTCTGTGGGGTGATTGTCCAGCATTCACTGCCATACACAAGATTAAATATTGCATTATTTTTCTATATATAAAATACTTTGCTTACTTTATGGAAGACATCTTCTAACTATTCACATATGGCTTCAGACTTTGATGTTACATTTTCCAAAAACAAAAATGTACAATATCTAGGAAGAATTTTAACAGAGGATGGCACCAAAATTTGTATGTGCAGTTGAATTGAAAATGAACTCCAAAAAGGAATCATTAATCTTAATATTTATTAAGAAACAGAAATAAATTTGTGTATATTTCTGAGATGAGGTATTATGTACACTATTTACATTATTTGGACTATTGTCCTCATCTTTGTTGCCATAATTATCACAATGTTTCAGCCATTATATGCTCTATCCTTCTTCAGGTGATTGGGCTGTTGAACTGAACCCTTTATTTCGCTCTCTGGAGTGCCATTTCTAATGGATGTCAGTTATCTCATTTTAATTCACCTCACTAAGTTCTCCACTGCGTTAACCAGGTATTGAACTCACAATTCTTTGGGTCTTGACACTGGATCTAACCAACACCTTTATCCACTGTGTCATGTGTCCTTTAGGACATCTGTGTATGAATTTCTGGGATTTATAAACTTAATGTCTCCAACAACAATTTTTTTTACCAGTGCTCATATTGCAATTTTTGCTGCTATCATTGCATGTTTGTTTTGTTGTTTTTATAACCAGAGCTCATATTGCAATTTTCATTGTTATTATTACATTTCTCTGGCACACCTTATTACTGCTTCCTATATTGTATTCATTTCTATGCTTGGTCTTCTCAGGAAATTTTTGTAGCCTAGCATATGTGCTGATTCCTTAAGTTTACAAATTTTCCAAAGATGTTCTTTATGATTTCAACTTGATCTCATAGAGGGTGGTGATCTATCTTTTCTATCCATGTGTGGTCAGCCGTGCTTGATTTTTCCACCTCCCCTCATGTTACAGCTTTTTGCTGTTCTTGAAACCTTACCTTAAGTGACAGGACCCTAAGAGTTGTGAGTTCAATACCTGGTTAAGGCCGTGGAGAACTTGGAGAGGTGAATTAACAGGGGATAACTGATAAATGACATCCTTTAGAAATGGCATGTGGAACTAGAACAGTCTACCCCAGCAAGCGAAATAAAGGGTCCAGTTCGACATCCCAACCACCTGAAGAAGGCCAGAGCATACAATGGCCAAAACATTGTGATAAATATGGCAACAACGATGAGAACAATAGTCTGAATAATGTAAATAGTGAGAAATAAATTTATTAGAAACAAAGAATAGTACTGAACTGCTGTGTAATATCAATCCTTCTTTATGGTAGTGATTGCGGGACAATTTCCTCACAGATGAAGAGAAGACGAGAGGCAACAGAAATGTGGTTCTACAAAAAGATGTCAGTTTGTTTGTTTGTTTGGGGTTTTATGGCATATCAACCACTATGGGTTATTTAATGCCAGATCCAGTATTTACTAGATATATCAAAAACGTATAGTTGGCAACATCATTGTTTCAAAAACGTATAGCTGGCAACATCATTGTTTCAAAAACGTATAACTGTCAACATCATTCTTCCCCATCACATTTTAGGGGTAAGGTGTTAGTATATTTAGTGTAGGGTTTGGGAGGGAAAGTTAATTGTAAGTTGTAGTTGTTTTGGGATGGGTTAGATGCGATGAGGCATGACATGACCAGCCGATTGATCGGATTGACGGCCTTTTGGTTGGACGTAGTTTATCGTCATACCCAGGACGCGGATGTAGTTTATCATCATACCCAGGACGTAAAGATGTCAGGAATACTGTGGATGGAGTATGTAAGTAATGAGAAAGTCTTAAGGAAAATGCAAACAAAAAAGGACACTTATAGTCAACAATGAAATTATTTATACACCCATCAATTTTGAATATTTGTAACCATTTCTCAGAATCTAATGCCCGCATAATGCCAGTTTTTTTTTATATCAATAAGCATGAAAAAAGAATATAGAACATAATTTTCAAAGCAATAATTAAATACAACAAATTTGACAGGCGAATTATGCAAAATAGGAAAAGATAAAATTATTCGTACAGTAGAAAATATCATTTAAAATTATTTTATTGGTGAAGCATTTTAGACTCTTTATTCAGTAGAATATTGATGATACTTCCGGCAAAGAATATCACATGGTGCACAGAGTGTCACTATGTGATATTCTTACATTAACACAACAGAGAAGACAAAGGAGCTTAGCATTGACTTAAGACGAAGAATTATTAACTTTGACATTACTGTCTGTTATAAAGAAGTTTAGACAGTTTGGCACAACAGTGAATTTGCCTGGGCATGGAAGAAAACTCAAACTGTCACTGAGAACTGCACAAAAATTGTGTCGCCAGGTTAATATAAACCCAAGAGTTGTTTTGAAAGACATTGCTAAATATTTGGATATGATGGGTATAAGTCCTTGTACAATACAACATTGTTTAAATAGAAATGGGTTAGATTCTGAGAAATGGATAAGAATATTCAAAATTGATAGGTGTACGAATAATTTTGTCATTGAATGTATATCCAGAATTTTGCCCTCATTGAACATATTGTATGACAGAGGAGTAGTGAGCAATCTTGTGTGGGGATAGGGAGAAATATTAGGTTGGTGCAAAAATAATGTCGTTTTCTCACATGAAGTTGAACGTCAAAAAACGACATTATTTTTGCACCAACCTAATAGTACCAAGAGAAATGTTGCTAAGAGATAGGAAGTTATGGAGAGCCATGATCAATCACATCCTGAAATGACACAGCACATAGAAGTTTCTACTTTGGGTTGTCTCTTTTGCTATAACTGCTATGCAGATGCACTTTATACATCAGCTGAACAAAAATAAAACAAACCAAGAAGAAAAATTCTTTCTGGGTATGAATTTCTAAGAGCTTTTCTTTTATTGCTATTAATGAAGAACTTTTCCAGATCTTTGTCTTTCTTACCCTGAATCTACTTAATTCTTAATTTTTCCACACATTCTGACCAAAGCTACAGACTTAACACTTTCCTTCACACAGCATCATTCTTCACTTTACCTGATTTACTTACATTATTGGAAGTAAATGGAAATAAATAATAACATTAAATGCAGTGAAGAAATGTATAATTCAATTGAGAAAAAAGGGGGAAGAAAAGAAGTAATTGATTTGACTCTGCTTGAATAATTCCATACTTGTGTATTTGGAATTGGCAGGCATCTGCTGTGAAGAAATCATATTGAATCATCAAAGTTGTTTCATCGATGCCTCTGGGAGAACCGAGCCATTTCCAAAAGCTCATTGTTTTAGTGCTGAAGAAGTTGAGTAGCTTAAGTAAAACTCATTTGATCTGTGTAGGCTGTAAGAGGATGGTGAACAAAGGGTTGTGATTGGTTGGGGATGTGTGAGAGTTCAGGTCAACTCAGGCAACCATTATACAATTGGTGCAGTAAATGTAACCTCGCATTAGAGTGAACAGAAAAATCTGACACCCACCACAGAATATTTTCTAAGCATTTTGATTTGTATTTTACAATAGCAATGAATTGAAACTTGAACCAATTCTACAAGTCAAGAATAAAGGGAATAGTTTTATGAAGAAAAAGTTGAAAATAACTTCTTTCTTTATGAGGAAATGTTTGGAAGAAAATGCCAGTGGCTTTTATTCTAATTTTTTCTATTTGCAGAAAAAATACAAGAAAATTATATCTGAACAATTGTACATTTTACAAGTTCACTGCATGTATAATATGGAATGATTTGATCATAATAATTTGTAATGTGATAATCTATTTCAGTCACATTTTATCATGGTATTAGAAACAAGCAATACTAACAATAAATATACCACTTTGTAAGATGTAGCTGGACATTTCTATTGACACTGACCCTGGAATATGTGAACATAATCCTGACAGTAAAAAATAGTACTTTGTAAGTTTCAGCAAAACATTTCCTTACACACTGACCATAGAACAGGCGAGAGCATAGTAATTTTTAAGTTTCAGAAAGATATTTCTGAACACACTGTGGGAAAATTAAATAAATTAAAAAAATAAGATAAAAATAAAAAAATTTCCATGATGCTAGTAGTAAAGGAACCGGATATGGTTTTGGTCATCTGCACAATTTTATGACCACACCTCCGGAATGGATTGAACCTTTCTCTATTTTCCAACATATAACATTCGGATATGTGTGGGTTATCCCACTTGGCTTTGCTAAAAAACATCACTTTCACTCCTTGAGCCTATAAAAAAGCATGCATTTCTCTCCCTAGCCTATTTTACAGCTTTTAGCTCTGGGCTTCAGATGTAGTCACACATGGATAAAAAGTGTCCCCCACTTGGACATGTTCATTTTCATAGTTTTCATATTTTACTTTTTTACTCTCTCACATGCACTTGTTACATACACACAAGCACATTCTTATTATTGTTAGTTTATTGTTTTTCCTTTCATCACATGTAATTCCTTTATTAATAGATGCATTGTTTATTATTCCTTGTTATGTGTTACACATTTTTACATGGACTCACATTGAGTTGCACAATAATTATTATGGGGTGATTATTCCATGTTTCTACTGAAGCACACTAACATCTTGTAACACATGTTTTGCAGCTCCACTGATGAAGTAAGTAATTTGGTTGTTCCAACTCAATGAAAGGCTGACTTGAACTCGACCATTTTAACCGTTCTTATTATTACTTACCCTAACTTGTTTCAGGACCAGAAAAAGAAAACGGACATACCCAAGAGATACTGAGAACTTTGTTACCCTCCAATTTCCACTATAAAAAAAGAAATGGTCCATAGTATAAAACCAAGTTTTTGTTGCTTCTACAGTGTTTGCATATGAACACACACATATATATATAATACACCAGTATGCAAATTTTAATTCTAAAACACCAATAATTGAATAGGTGAATACAATGTTCACATTAAAAATAGTACTTTGTAAGATTCAGTAAGATATTTCCATCCAAACTTATCATGGAATAAAAGAAGTTAATCCTAATAATAAAACCAGTTGTCTGTAAGGTGTGGCAACATATTTTAATGCTTATATAACTCAGTGACAAGAAGTTCCAGAGAGAAATATAAATCCACAAACAGCATTTCCCAAAACGCGGCATTGTGTTGATTTTATTTTTTGTAAAAGGAAGTATCTAAAGTTATAGAGTTAAGCAGAAAATACATTCTGTGAAAAGAAATTGAAATCTACGATTCTTGAGAATAGGAAAAGTAATCACTCAATAACATTTTCTCACTTTCTTTCATTCTCAGTAACTCCCAAACTTTATTGATGCTCACATAATCAGTCCACGGTATCAACAGTATCCTTCTGTACAACCACATTTTTGTTATTTCAAGTTTCTTCTTCACTGAAGAGATTGTCCAGCATTCACTGCCGTACAGGAGGGAGGAGAGATATCACATAACAGTTTAGTACTGTTTTTATATTTCTTAATACTCTGCTTAGCTTTTAGAATGCATCTTTGGCTATCCCAGGGTACCTTTGGATTTCAATGTCGTACTTTCTATCCTCTGTTAAAACACTTCTTAGATATTTAAATTTTGATATTTGTTTGATTTTTGGCATCTCCGATTTACAAGTTGAACTTTGGGTTCATCATTTTGCTAGCAACCATGCATTGCAAATAATTTTAACTGATGTTTAGTTCTTTCTTCTCACTTTCTTTTACTAATTTTTTGAGAATTTTTATAGTTTTCTTTCCTCGTCTGCTATCAGCACTTTATCATCTGTATATCTTATGTTGTTAAGATTGTGGCCAACAATAATGAGTGCTGGTAGAACTGTACAGGTTAAATAAGTCTGGTGAGAAGGCACATTCTTGTCTTTCACCCCTTTCTATTTTTGTATATCTGCTGAACTCATTTTCTATTCATATTCAGTGATTTACTCTAAAAAATATCTCTTGTAGCTGATGACAAATTTTCTACAATCAATGTGGCTCGTCATATTTTTTGTTAATTATGCAGAGGGTTAAACTTAGTGAATTTACTAGCATAGTAATTGTGAGCTCAATCCCTAATCTGGGTAATACATATATATTCAGACCAGTTCCCACAAGATTAACAACACAATAATTTCCCCGAGGAGCTGCTTTCGCTGGTTTCTAGGCCTCATGAATTTAAACGTCCTACGAGGCTGGCATCCCGTTCCCACCCCTTCACCGTTGAAACTGTTAGATGTAGACGTCTCTTCTACTCCAATAGCTTCATGTCTCGCACATCTCGCCTATGGAACTCCCTTCCCTATTACTGTTTCCCTGACAAATACAAGCTCCAACTATTTAAGTGTAACGTCAATCGACATCTCCAGCTGCCTTGATCTATCCACTTCCCTTCTCCACATCCTTTCACCTTTCATTCCTATCTGCTCTCGCTCCAAATCTTCTGTAACCCCCTTGCCTTGATCGATCCACTATCTTTCTCCACATCCTCTCCTTTACCACTCCTATCTGCTCTTCCTCCAAACCTTCTGTAACCCCTTGCGTGCTAGTGGCTTCCAGCCTTGCTTGGGGTGATAAGCTTAAAAAAAAAAAAAAAAAAGATATGATATCCTTAGACATTGACAAGGGAACAATTCGATTTGATTTATTTGTTTAATGGATTTACCAACTGCTTATGGGTCATTTAATGTCAAAATTTAATTTTCTTGGGAGTTTTGAAGTAATAAAAATATATGTTATTCTGCTTTCACAATTGAATACATGGTAAATGATATTGTGCAGATACTTACTAGAGGCAGTGATATGTATGTTTTATGTTCTAGTTTTGTTGAAGTTATATTTTGAAATACAGTTTGGTTTCTTTCAGAAATTGTAGGATATTTTATGGATTAATGTCGTGAAAGTGTTCTTTCAGGTTGATTGATGTATTGTTGGTTAATTTTTTGTATAAAAATATATATATACTGGGTACAGTTTGTAAGTGAATTTCATTTGACCGAAACTTGCTTCATCTGAAGCGTTTATGGGAGCCATTCCTTTCAGAGATGAATTTATTTATAAAAAATAATTATCATAAACCAACAACAAGCAAATTAACGGTACTAATTTTTAAATGTTACAATTTTGTAAGCGCTCTTTACATACAAAAGTTATCTTGTTTTAGTTATCCTCTTTTAATTTCTTACATTTTGATTTTTTGGTGAAAATACCGGGAACAAATCGTCTACATACGGAGAGATTTGGATTTGATTTGTTTAATGCCACATGAATTCCTCATGGGTCATTTATTGCCAAAATTTAATTTTCTTGGGAGCTTTGAATTAATAAAAATAGGATATATGTTATTCTGCTTCCACATTTGAATACATGGTAGATAATACTTAGCTTTTGTTCATATACATGCTTATGCCGACAATAATTACTAGAAGGCGGTGATACGTGTGTTTTGTGAAGTTATATTGTGGAATACAGTTTGGTTTCTTTAAGAAATTGTACGATATTTTATGGATTAATGTCATGAAATAGTTCTCTCATGTTGACTGATATATTGCTCATAATTTTACTATAAATAGGTACTGTTGGTAATTTTTTGTATACAAATTTATATATATATACTGAGTACAGTTTATAAGTAAATTTCATTTGACCGAAACTCGCTTCAACTAAAGCATTTACTGGAGCCATTAATTCAGCGATGAATTTATTTATAAAAATAATAATAATTATCATAAACCAACAATAAGCAAATTAACGGTACTAATTTTTAAATGTTACAATTTTTTAAGCACTCTTTACATACAAAAGTTATCTTGTTTTAGTTATCCTTTTTAATTTCTTACATTTTACTTTTTTAGTGAAAATACTGGGAACAAATCGTCTACATATGTAGAGATTTGGATTTGATTTGTTTAACAGCACATGAATTCTTCATGGGTCATTTATTACCAAAATGTAATTTTCTTGGGATCTTTGAATTAATAAAAATAGGATATATGTTATTCTGCTTCCACATTTGAATACATGGTACATAATACTTAGCTTTTGTTCATATACATGTTTGTATCAACATAATAACTAGAAGGCCGTGATACGTGTGTTTTATGTTGTAGTTTTGTTGAAGTTATATTTTAGAATTCAGTTTGGTTTCTTTAAGAAATTGTACGATATTTTATGGATTAATGTCATGCAATAGTTCTTTCAGATTGACTGATATATTGTTGATAATTTTACTATAAATAGGTACTGTTGGTAATTTTTTTGTATAAAAATGTATTGCTGGTATTTTTATTATAAAAATATGTTTTTATACTTTCATAATGTTTTGTCTTTGGGTTCACTATTTGCCCATATCTGGGACCCAGCAGATACTACCTACCCAGATTAGGGTGGACCTTGGAACAACAACTATTAAGAGGTGGTTCTATGCCCCTTAAAATTTCCAATCTCCCGATCAGAAGCCTTGCTGCTGGATGTACTTTATTTTCATACCCAGGGGAACGAGAACAATGTGCCATATAATTTCAATAAAGAGCTCAGCTTGAAATTTTCTGATGTTTACCTGCATCAACAGATGCCTGAAGAAGTCCAGAGAGAGTAATGGTTGAAATGTTGTGATCTTAGCAATGAAGATGGGGACATTAGTTTTGCTGTAAATAATGTAAATTAAAAACATGCTGCCATATTGTTCCCAGAAATGGATACAAGATATCTTGGGTCAGGAAGGTATACAAATGATAATAAAAAAGTGTGTTTAAAGTTCTGTGAGAGCACTATACTGTCTTTTTAATATATAAGTATTTCTTTGATGTTTGTATTGAATTTTCCAAAATGTCTGCCAGTTTTCTGAATCTTCTCCAAACTGACCTGTAGATTTCAGATGGAAAGTTGCCATCTCACGATTCTTCATTGTAGTTATTTGGCTTAAAATTTTCATATTTTTTTCCCCCTCTTTGTGTGTTTATTTGAAAAAGTTCACATCTAGCAGCCATTCTCAAATTCTTAAGTTATTCTGTATAGATGGAGCCATAACTGATAAATTCATACAATGAATAGTTATGTTGGCTGATAGTAATATTTTTATGTTTCCTATCACTAAAAGGAGTAAACATTTTTGGTCATAAAATATTAAAATATAGGGGAATGATAGCTTAAAATTTTAAGGTAAGAAGATTTTATCAATTTTTGTCACCAAAGGAGTTTTCAAGACTATATTATACACAGCCTCACACCATTTCCCAAACATATATATATATATCCAAATAAGAGAAAGAACAGATGGAATAAAAATCCACTGTTTGTAGCATTTACTTTTAAAAAAGTGCTCAATACAAAATAGACCAATATAATTATGTTTTTATTATAAGAAATTATAATAGAAATATTTTGAAATTGCTACACACAAACTTTCATGTATCTATACTATGTTTGTATTTCTTCAGGCAATGGTAATTAACTGGAGATTAAAATCAATCACCAGTTACTTATCATGACCTGAAGAAATACAATCATAGTCTTGAACCATCAAAGCTTTTGTGTAGTGATTTCAAAATGTTTCTATGGTAATCTCTTATAATAAAAATATAATAGTAATATATATATATATATATATATATATATATATATATATATATATATATGGAATGAGAGAAAAGTGTATATTTTAAAATGAAGAGAGAAAGCATAATATATATGTTTTTTTAAATCCACATTACAACAAAAACATTTGTGGTTTCTCTTTTCTTTTTAATATATATATATATATTTATTCTTATTGCTACAAACATAATGTTCAGTAGGTACATGTGTTTGAGCAGACATTGCTATATTTTAAAACTTTTTTTAAACAGAGAAATTACTATTCTACTGGCCTAGAAAATCCATTAACTGCTTTCAAATTGCTTTTCAGTCCTGAAAATAAAATTAGTTGACATAGTCACCAAGAAATCCCAATGAAATATGTGCATCGGGTAATTGAATACTTACTTTTATATGGCTTTCCATATTGTGGTAAAATACTGCTGGCTTGAAAATTGGTTTCTCAGATTAAAAAAGGAATGCAGGTTTGTTTCCTGTCAGGAGGGACATTTTCTTTGTTAAGACTTTGAATCTCCTGGCCATTTCATTTTAAAAATCAAGTATGTCTACTAAAACATGTGTAAATACTAATAAAACTTTTATTATAAGAAATAATATCAGATTATAATATGTATTAATGGTCTAGTTCTCTGCTCTTGTGGTTAGAGATTCTTGATAAAATACACAGCAGAATCTGCAATATTATTGGTCCTGACATGGCATCTTGACTTTAGTTATTTTCCCACCACTGGGATTAGTTTCCCTCTGCCTTTTCTATAAATACTTTTGTGGTAATTGTTCTGATGAAATTTCCTTTATGATTTATTTATGATAATGATCCTAATTATACTGCCTTAAAGAATAAATATTATATAGAAAGGAAGCACAACATGGGTGAATTGCAACTCTTCCAGTGGCCTAGTCAGAGTCCTGACCTTAACCCAATTGAAATTCTTTGGGTGATAATGGATAAGCGCACCCGTAATAGGAAAGTTAACACATTGGGTGAGCTTTTTTGCGAATTAAAGGAATGCTGGAAAAATCTGGTGAAGGACGTTGACTTACTAAAGAATTTATTCTGTAGCATGTCACAGAGAATTAAGGCCATTATTAAAGCAAAAGGTTATCCAACAAAATACCAAATCATTTTTTGACTTGCATAATGTACATATGTACACCTGTATTAATAAATGAATTCTATTACTCACTTGTCTTGGTAAAAAATCAATTTTCTATGGGACTATCCATTTTTTGCCTCGTACTGTATATATATATATATATATATATATATACGCTCATATACTTGCATGTGCATATATATTTCTTTTTCAGGTGTGTGTATATAATATATATATAAAACTCTGGCTCTGTTGATGTCAATGACAGTTATTTGTACTCTAAAATTAATTATTGCCATGAGGACAAATTTTGTAACAGATTAAGGTATCAGATCAGACTCAAGTTCAACCTACAACATGAGAAACAATATAAATGAATCTTTTATCGTATTTTTATTAATTCCACTTTCTCTTGACACATCAACATAGAAACTTACCTAATTCTGGTGACATAAAAATTAGTTTATGTTTATGAGAGGTCTAATAATCATAAAGTTTAAATTAATGCATATTTTGTTAGGCTGAAAACTTTTAACTTGTATATTTAGTGCTGGTATCTGCAGTAATGTATACAAACTATACAATCACCAAAGTTAAGCAACATTGAGCCTGGTCAGTACCTACATGGGCAGCTGCTTGGGAATAGCAGATGTTGTATGCTTGAATATGTGTGTGATGTAATGGATAATGTCTCGGTATTGTTAATCGGAAAGCTGAATTCCAATTCCCATTGGTTTCGTTATATTCACTGACATGCAAATACCATTGAGAAAGGTATGAATCCACCTCTTCTCCTACTACCTAGGGTAAGACTTGTATCACTAAACTATTATTATTTCAACAAAATATTTCTTGCAATCTAAAAATATTTTCTAACATTAAATAACCTGCCCAGGGTTGATTATCTGCTAAAAAAAAACAAAAACGAAAGGCTGGCACTATTTACATTATTCAGACTATTGTCCTCATCTTTGTCGCCATATTTATTACAATGTTTCGGCCATTGTATGCTCCAGTTTTCTTCAGGTGGTTGGAATGTCAAACTGAACTCTTTATTTCGCTCACTGGGGTAGACTGTTCTAGTTCTATGTGCTATGTTTAATGGATGTCAGTTGTCAGTTATCTCCTGTTAATTCCCCTCTCCAAGTTTTTCACTGCCTTAACAGGGTTTTGAACTCACACTCTTTGGGTCCTGTCACTGTAGATATGTCCTGTGTGTTTTAATTTCTCCAAGCCCACTTTTCTTATTATGCATTCCAGAAATCTCCATTGTATCTTTCTAAGTGTCATATTGTTACCATTTTCCTTCAAACTTCCTCATTGCTCACATATTCAGAATATGGAATTCTCAGCATTCATCTGTAGAACTATATCTCTGTTACTTGATGTCTTCTTCTATGAAGAAATTGTCCAGTATTCACTGCGGTATAGATTAAATAATATACAGCAATTCAACACTCTTTTCTATGTTTCTAACAAAATTTTATGGTTTGTAATATTTTGCTTAGCTTTCAGAAATCGTCCTGTACTATTCCAGTTTGCAAAGTTGGTTCTCTATGTCATGTCAGAAAGTTTTTCTCATCTGAGTCCATTCTTCTAATCTATAAATCTGTCCTTGTATGGAATATTCCTGTCGTATATGGGCTGGTGCCCCCCACTGTATGTCTCGAAGTCCTCAACAAAATCCAGAGATGAATATGCGATGTGATAGGTCCTGATCTGGCATCTAGTCTACAGTCACTTTCTCACAGATGTGCTGTGGCCTCCCTCTGTCTCTTCTACAAGTATTTTCGTGCCAACTGTTCCGACAAGGTATTTTCGCTGGTTCCCAGACTGCATGAATTTAAGTGAGCTACCAGGTTGACATCTTCGTCCCACCCTATCACTGCCAAAAGAGTTAAATGTAACCATCACTTCTAGTCTCTGGAACTCCCTTCCCTTTGCTTGCTTCCCTGATGAATATAATCTTCAAATATTCAAGTGTAATGTCAATCGAAATCTGACTAGCTTGTTCCAAGACCTTCTCTGTATCCTTTTCTCAAAGATGCCTCTTTACTCTTGTTCTCAATCCTCTGTAACCCCTTGCATGCTAGTGGCACTCCCGCCTTGCTTGGGGTGAATTGCTTTAAAAAAAAAAGAAACTCTCTGTATCACATTTTCTGATAATGACATCCCCAATATGTAACTCACACTTTGAGTCATCTCTTTTGCTGATGACCATACATTCTGTCTTCTTACAGGTGATAGTACGTTTTTCTTGCTTTCCTTTAGTACTAGTCTTATGTCTAGGCGTTCCAGCAATCTCCTTTCTGAGTCTACCATCAACACAGTCTCATATGTGTATCTTATGTTGTTAAGATTGTGTCCACTGATAACAAATTCTTGTAAATCCATTGTTCTCTTCATTGTCATCTTGCTGTATTTGTTGAATAAATCTCAGGAGAAAACTTATCTCTGTCTTATGTCTCTTTCTGTTTTTAAGAGTGAACTAAATTCATTAATTGTAGAAGAATTCTTTTTACTAAACTTTCACACAATAAAAGTCTCTAGAGCCACTTCAGATAGTTAAAATTAATGGTAATACTGAAAAAGGTGGAAAGAAATGAAGATTATCAGGATGGGGAGGAAAATTTGAGATTGGCCCTTGACTTGAAGACATCAAGATTGGAGTGTTCCCAGAAGCAACATAGAAGTCTATTTGACAAAGTGGTAGTTCTTTGGAAAATTCAATTTCATGGCCTGATGTTTCTTAGCCGTAAATACAAGAACTGATGGAATGACAGAATAGAACTCATCTGATCATTTTCATTGGAGATAGTGGCAATAGGCATGAAATGTTGCAGCATCTATGGGGAAAATAATTTGAAGTGTGTAAGACATTACCCACAAGACCGTGTAAGTGAACTGTGAAGGCTGGAAAGTGAAGATTGTCCAGCTTGTGGGAATTACCCACATTTGGTCTACCAAGGTTCCATTAGGCATCACTGTTTCAGGACTATGCAAAACAGATATAAGCTTCCCCTTTCTCTTTCTTCTTTTCACTCCAGCATGTGGTAGGTAGCAACACCAATACAAGAACAATCCTTGCTGGGGATAAAATCTCCCCCACCATCTCAGTGCTGCGTGTTACCAAAGCCCACGATTCATAATAGCTACATTTCAATGCTTTTCCTTTTCTTGTACACATTAGTATATTTTCTCCTTTTTGTTAATCATTTATTATTTATATAAAAATATATGACAATATCTCCATGTTGAAATTTATTTCATTTCCTATTATCTTGACAAATGATGACAAGCTATCATTTACACGTGAAAAATTTGGTTGTCACTGCTTTTGGTTTAGCTGGAAATAGTGACAGATACAAGCTATCTATCTGAGTCTGATCATTTTTGTCTGTCTAAGTATGTTCATTATCTACATTTCTATTTATTTGTCAACTTTAGATCAATTCCTGTTTGTGAAATTAATTTTCTCAGATAAGATGTTATAATTTATGGAATGACATATTTTTATGACAACAGTAAATTAACAAAACCTAAGGTAATGGAAAAGTGAGGATTGCCTCCACTAGATCTTCCAAAATGCCCATAATGTGACACTGTTTCAGGGCTATAAAAGCTTGGTCATAACCTTCCTTTTTTTCACTCATTTCATATTCTCAAATTCAGTCGGTAGAAGACTGGTCCAGTATTTTCTTCTAGGGGGACATAGTCACCTGGCTCCTTGGTGTATTTCCTGCACTCACACACACACAAACACATAAAAATATTCCCAGGTTGAAATTTATTCCATTTCCTTTTAACATGACAAATGATGACAAAACATCATTTACATATGAAAATTATGGTTGCCACTGATTTTAGTTAAGCTGGACCAAGTTCTAGCCAAGATATGGCAGAAGCTATTTTTCATCTGCCTCTGTGAAAATAAACCATGGCAGATGCAGTCAGATATTTCCTGGACTGATCAAATGAGCAGACCATTTTTCCAGCATCTTTGACAGTAGATTGCTGATATATTATTTTATATATAAGGACAGTTAAAGATGAAGAACAGATTAATTACTTATAATGCTAAAGAGTCAAATGCAAGAATGAATGACGAGGAAGGAATGGCTGGCATGCCTGCAGAGAGACAAAATTGTTTATTCTAAAAGAATCTGATTTTGCCTACCCACTTTCCACATATTTACGGATATTAAAAGCTGCCAGTATCTAAATTGATATCATTCAACAAATTGTTTTGAATATACATACTTCAGTCTGTCTACTACTTTTGGCTTGGAGGCAATTTTAATTCTTGCAAATGGATGAGATTATATTTGCAAAAATAGATTCATATATAACCAAAAACACACAAAACTATATGACATTGCATGTAAACTCATATACACATACATAAAAACATGCATATTTTTATACATATTATATAAAGTGGGGTGCTTAGAATTTCTTCGCATGACCAAAAAACCTTCCTTTGACAAATTCTGATGTCTGTTTGGATTTGCGGAAGCATGTCAGGCAAAGAATTTTCAGTATTCCAACATATAATGTTTGGCTGCTCATTTCTATGTTTTTTCATTTGCTAAGTTAGCAAGCTAATCCCTTTTACAGACCCCTACTCAGGCATATTAGTGTTTTGTCAACATTATATGACTTACTATTCAGTGATTACTATTTTAACAAGTACTATTAGTGCAAGTATTATTTGAAGGCATTACTACTACCAGTATCTGCGGTTACAAAGGTTCATCTACAATGAGCTTTTTCAGAAGTGATAACGAGCATTTGTTGGCCTAACGAAAGTTTCAAGTGAGCGGCTAACATCACAAAAGAAACAATGATCTGGAATTGCGAAAAAAAGTGTTGATGGCACTAACCCTGAATTCATCATAAGAATTCGGAATGTGGAATAAGTAAATATCAAACACTTAAAATACCTCGGTGTATGGATCAGTTATAACAAATTTAGTATAGGAGATCAGAAAATAAACATAGAATAGACTGTACTTGACGTAGTTTTGCCCAATACTATAAATTGCTATAAAACCCAAACATTGATCTAAAGCTTTGAATCAGGTTATTAAATAGTCACATCAAATTCAGACCTTTTTTTTTAACAATTTCACCCCAGGCAAGAGGATACAGAGAGTGAAAGTGAGGGAAATGAATGTGTATAGAGAAGATTGAGGAAAGGATAAAAGAATGGTGATCAAGGCAAGAGAAGATGGCAATTGACATTGCATTTAAATTTTTGAAAATTGTAGTTATCAGGGAATCATGTAAGAAGGAAGTTCCACTGTTAGGAAGCATGAGAAAAGAAACTACTAGAGTAGAAGTGGCAGTTCTATTTAACTATTTCAACAGTAAAAGGATGGGACCTAGATGCCAAACTAGTAGCACACTTAAATTCATGTAGTCGGGGCATCAGAAAAGAAAGCTCATCAGAACAGTTGCCAAAAATATATTACACATGGATATTATGCATTGCATCAAACTGGACTGGCACAAGAGAACCACAAACAAAGAATTGTAATAAATAACATAAACCACATCACTTGAGGACTTTCAACAGCTGAAATGGATATGTAACTCAAAGGGAAAACAATGATATAATGTTGATTTCCACACTAATTCAAATGAAAGCTTAGGAAAGAAACTCCCATCAATGTTGGAAAGAGAAATAACAATTACTGGAATTGAAAAATTATTTTAAGAGAAAGATT
Source organism: Acanthosepion esculentum (assembly GCA_964036315.1). Taxonomy (NCBI): domain Eukaryota; kingdom Metazoa; phylum Mollusca; class Cephalopoda; order Sepiida; family Sepiidae; genus Acanthosepion; species Acanthosepion esculentum. Next base: position 41,090,656 of record OZ038481.1, on the reverse strand, counting down.
TCATAAATTTAAACCAAAAGTAGTACTGGCTGTTTGGTCAATTAATGCTGAATGTTTCCTTATAAGGAAATGACTAATAATACCACACATGCACACATTATATATATATATATATATATATATATGGATGTGTTTAACTATGTCTATAACAATATTGCTATTATCATGTTTCTTCAAACCTTGTGCCTTGTGCTTGAGAATCACAAATAACAGAAATCACATCACTTGTGGATTTTCAACAGCGGCAACAACTAAAACGGATATCATGTATAACTCAAAGAGAAAATAATGACATAATCAAAATATTGAACTTACATACTATTTCAAATAAGAGATTAGGAGGGACCCCCCCTTCCACAACCAATGCTGGAAAGAGAAATAATGACTGAATCTAAGAAACCTATTTTCCTGAAAAATTGTTTTAAGAGAAAGATTTTATGAATTTCATCTGAAAGTAGTACTGAATGCTCAGTCAATGAATTCCAACTGTTTTCTGATAAGGAAACGGATAATATTACCATTAGTAAATTACATCCTCTTTGATGTAAATCAACAGTTTTTATTTTTAAATCAAAATTATGATGAGATTTATTACGGTGAATAACTAATGCATCGAGTGTGCTGTTTTGTAAAAGATCTCTTTTGTCTTCATTTTTATCATTCAATTTTTTTCACATATTGTATTCACTTACCCATCATTGTTTCTGATATATAAAAATTTACATCTCATATTCTCACACACACATATATATATATATATATATATATATATATGTATGTATGTATGTATGTGTGTGTAAAATTTGTACATGTAAGGCAGAATAAGTGTTCACCCGATTTTGATGTATAAAATCTATCTGGCATTCAGTACCTTTATGGAAGGAATTTTTGGCATGAAAGAATATTGTAGTTGCTTTTTGAAATGGTTGTATGAAAAATAAGATGTTGCAACATTAAAATCAAACAAGTATATTGAAATTAATAATATCCTGATGATGGATATTGAAAAATCATTTGAAACCTTGGAAAAAATCACTAATGGAAAATAATTTTCTATCATGATTCATACAAGGAATGAAATAAAAAAATGCAGAAAATGCCAACAAAATGGAAGAAAGCAGAAATCCTTCTTGAAACTCAGCTTCCACATGAGTTAACACAGAAATCTGTGTTGATGCACATATCTCTGTTCATTTTTCACTTTAAGAAAACTATATTATACGTTATTATATAGTAGGGAAGTGGAATATTTTATTGTATAGATGTAAGTATTATTGTAGATATATATTCTTCAACTTTTATGTGCTAGGTTCCTTCAATATGTGAGAGATCATGGTTCTCCACAACTTCCTATCCTTTGTAGTTCTTAGCAATGTATTGCTGTACTTACAGACTGTTCAGTCTTATTTGGTAGATTATTCACATTTTTACCCCTGTTTCTGTTACCTACACTATGTCCTGTGAGTGTCAAATTCTCCAAGCCCTTTCTCTTCCTTGTGCATCTCTTTCGGTTTGTAAGTGAAAGTGTCCTTTTTTGTTTTCATTTCCCTTAAAACTTTGTCACTGCTCACATGTTCCATCTGTTTTATTCTCAGCATCTTTCTGTAGAACTACGTTTTTAGCTGCCTTAATGTTACTTTTCATCTGTGAGGAAATTGTCCAGCATTCACTGTCACATAAGATGATTTTCATATTACAGAGCAGTTAGGCATACTTTTCTTTGTTTCTAATGAACTTTTTTTTCTTTTCTTAATGCTTTGTTTAGCTTTTGAAAGGTATATTTATTTATTAAAATATGCCACCGAGTTTCAGTATCAAATGTTCTGGTGTCTGTTATAAGAAATTTGAGATGTTTAAATTTCTGTATTTGCTTGAGTTGAACATAAAATAATCTTAGCTGGCTTCTTGGGATGTTTCCTTCAGTTTTATCTTTCTCTTTGATTAAATTATCTTGGATTCACTTTATCTTTTGGAAGGCATCTTTCACTATTTTAGTCGGTATGGAAATTATCCAGTGTTCACTGCCATATAGGAGGACTGATATTACATAGCTTCCCAGAACATTTTTCTTTTTATTCTAAATACATTTTCCCATTTCTTAATACTTTGTTCAGCTTTTGGTAGGCATCTTTCTTTATTCCAATAGGCCTGCATATTTTGCTATGACATTTTCCATCATCTGTTAAAACACTTCACAGATATTTAAAATGCTGTTCTTGATGCTATTGTTGTGGATGTTATGTTGGCTTGCAAACATTGAATGACAGAAGACAACAAACAAAACAAATGTCTTGTCAAGTTTATTTTTGTTAAAGAAAAATACATCAACAAGAATAATGTCACAGTGCACTAGACAAAACATTTCTCTGCATGCTCATGTAGAGTGTGAGAAGAGTGTTGTCCTGAAAAAGACAGTTTTGTGATTGCTTAAAAGTGTTGTCCTGAAAAGGACAGTTTATTGCATATGGTGGCAACTGGAAGCCAGTTGGAATGATGGCCGATGTTGAGCTGCAGATGATGATGGTCAGCTGGCTGGAACTGCTGTTGATGGCTGTTGTGTACCAGTTGCTAGAACAGATACTACACTTGGATCCTAATCATCTTGGCTGCAGAGTCATTTTATTTACTCCAGCTTCCTCTCTGAGATGAGATGTGATACAAGGTCGGGTTTAATCCTGAGCACTTGCACTCAAGTCAAGGACAAAATTGCCCAGCTCCCACAACTGTCGATTGTGCTAGCATTGGTATGACTACTGATCCCTACTCTCTAGTGCAATGGTAGTTTGCAACCTGAGGCAGCTTTTCCTTAGGACTGGGATCTCACAGTATTTTATTTTCCCCAGCAGTGTCTCTGGCAGAAGACAAAGCCACAACTAAGTCACACTCTACCCAGTCAGAGATGCAACTGTGAGATGATAATAACCCCAATGGCACAGACGATGGTGTCTTCCTTTTTTTGTTTTATATTCTGGATCAATTTTACATGATTGCTAGTTAAGTTTTTTCTTCTGATTATTTTTAAAAAAATGTGAGAGATCTGACAGGATATGACACCATTAACCTAATGCTAATTGTTTTTCTCTTTAGTAACATGATACTGCAAAACATTCTTTAAAAGATTTCATGCTAACTCATGTTGTCAGCCATACTTGAGTTATCAGAAAGTGCTGCATTTAAGTCTCATGAGTGTGTATATATATATATATATATATATATATATAGACTTTCTCTTGTATTTGCAAGGTTGATCTAAGAGACATGGAAGATGCCTTTCAAAAACTAAGTATAATATTAAAAGACAGGAAAATATTACAGTGAAAAAAGTGCCAAAATTCTATATAATATCTAATCTATAAATGCTGGACCGTTTTGTTACTGAAGAAACTTGAAGTGACAAAGTTTTTGATTCACTGACGAAGATAGAAACAAAAAGTTTGCTTATACTTAGTATCACAAAGAGACTGTTGAAATTTCTAGGGTGAATAATAAGGAAAGATGGCTTATAAAATTTGACACTCACAGGACATATTGAAGTCAAGAAGGATGGACATTGTGGTTCAACTGACGACAACTAAGAGCGTCATAGAAGGAACAGGTTAGCAACAAAGAAGTCATATGTAAAATAAAAACAACAAAGAAACATATTTTTAAATAATTTACCCACGACAGAAGGCTCGAGAGCGACTCAAGTCGGTTACAAATGAAATAGCTGAATGAGGTTGCAATAGGAATGTAAGAGGAGGTGGTAGGCAGTGAAGTTTATGAGGATAAGGAGGATAGATCATGATTGGCCCATCCCTCCAAAAGGTAGTGTTCAAAGAGTCTCTTCTACAAGGTGGCAATTCTTGGTAAAAAAGTTGGATGGAACTTGCTTTTTATATTTAAACACAGATGGAATAAGGATGATTTTATTCTTTGAAAGTAGCATAGTGTGTCCTTGCCAAAAGATCTGAACTGGTGGGACAAAAGAACATTTGCTATGGAAATAATGATAAAGTAGCAACAGGCTTTCAGTGTTGCCTCTATGAGATAGAGGCTGCTTAGTGGAAAATAAGTCTTCCCATACAAGATAGTGTAAATGATTTCAAGGGTGGAAAGTAATACTAAGAATAAAATCTAAAGAAGTATCTGCAATGTTATTGGACCTAACCTGGCATCTTGGTCTCAGTCACTTTCCCACCACCGTAACGTAGCTTCCCTGTGCTTTTTCTATAAATACTTTCATGGTAATTGTTCTGATGAACTTTTCTTTATGGTACCCAGACTTGATGAATTTAAGCATAGTACAAGATTGGCAGCAAGTTCTCACCATTTTACATTTGAAATGGTTAGATGTAAACATAATTCCTCTGCTAACAGTTTATTTCTCACTTGTGGAACTTCTTTCCAGTATTTTGCTTCGTAATCAATTTTGATTTTCAAAAATTTAAATGCAATTTCAATCGTTATCTACTGTGTTCTTTTATTGTTCTCTCTCTTAAATGCTATTTTTCCTTATATTCTATAACACTCAGTAACACCTTGTGGCTCTATTGCCTGACTTGGGGTGAAATGATTAAAAAAAACTCAAAAAGAGGGTTGAAAAGGAAAAAAGAAAGCTTACACTCATAGGATACAGTGAAGTCAGGCTGAAATATTGAGTAATTTGCTTGAGGAATATATTTGAAGGTATAGTAAGAGAGGGGGAAAGAAAAGCCAGAAAAGTATGGAGAGCCATGATTGCTACATCCTGAATAGACTTGGCATAGAAAAACCTAATCTCTTAATCAGTAGCACACATGACACATTAAATGGTTCTCATCTTGGATGATATAGATTTTGTTATAGATGGAATGTTTCGACTAAGTACACTCTGGTAATGATCAAATACGAAATTATGAAAAGAAGTACGAAAATCCTATCATAAACAAATGACAAAAAAGTCATCTGGCATTGAATATAATAGGCTCCAAAAACACACCACTTTGGGATGGGGCTGTAGGGGATATAGGAGTTATATATGTGTTACTGCCATCTGGTAGTCATGAGTTCAATCCTTGGATCTGGTAGTGAAGCACCAAATCAACAGGAATGAACAAACAATAACTGACATCACAGAGACAAAATATCACAATAATAAACGGATATCCTATATCAGCCAATAAACAGACACCTGATGATGGTAAGACTTGGTCAAAATCTTGTGTCTATAATAACATCTATATCAATCATGACAAGAACAACTGTTCAAAATAATACAAGAATAATGAAAATTGCTCATCTCAGAAATTAAATACTAAATCATAATGCACAGAAGAAAATTACATATAAAAACTTGGAAATTCAGTTTGCTATGTAATTCTTAAAAAATATTATGAATAAAAGAAAGCAAAAGGAGAAACAATGAAGAGGAAAACTAGGAATATTGCCATCAGAGCATTTCTTGGTGAAGGAAAATGCAAGCCGATTCCGTTCTTATATGCTTTGCCTTGATATGTGGTAAATTGAACATATAAGCTTTCTTTTAAAATCATAAAGGATTGCAGTGAAATG
>OZ038481.1:40997471-41079971 GCA_964036315.1 Acanthosepion esculentum | reverse complement strand
AATCTGGGCGGAGCAGTGTGAGACAGGAGGATTTCTTTGGTAACAAAGAAAAGAGTACTGAGCTGTTCCGTGACATCTGTCCACCTTTATGAAGCAAATGTTGGATGGTCTCCTCAAAGATGAAGAAGAAACTTGCAGTGAGAGAGATGTGGTTCTACAGAAGGATACTGAGGATATCGTGGACTGAGTATGTATGCAACAATGAGGTCTTGGGAAAGCAATGCATGACATACCTTGTAGGCTTAAGCAGTGTTGTCTGGGGGAGGTGGCAGAGGGATGAAATTTATTGAGAGCTACAAGGGATAGGGGGAAGTGGAGAGCCATGATCACCTACATCCTGAAAGGACACAACACATAAACAGATATTATTTCAAATATAAAAAATAACATTTGCAGTAATAAAAATGTTTGATTAAAAATAAATTGAAAAACTCTCTTTATATATATATATATATATATATATATATATATATATATATATATATATATATATAAAGAGTGTGATGGATAAATAGTTGTCTAAATTACACAAAAATAAAAATAATGCTGACATATCATTTTAACAGATATATTTACCAAAATTACACAAAAATATCTCGAAATACTAAAGAGAAAATTTATTCAACAAAATCACCATTGGCATCAACACTGGCCTCCAGAATCTTCTGGACAGTCTCCTTTTTGGTGAATGCTGCCATAATTCTGGCCTTCAGTTCATCTTCGGTATGTTTTGTTGATCTCTCGCTCAACTGTGCCCCACACATAATATTCAAAGGGGTTGCAGTCTGGAGAGTTAGGTAGCCAGATGTAAGTGGTGATGTGGTTGCAGAAATTGTCTGACATCTATGACTGGGTTTTTCCGGCTTGTGTTTTCAAGGTGCAGATTCCTATTGCCAGACATAGGGTCTTCCAGCAGCCACCTTCTTGACTCAGGAAAGAACTACCTCTTCCAGGCACCTGATATAGGCATCCATGTTGTCTGAGACCCTGTGGGAAGATGAATGGAGGCATAGAATCACCATCACTTGTGATAATTCTAAACACATCCGTAATCACTCTTAGACTCATCCAATGCTTTCCAACTCCTCTCTACTGTTCTCTGATTGACACCCAAACACTCTGAAATGTTTGTTTTGGAGTTTCTGGTGTGAATACCAAGCAGTACAGCATGCCATTTCAAAATTTCTGGTAGAGTGATTTGCAACATGGTGTCCTTTTTGTCATAGATGATGCCCAACTGACACTACTATTTTGTGGAGTCAACAAAATCAAAAACGAATAATGTGCTTTTGTGAAATTAAAAATATAAAATGGTGAAAATTTGCCCATCCCAAACTTTATATGTGTGTATGTGAGTATATATATATATATATATATATATATATATATATATAATGGCTGGCCACTCGTATTCAAGTCTGCCTGTTTGAATATAAAAACAAAAAAAACATCCTTCATATTGGCTAATAGAATTGTCAAAAGCTTTCAGATATATAGAACATTTGGACTGAAAAGAAAGCACTTATATAATCACAAGAAAAATTCAATTAAAAGCTTAATTGCAGTAACTTGTAAATTATCTTTAATGAAACTTGTATGTATGTGTATATATATATATATATATATATATATACACACACACAATTAGAATATATTTAAAATTTGTGTATTTAGGCATCAAATTCTCTTTTAGACATGTCTGATTGAATAAATTACAGACATTATGTCTGCTAATTTTCAATCAAATCCGTTCATACTCACGAATAACCTTCTGTGTATTGATGTTAAAGGATGAGAGAAATGTGCTATAGCAGTTTAAATTGCTTTTATTTTAATTTCCCAAGTACTTTCGGTCTTCTCCCAAGACCATCTTCAGAGGAGCAATTAGTACAAAACTATATGTTGTTCATTAGCATAAGTATTTATATAAAGATGTGCGTTGTTTTACTATATATTTTTAATAATAATGTCAACTATTTCTCTAACTGGAACATTAGTGAAGAGATTTTCAACATTAAGTGATTTTATGGTTTCATTATTAGTTTTTTCAGATTTTAATATTTGTATAAGTTCAAGGGTTGATTTAATGGTATGTTTGTTCGGTGTGTATGCTGTAATTAATTGATTAAGTGTTTTAGTTAGTTGGTAGACAGGAATGGGAATTCAGGATATAATAAGATGGAGTGTAAAGTTAGGTTAGTGCATTTTATATCCTGGTTCATAGTCTCCGATTATTTTGGTAAGTTTTAGATTGTCTTATTCCGCATTGTTAGCTGTGATTAATTTTCGCTTTTAGCTGAGTAGTACTATTATTATTAGTAAGTTTTCTAAATTAGGTGTGACCATCAAGTGACTGTTCGATTTTTGAGGTGTAGTCAGACTTGTTTGAAACAATAAAGATGTTTGCTTTATCAGCTTTTTTAATTACTATTTCTGTGTGGCTGCATAATTCTTTTGCAGCAATTTTTATTCATTTATTCATTGGGAAATGAAGATAAAAGAAATTTAAAGAGCTACAGGACATTTCTCTCATCCTTTAACGCCAATGCATCAGTGGTTACCATGTTTATGTCTTAAAAACTTTTACGTCATCTGTCGTTGTTAAATACAAATTAGTTTAACTCTACCCATCTATTTTTATATGTTAAATGTATGTATATATGGATGTGTGTTCTTTTACCTTTTACTTATATATATATATAAGTATGCATATGTATGTGTATATATATGTATGTATATGTATGCATATGTATTTATATATACATATATGTATGTATGTATATGTATGCATATTTATATATATATATATATATATATATATGTATGTATTTATATATATATATGTATGCATGCATGCATATGTATGTGTATTTATATGTGTGTATATGTATGCATATGTATGTGTATTTATATATATATGTATGTGTGTATATGTATGCATATGTATGTGTATTTATATATATATGTATGTGTGTATATGTATGCATATGTATGTGTATTTATATATATATGTATGTGTGTATATGTATGCATATGTATGTGTATTTATATATATATGTATGTGTGTATATGTATGCATATGTATGTGTATTTATATATACATATATGTATGTATGTATATGTATGCATATTTATATATATATATATATATATATATATATGTATGTATATGTATGCATATGTATGTGTATTTATATATATATATATATATATATATATGTATGCATGCATATGTATGTGTATTTATATATATATATATATATGTATGTATGCATATGTATGTGTATTTATATATATATATGTATGTGTGTATATGTATGCATATGTATGTGTATTTATATATATATGTATGTGTGTATATGTATGCATATGTATGTGTATTTATATATATATGTATGTGTGTATATGTATGCATATGTATGTGTATTTATATATATATATGTATGTGTGTATATGTATGCATATGTATGTGTATTTATATATATATATATATATGTATGTGTGTATATGTATGCATATGTATGTGTATTTATATATATATATATAAATATATATGTGTATTTGTGTATATGTATGCATATGTATGTGTATTTATATATATATATATATATATATATATGTATGTATGTGTATGCACGAGTGTATGTGTATTGAGATATATATATGTGCACGCATACATGCATGTATGTGCGAGTAAATACAGATATGTTGTTGTGTATGTGTGTATCCATGTATGTGTTTTTGGGCATTTTATATGTTTATGCTAAAATTGTAACCGGTAGGTGATGTTAATTTTCTTTATTACACATTGGTTCTCTTATAAATACACTTCGTTTTTAGTTTGGCCCCCTCCCCATCATTTTTTTTTCCTCTCTCTCTCATCTTCTGGATTTTAAGTTTAGATCATATCATTTTTTTATTGTTCGTAGTGTCACCACAAATGTATACACACTTTTCCGGTGTCTGTTCTTTAATTATAATGTAGGTCAGCAATTCGGTAGAGAATTTATGCATCGAAAAATAATTCATAGTTATCTCTATCTCTCTCATTTAAACCGTTATTTAACTACTCTCTTTAAAACTTCTCTGTTAAATTTTAATCTTCACCTTCACCTTTAGGCCTTTCCTGTTCTTCTTTCTTCTATTACACCACTCTCTAAAGCTTTCATATATATCACTTACAGACTTGTTTCCCACTCCTGCACTTACACTCTCACTGAAATTTTTTTTTTATATCCGGAGTTATATTTTCTGATTTCTTTTTGAAATTGTAGGTCTGATGAATTGGATCCAGATTACGATTCCAATGTAATAAATTATAACAATGGAATATTAACCTTTGAGCTTTTTATTACACACATATATATATATATATATATATATATTGATTTGGCTATTGTTAAATCAAGAATTCAAAGGTTTTTTGACACGAGTATAGTTACCTATATATATATATATATATATATGAAGAAATATAGTCTTAAAGTGTGCTATATTTATGGGATAAAGTGCTCAATATCAGAGATAGAGCGTGGGTAAATGTAAAAGTGCACATGGAAGTCAGCACTTAGAGGCGACAGTCTGTTTCATGCTAGTGCAATCGTCAGGCGACTGACGATTGCACTAACATGAAACAGACTGTCACCTCTAAGTACTGACTTTCATGTCCACTTTTACATTTATATATATATATATATATATATATATGCATGCATGCACATACACACAGACATCACCTAATGGGGGATGTGCTGAAAGTTCTCAGTTCAAATCACCTTCTAAATTCTAACCAAATAACCAAATATCAGGTTTTTAGAAAGGACTTTGTAATGTAAGCTAATTTAAAAATGTGAAGAGTGCAAATTCTAAATCATCTCCCTGAGACAAGAAAATAAATTTGTGCATATTGTGTGACTACGTATTTGAGTATCAGCCATTACAATATATTATTTCAACACAATATCCATATTTATATGCGCAATTCTTGACTTGTATAAACAGACAATTATTGAAACCTGCTCTTCTCTATGGAATTAATATTTGAAATAAATCTTTGGTCTTTTTAGTTTTCATTTAATCCAATGGTACATGTGTACCATTCCAAGTATTGTCTATATTCTGATAAGAAACAAGTTTTATATATGACAAGGATACTGCAGCACATAAAAACACCACTATAAAAGACAAACTAAGATTAATTATTAATATTTATAAACAAAGGAGCAAACATATTAAGCCTGGTGTGTAATTTTTTATATAAAAATATGGATGCTTTATGTCTATAGCAGCATAAACAATGTTTTTCCCTATTTTTTCACACCTCTTGTTACCTCTGGATAAAAACGACCCCCCTGTTTTGTTAGAAAGCAGCAGGTTATCTCCTCCCATGGCTGTTTTTCTCCTGCCAAAACAGCAGTACTGTGTTAAGGGCCCTTGGGGTAAATGTTTTTCTGGGTTATTGCTTTGTTTGAAGAAAAGAAGCAACTTTGCAGCCTCTTCTTTGTGATTTTCCTTTCACTTAAGCTTCTTTTGCTTGTCACAGATTAGTTCCTTGCCAAGTGAACTCTCTGTTAGCCAATAATTTGCTTGAAGCTACTGACAATTCTTATTAACATAAAATAACATTCTCTTGTCTACTTATTTTACAAATATACTTAAGAGATGAATATCTATACATACATTATATATATATATATATATATATATATATATATATATATATATATATATATACTTCAAGTATACCCATGTTTGAGTACATGCCCATTACTTTCATTTAAATAGTATGAATTACATCTACTAGCTTGCACATTCAAGAGATTTAATAAAGAAAATGTGCTCTAAGGAAAGGTCAGCACATGAGATCAGACAGTGGTTTTCCCTACAAAACAGATGCAGGTTCATGCCTTTTCAGAGAGCACATTTTCTTTATTAAGTCTCTCGAATGTGCAGATCAGTAAACATAATTTAAACTGTTTAAAAAAAAACAGGGTATCCACAAAACTATATTTAAAGTAGTAAGAAATAATGTCATCTAAAAATCCAATGATCCTACACACACACACATATATATATATATATATATATATATATATATATAAGTGAACATTGAAGTCAACACTCAGAGGCGACAGGCTGTTTCATGCTGGACACAATTGTCAGGCTGCCTGACAATTGCATCCAGCATGAAACAGCCTGTCGCCTCTGAGTGTTGACTTCAATGTTCACTTTTATATTTATATTTTCATACACTCTATCTCTGATATTGAGCACTTTATTCCATAAATATAGCACACCTTTAAACTATATATATATATTGTGTAACCCCTCTTGTATACATCTTTCATTCAAGATGACTGACAAGATACTGTGATTAAGCTTTTCATTTAATTTTTCTTGTGTTCATACAAGTGTTCTCTTTTCTGGTCACAAGGTGTAAAAACAGTCCAAATCTTCGAGCACTTTCAGCTATTAGCAAGGATGATTTTAGTTTTACTTTTAACTGAATGTATGGTTTGCATTAGGAATGTTTATAGAGTTATAGGAATGTTTTATTTTCCAAACACAGTCAGCACATTGTGTCTGTGTTCATAGTTAATGTTATTGCGTGTTGGCTTTTCCTTTATTACTATTAGGGTTTTTCACAGTTTTACAAACTTTGTGTCAAGAAAAGAAAACACTTGTACAAGCACAAGAAGAATTAAATAAAAAGCTTAATCACAGTACCGTGTCAGTCACTTTTAACAAAATAAATATATATATATATATATGTATATATATATATGAAATTTGATATAAAAACTAACCTAAAGAGCTGAGCGACTACATCAAATCAATAGCTGCATCGACTGCAAGGAAAGCTGGGTCACAGTCTCATGCCAGAAAATTCCAAATCTACCATTCATCCATGCATCGAATACTGCTGCCATATCTAGTCTGGTGCTCTTGCTATTCATATTGAGGTTCTCCAGTGCTGCTGCTATTTATCTTGAGGTTCTTGACAAAATCCAACAAAGGATGTGTAATATAATTGACCCTGACCTGGCAACTCAAGTTCAATCACTTTCTCACTGACATGGCCTGATTTACCTGCTGCCTTGACTACAAGAATTTATGCATGTGACTAAATTGGCATGTAGGTCCCCTCCACTCACTGTTGAAATAGCTAAATCCAACCACCACTTCTTCTCCAACAGTTTCTTTTCTTGCATTTCCACTTGTGGAGTTCCTTTCCATTTAATTGCTTACTGAATAACTACAAACTTCAAAAATCAGTCACCATCTTCTTGAATCCTGTTCAACATTTTTCTTTTCCTCAATCCACCCTATATTCTTTTCTTTCACTCCCTATGAACACCTGCATACTAGTGGTATTTCCACCTTGCTTGGGGGTGATATGATTTGAAAAAAAAGAGGTAGATTTTCTCGATGTCACCTTGAACCTAAGAAAAGGTAGATATAAACGATACAGAAAACCTAATGACAAACCACTGTACATACACCCATCTTCCAACCACCTGCCATCAATAATCAAGCAGATACCAGATGCTTTCTGATAATTTTTCCATCTTCAAACAAGCCAAGGAGGACTATGAAACATCCATAAAAGATAATGGATTCCTGGCAACAGTCACATACACACAAAACAGCACAAAAAAGCCATCAGGAAAAGAAACATCATAAGTTTCAACCCAGCATACAACAATAATGTAAAAACAAAGGTAAGAAAAATATTCCTTAAACTCATCCATAAACATATCAAGTACTCTCCAGAAGATATTCAACAAAAACATAGTAAAAATCAGATACATAATAATAATAATATGAGGAGTATGATAGAAATAATAAATCCCAACAGCAACAAACCACCCAAGCAAATCAAACCTATCCTCATATATATATATATATATATATATATATATGTGTGTGTGTGTGTGTGTGTGCTTACAGCCAAGTTATGCTGAAACACTGGTTCCTGTATGATCACCAGTTAAGCAATTCCCAATAGGTTTGTTATATTCACTTTTTTGTAAATACCTTTGGGAAAGGTATGAATTCACCTCAGTTCAGGGTTCAGTTTGGAATTCCAATCACCTGAAAAAGGCCAGAGCATACAGTGACCGAAACATCATGAATATGACAAGAAAGATGAGAACAATAATCTAAATAACGTAAATATACATATATATGCAACAAAGGCCAGGCTGAGAAATTTTAAAATCATATATATCCCAACATATATATAGCTATATTTATAGTCATACAAAGAGTAATTAAAGGTTATTTTCCTAACTGAGAAGTCCTGACAAGATAATTTTTGATGTTTTGTCAGATAGTGCATAAATAATGTAAATAATTACAATATCTCATCTCAGAAATGTATATGTTGATATATATTTCTGTATGCGTGATTCTGAACATGTGTGTGTGTATATATATATAGGCTTGTGGCTGAGTGGTTAGAACGTTCACATTCTGACCATGAGACCTGGGTTCAAATCTCAACATGGTCGATTTGTCAGGAAGGAGACTTCCTAGTGTTATTGGACTGGAGGGGTCAATCATAGCTTGTGTCACATTTGGAAAGTGCCTGAAAACCATACCACAGATTGACCCAAGCCTTGTGAATGAACTTGGGTAGATGCAACCCTTGGAGGCCGTTGACAGCTTGAGCATGCTGACCTTGTTTGAATTGTTGATCATGCTAGATAACACGCTCTTTCCCAGAAACTGTAACTAAGGTCTGCTCAGCATAGTTGCAGTATAAACCACAGGTGGGCTCTGTGGGTATTGAATAAACACAAATGCGCCTGAGTAAGCGTCTGTAATAGGGATTGGCTAGCCACCCTAGTAGACAGGTATCCTTGAATATGAGCTGCCAGCTATACTATATGCGTGTATGTGTGTTTGAGAGAGATTATGATATAAAATCTCTGTATGTCAGACTAATAGTGGATAACTGAATGACAAAATGGAAAACAATCCTATGTTATACATCACATCCTTCTTGTCTGAAAAAGTTCTTTTGTTGAACAAAATTCATAATATTCAATTATCCATCAATACACACTATCAAAATGATTCTACAGTTATGTTCCCATCAACACATCTTTCAGATAATGGCTGTTGTGTCAGGAATGGCTTTAAGACTCATGCATCATTAACAGCAATCCAAGATACTCTAACAGAGTCCCATAATTCTACCAAATTCTAGTGGTATAGTAAGACAGTAGGAATTATGATCATATACATGTAGATATGTGTATATTCTTATTTGAATGGCAATAAACTCACTTATTTTTTTATATGTATATAATTCTACAGTGTATTATAGAATTTTATGTCCAATTTTTGGAATTGCTAAATTTTTATTTTGCAAATATCATGTATTTTGAATTATTGATCATCCACTAAAAATTTTGTTTTCTCTTTTGTTATTATTTTGAGAAAGTGGACTTGAGAAATCTGTTTCCCTGAAAAATATATTTAAATAGAAAGATTTTACAAATTAGGGAATGCATGGATGTTACCAAAATGAACAGCTCAACATTGAATTTACTAATTGGAGATACAAAACTCAAGCAAATACAACAAGTTAAGCATCTGATAAGTATTTTAACAGGAATGCAGTGTGCAACGCCAAAATGTGCAGATACATTAGGATAGCAAAAGTTACCTTCCAAAACCTAAGCAAAGTATCAAGAAACGGGAAAATTTCATTACAAAGAAAAAGAGTACTGAACTTTTATGTAATATTGGTCCTCCTATATGGCAGTGAATTCTGGACAATCTCCTCACTGATGAAGAAGAGACTTGAAGCAACAGAAGGGTGCTGAGGATATCATGGACCGAATATGTGAGCAATGAAGAAAATTTAGAGAAAATGGAAACAAAAAGGACACTTATACTTAACATCCGGGAGAGATAGTTGAAATTTCGAGGGCACATAATGAGGAAAGAGG
Source organism: Acanthosepion esculentum (assembly GCA_964036315.1). Classification (NCBI taxonomy): domain Eukaryota; kingdom Metazoa; phylum Mollusca; class Cephalopoda; order Sepiida; family Sepiidae; genus Acanthosepion; species Acanthosepion esculentum. Next base: position 41,070,009 of record OZ038481.1, on the reverse strand, counting down.
GCTTGGAAAATTTGATACTCACAGGAGAGATTGAAAACAAGACAGACAGAGGAAAGTGGTGCATAATCCACCTGACAAGCTTTTGTAAATGAATAGCAGAGAATGTTTTAGTAAAGATAACAAAAGGAAAAAATTTGGAGTTGAATCATTTTAGCACTGAATATGGATGAGTAATTAAATGTTATAAATTTACACTGATAGTAGCACTTGCTGTTTAGTTAATGAATGCCAAATGTTTCCACATAAGGAAATGTCTAATATTACTATTGCCACTACCATAGGCAGTGTACTCTTCTCTCAGTGAGACACAGTAACTGATACTGTGGTGTCAATCTTGTACAATTCTTGGTTCACATTTAGAATGCATTGTGAGTGACACCAGCATTGAATTAGGATTTAATTCAATACAATTTTCCTTTGGTTGGATGGCTACCCTCCTTGACTTCCATCACCTGTGGGAACATGTTTTCATGTGCTGCTAATATATGTTTGGCATTCATATGTTCACAGAATACCCTTGCTGATATCTTCTAGAAAAACTATCTTCTTGGAAATAGAATTCTATGAAAAATGTTATATCCTGTCAATGTCCCATTGCTGCCACAGCTACACTATATCTTTATATATTATGGTTGCATCTTCCAAATTTAAAAAAAATTCTAAAGATAATGAAAGAGTCAACAGATAAAGCAAAAGAATGGCAGAGAGTATAAGATGTTATACAAAGAATTTAGAAATAGATACAAGTAAGCAAACGATGAATGAATCAACGAGAACTGTGCAAGGATAGAAACACTGCAAAATGTAAACATGTATAAAAATATGCATAACAGAACAGAAAAATGCTCTTTAGTAGGGTGCATAAAGTCTAAAAAAAAGATGTAAAATATACTACAAAGATTGAATGAATACATAGGAGTAAAATCTAAAATACACTGGCGTAAGTCTATATTGAAAGGTTTCATCATCAAATAATTATCCTGAGATTATTCCTATCAGTATAAATAAATAGTTGAGATGAAGACATTACAAGATTTCCTAAATTATGAGGAAAGACAGCTTGGAAAGTTTAATACTCAGTGGACATATCAAGTGAAGGCGGAGTAGACAGTGCTAGTAAGCAAATGACCTACTGTGTTTGTAGGAATGGATGGTAGATCAAAGAGAAGCTTGGGTGGAAAAGAATCAAATGTTGCTAAGAGATCAAATAGGCAGGAAGTTAGGGAGAGCTATGATCACCAGCATTCTGAATAAGAGATGTTGTTAACAATACAGATTTGCTATAGAGCTACAAAGGGACAGAAGATTATGTAGATTCGTGATCAGCCATGTTCTGAATAACAACTTGTGTTTAAGAATATGTATTTGCTTTAGAGCTGAAAGGGAAAAGAAAGTATGAAGGCTCTTGAATAAAAACCTGTTAAGAATAGAGATTTGCTATAAAGCTAAGTATGTGTCTTGTGGTGTAATGGCTCAGAATGAGAAATCAGAGAGAGCCAAGTTTGAATTCCAGTCAGGTTTGTTATATTCACTTATGCACAAATACCCTTGGTAAAGGTATGAATCCATCTCTTCTCCCCACTAGGTGTTAAATACCAGAGTCTATACTCTTGGGTGACAACCAGTCTACTACAGGAAAATCTTCTGTTTAGTCAGTCATGAATTGAAAGAGACATGATTGCAAAGTTTGTATCATATATGTCATTTAACTGACTGGCTATAAGAGAGGCATGGAAGAGTAATGGAGAGCAGCTCAAATTGAGGAATCGGAGAGCTGAGTTTGAATTCCAGTCAAATCTACTACATTCACTTACATGCTAATACTCTTGGGAAAGGTATGGATCCTCTATCTGCAGCTTTGGGTAAATAGCAAGACAGACTGGGTTCTATAGCCTTGGACGGCAACTGGTCTACCGCAGAAAGAAATGGCAACCTACTGTGGGAAAAATCTGCCTCGTCAGTCATGTATCAAAAGATACATGTTCGCTTAAGCATGTATCATGTATGGCACATAAATGACTGACTAACTCTAAAACTAAAAGGGATAAGAGATCATTGTGAGCCATGATCACCCACATCATGTATAATAAATTTTTCTAGTTACTAGTGTGTTAGGCAGTTATTTTTATTTCAATTTCAGATTGAAGTAATATTATATTGATTAACTTTGTAACTCGGTTCGTTTGTTACCTTTTTGTTATTCTTCTTTTATAAAACATGTTCCTTTAATATATGAACGATCATTGCTCTCATCAACTTCCGGTTTCATGTCGCTGTAAGCAACTTTTGATTCTTTGTCTCCACTCTGCCTTCAATACTAATTGTAAAAAAAAAATCTCCTTTTCAAATCGGTATCTTTGATACTTTAGTTGCGATATAAAGTCGCATTTTACCCATTTTCAGTTAAAATTCTTGTTACCTGAAGACTTTCTTTATATTTTTTTTTTACCACAATTTATTTCTATTCCATCTTTTTCAGGCTGCTGCCTCTCATAGGAATTTGCTAATTTAACTTAGGTTCTTTTTTTTTTCTTTTCTCTCACCTTTCTAAACTAATTCATTTTATGGAACAAACATGTTCCATTATTACTTTCTTTTTTAATGTTGCTGTTGTTTTCCACTATCAATAAAAATCCAAATCCATCTCACTTATTCCTTCAGGCGGATTTTTTATTTTTTTTTTACAGAGGAGGGAAGAAATCTTTTTTGTTAGTTTCAGGATGTTTTTCTGAGATATATTTTTTTTTTTAACTCTTCATTTTTTTCCATTCTCTTTATACATTCTTTACAGAAATTCCTCACTTTTATTTCTGTTACAAAATTTTACATCAGGATTAGACATTTTTCTCTGTATCAAATGATCTACTTTCAACATTCCAGTTTTCTTTCTTTTTCCTATAGTTCAATTTAAAAAAAAATCAAACCACAAAGTACATGATCTGTTACCAATTTCTTGTGTCTATCATAATTTCCTTGAATGATTAAGTGCTTATACTGCTTTTAAAAGATCAACTAACATGAATTCAAAAAAAAACGTTTGTCTCCCAAAAAGGTTACTGAACTTTTTAATACTATATTCAAACAAAAACTATCATTAGGCATTCAACAAAAACAGAATCATTGTTCACATTGTTCATCTGGTATAAATTTTTATTATTTCAGTATCAGTGCTCCTATATGGTAGCAAATGCTGGATCGTTTCCTTACAGGTGAAGAAGAGTTTTGAAGCAACTGAAATATAATTCTACAGAAGAATGGTGAGAATATCATAGACAGAACATGTGAGCAATGAGGAAATTTTAAAGAAAAGGATGATTAAAAGGACACATTTAAAATCAGGAGGAGATAATAAAATTTCTTGCTAACGTAAAGACAAGTGAGACAGGAGAAGATATCGAGCAATCTACTGTAGTGACCATAAAGATAGTAGCAGCGACATTCCGACCACCTAAAGAAGGCCGGAGCATACAACTGCTGAAACATTTTAATAAATATGACGTCAAAGATGAGGACAATAGTTCGAATAATGTAAATAGTGTAAATTGTCGCTATTTTATATTTTTAATTGCATGCATGTGCATTGTTGGGTTTTGATTTTGTAAACTGTGCAGTATACTAGCGTCAGTGGGGCACCATCTGTGAGAAAAAAGATCACCATGACACAATTCACTCTACCAGAAATTTGGAAACAACATGCTGTACTGCTTGGCATTCATGCCCTTAAACTCCAATACAAATATTTAAGTGTGTTTGGGTGTCAATACCAGTGCAGAGGATTTGGAAAGATTTGGATGAATTTAATGGTGATTATGAAGATACAGCAGCTCAGAAAACTCACTCTGATCATTCTGATAAGAAAAGAACTCCCAAAGTTGTTGGTGAAGGCCTCAGACTCAACATGGAGGCCTACATCAAGTGCTTTAGGGAGATAGTGCTGTCTTGAGTCAAGAGTGTGGCTGCTGAAAGATCCTATGTCTTCCAATAGGACTCTGAACCATGCCATACATGCAGGAGAACCCAGTTATGGCTGTTGGACAATTTCTGAGACCACATCACCACTTACATCTGGCCACCAAACTCCCCAGACTGCAACTCCCATGATTATTATATGTAGGGTGCAGTTGAGTGAGGGACCAACAAAACCCCTTGTAACACCAAAAATGATCTCAAGGCAAGGATTATGGGCAGCATTCACAATCTTAAACAAGGAGACTATCCAGAAGAGTTGCAGGAGATTCCAAAGTTTTCTGGAAGCCGTGGTTGAAGCCAATGGTGATTTTATTGAATAAATTTACTCTTTACTATTTCAAGATATTTTTGTGTAATGTTGGTAAATATATCTATTAAAACACAGCTCCTTAAAGGACTTGTAAATTCATTATATATTATTCATGAATTTACATGTCCCTTAAGGAGCTGTGTTTCTGACCAATCCAAATTTGTAAATAATTATATTAGACATACTACAATATGTTGAACAAGAAGTCTTGCATTATATTTCTCTGAGCATAGCTCAATTGGGTCTCATTTAAATACACATGGAGAAGTAACATAATCGTTGACTATACAAATATAATAACATCATCCACATATACAAAAAGGCTAAAAAATTGTGGAAGCCTTAATAAAAAAGAAAAAGCCAACACTCAATAATATCAACTATGAACATGGCCACGATGTGCTGACCATGTTTAGAAAAAAAACATTGCTATAACTCAAGATACATGCATAAACCTATTCATATATTTAGTTAAAAGTAAAACAAAATTCATCCATGATAATGGCTAAAAGTATAGCCAAAAACACTTGGAAAATATTCAGACAATTTTCATATAATTTATGTCCTGAAAAGAAAAGAAATTATATAAACACAATAAATTATATAAAAAACTCAACCACTGCACATTGTCAGTTGTTTTCAGTGAAACTTTTATAAAAGAGGGATTGCTGCCCAAATACACAATTTTATATATATATATATATAATTGATATAATATGGTTCATTACATCTAAAGTTATAAAACCACACAAGATTGGATTGTATTCAAATAAATAAGTTCATATCTAGACTTTGGGGAGCTGTTAATACTCTGTTCTCATCGTGCTCAGTCATTTGCAAAAATTCTGAAAGCCTTTATCTATAAAAATATGTAGGTGTTAACTTGGAAAATGTTTCTTGTCTCAAGTGATCCAAATTACTTTTGTCAATAAAAAGTGACAGTGTTACTTGGCCTGACATAAACTATGTGAATTTACCAGAAAATCAGATGAATATCTTTAGCTTTCACTTTTTCAAGTTATATTGTCCAACTGACAAGCGTAACGATTCTAAAGCAAAACCATGCAACAAATCATGATATATATATATATGTGTGTATGAAAAGTTTTATATTTATTTCTAGTTAGACAAATACAAACCCAACAATTAGTTCATTATATATATATATATATATATATATATATACTGAAACCTAGAATAAAATTGATAGAGAAAAAAGGGAAAATAAAACATAGACTAAGAAAAAAAGAAGACGAAAAGACATTCAGCTACCTAAACAATAATAAATAGTGCTCCAAATCTAGTTTACCAAGATAGAGCAATTACACTTACCAGCAACAAGAGACAAAGTTTGAACTGCTACTTAAGTTTCATGCTAATGTGATTAGAATGCAACTGAAAAGAGATGGAATGAAATATTTATACTAAAATGAAATGGGGAGGAAAAAAGAAAAAAAAACTGTGAAAATTAGTTACCCACACAAGTGGGAAAAATAAGCAAAAAATACCCATTTTATGGATTTGAGTTCAGGTGACTCTAGTCTAACTGAATAGGAGGAAAAACCAGTCTGGTGGCAAATGGCACAACTGGTATTTAATACTATGCCTACACCTAAAAATTAACACAAACTTTTTATTTAACAATCTAATATTACTGCTCAGCTTCACTATAGATAACTTTTCTTCTAGGCATAATCTATGCCTATCCTGGTTATTTTTACTGGCATTTCTGTTTCTAAGAATTTCTCAAGTTATCTTAAGAGATCTATCTACTTCTCTTTTAATTTTTCATCAATAGGCAGTGACAGCGCCTATAGCATTTTTATATTTTATTTGATTAAAACTCAGTCTATGATTATCGTATCTCTTTTTCCACTCATTCTTGGTGGCACCTAGTAGAATCTTTCCTCATTAACACTTTTTCTATTTCCATTTTAGCTATATTTTTATCCATACAGTTGCTTTCCATGGGAAACTTACACTTCAGTTTACCTTGCTTAGCATTGGTACCATTTAGCAGGTTTCTTAGAATTACCAATTATTTTTATATATTTTTTGTGCAACATGTCCAAGTCCAGATCAATGAAAACCCTATTAGGAAAGATAACCTGTTACCAGCTTTTGGGTATGCATAAAAAACTGGGAGTATGCATAGTGTAAATTCCAAGAGGCTAGCCTTCTTTCATAGGATGCTAGGTATGAGGTAGGACACTATACTAAATACTGACATATATGGCTTAGGTAAGTCACATAATTTACTCCTTAACTCACCAAGGAGACCGACCTTGGTGCTACAAATAAAACAGTACCGAAACAGACAGATGCATCCCAGCAAACAACCACACCAAATATACAAACAAAATCTGATTGGGAAGTGTCATTTCCATAAAACTATGTTCTGAGTTGTTAATGACTAAATTTGTCATCAATCAATTGTGTGTGGGGAGGGGGCATTATCTCTAGCAGATGCTACTCTTGTTTTCACCAGAAACCTTCCAAACAATGCTGAGCTTAAGGGAAGACATTAAGCTCATTTCTCTGAGAACAAATACACATGGTTTAGGCAAAACACCTCACCCACTCTTTAACTCACGGTCAGCGTGTAACAATTTCTTCATTTTTACAGGGACTATCATAAGAACATTTGTTGAATTTACACTTTCTTTCACTATTCTTGAACATTCTCCACACAAAAATTTCTTGATAAAATAAAAGATTTCTATCTCAGTTTATTCATTCTCTTATTTGTCTATTTTTTCAATTAATTCAACGTTTGTCAGTGCACAACACGTTCGCAATCTCAAACAATGACTCTAAACCAAAAACAAGACCATGCAGACTACCAAACCAAATTTGTTAGTTCGTTCAAATTCCTTGTTGATGGTAATTTAGTACCTGAGAGAGAGTTACAATTTTTGCAACATATTATTAGGAAAGAGGGCTAGGAAAATTTAACACTCACAGGATGTCATGAATGAATGAGGTGCAGAGGGAAACTCTGTGTAACCTCCTGATGATTTTGGGTGAATGGAAGGCAGAGTGAGGCAAAAGAACTATGGTAAAGACGCAAAAGTTGCTCAGAGCAAGGAGGGACAGGAAGTTGTGGAGAACCACGATCTTCAAGTGTTAAAGTGGCATGGTACATAAAGAAGAAGAATGGGACATTTGGGCCAGGAATAAAAAAATGTATAACACACCACCAGAAGATAGAGTGTAGCTGAAAATATTTTGGTCTCAAAAGAAAAATTTTACCTACATTAAGCTATCAACTCATGCAATTATAATATATATATATATAAGGTGTAACATCAAAACAGTCCCAATCATGTAACACCATAATTATCTATCCCACAAAATGTTTAATATCTAAGAAACTACTAAACTAGTTAAGTTTATTTTTTTTCAGGATTTCAGATAAAACATTTAGCCATCTTGACACCATTTGTCATAAGAATCAATGGAAAATCCTTTGAGTTATTCAGCTAAAAAGAGAGCAGGTTAAAATTGTTTTGTGTCAGACCCACTGGAGTCGCAACTGAGCAATGGCAAGGGGAAAAAGATCCATCTTCAATGTCCATTCAAGAACCATCAAGAGAATGGTGAATAAGTTTAAAAAGAAGAAACAACAGAGAGGAAAACTTGATCAGGAGGTCACAACAGGAAGAGGAATCATCATTTCAACTTAGAGCTAACGAGATCAATTAGAAAAGGTCCAACTCATTTCATAAGACGTTTGATACATAAGAGAGGAGTTTCAGCTATGACAGTCCAAAAATAGTGAAAAAACTTGAAAATGAAATCATACATGAAACCTTTGAGCCAACTTGTTACTCCAGAAATAGATAGAAAGATAGAAAGTTAGAGAGGGCAGAGATCATCTTGAATAAGTTAGAAAAGGATCCTGAAATAATAAATATATATTTGAACTTTATTTCACTACTTCATAAGCTTCTGATCCTTAGCTTGGATTAATTAATGATGAACATATCATTTTTGTTTATGATTGATTTCATCACAATACTTCTGTTAATCTTTGGAAGTAATTATACATTCTCCTCAAAGTAGAGTCCAATAGTGTTATAAAAACTTCAGAGAATTCCAGTAAGATATCTTTAATCATATCTAAGGTACAACAGTTCAAAGCTTAATCTAATGATTGGACAATTTTGCTGTTACACCTGATATACATTATAAATCAGCCTCAGTAATATATTTAAAATAGTAGATGCAAATATACAAATAGGACAAAAGTGATTGTCTCTCTCTCTCTCTTCATCCTGATTGTCAGATGTAAAATACTGCTTAAATTTTCTGTCAGTTATCTAGACAGTTTCCTAGATAGGTTAATGTTCTAAAAGTTGTCACCAGTCTTTGATATTAACAAAAATAACAGAGCAAATTATATTCACTTTGAAAAATGTCAACCCTACATTCACGTCAAATTTTAGATTGGCATATGATCATTAGTATTACCGGAAAAAAAAATGTAATGACTATTTTAAAAAGAGAAATAGATTACAAATAACAGGCAAGGTGGAATGAAAAGTAGGCTATCGAAGAATTGAAACTGTTTTCAATCAATTTAAAATGTCGAACAAATCTACTTTATAGTTGAGAAATTCTATACATTGCAGTCTTTTTGATAATATCTGTTATAAGACCCTCACACTGAGCAAGCAATGGAATTATTGTGTACAATGTTCTTATTTGGCAGCTGAAAATGGATGATGCTATAAATAATGCATATTAATGTGTATTGGAAAGTTTCAAATCCATCATGTCTCCCCGTGCTCTGAAAAAAAAAAGAAACATTTCAAATTCTGAAGTGTAGTCACTTTAAATGATTGAATATAAAGTCTCCTTGAAATGGTCAAAAACTAATATCAGTTTTATATAGTATTTCTTAAGTTCTAGTAATAGAAAATATTTTCCCTGATCATTATGGACAAGTTAACTCTTTCATGCAGATTTATATGCCATTTATCTAAACAAAGTGCTATTAGACAACACATTAGCAATCACCACAAGAATGAAATAATACCAAAATGCTACATAAATCTAATAGAAAAAAAGAGTAAAGGTTATTGAAGCCATTTACATCGAACAAAAACAAACATACATCAATAAAAATAATCATAGTTTCCTACCAGAAAAAAAAAACACACTGCTGATGACTGATATATGTTACTGTAGGATGTAGAATTGAATACTTCCTGTGTTTGAATTCATTTGATTTGATTCAATTTACAAAAATTATAGCAACACTTTACTTGTGCACACTGCCCTGAAGATGACACATGTTAGATGAAAGCTTGGACACAGGCTTGATTTTGGATACTTTTTTGCCTCTGTAGCAGCCAGGTTTGTGGAAGATAGATAGATAGATAAAATGACAGACAGATAAAAAATAAATAGAAATATAGATAGAAAAAAATTGATGAATAGAAGATAGATAAGTAGAAAGACAGAAATTAAAAGTCATTAATATGTTATCTTGATACATAGACCGATACATGAGAGAGAAGAAAAAAAGGCTGTTATGTTTGCAAATAGTAAAATCATGAATCCATCTATTCTCTCTAAAGCTAAGGGTTAATATTTTGGAAGATTCAGATCTCTATCAAGCAATATAGGAGGAGAGCAACTCTGAATCTAGATTGATTGAGGTTGGGTCTAGTAACTCAACAAGATAAAAATCTACTTAGTAATTGTCTATATTTTTGGGATGAGGGGTTTTCACTATGGATTTCGTTAATCGGACTGACTTCCTCATCTTGGTTGCTTTCCTCACAACGTTTCGGCCGTCTGATCCTCCGGCCTTCTTCAGGTGCATCTCGAACTCGGGAACCGTCGGTCTGGAATTTCGAACCCAACCCTTTATTGTTACGGGGGTACCATGTTCTCGTTCCATTAAGGCCATCGCTGCTGCTACTACTGCTTGACGCCATCGTTGCTGCTGCTGTGCTTCTATTATCGTTGTCACCGCTCTTGTTTGTCGCTGCCCCTGCCTTTGCTCGGGATTGAACTCAGAACAACGGGAGAACTTGCAATCACTGTTTCAACGTCCTAGTCGCCTCGGCCATGTGTCACTGGGACGATCGTGTATGAATTTTTGGTATATTTAAACCTAAGTTGTTATTCTAGGTTCTCTCTTACGATTAGGGGTGCCCAAATCGTGTTCAGTTCTATACTTGGTCTGCTCAGGAGGTTGTTATGTCCTAGCATGTGAGCTGTTTCTTTGAGTTTTCTCACTTTCCAGTGGGGCTCACTGTTTATTATTTTAACTTCATCCCAGAGAGTTCTGAGTTCAATCCCGAGCAAAGGCAGGGGCAGCGACAAACAAGAGCGGTGACAATGATAATAGAAGCACAGCAGCAGCAACGATGGCGTCAAGCAGTAGTAGCAGCAGCGATGGCCTTAATGGAACGAGAACATGGTACCCCCGTAACAATAAAGGGTTGGGTTCGAAATTCCAGACCGACGGTTCCCGAGTTCGAGATGCACCTGAAGAAGGCCGGAGGATCAGACGGCCGAAACGTTGTGAGGAAAGCAACCAAGATGAGGAAGTCAGTCCGATTAACGAAATCCATAGGAAAAATCTACTTGTTATAGAAATCCAAGCAATAACACCAAGTGTGTTGAAGCTTTGGCTCTATATTCCAACAGAGAACTCTACATGTTTAACGCCAAACAAGACAATAATGCCAGTAAGATGCAAGAGATTACTGGAAGTGAAAGATAAGGAAGAGACTTTAGAAGAAACCAGAAACCTAACCCAAAACAGGAAATCAGGGATAAACCTTTACTCCTCTTTAAAAAAAACAAAGAGGAGTGTGAATTAAACAGTCTAACTTTTCTCCTCCTACACGCTATCAACCATTATTAATTTTTGACTGATACATATCTCATCTTTAATTTCTGTTGCGTCACACATCAATTTTTGACTGTAGCCATCAATTGGCTGAAGAATCTTTATAGTCAACTAAAGTTCAGATTCAATACAACCAAAAGTTCAATAATTCCAATTAACACTGCCCTGAAGATGACTCATGTTAGTTGAAAGTTTGGACACAGACTTGATTTTGGATATTTTTTTTGCATCTGGAGCAGCCAGGTCTGTGGAAGATAGACAGATAAATAGATGGAAAGATACATATAAAAATAAAAAGACAGATACAAAAATTAAAAGAGAGAGAGAGAGAGATTGAAAATAAATAGAAATATAGATAGATAGAAAAAATAGATAAAAAATACATAAATAGAAGATAGATAAATAGAAAGACAGATATTAACAGTCATTAAAATGTTATCTTGATACACAGACAGATAAATGAGAGAGAAGAAAGAAAAAAAATCCAAATTAATTTAATACTGCTAAATTTGACAGACATAGAATGTCTATATCTCTTAATTAAAATTATTATAGATTAAGAATAATTCATAATGGTCAAAGGTATCAAATTATAGTTCTGCTCTTAAAATATTCAGCTTCAACTTGAAGGAAAGCAAATATTTGTTGGATTATGCTTATTTTGAAAACAGTTCACGGTTATACAATGAGAATTAAACTATCATTGGCTCGCAAGACTGACTATTGATCAATGACCAAAGAAGATATTGAAATAAATGTAATTGAATAATACTGAGAGAAAATAAGAAATTGCTTACTAATTTTATTTCTGTTATTATAATTTATTTATCTTTATGTATTTTGTTTTGTTTTGATAATTTCTTTATTATTTTTCATTAGATATTCGCTAATTTGTAAGTACATATTATTACAGCATTTAAAAATATACGTATATTAATTCTAAGCCACCTTTCCTTTGTAATAGGTGGAGTAGCCTTTAGGTCTAAATGATATCTGTTTGTGACTCATATTGCTTACAGTATCAGGTAAATCTTTTATCCTTCATTATATTTTAAATCATTTTGGACAATTTATAATTTTTTTGTCCTCACTTGAGCTCTGATGATTGAGGATCATAACCCAATTATCTTCGCTCTTAGATAACTTTTCAATTTACCATTTCTTTGTAAATATATTCTTGTCTTCCTAGCTCTTCCACACATTGCTTTAATATTTTTGTATGTATTATACATTAGTGAATACTTCTTTAATATGTACTTTTTAAAAGCTATAATAGAATTCTGTATTCTCCATAAATTATTTAAGTTCATATTACATGTAGAGATAAGAGAATCTTCTTTTTGTTTTGAGACAAAAATTTAAACGAATATCTTAAAATATTACATTTTAAAACAACACATTCATTCATTATTAATTTTTGTCTACTATTTCCTTTGTCATCATTTCAGTTGCTTGTTGTTACAGTTCCTCAAAATGTTATTCTACAATTGTTTCAAAGGAAATAAAGAAGAACTCAGTATGATTCAAACTCGTATCCCATTTTCCTTGGGAAGCTTATTTTATTGTGTTAACTGCTCTGTCTCTTGAAACATGAGAGCAACATATTGCAGACGATAAACTCTAACCATGTAAACAATTTCGAATTCTATCAAGGTTGGAAATTAAGGACTGAGCATGTCCATCACATATATGGCAGCAGTACTCTGTTTTTGGTCTAATCTGATTCTTTTAAAAATAAAGTATGCCAGAAAAATAGGTGTTTTCTGGGTCGGTAGAATGTTAACCATTTTTTCAGGAATGGATCATATATATATATATATATATATATATATATATATATATCAGTTCCACTTAAGGCCTGGAATGAACTTGATTTTAAGTAGATGTTCAAAGTATGGTGTCTCTTTGAGAAGGCAACCATTTATCCTGTGTGAAGAAAACTCAGGGTTTGATCAGTGATGATGAAATGAAACTAGATTTGTTTTTGATGCATTAAAAATTACAAACTGGCTTTTCTCCATTAAGTCAGAGGAAAGATCAGCTGCAATGCTCTGAATATATTGATGTGTGGAGGCTTGCATAGACTGTGGTATCATCTGCATAGATATTTAATATTGATCTGAGAAGGTTCTGAGGCAGATGGTTAATAGGAAGCAGAAAATGAGTAGGACTGAGAAGGAGAGCCTTAGGGATGTTTGAGTTGATCAGATTTCAGAAGACTGCCCATTCAGAACAACCTTCTTGAACTTACCTGAGAGAAAGAACCTAATAATTGACTCATCTAGAGATGTCATGGCTGGGGATTTTGTATAGCAGCTTCCTATGCCATACCTTGTCAAAACCTTTGAGATATCTCTTTATATACACTAATGATATTAGTTGTTGCATTATCTTGAATTTTAGTATTACGTGAAGCATTCTTATCCATAGATATCCTGGTAGCATAAAGGTTACTGGCACAGAAAATAGGACTGGCATGTTGAGTTCCATTTCCAGCCATGGCTGTTATGTTTGCAAATAGTAAAGGCATGAATCCATCTATTCTCTCCAAAGCTAAGGGTTAATATTTTGGAAGATTCAGCTCGCTATCAAGCAATATAGGAGGAGAGCAACTGTGAATCTAGATTGATTGAGGTTGGGTCTAGTAGCCCAACAAGATAAAAATCTACTTGTTATAGAAATCCAAGCAGTAACACCAAGTGTGTTGAAGCTTTGGCTCTCTATTCCAACAGAGAACTCTACATGTTTAATGCCAAACAAGACAATAATGCCAGTAAGATGCAAGAGATTACTGGAAGTGAAAGATAAGGAAGAGACTTTAGAAGAAACCAGAAACCTAACCCAAAACAGGAAATCAGGGATAAACCTTTACTCCTCTTTAAAAAAAACAAAGAGGAGTGTGAATTAAACAGTCTAACTTTTCTACTCTTATACGCTATCAACCATTATTAATTTTTACTGATACATATCTCATCTTTAATTTCTGTTGTGTCGCACATCAATTTTTGACTGTAGCCATCAATTGGCTGAAGAATCTTTATAGTCAACTAAAGTTCAGATTCAATACAACCAAAAGTTCAATAATATTTGCCAATGTTTCTTTAAATAACAATTTTACAATAATTCACAAACAACTTTTTTTTTGTCTGTCTGTCATCACATAACTGAACGATGGCTCAAACTATGGACACTCATTTAATTTGATTGATTTGTTTTTATACAGATTATCGACCCATTGCAGGTTATTTAAAGCCAGAAAACATTTTTAGATTGTAAGAATTTCTTTTTGGGAGTCTTACTAATTAACCCATGGGGTAAAAAGAGGGGAATTTATACCTTTCCCAAGGTTATTTCTGCATAAGTGAATATAACAAACTCAACCAAAATTGGAAATCAGCTCTCTGATTAATAATTCTGAGTCATTATTCATTACTTCACCAACACACCCAAGCTTACAGCACCTGATATTCCCAAATGGTTACTCATCCAGGTACTGATCTGACACAATGATGCTTAACTTCAGTGATCATATTAGAACTGTTGTTTCAATGTGATGTCATGCATGCCTATAATCACTCAGATTTGCTAACGGGTATCCAGTGTATTTTTTTAGCTGAGTATTTTCTGAAAATTCCAAAATTTTTAAAGCTTTTATTGAGAGGGTCTATCTATAATACTCAACTGAACACTTATTTTTTGCCTGCTTGCTTGACTTAACCAAGTCTTTATCATCTCACTTAACAGTATTATGTAGATATCAAGCTGAAAATTTCCTAGTCAAAAACCAAAGTAAATACATTTTTCACGATGACTTTTCTCGAGAAACAAAAACTGAAGAAATCTACCCCATATGCTGTGTTTACATTGTTTAAATGATCAGTGGCACCCAGGTGGCTATAAACCATAATTATACAATTATCTTTCAGCAAAAACTATATTTCAGTTTTATGTCTGTATTTTTGCTGTCAAAAAAGTGTTATAGTAAATAATATAAGTTTTCTAAAAGTGGAAATTTTTAAAAATAACCCAAAATTTCTTAATTAAAAATGATTGAACTATGTGATGTGAACTATGTATTTATTGAAAATAATACATAACCCATTTCACCCCAAGCAAGGCAAAAAAACCACTAGGACACAAGGTGTTACTGAGTGTTAGAGAATATGAGAAAAAACTACTAATAAGGAGAGAGAACAATAAAAGAACAAGAATTAAGAAGACAGAAGATAAAGATTGACATTGCATTTAAATTTTTAAAGATGACAATTTACTCGGAAGCAAGCAGCCAAAAGAGTTCCATTAGCAAGACATGCAAGAGAAAAAACTGTTAGCATAGAAGTTATGGCTACCTCTAGACATTTTAACTGTAAAAGGATGAGACTCTGCTGCCAATCTAGTACTGCACTTAAATTCATAAAGTCTATGTACCATAAAATACAGAAATGTGGCACCAGGCCAAAACACATCAATTCAACATTTAATCACCTTCAAAATAGGCCATTTCTGAAGCTACATATTTTATGAAGTACCATATCCAATGATGGAAGCATTCCTGGAACTACTTTTTTGCTGCCTTGTTGCATTCTCTTAGATTTCTTCGACATCTTGAAATTTTGCTCCTTTCAAGTGACATTTGATTTTGGAAAGAGGAAATTGTCACAAGGGGTGAGATCTGGAGAATATGGTTGTTGTCAAACCTGGAGAATGTTGTTCTTGACTAAAAATTCTTCTCACTTGACTTTACTACCTAAGAAGCAGTATAGGTTCTGAATGATTCTAAGATCCTTCTGAAGCACTCAAATGAAAGGTAAGGGTATAAAGAAAATGAAATTTTTCTATTTCTTAATATTTTGCTTAGCCCTTGAAAGGAAGGCATCTTTTGCTATCTCAATGATTTCAGCATCACACTTTTCGTCCTCTGTTAAAACACTTCCCAGATAATTAAATTGTTGTATTCTTTGATTTGGGCATGGATTGGGAACTACCACCAAACAGGATGAATGGATGCCCCTGTGGGGTGGAATCATGCCATGAGAAACTATTGGCCTTTAAACCCACCCCTGAATTCAAGTGGAATTCATTTATATGATCCATTGCTAAAGATATAGGAAAAATGGTTGGATTCCTGTTCCGCTGCAGTAAGAACCTGACTCCACATGCTATCCTCTACATTTACAAGAGCCAGATCAAGCCGAAGAATTGAAAAGCATCTCAGCACATGTAGCTCATAAGAAAAATAATGATATAATCGAAAGGTTAAATTTCTACACTACTTCAAGCAAAGGGTTTGGAATGAAACTCATATGCATTCTAGAATATGGACTGGTAACATTAAATGGTAATTGATCTAAGGTACACAGATTGAAGCTGCTGGGAACAGATTGACCTTGAACTGCATTGTGCACTAAGTTATAACATTGTCACTCACTTTCTTTGTTTATAGCAGTACTTGGAAGGAAAGTGTATAGAGTGTGGTTGCTTCACCACACAACAGAGGTTTCATCAGTGTCCATAACTCTTAAAAGATAGAATTATTGTTGTCAGCAAAAGAAACAGCCAATATGCAAATTAAAAATTGCAGATACCAAGACTAAAAAAGTTGAAAAATTTAAGTATCTAGGAAGTGTTTTAACAAATGGAAAATATGCCACCAAAATCCAAACATACATTGGGATAGCAAAAGATGCCTTCCAAAAGTTAAGCAAAGTATTACGAAATAGGAACATTTATTTGGAAACAAAGAAAAGAGTACTGAACTGTTACGCAACATAATTCCTATTATATGGCAGTGAATGCTGGACAAATCATCACCAGTGTAGGAGAGACTTGAAGCAAAAGAAATGTGGTTCTACAAAAGGATGCTGAGAATACCTGGGACCGAACATGGGAGCAATAACAAAGTTTTAGAGAAAATGGAAAGAATAAAGAACACTTATACTTAACATCAAAAAGAAAGAGTTGAAATTTCAAAGGAAATGATGAGGAAAAAGACATTGTAAAATTTGATATCCACAAGACATTATGAAGGCAAGTCGAACAGATGAAACAACTTAATGAGCTTGCGTAAATGGTTAGCAGAACAAGGATTAGGAGATATAACAAAAATAAAAACTTTACTAAGGGATACAAAGAGCAAGAAATTGTCAATCTCCAAAGAGACATGGCACAGAGAAGAAAAATCACTCTTTATTCTATTTTCATTTTTATGAAAATTATTGAAATCATTTTTATGTACTTTCCCTTATTGCCAGTCTTCAAGAAGAGAAAGTTGGAATGGTAGGGACATGTCATAAGAAGAGCTAACAAAATGAAGACTCATCTGAAAAGCAAAGGTCATCTGCCTGAAATCAAAGATCAGACTCTTCTGTGCATTCACTTTCTCAGTTTTTCTATATGCCAGTGAATCTTGGAAATTAACAGCAAGAATCCAGGCATTAGAAATAAGATGCTACAGAACTATCTTATGTTAACGGTATCACAAAGGACACAGTGTGAGGCAACATCAAACAGAAAACACTCTCATAACTGCATTCAAGTAGAGGAATTTGAAATGATATGGACATATTATTAGAGCCAACAATATTTGCCATTGCCATCCCAAAAGGCACCATCTTAGGCAAGTAAAGATGAGGCAGACAAAGGAAAAAAAAATGTGCTGAAAACATCACTGAGTGGACTGGAAGATTATTCAGAGAGACTCAATCATTGGCACACAACCAAGACATGGAGGGAGTGGTCAGGTGCTCACCAGTTGCTCAACTATGTAGTGAACCTATGATCAAACTCAGTTATAGGACAGTTGATGATGATATATATATATTTACATTTAGTCCATTATATAGTTTTGTATTGCTTATATATATTTCATTAGAAATGGCTGAAAGGAAGATTTAATTCATCTATTAGGGAGTTTTGCCAGTAATCTAACATTTTTCTGTTTTTTAGGGGTTAAAGACTAGAAGAATATTTAATATTGTTTATAATAAACAGTATTAAATAACATATATATATATTTAAAGAATATTTAATAGAAAATTTTTGTTCTCCAACAGATTTTCTATGAAAATTTCTCGGACATTCAGGCCGGTAAATGTTATTTAATACTGTTTATTATAAACAGAGCATTTACTTAAATACTTGTATCTATAAAAAGAACGTTAAACATATCATAAATGTCTTTAAATAAATTGTTGAACTCTGTCCAATTCAAAATATATGACGTCATTTGTTTACATTTGATACGCTAAAAGCAGATATGAATAGAAGAGATTCATGGAAGATTTAAGTTTAAATATAGTAAAATCGACCTTGCTCACCGGACACTTCTCTGTAGCCAAATGGTTAAGGCACGTCACGTGAAATGACGGTTCCGTATAGGATAGAGGTTCGATACCTGTCGGAGAACGAAAATTTTCTATGAAAATTTCTCGGACACTCAGGCCGGTAAATGTTATTTAATACTGTTTATTATAAACAGAGCATTTGCTTAAATACTTGTATCTATAAAAAGAATGTTAAACATATAAAAAATGTCTTTAAATAAATTGTGGGACTCTGTCCAATTCAAATATATATATATATATATATATATATATATATATATATATATATATATATATATATCTATCTCATAAAATATAGTTATAAGGTATGTTATATTTATAGTTTAAAGTGCCCAATATCAGGGATAGAACATATATAAATTTAAAAGTCGACACTGAAGTCATGAAACAGACTGTTGATGTTGGGTGTTGACTTCAGTGTCCACTTTCATACTTATATATATATTTACAATGAATTCAATGTCCACTTTTGTATCTATATATATTTAAAAGTCTTAAGAGACACTCAAGGTAGGAGGCTCTGAAGTAAGAGGTACTAAACTATGTTAGTTGATAATGTCACCAAGATGCAAGGAGCAACAAGAAGTGAAAGATAAGGAAAAGAGTTTAGAGAGAAGACTATCAAGTTATTTGTGGCATGTGAAAGGAAAGTATGGTGAATGTTATACTTATATAAGTTATATGGAAAATAATAAAAATGTAGCCAGTTCTAAGGACAGTAACATGTTATATATAAGAAATTATGGCATATAATCATTATTCCAGATATATTTACAGAATGTGATCTTGTAGAATCAATAAGAAACTTTCATAAACACTAATGATCACAGTCAAACCATATGTCGGTGATAGTGAAACTAAATCAACCCCAAAATGTACGTTCAGCTCTAGTGACTGTGTATTTGACAACAACAATGCAATAAGGAAGTCATAGCTGAAAAATGGTGAGAAGGTAGGCAATTTACTTGACAAAGTCTGTGTAGACTCTGTAATCAAAGCCAATGTTAATTACATGGATAAGAGAGAAAAAGCTACTGAAGTTCTTGTGTGCCAACATTTGATGATGATTATCACTGAGAAAGAAACATGATTATTAATCAACCAGGAAGTAATAAAATTGTACAAACTCAGTAAAAGTCAGACTCCAAAAATACTGTGTCTATTTGAGGTGATGACTGTAAAAGTACAAGAATTAGCATTATTTTCAAAACAAAAAAATACTAATGCATATTTATTCTTTGTTATTTAATATATAACAAATTATTTGAAGAACCTATCTTTCAATCTAAGTTACTCAGAAATAAATAAAGAGACGTGGCAGATGAAAGAAGATTATACAGCTACATTGAATGAACAACTGAAAAATAGCCAATATGTTTGCCAGTTCTAGAGATAGATTTAATCAGATTTCTTGTAAGTGCTCATGGCAAATGATGGTGACTACCAGCTGTAAATCGCAGACTTTCAATATACAGTATCCCATTCATATTTATCATTATTCATGTGCCATGTTCCTTCTGGAAATTGTCGATCATGGCTCTTTACAACTTCCCATTATTTGTAGCTAGTGGGTGACAAAATCTGTCCATCCTACAACCCTTTTCCTACATCATAATCCTTATCATTGTTCCCATGGAAAGTGTTCAGATGAACTACATTCCTTATTTATACTAGTTCTAACATTCAGGGCAAAGACCCACCATGCTTCAATTCTCTCTGTACATTAAGTGAACCACCATTATTCTCTTTGTGTTCCATTTGTGAGATGTAATTTCCACTCAAGCGGCTTCTTCTCATGAACTACTGCATTGTGGAACCGATTCCCAAGAGGATGCTTCCCTGATCACTACAATCTTAACCTGTTCATCCACATGTCCCCATAAACGGTGCCTCTTACTCTGTAATCCTCTACTTCAAGAGTACCTTGCACCTTGTACAGAGAGAAAACTGGTCTCAGCAACCTTTAACTTTTTACTATATTAGCTTTGTTCAAAAGGTATTAAAAGAATAATCTGGTAATTTTTCTTATGCATACTTATGCTTAAAAATTAATTGCATGTTAAAAAACAAATAATATTCCAAGAAAAAAGAAAAGGAAACTAAACTTACAAATAATGGCTATCTGGAATGAGAAATTATCATTATGCTATTTGCAGTCAGACTAATGTCCTCATCTCTGTTGAGATTCACAACATTCACCTAATGTACAATTCAGACTTCTTCCAGTTTATGGTCAATTTAGGTACCTGCATTCTTTGAGTATCAAATTCTCCAATCCTGCTTTTCTCATTGTGTATCCCAGAAATTTCAACTGAAGGGACATGGCACCAAGGTCTCAAATCCATTAAAATATTATGCCACAAGTCCCATAAGCCATTGGGGTTTTAGAAGCCCCACTTGTACTGCAGTTATAGGAAAACAGTTATAGGAAAATAATGAGTGTGTCCAGAACAAGCAAGATAGCCTGATAGGGACTGTCTCTCAGCAATTTTGATCGATTTTGTTTAGTGGTATACCAACATCTGTGCGTTATTTAATGCCGACATCTAAATACTTTGTACGTAATTTTATGGCTTCAACTAAATATATTTTAGATGCAATTGTGTACCTGTGCCTTCCACTACAGATAATATATATTTGCTTTAAGTCTGTATTTTTGGTAATTTTACTATAAATAGGTATTGTTGGTAGCTTGATTTTGTTTAGTGGCATATTAACCTCTCTGGGTTAATTAATATTGAAATCTAAATATTTTGTACATAATTTATGCTTTCAACTACAGATGTTTCCTACATAATTTTATATTTTCAGTGTAAAGGTATGATTTTTAGATATATAGTTTTTAGATCATAAAATGTATTTTTATATTTTTTTAGTATTGCATTGATTGTCATTTTATTATGTGTTGTATCCTTAAAGAGGTGGTACTTGAGAGAAAGGAACAGCAGAACAGGCATAGATGAAATAAAGAGAGGTCTATTGTAAAAGAGAATACACTACTGAAAGACAGGAAATTGGGTAGCAGGCTAATAATTTCCGAAACAAGTCCACCACGTATATCCTGTGGACACTATATATATCTACTGATACAGTCAGTCCACAATAGGCAATAGGGAGAGTGGGACATTCCATTACAACATTATGAAAATATACTATTTTTTTTCTGTTTTGTTTGGGGGTTAACTATTTGCCTATAGCTGGGATCCTAACAGGTGCTACTACCCTGGGAACAATAGTAGTTAAGAGATGGTTCCACACTCCTGAAATTTCCAATCTCCTGATCAAAGGCCTTGCTGTCAGATGTAGTTTATCATCATACCCAGGATGAAGGCTGGTTTTGAGTTCAGTTTTCCTAGTTGTCACTCAAGATATAAATTTTTATGGTCCCCCAACTATGGTTTAAATAACCAAAAGAAAATATTTATAGGGAAGAAAATATTTTGGAGAATTAAAAATGATATCGTTTTGAGAACCTTTAAGAAAGTAATTTAAAACTTGATATACGAAATATATCTACAAGAATAATGGCTATATAATAAACAAACAAAGACAACGCGGAATCATTTGATGGTTATTAAAAAAACGTTTAATGATTATCGCAATGGTAAAAAGAAATAAATTCAAATGCTTCATGATGCTAAAATAATTGGAGGAAGATACAAAAAAGAGAAAATATCGATTAGTGCTTATTTCAATACACTTAGGATAAGAGGAAAGATTATGAAGAGCACTTATGTTATTAAAAAGATAAAATACAATAATGATTCTAAAAAGAAAACAAAATTGTCATATTCTGATGAACACTGTGCTCTTCCTGTTAACCCATTGCACAGTGACCCTGTTTTTAAGCAATATTACTTGGCTCATACAGAAAGCAATAAAATTATAGTTATCTTCTGAAAATGAAATATAACAAAACACGTACAATTCAGAAACAAAATTTAACTGCCTTTATGTTCATACTTTTCGTTTCATTGTCTTAATATAACTCTTGGTTCGTATTAATCTCAATCTACATAGTTTAAAAACAAAGCTATTTAGTATCATTCTCTGCACACAATAGTAACAATTTCAATCTTGAGACCAACCACTTGCCTTTATCCACATCTGTAATTAGTCATTAAAAAGTCTTTAGAGACACATCAAGAAGAAACAAAAACCAAAATAAAACTATAAAATATAGGATACTTTTGATTCAGAATTTCAATGGTAATCGTAGAACTATGTTAATCCCATCAATTCTCCATCAAAGTGCAAAGGTTACTAAGGGCAATTATCTCCCTTTGGTTAAGACAAAGTGACATGATGACCAGTGAGAGATGTTATTTCATAGGGATGGACCTCAGTTTCTATGTAGTTGTTTGTGTTTGATTTTATCAACTGCACAGTGTAGTAGGGTCAGTTGGGCACCATCTGTGGGAAAAAGAGCGCTGTGATGGTGATGAATCCCAGTTGCTATGTAAACAGCAGAGAGGTAAGACATGACTGTCAATGGCAATTAAGAGAGCAGACTTAACCACATAGCCTCACCAGCTACATCAAGGAAACCACTAGCATGTCCGTTTTACATTTGAGAAATATTATAGGAAATATATATATATATATATATATATATATAGGGTGATGGATTAATTGATGCCATCTTATATTTTTAATTTCATGTACGTGTGTTGTTTGTTTTTGTTGACTGCACAGTATATAGGGTCAGTTGGGCACCATCTGTAGGAAAAAGAGCAACATGATACAATTCACTCTGCAAGAAATTTGTAAAACAGCATGCTGTACTGCTTAGCATTTGCACTGCAAGCTCCAATATGAACATTTCAGAGTGTTTGGGTGTCAATCTGAGGACAGTGCAGAGGATTTGGAAAGAGTTGGATGAATCTAATGGAGATTACAAAGGTACAGCAGCTCGGTAAACTTACTCTGATCATTCTGATAAGAAAATAACTCCTGAATATGTTGGTGGGGCCTCAGACACAATATGGAGGACTACATCAAGTGCCTTCAGGAGATAGTGCTGCCCTGAGTTAAAAGGGTGTCTGCTGGAAGATCCTATGTCTTGTGACAGGACTCTGCACCATACCATATAAGTAGGATTATATTGTGATGACTGTCAGTCAATTTCTGTGACTACATCACCTCTTACATCTGGCCACCTAACTCCACAGAATGCAACCCTCTTGATTATTATGTGTAGAGCACAGTTGAGCGAGATGCCCACAAAATATCTTGTAATAGCAAAGATGAACTGAAAGCAAGGATTATAACAGCATTCACCATCTTAAACAAGGAGACCGTCCAGAAGACATTCTAATGTCATCTGGAGGCTGTGATTGAAGTCAATGGTGATTTTATTGAATAAATTTACTCTTTAGTATTTCAAGATATTTTTGTGTAATTTTGGTAAATATATATGTTAAAATGAGATATCAGTGTTATTTTCATTTTTGTGTAATTCAAATGAAGATTTATCCATCTCACCCTATATATTTTCAACCAATAAAATCCCGTTAGAAGGTTTGTTTGATGAACAATAATTACTAGGACAAATGCCACCAAAATAATTGGTGAATGTAGTAGTAGACTTACACCATGTTATTTTTTATCCATTCAGATATAGCAAGAATAACCCCCTTTGGAACCCCCACAAATTGGAGAAAAAGATTTGCATAAGCCAGTGTGAAATTATTTTCTAGCCAATCTATAAAAGTTTACACCTCTATGTGAATTTACATTTTGGATCCCGTTTATGGATATAAGAATAGAAGCATACTGTTTCTCAGGATTCAAAACAATTTCACAGAACAATTTGATCTCCATTTGGATATGAACACACACACACACACACAATAGAAAATGACAGTCAGTAGCTGGTGACTAAGGCTGTGTCTACAAACTAACAGATATTAGGATGCTATCAAGTAATTCTGTCCACACATCTCACACCACATATGAACACTTTATTATTTGATTAAACAAACTTCACTGCAAGGAAAATTGAACATTTTGTTGTTATTGCATATTTCTGAAAAGAATATATAAATGTTATTTCAATTGATATTCTGCTTATACGTTTCCTTCAAGGAATAACCTTTTTTATATTACATTTTAAAGATTTGTTATTGTTGTTAAATGTTTGGGATCCCAACACTCAGATACCAACAAAAACTTGGTAGACAGATTCTGATAATATTACAAGACTTGCACTTTCACACTGTTGTATTCATGTATTGCAGTTTTTGTCTGTGTGTCAAATTGTGACAGGTATAAATATATTTGTGCATAATTTCTTGCATGATTTAGTTGTATAAAAAATCTCTTTGAAAAAAATCTGTGTTTCTCATTCCTTTCTTTCAGCTGTTCTGTTCCATCTGTGATAGTAAGGCATAATAATGCCTATAAATGTATAGAGCCACAGCCTCACCATGCTAAGTTTTCCTGCAGTAGTTTCAATACTGAGTAGCGTTTCATGGGGTGGAGTTGCTAGCTCCATGCCAAATCAGTTTTGGATTCAGAGTTTTACTTCTTTTCAGGTGGTTGCTATTAATCTCCAGCTAGGGTGAGAAAATATAGATTCATTGGATTTCCTGAAACAAAAAACTATTTTTAGGTTTTAAAATATATAGGTTACATTCAGACGACAAACTGAAAGAATACTTAGATAATGTAGTAGAGAAAACAAGAAGATAGATTAGTAACTGTAAGTAGACGACACACTTGGTTGTTAGCAAAAGAGGCACCCCCAATTGTGAGCTGCATACCGGTGATATTAAAATCAAATGTGTGAAAAATTTCAAGTGGCTGTATAGTGTAGTAAAAGATGATAAAGAAAGTGACACAGAAATCTGAAAACATTTTTTTAAAATCATTTCCCAAGCTATATTATAATGCCACAAAGATACAAGGGGTTACTGAGGGTGAAAGAGATTAAGAAAAATGTAATGAGGAGAAAAATCAATAGAAGTACAGAATTCAGAAAGACAGAAGATGTTGATTGATATTGCATTTAAATTTTTGAAGATCATAGTTGACAGAAATGCAGGAAGCCAATAGAATAAGCATACAGAAATAGCGAAAGAAGCCTTCCAGAAATTAAACAAAATATTAAAACAGGAAAATTTTTTATCAGAAACAAAGAAAAGAGTACAAAACTATAATGGAATATCGTATATTGTAGTGAATTCTAGACAGCGTTTTTACAGTTGAAGAAGAGATCTGAATAGATGTGGTTCTACTGATTGATTTTGAGGATCCCATGGATGAAAATTGTTAACAAGAAAGTTTTAAGGAAAATTGGAACAATAAGGAAACCTATACTTACAATCAGAAAGGGCTGAAATCACTGCAGCACATCATGAGGAAAGATGCTTGGAGAATTTAACAGTCTGAAGATATTGTGAAGGCAAGAGAATCAGGCGGAAACCAAAAATAGATTACTTAATAAGTTTTAGTGAATTGATGGCAAATCAAAGGCAAATAAAGATGCTAAAGAATCAAGGGTTACTTAGAGTAGCAAAAGACAGGATGTTGTGGAGAGCAGTCATCTGGGAGGGTAATAGCACATAAAAGAAGAAATTTGTTAGCATCTTGCAATGTGTAACATTTAAAAGAGACAGACATCAAATTTTTTCATTTTTTTTTTCCTGTTGATTATTTTAATCATTTCACCCCAAGTGAATAAAGTCATGCAAACGGTTACTGAGTGTGAGAGAATATGAGGAAAATAAAATGTTATTAAGGAGAGAGAACAATAATAGAACAGGAATTAAAAAGACAGAGGATAATTAATAACATTTTAATTAAATTTTTGAAGATCAGATTTAACTCGGAAGCAAGAAGCCAGAAGAGAGTTCTACAAGTGAGAAGAGTGAGAGAAGAAAGTGTTAGCATAGAATGTAGGGATACATCTAGCTATTTCAATGGCCAAATGATGAAACTTTGCTCCCAATATAGTACTGTGCATAAATTCATAAAGTCTTAGGTACAGGATGTTGTGGAGAGCAATCATCCTGGGAGGGTAATAGTAATCTTTATTTTTGTAGAATACAAATAATTTGGCATCTGTCTATATGTCTGAGATGAGGTATTATGTACATTATTTACATTATTCAGTCTATTGTCCTCATCTTTGTTGCCATATCTATTACAACATTTCGGCCATTGTACACTCCAGCCTTCTTCAGGTGGTTGGAATTTCGAAATGAACTCTTTATTTCGCTCACTGGGGTAGACTGTTCTAGTTCCATGTGGTATGTTTTAATGCATGTCAGTTATCAGTTATCTGTTAATTTCCCTCTCCAAGTTCTCCACTGCCATAACTGGGTATTGAACTCACACTCTTTGATTCCTGTCGCTGTGCCATGTTTCCTCAAGGACACATAGCACAGTGGATAAGGGCATTAGTTAGATCCCGTGACAGGACCGAAAGGCAAAGGGAGGCAACCTTTTGGTAGTGGGAAAGTGACTGAAACTGAGATACTAGATTGGGACTAGTAATATTGCTGATACATCTTTTGATTTTATCAAGGAGCTCTAGATAAATAGATTGCAGTAGCAATGGACCATATAAAGCAGCAATATTCTAAGCATAGGCAAATCTTAGACTTATAGATAGTCTTGTAAGATAGACTTGTAAGATAGTCTATTGGAGAGATAGTCTTATAGATAGACTTCTAGAGATAGTCTTAGAGATAGACTTCTAGAGATAGTCTTCTAGAGATAGACTTCTAGAGATAGTCTTCTAGAGATAGACTTCTAGAGATAGTCTTCTAGAGATAGACTTCTAGAGATAGTCTTCTAGAGATAGACTTCTAGAGATAGTCTTCTAGAGATAGACTTCTAGAGATAGTCTTCTAGAGATAGACTTCTAGAGATAGTCTTCTAGAGATAGACTTCTAGAGATAGACTTCTAGAGATAGACTTCTAGAGATAGACTTCTAGAGATAGACTTCTAGAGATAGACTTCTAGAGATAGACTTCTAGAGATAGACTTCTAGAGATAGTCTTAGAGATAGACTTCTAGAGATAGTCTTAGAGATAGACTTCTAGAGATAGTCTTAGAGATAGACTTCTAGAGATAGTCTTAGAGATAGACTTCTAGAGATAGTCTTAGAGATAGACTTCTAGAGATAGTCTATTGGAGAGAAAAACCGTCTAGAATGACATAATCAACCCACCTTCCCGTCAACTGATCTAGCAATGGATTCAGTATAGTCTTTCCATTTCATATCAGCGGAGAATGTTAGCCCAAGAAGAGGCAACAAGTTACTCTCTTGGGGGTCAGCATCAGCCATGTTATGAAGAAATCAGTTTTTCTTATGGGGCATGGGTTGTTTAAGCCAGGATGAGAAGATGTACATGCTGATGCTGTGTTGGTGAATAACAATAAGAATAGAGGTAAATGTAGACAGAGTGTGAAATTTGGTGAACTCAAATTGAAAATTGTGTGAGTGATAGCAGAAAAACTGAATGTGAAAAGGGAATTAGGTTCTAATAGAGAATTTGAGAGTGTAAAATATTTTCAAAGATAAATTATGAAGTCACTCATTAATAATTTGGAAGAGTGGAGTATTGTGTTACTTGTGCAAAATCTAACAGTTTTCACGTAGCATGTTCATATAATTGTTGGCATCATTCTGTGAAAATTTTGTTAAATTCAATTCCAACATGTAGTTTTTGGAAATTTGCCACCTAATTAATAATTCACTACACAGTGTGTGTGTATATATATATATATATATATATATTTCTGTATTTAGGCAGCAATCCTTCTTTCATGCACATTTCATTAAAAACGACTGACAAGGTGGTTTTATTTAGTTTTTTATATAATTTCTCGTGCGATCTAATAAAGTTTTTCTTTTCAGAGGATAAATTATATAAAAACTGTCCGAATGTTCTTTTTATCCGAGTGCTTTCGGCTATACATTTAGCCATTTTCAAGGATTATATTTCAACTGTTAGAATTAGAAATAGTTTGTTATATGTATGTTTTATTAAATGTTTCATTTTTTGTTTTAAAACATGGTCAAGATATTATGTCCATGTTCAAAGTTAATATTATTAAGTGTTGGTTAGTTTGTTTTTATTAGTAAGGCTTCCATTATTTTTAGCCTTTTTTTGCAAGTGGATGATGCTATTATATTAGTGTTGTCGACAAGTATATTCCGAATAGTGTCCGGTAGGTCTCCATGAATATTTAAATGAGTTCTAATTGAGCTATTGTCAGAAAGGTGTAGAGTTAATCTGCATGTTAAACAATTTGTAGTGTGGCATATATATATATATATATATATATATATATATATATATATATATATATATGAAGTTTTAACTGAGTTATTTTTTAATTTATTTTTTAAATATTTTTATCGTTCACCCCAATATTTTAGGCATGAACATATGGTAAACATCGATATGTAAGATAGACTCTGGAGAGAAGAATTGTCTAGCTTGACACAGTGAACCAACCTTCCTGGCAGCTGACCTAGCAGTGAATTCTATATAGTCTTTTCACTTCATGTCAGTTGAGAATTGTACTTCAAGACAATAGACTAAATGTTTGCAACCACTTTCTTGATTCTGAAGAATTGGCTAAAAATTGAAGAATGCATGCCTTTTTCAAAACTAATTTACTAGCTCACTTTTGGCCAGACTGACATTCTTTCTCGTCGTCTTATCATGTATTCAATAATAATAACGAAATTACTGCATAGGGTTGTGTAAGCTACCTTGCCAGTAATGATGGGATTGGGACTTTTTAAATTTTAGGTAAATACCTATGTAAAAATTTAAATGACATGGACTAATGGTTTAGACAGTTTCAGCATCCGACCGTAGGAGGAGTTAATTAAAGCAAAATATGTATGAAACTTAATAATTATTAAATCCAGAGGCTATTCACAAACCTTTGGCTCATGGTGTATATATATATGTATTTAATTATAATTTTCACCCTGGCTTAATAAGAGTCTGTTAGTTAAATTATATCCACTAAATATGTATGTTTGCATCAATAAAATTATTATTTAGTCTCAAGCAGTCCTTTTAAAGCATGAAATGTGTCATACAGGATTATATTTTTTTACATTTTGTCTTTCAGTGACCCTTAAACTAGCATTAGAAAATGTCTCTCTATTCAGTGGTATTTTATCAGTGTCAACTAGTGAATTAACTCTGATTAA
Source organism: Acanthosepion esculentum (assembly GCA_964036315.1). Lineage (NCBI taxonomy): Eukaryota > Metazoa > Mollusca > Cephalopoda > Sepiida > Sepiidae > Acanthosepion > Acanthosepion esculentum. Next base: position 41,040,330 of record OZ038481.1, on the reverse strand, counting down.
ATGAAGAAATCCGACACTCAGCAATGAAGAACGGACACTGGATTGGGTGACACTCTTCCATCATGTTAGGAATAAAAACAGATGGTTCTGATTAGCAATACCCTCAGGGTTTGACACTGTCACGAGCAGCAGTTCATCACCTGATTTCCACTGTGACACCAAAATCAGAAGACTGATATTTAACTTCAATGTAGAATTGTCCTTTATGGCAATGAATGCAAGACAATCTCCTCACAGACAAAGAAGAAACTTGAGGCAACTGGAATGTGCTTCTGCAGAAGGATGGGTCAAATATGTGAGCAACAACAACATTTTAGAGAAAATGAAAACAAAAAGGACATATAGACTTAACATCAGGAAGAGAGAATGGAAATTTCTAGGGCACATAATGAGGAAAGAGGGCTTGGAAAATTTGATACTTACATATTTATATATATTTATATATACTGAATACAAGAGGGACAGATAAAATTACCTAACAATCTTGTGTAAATGGCAGGGATTAGAAGATATACTAAAAGGGAAAACTTTACTAAGAGCTCCAAAGAGCGGAAAATTGCGGAAAGCCATGTTCACCAACATTCTGAAGGAACATGTCATAGAAGAAAATATTTTATATCAATCCTAATAAAAAGATACTTTATAATAAACTATCTTCTTTACTTTTGATAAGTTACAAGCAAATGTTTCTTCTTGTATGTGCCATACCCCATCAGGATGTTGGCGATCATGGCTCTCCACAATTTCCTGTCCTTTGTAGCTCTTTATGAGTTTTGTCTTTTTGCTATCTCTCCTAGACATCGAATGATGTTTAATTACTAGAATTTGTTCTTAATTTTAATTTCATTAGAATTCTATTCATTTACTTCTGTATATAAATGAATTATTCTTCTTCCTATGTGCCATGTCTTGAAAGGTCATGGCTCTCCACAGCTTCCTATCCTTTGCAGCTCTTGGTAATATTTGTCTTATCAGTTAAGTAGCCTACCACATTCCAATCTCTGTCTTACCTTCGATATGCCCTCTGAGTATCAAATTTTCCAAGCACCATCTTTCTCAATGTGTGTCCTAGAAATTTCACCCATCTCTTTCTGATTCTAAGTATTCCGTTTCTTTTCCATTTTCCTTAAAACTTACACACTCTGCTCATAGTTTTCTCAGCATCCTTCCGTAGAATCACATTTTTATTGCCTCCCGTTTTCTCTTCATCTGTGAAGACATTCACTGCCATAGACGAGGACCAATATTGCAGAACAGTTCAGCACTCTTTTCTGTGTCTCTAATTTCTTCTCTCTTTTTTCTATTCCAATTTGTGTCATATTTGCACCCTCTGTTAAAAGGTTTCCCAGACATTTAACATCTATATTCATTTCATTTTGACATGCATGGAATACTGTTGCCATATATGGTCTGGTGCCCCCAGGGTTCATCTCGAGGTCCTTGATAAAATACAAAGTCAGATATGCAATGTGATCAGTCCTGACTTGGGATCTCAACTCCAGTCACTTTCTTACAGACATAAAGTGGCTCCCCTCTGTCTTTTCTACAAATATTTTCATGGCATCTGCTCTGACAAACTATTTTCACTGGTGCCCCAACTGCATAAATGTAAGCAGTGCTACTAGGTTGGCATCTCAGTCACACTCTTTTACTATTGAAACAGTTAAATGTAACTACCTCTTCTACTCCAACAGTAGCTTCTCTCTTACTTCCCGACAGTGAAACTCCCTTCCTCTTACTTGCTTCCCTGATAACGATAATCTTCAAAAATTTAAATGCAATGTCAATGAACATCTTGTGATGCCTTCATCCCTGCTTTTGTTTTTATCCCTTCCTCAATCCCCACGTTATCCTAGTCTTTCCTTTTACTTTAACCTTTTGCATACTAGTGGCACGCGTACCTGGCTTGGGGTGAAATGCTTATAAATGAAAAAAAAATATCCAATTTATTGTTCATGTTGGCATTTTCATCTTGCTGATCACCATACATTCTGTCTTCTTATAAAACCGCAGCAACAATGACTATGATTTTGAGTCAGTGGTCCTATATTCCAAATGATTTGGGTGATCATGGCTCTCCACAACATTCTATCACATATCCCTAAGCAGCATTTATCCCTTTGTCAAACAAAACAGTCATTCATTCCTACAAGCTCGTCAGGTAAATGGCTCACTTTCTTCCCCTAGTTCTCTTGCCCTTAGTATGCCGTTTGGGAGTTAACTTTTCCAGGCTGTTCTTCCTCATTGTGTCTCTGAGTTGTATCTTTTTGATTCTGGGTATAAGTTTTTCTTTCTTATTATTTCCTTTAAAACTTCCTTGTTGCTTACTCACTCTGTCCAAGGAATTCTCAGTATCCTTCTGTATAACCCCATTTCTGTAGCCTTCAGTTTCTTTATCTGTTAAGATTGTCCAGCATTCACTACCATACAAGAGGCTGGATATCACATAACAGTTCAGTATTCTTTTGTTTCCCACAAATTTTTTCTTTTTCTTTGCTTAGCTTTTGGAATTAATATTTTCCCTATTCTAACATGCATTCTAATTTTAGGGTCACATTTTCTATCCTCTGTTAAAATACTTCAAAGATATTTAAACTTCTATCCTTGATTCATTTTTGTTATCTCAAAATTCATCATTTGGATGTTGGTCGTCTTCTCTTGCTGACAAGAATAAATTCTGTCTTTGGATAAATAACAAAAGTTTTGTGTGTGCATAGGATTTTTTGAAAATTCATTAATGCCTTATCTAATCTCTAAACCTACTTACATTCATTCTAAAAATATTATATTTGATTTCCCTGCTTCCAGATCATTTTAAGTCAGAAAAAGATTGAATTATAATTCAGCCATTGTGTTTATATTCAAACGGTCAATTCAGTAAATTGAGTTGGGCCCCCTATGGATGATGGACAATAAAATCATTTTCTGCTTCTTTGCCCACATCATAGAAATTTATTATTCTGCATAGCTATTGCCGACAAGGGAAAATTTTATTATTCAATATTCCTGATTATTTAATATATAAAACTGTTAATAGTGCTTTATTATGATTTGGGGATTATTTGTTATGACTGGCTTGACTTGCTAGGATTTATTATTGCTGGGCACAATCTTGACAGCATAAGATATACAGATGACTATGTGTTGATTGCAGAATAACATGGATGGGGTATTTAAGCCATGAGAAAATGAAGAATATACTTAGAATTAGAAAGAGTTGTAATTTCTAGTGCATATATTAAGGAAAGAAGGCTTGGAAAATTTGATACTCACGGGGATTTTTTTTTTTTACAGTGAGGTTCACTCTGTACAAAGTTTGGGAACCACTCAAGGTAGAGTGTTAGAGACTAAGAAGACAAATTTATGCAGATATCTGGGGAAATAACAAGTAATTATAGAATCAAAAAGATTAGGATTGTAGTGATAGGAAAACACCCTCTTCGGAGTCAGTTTCCATAAAAGCTTTTGTTAGCAGGAAGAAACTGCTTGATTGGTACTTTCTTCTCATCGAGGGAATGAGGGTGATTTACTACATTGTCTGTAGTATGGCAGGTCCTAGCCTATAAAGACTAGAATTGGTGGAACTAAGGAATGTAGTTTGTCTGAGCACTTTCCCTGGAAGTAGCAGTAGAGCAGTGAGAGGCTTGTGACATCTTGTATTTGAGAGAGGGGTTTTAGGGTGGAAAATATATTGTCACTAGTGTGACTAGAAAGTGAAAACTGGGGAGCTATTGCCCATATATGGCAACAGTACTACATTTTATATCTGATCAGGCTCTTGCAAATGTAGAGGATATCAGGAGAAGTCAGGTATTTACTGGAGCCATACAGGGAACGAACCATTTTTCCTGCATATTTAATGATGGATTGTATGCATAATTTCCAACTGAGGTCTGGCTTGTAGTTGGGGTCCAATAGTCTCTCAAGACTGAGTTACTTAAACAAACTTGTGTAAATGGATTGTAGAACAGAGACTTGGAGTTACAGCAAAAGTTAACATGGCTTAGTGCTATAAAGGATAGGAAATCTTGAAGAGTTATGATCTCACACATCTTGAAAGGATATGACGTATAAAAGAAGAGTTGAGTGATAAGCTAATTCTATAAACAACAGCCACCTGCACTAATGCAAAGCTCTTCAGTAAAATGAATGGAGCACTTTGGCTGATTGGCATTTGTTTACAGTTGTAAAAACAATACGCTAGATTTAGTTGTGTAACTCTACCGAGTGAAGATAGCTCTGGCTGACACCAAATTAGTCGTGTTTCAAACCCGGCTAGAGGCATTCGGAAGTCTAGTTGCACTGAGGAGCTGTGATACATCAAAACAGTACTGTCTGTGAATGACATAATATATATATATATATATATTTCTCTCTTACACCCTATTCAAAAATAGGGTGTAAGAGAAAAATTGTCCAATTGTTAGATTAAGCTTTGAACTGTTGTATCTTAGAAATGATTAAATATATCTTACTGGAATTCTCGAAGGTATTTATAACACTATTGGATTCTACTTTGAGCAATAAGAATGTATAATTATTCTCCAAGCTTAAAAGAAGAATTGTGATCAAATTGATCATAAATGAAAATGACATGTTAATCATTAATTCATCATAGCTAAGGTTCAAAAGCTCATGAATGACTGAAATAAAGTTTATATATATATATATATATATTTATATTATTTCAGGATCATTTTCCAAATTATTCAAGATAATCTTTGACCTCTCTAACCTTCTAACTTTGTAACAAGGTGCCTCACACATTTTATGTACGATTTCATTTTCAATTCTTTTTTCACTGCTCTTTGAACTGTCATATCTAAAAGTCCTCATTTACACACCAAACATCTTATGGATTGAGTTGGATCTTTTCTAATTGATATTTTTAACTCTAAGTTGAAATGATGATCCCTCTTAATCCAGTTTTCCTCTCTACTATTTCTTCTTTTTTAAATTTATTAACTGTTCTCTTGATCATTCTTGAATGGACTTTGCAGATGGAATCCAGAGTATGAATGTTGGTACTATTTCTGAAGGTCTGAATGATTTTTCCTCTCACCATTGCTCAGTTGAAAATATGGTGGATCTGTCACAAAATGATTTTAACCTGTACTCCTTCTAGCTGAATGTCTCAAAGGGTTTCTTACAACAAATGGTATCAAGATGGCAAAATATCTTAAAAGCTGGAAAAAAAGGAACTCAATTAGTTTGGTGGTTTTTTTAGATATTAAACATTTTGTGGGATGGACAGTTATGCTGTTACATGATTTGGACAATTTTTCTGTTACACATGGTATATTCTGAAAATTGCTTTTAAACATCAAATAGGCAGTTGCCACTGGGTGTTGACAAAATTTTCACTTTTATATTTAAATATGGCCTATCCCTGATATTGAGAACTTTAGCCTATAAATATAGCATGCATTAAAACTATATAAAAAATAAAAAAAGAATTACAGATACCCACTGCTGAGTGGACAGATGGGTCCATTTATGAAATCACGGAGTTGGAATGTTGAAGGTAACATCAATCAGCTAAGTGACAAACCATTTATTTATATTAATTATATATATATATATATATATATATATATATATATGAATGACAGAATAAGGAAGGAATGGGAAGTGCTTATAATTTTGACATATTTTGTTTTTATCTAAATTTCATCAGAAATTTTGGGAGATTAATTGTGTGTACACACTCACTAATATTACAAGACATAAACACATGATACCTAACTAACCAATGAAAAACAAACAACACAAATGTGTACTGGAACATTCTTTTCCACATGTCATTTCCAAAAAAATCATGATGAAGCTTAATTTAAAGGAAAATATATCAAATTTAAAAACCTTCCTATTTTTATCCTTATACTATCATTATCCCAGATTTTAATCCATATTTGATTCCATATATTATTATTATTATTATTTAAATGTTAATTTTTAGTGGATAATCATATTTGAATAGATACTCCATTTATTTATTATATCTATCTATTTACGTCTATTGGCTTGAATATTTAAGAAATCTTATTAAAGAAAAATATATGCTCTCTGGCAGGGACTCAAACCTGTGTCCCCCTTGGCAATAGAAATGGTCATTTAATCCAATGTGCTTTAAATCAAGTCAGCCACAGAGTAAATGATCAATCAATCAAACAAAGCTGAGTAGTGACTTATAAATTCAAATCTATCTCAGACTCTCAAAGTATTCATATCTGCTCAGTTTAATATCCCAACATAAAGCAAATTTCCAAAGAAGTAATGGAGTTAATATTTTTGTCTACAGGCCTGAATATTCGATAAAAAGTGATATATAAGATATATAAGTGATATATAAATCTTATATGAGAAGTGATGGATTTCTATTCCAGTATATTCTGTGAGAGTCAAAATTCTCCAAGTCTTCTTATTACATGTTCCAGAAATTCAAATTATCCCACTCTGATTCAGTGGCTTTTGTGTTACCATTTTCCTTAAAACTTTATTGTAGCTCACATGTCCCATCTGTGTCATTTTCAGTATCTTTATGAAGAACTACATCACTGTTGCTGCCAGTTTCCTCTTCATTTGTGGGGAGATTGCCCAACATTCACTGGCATATAAGAGTATAGATATGTCAAATATATAAAGCCATTATAGAGTCCCTCTTATGATGTGTTTAAAGAACTGGTAAGATTTCATCTTAGATGCACTGTTGACTCATCTAGGTCAAGGGAACAATGACGAGTAAATAAAGCTGCATACTTAAAAAGATTGGAATTCAGTCAAGCAAATGTACATTTCTACATGACCGTCTTTACATACACACAATATTGGCAGAAATTTGTTTAGAATTCCTCTGCCAAAAAAGCTGAATACTTATATGTATATTTATGTATATTCATTTTTTGATTAAAAAAAACCCCAGAAAATTCTGTACTAAGAATTCTTATTAAAAAACTAGTGTGTTTGTTAGATATCTGCATGTATTTAGAAATCTAATTTTGAATATAAAACCCGAAAAAAATCTGTATTTAGAATTCTTCTTTCAAAACACAGAGACACACACACACATATATATATATATAAACACACTCACCCACATATATATATATATATAGACATCCACACATGTGCACAAACATATATATATATATATATATACACATATTATATGTATATAAGGAGGCATGGTGGAGTAGAGTGTAGAGGTCAGATTGAGTGTTTGGAGAGCCGAGGTCAAATTCCATTGAGATCTATTACATTCACTCATGAGCTAATACCCTTGAGAAAGGTATGAATCCTCTTTTTCTCCCTCCAGTTATAGGTAATTAGCAGGACAGAGTGGCTTCTATAGGCTTGGATGGCAACTGGTCTAGGAGAAGGACAACTCTGAATTCAAAACCTGTGGAAGATTGTTCAGTGACATTGTGGTATTCGACCCTCCAAAAAGTGTGGTGGGTTCTGCACAAAACCTTCACTACTATAATCAAATCATATATGCTGGTGTCTGGCTGTCAGTTCCTAGGAACTGAGCTGCTTGACCCTCATACATCAAATACAATGGGAAAGTCCACCATATATATATATATATATATATATATATATATATATATATATATATATATATATATATATAAAATGAATAAATGTAAATGTTTGTCACTTAGCTGATTGATATCACTTTCATCATCCCAACTCCAGAGTTTTGTAAAAATCCGTCCACTCTTCAGAAGATATCAGCAATTGATTTATATTTCTAGATTTTTCTTTTTCATGCACTTATCATTGGTTTAATTTGTTCTGTATTGTTTGTACATGTGCCGAATGCACCCGTCTGTGCATATTTTTATAATATTGTGATTATTTGTCCTTTTCACTAAGTTTTTTTTTTTCTACACCGATCTATTTTTCCTTTTTTCTTTAAATTGTTGCTCTTTATTTCTGGTTTATTCCCTAGACATGTTACCGTTTTTAATTTTTGAGCGTTCTAATATTTTCCTTAGTTAGGAAAGTTGTATTTCATTTTTTACATATATTTATATATATAATGGCTGGCTGTTCACATACGAGTATGCCTTTCTACTAGGGCAGCTAGCCAATCCCTGTTGCAAACACCTGCTCAGGTATATTTGCATTTTTTCAACACTCACAGAGACAACCTGTGGTTTATACTGCAACTATGCTGAGCATACCTTAGTTACAGTTTCTGTGAGAGTGTGTGCATTATCTGGCATGATCAAGTTAGAATAAGCCCAGCATGCTCAAGTCCTTGGTCAAGATGACTTGTGACTAAATGCTAGCACTATCAACAGCTCCCAAATAGTTCTGTTTCACTAAAAATGCCTGGGTCAACCCAATGGTATGGTATTTTTTGCACTTCCCAACAGTGACACACACTGGAATTGTCTCCTCCAGAATAATAACATCAAGAAGGCACCTCAACCATGGTGGAAATTGAACCTGGGTCTCATGGTCAGAAAGTAAATGTTCTAATCACTTTGGACACATGCCCATATATATATATATATATATATATATATATATAATATAAAAGTGAACATTGATATCAACACTCAGAGGCGACAGGTTGTTTCATGCTAGATGCAATCATCAGGCCACGAATGTTGGATTTTTTCTTGAATATTTATACATATGGGTCAGTGGTGCATTTTCAGTAATCAATTCTGGTGGTTATTTTTGCAGGAGTGGCTTTTTTGTTTATTTATTTATTTGTTTGGGTTAATTTATTTTACTTGTTTTTCATTTTTATTTTGTATTATTTATTCTTTGCGGTTTTTGATGTTTTATTAATGTAGTAAAGAATTTCGCGGGGATATACTTAGGTGGCTTATTTAATAGTTTGTTTTGGTCTGGGAAGATAGTTAATTTATTCGTCCAGTGTTTAGATTGCTTGCAGTAGTCTATTCTGTTATTTTGGTGGGGGAACAGCTTTTAATTCATTTATTTATTTATTTGGATTGATTATTTTTACTTGTTTTGCATATTTGTGCTTATTTGTATTAGTTCTAACGGTTATTTTAGCGGGGAGTGGATGATTTGTTAATTTGTTCATTTATTTATTTATTTGGATTAATTTGTATTTGTTTTTTATTTATTCTATTTGGTTTTCAAATTTTATGTAATGTAGTAAAGTTTTTTTTATCATTATATAGCAGTTATAGCTATTTTTACGTCCAATTTTTGGATTGGTTATTGTAGACTATTCTAACGGTTATTTAGGCAGGATTGGTTTGTTAATTTGTTTATTATTATTTACTTTATTTATTTGGGTTGATTATTTTTACTTGTTTTTTATGTATTTTATTTTTACTTATTCTATTTCATCTATTCTAACGGGAGTGGTTTGTTAATTTGTTTATTATTTGTTTGGGTTAATTTATTTTACCTGTTTTTTATATTATTTTGCCTATTTGTATTTATTCATTTCAGTTTTTGACTTTTAAGTAACATAGTAAAAATTTATGTCTTGTTGAAAAGTTAAAACACTTAAATAACCCGGACTTATTAAACAAGAAAAATAAATTGATGTAGGTATAAAAATAAATATCTGTTAAATATCCACATTATTTTTTTTCATTTCTAATTTTAATTTTTTTTATTATTATTTATATTTACTTTTTATTTTTTATTTTTATTTCAATTTCAAATTTTTTTTTGTTAATTTTAATGCTAATTAATTACGGTCTATTTTCATATGTTGCTATTAAATATATATTCATGTTTTAATAAGAACAAGTAATCTCCCTTTAATTATATAATTTAAAAAAATAATTAAAATATGAGTGATTCCCACTCAAATATCAAGGACCCTTATTCAACTAGTAACCTATATCCACAACCATATATATATATATATATATATGTGTGTGTGTGTGTATTGCTTGCTACCTGAGTTAAGTTAAAGGGAGATATGGAAGATAAAAAGAGGCATGGCACATGGAACTAGAACAATCTACTCTGGTGGACAAATAAAAGGTTCAGCTGAAATTCGAATCACCTGAAACATTGTGAATATGACAATAAAGATGAGCAAAACAGTCCAAATAATATAAATAATTCCAATACCTCATCTCAGAAATATAGACAGATATTGTTGGCATTATTAAAAATATTTTTTGTCAAATTTTACAAAAGCATCAATTGAAGAAATTTGAATAAGCTGATTTGTTTGGTTGAATAATTTAATTTAATCTGATAGGACTTCCCGGTAAACAATATTTTTAAGAAATTTTCTGTTCTTCCTTTTTCTTTTCAAGAGCAAAGAATAAATTCTTAGGATTTTTAACTCTTGAGCATGCAACATACAACTGGCCATGTGTAAATATTTCTTTCTGGAGCCAAATTCCAACTTTTTAATTTGTTTATACTTCTTGCAAATGCAGGGTGAACTGGAAACTGGTTTATTGTATATATAAAAACTTATTTAATAAAAATGCAATAGTTTGTTCCATATCTTTTCTATAAGTATTTGTCATTTTAATCATTTAATTGTTTTTAAAATAGTCAGAGAATTTTGTATGTTAAATAATAAAACTTGTAATTTTTCAAAAAAGATTAATGAAAATTTATTGTACTAGGCTATGCACCCTAGTAAAACCAACTGTAATTTGTACCCCTTAGCTGTTTGCACTTCTGCCCCGAATCTGATTTTGAACGGTCAATCTGTTGCTATTTAAGAGGGTGTGACAGATGGATAGACTAATGAACATTGCAGAATTTTATATATAGATAAGACTACATATACTTGGATATAAAAATTCTGAATGACTTTTAAAAATATAAAATATTGTCCTATAAAGTTAAAGTGACTGATTGGTTAGCTTATGTTTTCTGCATATATTAAAAATATTGCATTTTCTGCATAGTAAAATCTGTAAACATTTTGCTTATATATCAAAGATACAGACAACTTTGAAGTGCATGCATTTTCTGTCCATCCCAACTGAATACTGTGTTAATTTGATACTTATTTTATGAATGCTGAACAAGGAACCAAACATCACTAGAAAACACACAGCTACTAGACAAATTATCACCATATTATTGTTCATTTCTTTTATTCTTTAAGCTGTTTGAACTCTTGAAATATTCATTTGTCACTTTCATTGGCAGAGAGATAGAGTCAGATAAAGAGAATAAGATCAATGGAGAATCGGTAGCACACCAGAAATCTGTTAATCAGTCAAAGATTCAAAAATCTAGATAAGACTTGACCTAAAGGAGACTGCTCTGTTCCTACATGATTAAGTGCACTAAGAACATTTACAATTTGACACATAGACAAATGAAATTCAGAAATACATTTATATCACCTAATGATGAAAATAGCATTTATTTTAAAACAATATTTTCAACATTATCTCCTTCCTTGTTAATACACTTAATACAATGGTGTATATTTTTAACATGTATTGAAATTATATAGTGAAAATTTCATAATCAAAATTCTGCTTTGAAGTTAGTGATGTGCACTTTGTATATATGATTTAAATTTGGATGAGAATTTGATGGAAAGGTAAATATAAGGCAATTTAGAAATATGTCTCACCAATCTTGCTGCTGATCTTTCCTGTGTCCTAGCACTAACAGATCAATGGGATAAATGTCTTGTATTTACATCAAAATAGAATTTATTTTAAAACAATAATTTCAACATTAATGCAATTAATACACTGGTGTATATTGCTCACATAAATTGAAAATTATATAATGAAAAATTCAGATCAAAATTCAACTATGGAATTAGTGATGCATTGGATGTGAATCTGATGGAATTGTAAATATATGACAGTTTGGATATATTTTTTATATTGGCATGTCTCACCAATCAAACATCATTATCAGTACTCTTGATGCTGATCTCTCCTGTGTTCTAGCTCTAAAACATCAATGGAGTTAAATGGCTTGTATCATTCAATACCTCTAAAACCAAGCTGATGACTTCTTGTCATGATGAATGGATATACACTCACTATGGTTCTATACTTTGAACATCTATAGGAGACTAAGTTCAGACCAGATCTAAAGTGGAACTTATATATATGATCCATCAGTAAAGATGTAAAAATGGTTGGCTCCTTGTGCCAATTCTTCTTTGCTTCGTGTTTACAGAAGTCAGATCAGCTGCTCCTCCCCACTTTCCAGGTTTAACAAAGTTCACAAGTGTTTATATGGACTTACGGCTGAAGAATTATTTCCAAGCCAATAGCTCCTTTCACAGAGATGACATGTTGCAAGCCTATCATGACTCAAGCTTTCCATGGCAATTGTCCTGATGATTTCTATTCCTTAGGCCCACCAGTACACACCTTTAAAGCTAGAACACACCTGCAATATACACAGTGAAGAATCATCATTATTCCCTTCATATTCCTTTGGTAAAAATTTAAATTTCTACTCGGAGAGTTTCTTCTTGATAATGGCTTCCTTGTGCAACAGATTCCCCAGAGGATATTTCTCTGATCACTACATCCTTAACTTCTTCAAATCTAGGGTCAACTGTAAACTATCTTATATATCCCCATCATCTCTACTTACTTCTTACTCTTATATCCATACAACAGTTTCACTTAGTTTTGTTTTTGTTTAGAGGTTCACTATTTGCCCATAGCTTGGACCCTAACAGGTGATACCACCCCACAGTGGTGAAAAAGTGACTGAAGCCAAGATGCCAGGTCAGGACCAATAATATTGCTGATTCTTTGGATTTTATCAAGAATCTCCAAATATCAAGAGCACTGTGGCAGAAATATTCTAAACATGGACAAACGGTAGACTTATAGCTATGCAGGATGTCATAAAAGAACTGAACAGCTTTGATAGATAGCTTATAATGATAAAGTTCTCTTCGTGAATATTAACTTCTTTTATGTATCAAGTCTATTCAGGACATGATCAATCATGGGTCTCCTTTATTTCCTGTCTTTTATTGTTCTCAGTATCGCTTGGTCCTTTACCATCCATCTTTGTCACTTTATTTGTCGTATATTCATACAAAATCATTAAGTATGTTACTTGCAATTTCCAACTGCCTTACTGCCTTTCAGTATAATCTGTGAGTTTTAAACTCTTTTGGCCCTCTTTCCTCATTATGTTGTCCTGGGTATGACAAAAAACTACATCTGACAGCAAAGCCTCTGATTGGGAGGTTTTGAGGAGTGTGGAACCACCTCTTAATTGATGTTCTCAGTTCCGTGACCCTGGGTGGTAGTACTTTTTAGGGTCCCAGCTATGAGCAAATAGTGAACCCCCAAACTGTGGTCAAAACACTCAAAAAAATGACCAGCAATACATTTTCATAGTAATAAAAATGACTATCAATACATTTTCATAGTAATAAAAATGACCATCAATACATTTTCATAGTAATAAAAATGACCATCAATACATTTTCATAGTAATAAAAGTTACCAACAATACATTTTCATAGTAATAAAAATGACCATCAATACATTTTCATAGTAATAAAAATGACCATCAATACATTTTCATAGTAATAAAAATGACCATCAATACATTTTCATAGTAATAAAAGTTACCAACAATACATTTTCATAGTAATAAAAATGACCATCAATACATTTTCATAGTAATAAAAATGACCATCAATACATTTTCATAGTAATAAAAATGACCATCAATACATTTTCATAGTAATAAAAGTTACCAGCAATACATTTTCATAGTAATAAAAATTACCATCAATACATTTTAGGGGAAAAAATTACCGAAGCTCACAAGAAAATAAAATTTTAGCAGTAAATGACCCATTTCCTCATTGCAAACATGTTCTGTTTATAGTACTTTTATCATTTATCAGAAGACTCATATATTAATCACTTTGAATCTCTTGTTCATTTGGTAGGAGATAATAAATAAATATATATATATATATATATATATATATATAGCACTTTCTTCCTAATGATAATTTTCTATGTCTTGATACCTTACTTCCTTTCTGAAAGGTATCTTTTTCTATTGCTCTATACTTTGGATCTCTGCATCAAATTTTGTATCATCTGTCACTACATTTCTCAGGTAGTTAAATTAAATTGTTTGATTGTGACATCCCCAGTATGTAGCTCACACCTTGCACCCGGTCTCCTGACAATTAATATTTAGTCCTTTTTTTATCATTTCTCTAAGAGTTATTACAGTTTCCCTTCTGGATTTGCCATCAACATAGGTTCAACTATTTACCCGATGTTGTTACTATTATGCCCACCTTTATGAAATCTTGGCAGGTCATTTAGTTCTCTCAGGATTGTCCCTGTGTATAGATTAATTAAATCTGGTAAGAAGCCACATCTTTGTCTTACTTCTCTTTCTATTTTTAACTAAGTATAACTAAAATTCAGCTAAAGTAATATATATCTTTCTTTTTCCAAGGTGTTAGATTATTTAGTTTGTCCTTTCGTTCAATAGGTACCAAATGATGATGGCTGGATATTTATTTACACTTCTCTTTATGAATTGACTGAATACATATTTATTTATTTTTTTTTTTAAGCTTTTCACCTCAGGCAAGCCACTAGCACGCAAGGGGTTACAGAGGATTTGGAGCGAGAGCAGATAGGAGTGAAAGAGGAAAGGATGTGGAGAAAGATAGTTGATAGATCAAGGCAACTGGAGATGTCGATTGATGTTACATTTGAATAGTTGGAGATTATAGTTGTCAGGGAAACAGGAATAAGGAAGGGAGTTCCACAGGCGAGAGGTGCGAGATATCAAGCTATTGGAGTAGAAGAGATGTCTACATTTGACAGTTTCAACAGTGAAAGGGTGGGAACGGAATGCCAGCCTCGTAGGATGCTTGAATTCATGGAGACTGGGAACCAGCGATAGCAGCTCATCGGAGCAATTGCCATGGAAGTATTTGTAAAAGAGAGAGACTGTAGACGTGAAGCCAGATCAGGGCCAATTACATTGCATACCCGTCTCTGGATCTTTGTTGCGCAGAAGATCAAATTGTATAGACAGTGGTCAGACACCAGCTATAATACTGAATCGATGAATAAAATAAGTTTCCTCACAATTAAACCATAGCAGGGGATCAGATGAATGTTATATAAGATTCTGCAGAAGGATGAAATTTGGTTAAATTCTTTAAAAGAAAAACTGCAGCTTGTACAGAATTTGTATATGTATTTTTATCAAGATTACAGAGAAAAACGTGTCTATAGGTTTATATATGTACCAGAATTCTTAGGTTAATGAAAGGGACATTTCAAAAATGCAATATTGCTTATCAAGCTACAGGAAATTGGGCATAGCCAGGAATATATTTTACTTTAAATTGATTTACATATACATATATATATATATATATATATATATATATATTCACCATGAGGCGATAATGCCACTAAGATGCAAGGGGACTACTGGAAGGTAAGGCGAAGTAAAATGGGAATCCAATGTTAAATAGGAAACAAGATTTTATATATATATATATACATACATACATACATACAAATAGATTCTTTGTATCACACCATGAGGATAGGGATCATAATATTTAATGATTAAAATTGATTACAATAAATATAATCTTGATTAAAATTGGACAAAATAGATAACTTAAGGGAGCCTTTCATTCGACGCTTCATCAGAAGTAAATAAATCAGCAGAATTAAATTACTGAAAGGATGGTTTCTTTAAATAAGATCTTAAAAGGTGACATGAGGAGAGGAAAGCGAAAAAAGAAAAGGTCATCCAGAATGATTCTATAATTCTTCAAAAATTTCCAATTTGTATTTTAAGTTCTCTCTGTCTACACAAATTCGGGCACTCTATGTTGATCACAACAGCTTCTAGGATATTCCAATGTGGTTTTGCCCAGGCTCTGAGCAGGACAGTGAAGAACTCTTCTGAATTGTTGTTCCTGCATGTATTCATATTTAACAAATGTTTGCCAATAGCAGACTCATGTGTCTGTGAATGCCCAGATGTTATTGGCATATGCCTATGGATAAAACCAAGCTCATGTTGACCGATCACTACCTCTAACTGTGGAATAATTTTGCCCGCATATACATATGTAAACACAAATATTTTTATGTATGCATACGGTATATGCACACTATGGATTACTGGCACACACACTCAAACTCACACTCACTCAATAGTAAAAATTTAATGTTACTAATTCATTCTGCAATTGCTCACACTAAAAATCAAAATGATCCACACCCTCGGGGGCGTGCACCCCACTTTGGGAACCAAGTGTTGAAACAATAAAACATAGTAATATCACTATGTTATGGGTGAATCAGCATGTGGTTAGAATGTTCACTTTCCAACCATGAGATCGATGTTCAAATCTTACTATGGTCAATTTTTCGGGATGGTGACATCTTGATATTACTGATCTAGAGAGGCGATCCTAGCTTGTAGAACCTTTGGAAAGATCCTGAAACCATACAACAGGCTGACCCAAGCTTCATAAGTAAAACTGGGTTGACAAAATCATTCAGATGCTATTGCTTGCATGAAGTCTCAAATCATCATGATCAAGGATTTTAGCAGATTGGCCATGTTCAAAAACATCATGCCAGATTATGCACTATCTCCCAGAAATTGTAACTAAGGTCATCTCAGTACAGTTACAGTATAAATCAGAGGTTGACTGTCAGTGTTGAACAAACACAAATATTTTTTAAGCAGGCCTTTGCAATGGGATTGTCTAACTCCCTAGAAGACAGTTATTCCCAGAAAATAAGCTGCTGGCCATTATAATATTACTAGATTATCTACTCATTATTGGAATTTGTAACCAGAAATTTCCTGGAAGTTGTGAAAAAAAGTTTTTGCATGTAAAGGCAATTCCCGTAAATGCAAATAATGTACTGAGGAGTAATTAGTGCCATTAGAATTAGTAAATACCAATACACAATTAAATGAAAGATTTTATTTTATCACTTAATCTAAGCATATTAATAAACAGGCTTCAAGATTAACATCATCATGCCATTCTGTGGATGATAGCATGTTAGATTGGGAAAACCGGTCAAGCTTTTTGAGATGATGCTGGGATGATACTAAATTTTTAATTAAAAATCAATTATATTTGTTCTAAAGGCAACTAATTTGTTTCAATAATTATTTTGTTTACTTCTTATCATAAAATGGAAAGTGAGAATTTAAAAATGATAAACAAACACTAAAAATTCTGTTGCAACATGAAGCAGGTAATTGTAAATGAAAATGTTTTGATAAAAATACTAAAAATGACCTTGATTGTGAATTGTTGGAATGTGATAATATTCTCTATATAGAAAATGAATACCTGCAGTACAATTCTTCAAGTATGGTAAAAGATACTATGAGCAGAAAATTTAATTCATAAGAACATTTCTGTGTAAAACTCTTCAACAAAGATCCTACTTCACAGTTTAATAATTTCTTCAATATAGTTTAATTTTATAGGACTTCATGGTAAACAATAATTTTTAAGAAAATTTATTTTCTTCTTTTCTCCTTTTTAGCAGCAAAGAATAAATTCTTAGGATTTCTTACACTTGAGCATGCAACATACAACTGGCCATGCATAAATATTTCTTACTGGAGCCAAATGTCAACTTTTTGAAGTGCTTGGTCTTGTGATTTGTTTCTTGCAAATGCATGGTGAACTGGAAACTGGACTCTTGTACATATAAAAATTCATAGAAAAGATATGCAAAAACATATTGCATTTTTATCTAATAAGTATTTGTTATTTTAATCATTGTTTTTAGAATAGTAGGAGAATTTTGTATGTTAAATAATAAAATTTGTATTTTGTCCAAAAAAATAATGAAAATTTATTTTACTAAACTATGCACCTTAGTAAACCAACTGTACTTTGTATCTACTTACCTGTTTGCACGTCTGCTCAAAATCTGGTTTTGATCGGTCAATATATGGCTATTTTAGAGTGTGTGAAAGAGAGATGGACAGAATAACAAAATTTACACAATTTTATAAATAGATAAAATTATGTTTTTTTTTATTTTTTATCTTTACAATTTATTGCAAACATTTTAATGTTGTCCACATTATACTACTAAAATCTAGAATTTAAGTTAAATTTGTTTTTTTTGAGATGGTTCCACTATGATGTCGAAAAGAGTTAGTCTGTAGCCTTGTTATCAATTATATGCTCTGCTGTCTTCCATTCACTTTTCAAACCATTTTTTCAAGCGGTCTCATCTAGGTTGCTTCTACCAATTTGGATTTTTTCTTTCCTCCATGCACATGTTACTTTTTTATTGTTTTTTTTTTCAATTTTTCCTCATGTGGTAGGAATATAGTTTGAACTTTGTTTTTTCCATATTTGTTCTTTGAATCTTCCGAGGATTGCTTCATTGTGTGAAACTTTTAGTCATAGCATCTTCATCTAGTTATATATATATATATATATGTATATATATATATATATATAAAGAACAAAATGCATCACATGAAAACTGATACATCTTTTCTCCAAAATTGTTCGTAATATATAAAAATTTATATTTCGTTATCTCATATTTTTTTTAAACAAGTATCTGTAAGAGTGATTTCTGTATTTAAATATAGGCATCTGTAATTCTTGTCTGACTGTTAATATTATATATTTTTAAGCATTTCACCCCCAAGCAAGGCCATAAAGCCACTAAGTCACAAGAGGTTACTGAGTGTTGGAGAATATGAGAAAAATATTCTATTAAAGAGAAAAGGACAATCAATGAACAAAAATTAGGAAAACAGAAGATAACGATTGACATTGCATTTAAATTTTGAGATGAGACCTTTCCACCAATCTAGTACTGCAGTTAAATTCATAAAGTCAAAGTACCATAGAGGACGGTTTATCAAAGCAATTACCAAGAAAGTATTTATAGAAAAGTCACAGGGAAGCTATGTTACAGCAGTGGAAAAAGTGACTGAAACCAAGATGCCAGGTCAGGACCAATAACATTGCAGATTCTTGTTTGGATTTCATTAAGAATTTAATTATGCTGCAGGATAACCAGATGGGATGTGGCAGCAATATTCAAAACAAGGAAGAATGGTAGACTTATAAATGTCTAAGATAGATTCTGGTATGAAAAAAATGCAGTGAACCAACTTTCATAGCTGCAGAATTAACAACTGATTCGATATACTGTTTCCACTTCATGTCAGTGGAAAATGTTAGACTGAGAAAGCACAGTGAGTCACTTTACTGGAGGTTAGCATTGGCCATGCTGATCGAAGATTAAAAGACAATGGTTTCATTTTGTCATCATTAAAATTAAAGGTGATTTTTGAGATTAGCTGCCAATTTGATCTTATGGAACCGATCAGATTTACTATGAAAACAGGAGTAAATTGTGTCATCAGCATAGATATTGAGCTGAAAACTGATGTCATCAGGAGGGGGTCATTTATGAAAATAGGTTCAACATAGGTTCAAGTATAAAGCCCTTGGGAACACCTGCATTAATATAAAAAGATTTAGAAGAGCAACCATTCAATCAACATTCATTTTGCGATTTGATAAGATGAATCAGTTCAAAAATTCATCCAAAAATACAACATCCTTTATACTTGTGAAGAAGACCAGTTTGCCAAATCTTGTCAAATGTCTTTGAGACAGCCTGAGCATCACCATTCTTATCTAAAACTTGATAGATTCTTTCAGCAATAATCATTAACACACCAGCAGTTGACCTAGCGATATCTAAAATATATAATATATACATACATATATAATATTTAAAATATGTATGTATATTTTATATATATATATATATATATATATTTGAATACAAGTATCTGTAAGTGAGGAGAGGTTTCTGTATTTAAATATAGACATCTGCTATTCTTGTCTGACTATGAATAAAAGTTACTTTTTTCAAAAGAAAGAGAAAATAGTCTTGAGGGATTGCTACCATACAGTGAACTGTCTGACACACAAGGCAGAGGAATCCATAGGAGATCTGAATTGTGTGTAAAATTAAAGAAACAAAAAGAAAACAGTCTTAAATACATATACACAAAAATGTAACTCAAATTAACCCTTCCAGAAATAGTGAAACAAAAAGCAATAGTAAAAAGTTAAAAAAACAAAGAAGAAAAAAAAAATTTATCCTTAAGTAAGGAAAGAGTCGAGAAAAACAAAAGATATTATTGATTACTAAATAGAGAGATAAAAAAGATATTATTGATATTAATAGAGAGATAAAAAAATGACTTTATCTGTATTTTATAATACTGTCATTTCATAATGAAATCAGTCAGAAATTGATTGCGTTTTAAAAGATTTCTTTTTTTCAAAACTTAAACTCTTTATATTTGAACAGAATTAACAAAAAAATTCAAGCATCAAACTTTAAAATGGAAATATTATTTAATTCACTTTGCTGCTTCTTGTCAGGATTTTACATGATGGATACGTGCAATGAATTGTGGTTTATAGCGTTTCTTTAAAAGATTTATAAGATGGAGTAAAGGATCATTTTTAGAGGTTCCCCCATTTATGGTCATATCATCAGCATAAACTTTTACAAATGATTGGAGAATACTTTTAGATGGATCATTTATGTAAACCAAAAAGAGGGTTGCTCCAAGAAGTGACCAACCTGAGGAATGCCTGCATTGACCACCAGGGCCTTGGAGGTCTCACCATTAATAACTATCTTTGGGGATCGACTGAGTAGAAAGGATTTTATAATGAAGAAAACACTTCCAGTGATTTCACAGTTTGAGAACTTATGTAGCAGACCTCTGTGCTACACCTTTTCAAAAGCCTTCAAGATATCTAATACTATGGTTCTTGTGGTGTATGTGTTGTCAAGGGCTTCACTAGTACAGTGTGTAATGGTATTTAGGATATCAGCAGTGGATCAGGCTGGTTGAAATCCATACTGCTCATTACAAAAGTTCCTATCCAGGTGCTCGATGACCTTCTGGTTGATGATTGGTTGGTTGGTTGTTTGTGGTTTTATGGCATATCAACCACTATGGGTTATTTAATGCCAGATCCAGTATTTACTAAATATATCAAAAACGTATAGCTGGCAACAACATATTGTTTCAAAAACGTATAGCTGGCAACATCATATTGTTTCAATGTGCTGGAAAAGACCTGGAAGTTCACTATTTTCCCATAGCTGGGACCCTGACAGGTGCTACCACCCCGGGTCAGGGTGGACCTGGGAACACCAGCAATTAAGAGGTGGTTCCACGCTTCCTCAAAACCTCCCGATCAGAGGCTTGCTCTGGTTGATGAAGACCTCAAAAAGCTTACTGGTTATACTAAGGAGACTAATGGGTCTTTATTAGAAGGGAAATGATTGGCTGCCCACAT
This sequence comes from Acanthosepion esculentum, assembly GCA_964036315.1. Taxonomy (NCBI): domain Eukaryota; kingdom Metazoa; phylum Mollusca; class Cephalopoda; order Sepiida; family Sepiidae; genus Acanthosepion; species Acanthosepion esculentum. The sequence continues at coordinate 41,018,996 of OZ038481.1, read as the reverse complement.
TCTTGAAGACTGGGCATATCCTTGCCACCCCTTCCACATGCTTGGGAAAGATTTCTCCTTCAAGCTGCAATTAAATAATTTTGCTAGAATTGAGGATAATTCTAGGCTGATCCTCTTAAGGATGAACACTGAAAATTTGTCTGGGTCAGTAGATATTTTGAGGTCAAGGATTTTGATAAGTTGAGAGACATCTCTTGCTGAAATGAATATATTACTGAGATTGTGATCAGTGAGGTGTGGGAAATTCGGAAAGAGATAGCCTTAGTCATCTAACATTGAGTTTAAGGCAAAGATTGAGGCAAAGATGTTTGCCTTGTCGACAGAGGATAATATGACATAAGGGTCATTTATAATAGTGGGAACAGCTACTTTGCCTCTGTTCATAATTTTGTTGGTGATCTTCCAGTATTCACGAGATTCAATTTGTTTATTTTCAACCTTGGCCTGAACAGATTGCTTGTAGTTGCATTTTATGTTTTCCAGGACTCTATTACAGTGATTGCAGGCAGTTCTGAAAGAAGTAAGAGCCATACTACACCACTCATTGCAATAGATTTTGAAGTAGTGGTTTCGGTGGGCAATGGTTGCAGTGCATTCAGTGGGTGAACCAAGGCTGACTGCTTGGATTTTTCTGGAACTTGCAGGGACGGGTATAAAACATTCCATTTCAGAAAGGATCTAAAGAATTAGAGCATCTGTTTTGGGGGCAGCATGTTTGAAGAAGGTTGAGAGAGGAGCTTCCATAACACAGGACTGAAATCTCTCCCAGTCTGCCTCCGCATAGCAAAAAAATCATTCTTTGGAACGGTAAATCAGTGAATGCCATTGGTTTGGAGTCAGTCTTGACGCTGACTAGAGAATGATCTGATGTGTCAATACGAGCTACAACTTTTACTGAGCATTTGTCAGACAGGATGTTAGAAAAAGGTTGACGAGGGTCAAATGCTGTCCTGCCTCATTGGGGACTTGGATGAGCTCTTCAATGATCTGTGTTAATTCATATGCAGTGGAGAAGTCTCTGCAATATCTGCTTTACTCATCGGTTTTGTTAGAATAGACTAACCACTCTTTGTTGTGAACATTGAAGTCACTGCATATGTGAAAGTTGGCTGAGGGATATTAGGTGAGGATATTGCTTTCCATTCTCAATAGAGTCCAAAAGTGTCTCTGCATCCTTGTAGGTGAGAAATTTATTTCCAACCTCTCTCTAACACAGGTGAGATGCGGCAAGCCTCTAATTGCTCTGTCGCTACGTATATTGAAAGTGCTTGGTAGAACTGCATTACTTGGCTCTGCCTATTGTAACCTTCACAACCCGGACCACTGAAATTGTAGCAAACCACCCACATTCCCTTCATATTCTATTGGCAAGAAGTAAGTTCCACTCGAACAGCTTCTTCCCACAAACTACTGCTCTGTGGAACTGACTCCAAAGAGGATGTTTCCCTGATCACCACAATCTTAACTTGTCCAAGTCTAGGGTTAATTCTTATCTTCCCCTCCTATCCGTATAAACTGCCTCTTACTATAACCCTCTACCTCGAGTGGCCCCTGAGCCTTGTACAGGGTGAATCTCACTGTAAAAAAAAAAATGGTGGTAAGATTATGAAGATAAGGAGGCTAGATAACACCTGACCTTTGACTTGAAGATGTTAATATTGTAGTATTCAGAGAAACATCCATATGGAAGTAACTTCCACAAAATTGCTGTTCTTGGAGAAGAGCTGCCGGAATGAAACTTCCTTACAATTGGAATTTCTTTTAATAGATTTAAAGGATGAAATATAATTGTGTCCTGTAGCCTTGGTTGGCAACCAGTCTACCACATAAGAACCTAAGGAAGTAAGGAGTATGAGGGACATAAATGATCTTTGGAGAATTCATTAACCAGTCTTTAATCTATTTTTTTACTGAAGTTCCAGTACAAGGCTCGAGAGTACCCCATGATAGCATGTTACTGAATTAGGTGTGTGACATGAATGTAGTAGATGGTAGGAAGTGAAGGAGAATAACAACTGATCCTTGAATTGAAGTGGTTAAGATTGTGGTGTTCAGGGAAGCATCCCTGCAGGAGTCTGTTCCACAAAGTTGCAGTTTTTGAGAAAAAAGCTATTTGAGTGAAACTTCCTCCTGACAATTGGAATACATGGGAAACGAGGGTGACTTGACTTTCTGGACTTAGCCTGGCATGTCCTAGGTCTAAATGTTTGAACTGGTTGAACTAAAGAATGGACCTCATCTGAATATTTGTCGCGGAAATAACGAGAGAATAGCAAGTTGAGATTAAAATTTATAACATTTTGCATCTGTGGGAAAGAGACTGAATTTTGGAAAATATATCATCTCCCACAAGAATGCATGAATGATTTTGAACTCAAGGTGAGAAAGAGAGGATTGAACAGTTCTAGCTCAGACATAGGAGCATACTCAGTTTTTGGTCTAATCTTACTCAGATAACGATAAAGCATGGCTAGAGTTAGTTAATTTCTGTACTGGTAGAATGAACCAACTATTTCTCCAGCATCTTTAGCAAGGGATTGTATATATTAGTTCCTCTTGCAGAGATTCATTGATTGATTTGTTTGCATAATGGCATGTTAACTCCTTATGGGTCATTTAATGCTGAAATTTAATTTTCTTGGGAGCTTTGAAGTAATAAAAATATATGTTATTCTGCTTTCACAATTTAATACATGGTAGATGATACTCAGCTTTTATCCATATCCATGTTTATGTGGATATGATTACTAGAGTCAGTGATATGTTCATTTTATGTTGTATTTTTGTTATAATTTGGAATACAATTTAAGAAATTGTAGGATATTATATGGAATAATGTCATGAAAGAGTTCTTTCATGCTGGTTGTCTAGTTGGGGGATTTTGTTTGACAGCATATCAATCTCTATGGGTTATTTAATGCCGAAATTTGGAATACAATTTAAGAAATTGTAGGATATTATATGGAATAATGTCATGAAAGAGTTCTTTCATGCTGGTTGTCTAGTTGGGGGATTTTGTTTGACAGCATATCAATCTCTATGGGTTATTTAATGCCGAAATTTGGAATACAATTTAAGAAATTGTAGGATATTATATGGAATAATGTCATGAAAGAGTTCTTTCATGCTGGTTGTCTAGTTGGGGGATTTTGTTTGGCAGCATATCAATCTCTATGGGTTATTTAATGCCGAAATTTGGAATACAATTTAAGAAATTGTAGGATATTATATGGAATAATGTCATGAAAGAGTTTCATGCTGGTTGTCTGGTTGGGTGATTTTGTTTGGCAGCATATCAATCTCTATGGGTTAATTAATGCCAAAATCTAAATATTTGTACATAATTTTATGCTTTTAACTACATATATTTTGTATATAATTTTATATTTTCAGAAAAAAGTATGTTTTTTAGATATATAGTTTGTACATCATAAAATGTATTGTTGGTAATTTTACTATAAAAATGTACTGTTTATTTTATGTTGGTGGTTTACTATTTGCCCATAGCCGGGACACTACTATGTGCTAGCACCCCGGGCAAGGGTGGACCTGGAAACAAATCAATTAAGAGATGGTTCCATGCTCCTCAAAACGTCCAATCTCCCGATCAGAGGTCTTGTTGTTGGATGTAGTAAGTATGGAATGCACTTTATCCTAATAATTGTTCAAAGCATGGAGCCTCATTGAAAGTGCAACTGCTTATTGTTCACTGAAAAAACTCAAGGTCTGAGATTACAGGCCATATTCTTTTTACTAATGATCTGAGAATGTTGCTAAGTAGATCATTAATGCAAAGGAGAAGGATAAGACTGAGATTTGATCAAAATTATATAAATATATATTCTTTTACAGAAATCACTTCCCTTATCTGCCCTTTGTCATTACTCATCAGGTCAAACCAATGCATCATTTTGAAGTGTTTTTTCAGAAAAGCTTTTCTATATAGGATGTTCTGCAGAGTCAGGTGCTCCAAATAGTGAACACTTTGATTAAGAGAGTTACCAAAGGTATCCAAGAAAACAAAATGGAAGTATTGAAAAGTGATAAAAAATGTATCAAAGTAGGAATTTCTAAGAAAATTAAAATGTTTGCAGATACACTGAAGCCATGTGTGAAATGCCACAGGGCTTTTCCCCGGCTTCCTTTCTGAAGTGAAAAATTCCGGTAAAATGATCTGAAAATTGTCATGTGTGTTTAATGGTGTATCAATTGGTTTGGAGTCAAATGTGGTTATTAGCTGAATTCTGATCTGAAGATTTCACTGTATAATGTTCTATAGCAAAGTGGAAAAGTTTTCATAAGATGCATTTCATTGTTTTATTTAGCTTTGCTTTTAAAAAACTGGAATAATCATCAGATTTTATTTAAGAACACTCATTATTTGTAGCCCTCAGATTTCGCACAAAGATGAGAAATTTTTTTTTTCTTTAAAGCAATTCACCCCAAGAAAGATGGGAGTGCCACTAATATGCAGAGGATTGAGAACAGGAGTAAAGAGGCATGTTTAGGGAAAGGATACAAAGAAGGACTGGGAACAAGCTCAGGCTGTCAGATGTCGATTGACATTACACACTTGAATATTTGGAGATTATAGTCATCAGGGAAGCCAGTAAGAGGAAGGGAGTTCCACAGACGGGAAGTGTGGGAGAAGAAGCTGTTTGAGTAGACAAGACAGTTACGTTTAACCCTTTTGACAGTGAAAGGGTGGGACCGAGATGCTATCCTGGTAGCTCATTTAAATTTATGTAGTCCAGGAACCAATGAAAGTAGCTTGTCACAATAGTTGCCATGAAAATACTTGTAGAAGATACACATCTGTTGGATAGCAATTGTAGACTAGATGCCAGATCAGGATCTATCATCTTGCATATTTGCCTCTGGATTTTGTCAAGGACCTTGAGATGTACAGCAGGAGCACCAGACCATATATGACATCAATATTCCATGCAAGGATGAATGGTTGATACATCAAAAATATGTTAGAGCTTTTCAAATAGACTTATTATTTCTTGTTCAATGTGTAATAAAAGGTTCATAAAATATTCAAATATAAAAGGCTAACCTATAGAAAGAAATCAAAATATATTGTTGTACCCACCAACTCTACCACAACTAAAATAAAAAAAAATAAGAAGCTAAAACCTGAAGGATAAATTTACTCTATCATCTGTAATAATTGACACAAGGAATACATAGAAGAAACCTGAAAGAATTCATATAAAAGATTATATGAATACAAAAGGAATCTTTTATAAAACAACATGTTAAATGCTTTAATTGCTCACCATAATGAGACTGGCATAATTTTTATTTAAAAAGTGCTAATTTAAAATATTCAAAATATTTTTTTATTTAAAAAGTGCTAATATAAAATATTCAAACATAAAAAGAGAACTGTCATATAGGAATAAAGTGTCACTGTGGACACAGTAGTTTGAACATGGACCGCCAGTGAGAAAACACAGGTGATCCCATTTTGAATAAGTAGATCACGTGATAGTAAAGGAAATGTATATATGGGAATTAGTGGGAATTGATCACCATTTCTATTCTATCCTCTATTACTATACAGATCACTCTTTCTACACTATTCTCTATCTCTATACTTTTAAATATACTATTTCTCGATACTGATCACTAATACTATATGGCGATTAGTTTTGAGCAACTACTATTAGTGCGAGTGTTATTCGAAGGTGTCTGGCACCAGTATTGTTCAACGGCATTACTATAGTTGTATTGACGATTACAAAGTCTCTACTACAACGAGCATTTTGAAAGTGATGAGTATTCGTTGATCTTACAAAAGTAGCAATGAGTGTTTGTTGACATCACAAAACGAACCTATAGAAAAAAATCAAAATATATTGTTGTACCCACCAACTCTACCACAACTACAATAATAAAACAAAATAAGAAGGAGGAATTTACTCTATCACCTGTAATAATTGCCACAAGGAACCTGAAGGAATTCATATAAAAAATTATATGAATACAAAAGGAATCTTTTATAAAACAACATGCTAAATGCATTAGTTGTTTACCATAATGAGACTATGTTGAAGCATACCTATGGACAATAAAGGGTATGTCCTCATTCACATAAATACAGTAGTAAATACTGCAGTTGGAGATTTGTCTCCAGCTGTGCTGGTCAAACTCTCTGCCTCTGAGAAAGAGGATCCCCAGATGAGGCTATGTCAAATGGCAGAGTTTTATCTCGGAAAACAGTTACCCGACCCGTTTTACACGGGGTCTATGGAGAATTTTTGGCTGAGCCTACGGACTCGGATACCCCACATTAAATTCGGCCTTGTGCTACATCTGACTGCATGGGGCAGTTAGTAGATACTCTGCAGTTGAAGATTAATTGTGAAATTCAGTTGACTTGCTTCTAGTAGTTAACTACTTCTTCTACGTGCTGCTGGCGAATCTTATATGTGTTGATCTTGTCCTAAGTATTATCGTTCATTACCAACCTTCATGTAATTATTTTATTCAGTAACCTTTCCTAGGTTACAATAGACTGGCAATAATTATTATTTAAAAAATGCTACTTTAAAAGAGAAAGCAATTTACTAAAATAAATGTTTATATCACTAGATCATCCACAGTAAATTTTTGTCCAGATTTTTGCAAAGTTTACCCTTTCTTGCCAGATCTTTTATTAGCACAATGTGAGATATTTAATAACAAAAGTAAGGTAAACCTGAACAAAAAGAAAAAGAAACTAAATGAAATCGGCTAGACTATATTCCCAAAGACAATAAAAAAAATAATTTAAAATTGTCAGCATCCTCTTTCCTTCATTCACATGTGTAGTTGCATCAACATAAATATTACTTCAGTCTGATGAAGGCCTAAAGGGCAAAACATTTCCAATTTAACCATATTTTTTCCTGTAAAACTGATGATAAAATATAAAAAAATTATTATATAATTTTCTCATAATGTTTTGTCGATGTGATTAATATTCGTTTGCAAAGAAGATTATATTTACAAATAAATGATTGTTGCATAAAAACATTTTTTCATAATTAGTCCATGAACTTAGTAATGTATATACAGACATACAAACATACATTCAGGCAGCAAAAATTAATTCAAACAAGTGTTATTAAAACTGACCGACACATCTGTCAGTCTAATTTTTATGACATTTTTCTTGTCTGCATATAAATTACCATGCATCTAAATCAAATTTATGGAAAAATTTTCTGAAGTTCATAGTATTTTTGATTCCTTACAAAGTGAAATACAAATAACAAAAACATTATGAACTTTAGATATTCAATGCAGATATTTGACACTCATTTATATTTTGTTGGTTAATTGTAATAAAACTTGTTCATATATATATATATATATATATATATACATATATATATAATAAATAATAGCTGGCCACTCGTATTCGAGGATACCCGTCTACTAGGAGGCAGCTAGCAAATTCCAATTACAGATGCTCGTTCAGGCACATTTTGTGTTTGCTCAACACCCAGAGAGCCCACCTGTGGTTTATACTGCAACTATGCTGAGCAGACCTTAGTTACTGTTTCTGGGAGAGAGCGTGTTAGGTAATGTGATCAACAATTTGTACAAGGCCAACACGCTCAAGCTCTCAGCCACAATGATTTGTGGCTTCATGCTAGCACAGCTATCGACAGCCCACAAGAGTTCCATCCATCCAGTTTCACTCATAGGGCTTGGGTCAACCCATGGTATGGTTTTCCGGCACTTTCCAAAGGATTGACCTCAATTTAGTCCAATAACATCTGACAAATTGAATATGGTGAGATTCAAACCCAGGTCTCATGAACATTCTAACGACTCAGCCACACTCCCATATATATATATATATATATATATATATATACAGTATGCAGCAAAAATATCTCCCACATAATGGTAAGATATTAACTAAATGAAGTCACCATTGTCATTAATGTTTAACCCTTATGTGGAAGGTATTTCTGTTGCAAAATGTATATTTTCTATTGCAAAGGGGAGTCCAGCATGTGCCATCTTTGGAAAGTTCTTGTGAATGAAATTTGGCAGATTAAACTGTTCAGAAACCATCAAAATGGGGTTGTTGTGTTAGCAAGTTTAGCGAGGGTTTGAGCATTCTGACCTTGTTAAAAAAATTCATCATGTCAGATTATGTACTCCCTCTTAGAAACTGCAATTAAGGTCCGTTCAGTATGAACTATGTGGGTTAAGTGGGCATCTGTAATAGAGATTTGCTGACCACTCTGGCAGATGTGTGTGCTTGGAAAAGAGTAACCAGGTGATATATATATATATGTGTGTATATATATATCATGGGTCGTGTCTTGTCACCATTTTTTGTGTGTATATATATCTAAATATGTCTGGACGCTTATGTATTATAACCTGAGTCTGTTTGGATTGTTTTACATGAGAGGTGGTCATCACAGTTGAAGTAAACTGTAAAATGTATACATTTTTGTCTGGAGCTATCAACATCCTTTTTAACATAATTTAAATGAAAAAATAAATTAAAAACATATGTATTTTTTATTTTTTCAGTAATTCTACAATTTTAAACTTAATAGAGATTAGATTTAGATTTCTAAATAGGTAATTTTTTACTTTATAATTTTAATTTCAAATTTTATAAATCTTTTAATATCTATGATAACCTTGCTTCATTGTCAAATTTTTTGATTTCCCATATACTTGTATTTTGATTGGTCATTCTAGCTTATGTAACAGCGTTTACCCCTAGCGAAGGATCGTTAATTAATTTGAAACTTTTAAAACCATTTATTCTACATTCAACATCATCACTTGATAAGACACCAGAAGTGTTGAAAAAAAATGGCTATTTTTGTAGTGATTTTATAACATATTTATGTTATAATATTTAAATAAATAATTATATATATATACACATACATATACACTGAAGTAAAAATCCAGGGTATTGAATTTCATATATATATATATATATATATATATGGTATAAAATGATTCTTGGCCATTTTCGTTCTTTAAATATATACATTTTTGTGCCTCTAAAATCTGCAGTATCCACCCATGTATGCAGTGTGTAATCCAACATGTTACCATAAACATTGAGATGAATACTTCTTTTTTTTTATTCGAAACAGATATTTAATAGATAGACTTGCTTAAATTTAGTTTATTTTATCAATATGTTTCTTTTTGGCATTTAATTACATGTCATGAGAATTTAGGAGATTTTAGTTTTTTCATATTACAAATTTTCATAAACCAAGATGGATTCAAAAGAGACAAAATAATATTTATATTTTCAACCTGTGCATCTACAACTAGGTTTTGTCTTCAAATTTCTTATATGTTGCTTTGGTATTATTATTATTATTATTATTAGCAGTAATTTCACAATTATCTCGTCTTTAGAATTTTCAAAGAAGTTGTTGCGGGCTGGTGTATGCATTGAGAGATAAACACGTGTGTCTGCTGAAATGTCCACAACAAACATAGCAGACTTGGGATGTGAGTCCACATAAAGAAATATAAAGAAAGTCAAGAACCGATACATATGCACAAACAAATGATAATGTATGTATTAACAAAAGAAGGGTATACATAAGCAATAGAATATTGTTGCTTGTTACTGAACATGCATATTGCTTGTGTGTGTGTGTGTGTGTAGTTTGGTGCAGTAGAAAGTCCTAGAGAAAATAAAGTGAAAGGTGCATGTGTGTGCATGCGTTCCCCAGTGGAAAATTGTTCCACTCATTGACCTACATCTTGTCGTCCCTGAGTGGAAAAGGAATAAAGAGGATGACAGAGAATGACACTGCCTATTTATAGTCCTGAGAGCGTCTCCAAGTAATGGTTTGGAAAATTAGGAGGAGCTAACCTGACAGAGACATAATGTTAATCTAACGATTGAATAAGCTGCTCATGAAAATTCTACCATTGCATTGTTAAATATTTCAGCTTAACAACTTTAATAAAATATTGCTATAAAGATTATAAGTAAATATATAGGTCATTATTTAAAGAAGTAAGAGGGTATAAATGAAAAGATTTACTATTAAACAAGGTTTTCCTTCTGTCTTCAATTTTCTTTCTTTTCCTTTCATATGCTTATGCATGTTTTTGCCTCATTAAAACCAGTAAAAACTGATATATCTTTTTCTACCATCTTTCCCCTGCAATTAAAATGGATGGTCCATTATTTATCAGTGACAATGGCAGAGAGTATGATGTGATATTTTTAATTTAATAGAGATTTTAAATGTTTTAGCAGAGGATGAGAAATGTAACACCGAAATCTGAAGATGCATTGGGATAGCAAAAGATGACTTTCAAAAGCTAAGCAAAGTATTAAGAAACAGGAAATGTTATTAGAAACAAAGAAAAGTGTACTGAACTGTTAAGTAATATTGGTGCTCTTATATGCTATCTCCCCTAATTCCTGTTTACCATTCCTTTCCTCATCAATGCTGGAAAGAGCAATAAGAATTTTTTTTAAACTTTTTCCTGGAAAATTATTTTAAGAGAAAGATTTTATAAAGTTCAACTGATAGTAGCACTGTCAGCTTTATCAATGAATTTTGAATACTTTCTCATAAGGAAGTGGCTTACAGTACCATTTATATCTAACAGGGTACTGTTAGTCATTTTCAATGAAATTTTTTTTTAAATTCATTCTGTGAATTAGAATCTACTGAACATATGTAAAAAGATTTAACAATGTTTAAAAATGTCAGTAAATTTCTATAAATATTTTGAAGGCATTTTGTATTACCCCTAACATACTTATATATCATGATGCCATGTTTTAGTGCAACTAATATCAAAATGCTTCAATGTTTAGTGTTGTTTATGTCCAAATAGGAAGAAAGAGTTTCTGAAATTGGACCTGATTTTATACTGATGCATCACTTGACTGGTCTAGTGTCACATACCACACACCACAGAGGAAATAACACCCCACTTTTGCCAACAATGTTTTTTTTTTCCACATTGGTATATGAACACTATAATACTTTCTTGCTTAAATATGAGGGGGATTTTGAAAAGTTCTCAGCATGATTAAGAATCCCTTAAAAAGATTCTGTTGTCTGGTGGTCATGTAGTGAGATTTTGGGAAGTGGGTTGAGCCAAGAAATTTTCAGCACCCTCTTTTATATATATATATATATATATATATATATGCACAGTACTTATTGGAAAGTGCTCAATATAAGTGGTAGAACTAACATATTCAGTTGTATGGATATGAGTTTGTAACCCTGTGTTTCATGCTTTTGTAATCATCAGACAAATGTAAACGGACGCTACCTGTAAACAAACTTCTGAATACAGTAATTTAATTTATTTCTGATGAAAGTTCGGGGCAGATCTGAAATATCAAAACAAAACATTCATTTTTTTTTAATTTGCAACTTTTCAGTTGTTTTCTCCATATTATATATATATATATATATATGAAGAAATATAGTCTTAAAGTTTGCTATATTTATGGGATAAAGTGCTCAATATCAGAGATAGAGCGTGTGTAAATATAATTTTATTTTAGCTTTAATTTAGTTTGACGTTTTTATTACTTAAAATCTTATTATAGTGGACACTTCGTATTTGAAATAGACCCCCCATCTTATTTATTAAACAGTGGGTACTGCATCTATCGGTCTGCACATTCGAGACTTCTTAGTAAAGAAAATGTGTTCTCCAGTAGGAATGGAAACTGCGTCCATCCTTTATATATATATATATATATATATATAATATATATATATATATAAAAGTGAACATAGAAGTCAACACTTAGAGGCAACAGTCTGTTTCATGCTAGATGCAGTCATCAGGCCCGATGATTCCATCTAGCATGAAACAGACTGTCGCCTCTAAGTGTTGACTTCTATGTTCATTTTTATATATATATATATATATATATATATATATATATATATATTATATATATATATATATAAAGGATGGACGCAGTTTCCATTCCTACTGGAGAACACATTTTCTTTACTAAGAAGTCTCGAATGTGCAGACCGATAGATGCAGTACCCACTGTTTAATAAATAAGATGGGGCGTCTATTTCAAAAACGAAGTGTCCACTATAATAAGATTTTAAGTAATAAAAACGTCAAACTAAATTAAAGCTAAAATAATATATATATATATATATATTACATTTTAATATAATGCTGTAAGAAGATCCAGTCAGCAATCTAATTTTGATAATATATCAAGTCTTGAATTTCTGTTTCTTTGGATTTTTTTTCTTAAATTTGATGGCAAATGATTTGGTGATATTATAGGAATGAAAACAAGGCCAAAATTTGTGATGGCACCACTCAGGTTGTCTTTGATTATTCAAATCATAATAAATTGTATGAAGGCTAATTAGACATGCTGAACAGACAAAAGGAAGAAAAGTCAACAAAATTATCCATATTCTTTTTATTATTTATTGATTTATTGCCAGGGTTAATTTGATTATATAAAATTCTTTAAATCTGGCACATTACGTGCTGTCGAAAACATGTAAGAAAAAATAACTTTTGATGCAGGACAAAATAAAAATCTCAGAATATCACTGCTATAAATAATAAGAGCAGTTTTCATTTCTATCATTTTTGTTTTGGTTTTGCAGAGTTTTTCTTTTTCTTGTCTTAGAGAAAGCAAGCATTGCAATATAAAATTACTACAAGGTGAGAAAAAAAAGAAAAACATATTCATAATTATTCAAATTGAAACTTCTCTTTATTCCAGTTCAGAGTTATCTTTCCTTGAGTTTGATCCTCATGAGAAAGTATTCTTTTATTGGAAGTTTACAGTTATAATATCTAGCTTAAAATATTCTTACATTTCTGTGCATTGCAAGTGTATTAAAAGCAGTTTTGAAAGATCTACTTATTTTTCTATGCTTGCCTTAGAGTGTTCATTAGGCAAATATAGAAAAAAGTAATTTCTGTCTTTCTTTATTAATACTTCTTTCACTCATCATTATTCTCATTACCTGTATTTTGCTGTAAAAGTATCTTTTTTATGTGCTGGGTTCCTTAAGGACATGGGTGATCATGGCTTTCCATAACTTTCTATCCTTTGTTGCTCTAATTTATGTTTCTCTCTTTACTATCTTTACCAAACCCTGTTCTGTCATCCCTTTACACAAAGTCTTTTGGTAAAATTCCATCTTTCTTTCATGCTTTCAATATCTCCTGTGAGTACCAAATTCTCCAAACCCACTTTCCTAATTATAAATCTCAAAAGTTTCAACTGTTTCTTTCTGATTATAAGTACAAATGTCTCAATTATTTTCATTTTCTTTTGTGGAGATTACCCCTAACTTGCCTGCCAATGTAATTCACTTAATTCTCCTATGTAACATTGTATTTAGAACTATAAAAGAAAGGCAAATAGACACTCGTTTTTCTTTTTTAACTTTACTATCCCTCCCAAACCCTGTTCTGCTATCCATTTACATAAAGTCTTTCAGCAAGTTACTTAATATTTCCCTCTGCCCCCACATACTTTCAGGATATCCTCTGAGTGTCAAATTCTCCAAGTCCACTTTCTTATTATATGCCTCAGAAATTTAAGCTGTCTCATTCTAAATGTCCTTTTTATTTTTATTTTCCTTTATGAGGATTACCACAGCTTGTTGGCAAATGTATTTCACTTAATGCTCCTAGGTAATGTTGTATACAGGACTATAAAAAAAAAAGGAACATAAACCCCCAAACACTTCTTTTACCTCTGGGATGTAGTAGCAACAATATGGGACATTTCCCCTTAAAGAGGACTTCTTATTTCCAGGTCAACGCGATTACTTAATCCAGACAACCATATAGTACATCAGACACACACACGTAGTTTTAAATGAAAGTAGCACTGGCTGTTTGTGAAGATTAATTCAGCTTGTGTTTTTAGGTATTGTTGTATACAGGACTATAAAAGGAAGGAAAATAAATTCTCCCACTCTTTTTTTTTTACCTCCAAGATGAAGTTGTAACAACATGGGACTCTTCCATTTCAAGGGGACTTCTTCTAAGATGACTACGTAATTCAGACAACCATGTGGTTCATCATACATACAAACACCAGTAGTTTCAATCAAAAGTAGCAGTGGCTCTTTTGTCAATGAATGCTTAATATTATAAACGAAACGGCTACTATTAACATTAATATCTGTCAAAAATTTTTTATTTGTTTTCAATTAACTCTAATTTTTTAAAAATCATTTCACCCCAATCAAGGTGATAATGTCACTAAGACACAAAGGTTTACTAAAGGTGAAAGAAAATGAGAAAACATTAATGAAGAGAAAGAATAAAAAGACAAGGATTCTGAAAGACAGAAGCTGGTGACTTATATTGCATTTAAATATTTTAAGATCATTGTTGACAAAAAGCTAGAAGGCAGTTTCAGAGTTGAGAGGTGCAAGAAGAAACTATTAGAATAGAATTTACGGTTAGATCCATTTCAGCATTAAAATGATGAGACCTAATTGCCAATCTAGTAATATGTTTAAATTTATGTGGTCGAGGTACCAAAGATTAAAGCTCATTAAAACAATTGCTATGAAAATCTCATTCTCTAAATTAAAATGTACTGAAGTTATGTAAAAAAAAAACAAAAAAACAAATTTTAAAATGTCAGCTGTTAAGTCAACTTCTACAAAGATTCACAGAAAATTGTTACCAACCCAAATGCCCTTCTCTAACAGCTTGGCTCAGACATGTGCACCTTATCCAGATGGGAGGATTCCAAAGGTCCTTTTGTATGGGGAACTGGCAAGAGGGCGACCACATCTTTGCTTCAAGGATGTCTGCAAAAGGAACATGAGGGCAATATACATGGACGTCAAGAGGTGGGAAGATGTCGCCAACGTTCGCTCACATTGAAGACACAATTTACACTGAGGGTTGGAGCAGGGAGAGAAGAAACAAAGGCTCACAGCTGGAGAGAAAACAACATGGTGACACCAAGGGAGATTGTCTGTCTTGCATTCATTGCAATCAAAGCTGTCACTACCATGTGGACCTGTACAGCCATAACAGATACTGTAGTGCCATCAGCAGCTGAGGCATAACTCTTTGAGCGCAGATACAAAGTTTCTTGAGACTGATGGATCCCACACACATTTCAGCTGTGGAATGTCGGAAGCATTTTCAAATAGGTACATAATAAGAAAACCTGACTTATGAGGAAAAAGTGACTAAAACAATGTGTAGAGACCACTGCTTATTTAAAAAATGTTTCCTTCTTTCATATTTTTAGCTACTTTTATACAGATAAACAATTTTATCTTTCTATACTTATGCGAATTATGTTCTTTATATAAATATCTATAAAAATCCAGCATGTTATGAATTGATTTCTTTTGAAAATATTGAATTCATTTACTTAAAGTCTTCATCATCAACAAGTCATAACAGTTTCTGCTACACATAAAAATCATGTTATTCTCACCATTCTTCTGTTGAGACACATCTCCCCATTTCATAATTAAGAATAATACTTTTTTTAACATTATTGAATATTCATATAAAGTTTTTAGTTTCCCTCCCATAGCACTATTTAATTTTACTGATCCGCTCATAAAAATTACAGAATAATTTTTTATCAGTCTTTGTAGATTTGCATTCATTAGATGCTCCTCAATCCACAACATTTTTGGGGGTTCGATTTGTAATATAATAAAGTGTCAAATCGATCCCTGACTTTTTAGAGAATTATCTGTATTTTATTTTTGTTTAAAAATATCAAGTGTGAAATTGTGTTTATGTCATTAATAACTTTGTACTATTAAAAATTTGGGAAAAAACACAACAGCAGTAACATGCACTTATAAATGACACGAGCATAGTTTCAAATTTGATGTTTATAAATAAAAATAAGTACAGATAACTCTTAAAAATGTAGGTATTGATTTGACAAAATATTTATATGATGAAAAGATGCTAAATTTATAAATTCAGAAACAATATTTTTCAATTCTGACAAAGGTTGTTGCTTGAGGAAGGTCGAATAAATGTCACTCTACAAAAATGATTCCCTCTAATATTACCCTTTTTTCTTTCTTTTTTACAAGTCAAAAATCAACTTACGTCCATGCTTTAAATATTGCTGCCAGATATCATCTGGTAATCAAGCTATATATTTAGAGATTCTTGATAAAATCCAAAGAAGAATCAGCAATATTACATATCCTGACCTGGCACCTTGGCTTCAGTCATTTTTCCACTGCCATAATGTTGCTTCTCTGCAGTTTTCATGGTAATTGTATTGGATGAAATTTTGCTATGGTGACTAGGCTTTCCAAAATTAAGTGCAGTACTAGATTAGCAACAAGGTCTCATCAATTTACACTTGAATTGGATAGGTGTAACCATAATCTAACAGTTTCTTTTCTCGCACTTCTTGCTTGTAGAACACTCATGGCTCTATCCTTTCCAGTTAACTTTAAACTTTAAAAAGTTAAATGCAGTATCAATAATTATCTACTGTCTTCTTGATTACTCTTCCGTTTTTCTGGCTCCTTAATAATGTTTCCGTTTTCTAATTCTTTCCGTAACCACTTGTATCTTAGTGACTTTACTGCCTTGCTTGGGGTGAAATGATTAAAAAAAATAATCTCTTTATATTTATTATTCTTTACCAGTCTATTTCTGTGCATCAGTATATCAACCATTTCATTATATATATATATGTATAAATATATTCATATCTATCATTTGTTTAGCAGTTCCTATTTATATATCTATGCCAGTTTGTTCAGATTTATCTATTGTACATGATCCACTTTTTTTATTGATTTATTACAGCCCATTTACATTTGTCTATTTTAGACTCTGTATCTGCTTATTGTAACCTGTCGATGTCTATCCCATTTATATCTTAAAAAAGAAAAAGTACATCTAACATTGATTGATATATAAAACAATTATAGGATTATGACAAATGCCCATTAATTTATAATGTGTTTCATCAATCACTATATGGGTCATATTCTTTTATCACTGCTAATTATAGATAAAACTATATTTTGTTAATTTCTGCAAACCTATGGATGAAAGGAAGTTGTATTTACTTTCACTTGATTTACACTATATTCTCCTGTCATGAGTTTAAACTGACACCGTTGTTTTTTCCTATTTTAGCTAAAGTTCATATTTTCATGAATTCAGATGAAAACTTGGAATCTTTATATTCAATTTAATGAACTTTTCAATTTCTAAAATTATAGTTTATAATTATAATTTTAGTATAAGAAAAAAAAAACAGGAGTCAGTTTTAAAAGATGCCAAGTGGATGAAGATTCAGTCGAAGTGAGTAGCACTGGTTCTTTTATGTAAAAGTTAATACAAGATATTTTTTCTCTATAACATCTTCATTTTAGAAAAACAATCTACTGACGAATATCAAGTATAGAAACGGCACTCTCTCTTCATCTATCAGTCAAAGTCTTTGTGTTCAATGATTTTCATGTGCACCATGACATGTGGCTTAAACATGTTGGGTTCCGTCTACCTCGGTTTTTGTTGCTATTTGAGTGTTGGGATTTGAAACATTTAACAACACATCTTTTATATGAAACATAAAAAAGGTTATTTTCTGAAGGAAAAGTAGAAGCAGAATGTCAGTTGAAATAACGTTTATATATTCTTCTCCGAAATATGCAATAAAATGTTCAAGTTTCCTTGCAGTGAAGTTTGTTTTATAAAGTAATTAAGTATTCATGGTGAAATGTGTAGAGAGACTTACTTTATGATGGCCAGCCTAATGTGTTTGTGAGTTAGTAGACAAAGCCTTAGTTGGCAGCTGCTGACTGTCATCTTGTGTGTGTGTATGCACATATAGATCAGATTGGTCTCCAAAATTGTTTTGAACCTCAAGAAGCAGTAGGCTTCTATTTTTATATCCATAAGGGGGACTTGAAATCTTCAAGGTATGAACTTTTTGAATACAAGGTTTTCATTAGTTAGAAAGTAATTTCATACTGGTTCATGAAAATCTTTTTCTTGAATTTGTGATAGTAGTGAAGAGAGTTATTATTGTTATTTTCTAAATGATCTGAAAATTATTTTGGCAGTATTTTCCCTAGTAATTATTGTTTATCAAACAAAACTTTTGATGGAATTTTATTGGCTGAAAATATATATTGAATTTAATTCCTATAAATATTCTAATGTTACTTGCATTCAGGAATTAAATTTTTCCATTGCTCAGACATTTAATGAAATCATGGATTTCCCTTCTGGTTTTTTTAATAAATCTGAGCAATGTGTTTCTTTAGTTGATTTATTTCTTACCTCCTCTCCTGTCTTCTTGGCAACTCGGATCACTCTTTAGTATCTCCTGATAATTTGATCCAGTCATCTATTAGACATTAGCCTATTCATAAGATCTTTTTCTGTTTCTAGCATGCAGATTCACTGTGACTTTTTTCAAGATGCCAATTGGATTGATATTTTTAACCTTCATATTAAGAATTGCACCACTGAGGTTTCTTCTTGGGTCAGACCTGGCATATATGCTTTCCTTCCTTCTCAAAAATACTAGGTGAAACCTCAATCTTCTCCATGGTTCATACCAGCATGTTGTGCTGCTATTGCTCAAAGGAACCACTGTATCTGACGATACAAGTGTGACAGTTTTGATCACAACAAACACCTATTTGTGGCTACACGTAATAAACATAAACGTGTCCTTGAATGAACCAAGTCATTCTTTACTGAGAGAATGAGGCACTGTATTGAATCTGACAACTTTGGCTCTCATGATTACTGGTGGCTCTGTAATAGTGTATTAAATAAGAGTAAGTTCTCTATTCCTCTTCTCTTCAATCAATTTGAGGTGTTAACGTCTTGTGCTGATAAAGCTGAATGTTTCCCCCATAAATTCTCTTTAAACTCTACTCTTGTCTCATCTGGAGTATCCTTGCCTATATTTCCACTTAGATAATGTTTCAGTTTTCTAATTCTTTCATCCTCAGTCACCCCTTGTGTTTTAATGACTTTACTGCCTTGCATGGGGTGAATATGATTTTAAAAAAAGTATAATAAAATGTCAACCTGTAATTCACCAGTACACATTTATAAGAAAATCTGTTAACTTGTGGATTTTAAAAGATTAACTAAGTAATACATTATTTACATTAGTCAGACTATTGTCCTCATCTTTGTCGCCATATTTGTCACAACGTTTCGGCCGTTGTACGCTCCGGCCTTCTTCAGGTGGTTGGAATTTCGAACCGAACCCTTTATTTCGATCACTGGGGTAGACTGTTCTAGTCCCACGAGCTATGTTTGATGGATGTCAGTTATCAGTTATCTCCTGGTAATTTTCCCTCTGAAAGTTCTCCACTGCCTGAACCGGGTATTGAACTCACACTCAAGGACACATGGCACAGTGGATAAAGGCGTTGGTTAGATCCAGTGACAGACCCAAAGAGTGTGAGTTCAATACCCGGTTCAGGCAGTGGAGAACTTTCAGAGGGAAAATTAGCAGGAGATGACTAATAACTGACATCCATCAAACATGGCTCGTGGGACTAGAACAGTCTACCCCAGTGATCGAAATAAAGGGTTCGGTTCGAAATTCCAACCACCTGAAGAAGGCCGGAGCGTACAACAGCCGAAACGTTGTGACAAATATGGCGACAAAGATGAGGACAATAGTCCGACTAATGTAAATAGTGTACATAATACCTCATCTCAGAAATATAGACAGACTCTAAGTAATACATGATAGTCATTTAATGCTGAGTTAAGTTATTCTTCTTCTTTTATGTACCATGTCCCTTCAGGACATGATCATGGCTCTTCATAACTTCCTATTCCTTGTAGCTCTAAGTGATGTTTATCCCATTCCCTGTTCTGTCATCCTTTCACAAAAGCACAGGTAGGTTACTTGATTTTTTTTCTTTCTGCCACTCTTGCCTTCAATATGTTTTGTGAGTGTCAAATTCTCCAAACCCTTTTTCCCATTATGTGTCTCCGAAATTTCAATTGTCTCTTTCTCATTCTAAATGTCGGTGTCCTTTTTCTTTTCCTTTAGATTTCTTTATTGCTTGTGTGCTCTGTAGTATTCTCACCATCCTTCTGAAAGAAACCCATTTTTGTTGCTTACAGCTCTTTGTGGTGTCCCTTCAGCATGTGGACGATCATGGCACTCCACGACTTACTGTCTCTTGTAGTGGTTAGAAAGGTTTGTTTCTTTGCTATCTCTTCTAATTCCTGTTAATCTCAAGTTACTTTAAGTCTGCTCTTCATCTGTGGAGAAATTATCCAGCTTACATTGTTATATGGGAAGGTTAATGTTATATAGGACTTCATCACTATTATCTTTGATTTTTAATGAAATTTTCCTGTATCCTATTACCTTGTTTAGTTTTTGGTAGGTATCTTTTGCTACAACAGTGTGCCTTCAGATTTCTGTGTCACATTTTTCATGGTTTGTAATGACATTTTCCGAATGGAGAAATGTCTGTACTTGCTTGATCTTGCCATTTCCATTTTGTAGCACATATCTTGAGCTGTCTTTTTTGTGATATTTAATATTTGATTCTGATGTTCCTAATTCATAGTTTGCATCATGAGCTGTCCCTATCATTAACAAATATACATTCTTCTTATGTCTTCTTACAACTGATGGTTAATACTTTCTACCGACTGTCCTTTACTGATTTTCAACATCCTTGCAGTTTTTTTGTTTGTCTTCAATAGAATTTATTATAACTGCCATTAGTTAAGAGTATATTCTGCAAAAACAAAAAGATAACAATGAAAATCTAATGCTATTGGCAGGAAAATACTGTATACTTTTGGAAGTGTAGTCTGATGAACCAGTGTTTTTTAAAAGGGCTATGGTGAAATAAATTATTACATGAAGCCTTAAAGTGGTCTGTTTTCCTTTAAAAATATATATATATATATATATATATATATATATATATATATATATATATATATATATTACTCAATATCCACTGCATATCTTGTAAAACTTATTAGAATTTAGCTGCATCCTACCCCATTTTCTGCATTTTCTTGTGTCTGGTAACAAACCTTGGGAGTACTTAACAATTCTTTCAAACAGAGTTTTTTTATTAAACTTTTGTTTAAAAATTTCTAAATGTATTTAAAAATAAAGAAAATTTCAATGATGTTTACATATGTGAGCAGTTACAAAATGGTGATATTTATGTTAAAAGTCCCCAGAATATAGCACAAGTCTGTACAGAATCCTTGCTTGATGCAGACGAGACATTGATTTACCAACAAAATCAGACATGTTGCATTAATCAGTTGTAAAACTATTATTAATAGATGTTTGAAAAAAGGAAATATATTAAATAAAAAAAATAAAAAACTTTATATCTTAGTTTTAGTTTAGAAAAATCTTTCTAAGAAATATCCTTGGAAACTGTTGAACAAAGAATGAATATATTTGTCTGTGAAATGCCAGTGTTTTGCAAAAATGTTGCAATTATTATTATTATTATTTCTTTTGAGAAGTGTGTGGTCTGGTGAAATATT
>OZ038481.1:40987471-40992471 GCA_964036315.1 Acanthosepion esculentum | reverse complement strand
ATATTTAAGGGATTACTAGGAGTGAAAAAGAATCGGAAGATTTTAGTGAGAAAAAAGGATGATAAAAGAACAGGATTCAGGAAAAGATAAAATGGAATTTCATTTAAATTTTTGAAGATTGAAGGTGGCAGGAAAGCAAGAAATTTAAATAGGGTTCCAGAGGTGAGATATGTGGGTAAACATACTATAGATTAAAACCTACAGTTAAATATAACTATTCCAACAGCAAAATGATTGCCAATCTAGTAGTACACTTGGGACTTATAAAATGAGGACTACAGTATGAACAATGTAAATAGTGTAAATTGATTAACCTATCTAATGAACTTGTTGATTTCCCAATGGAAGGGGAATGATTACAAAATTTTTAATCCTCCTCCCCCTCTTATAGTCAGAAATATGCAAAATGAATACTGGGATATTTTTCTTAGCCAATAAAATGGGACAGCTTCCGTTTTGACATGACTCAGTCCAAATCTGCCTTAACTGTTAGACAGACCTACTATGTTGACCTTGCTTTTGCATACAAACACTGACATAGATTCTGAATTTTTTTTTCCTTTTTATCTGTTTGATTTGCTTTAACTATATTGTTTGCTTGCTTGCTTGCATGATTGGTGCTGTTTCATCCTTTTTGGTCTTTTTTTCTTTTCATTGCAAACTTCATTAATTCTGTTCATGTTATTTATCTTGCATTTTGACAATGGCTTCTAACTCATCAGTACTTGTGTAAGTGGCTGGTAGAACAGGACTGGAAGGAATGGTGAGGAGAAAAACATTACTTAGTTTAGGGAATAGTGGAAACCCCTGATCATCTACATCCTGATGAGACATGGCACACTGAAGATGAAAAACTGTTTAGATATGCAATAGGGTCATTTAGATTTTGTAATGTTTTTTTATTTAAATCTAACTGATGCACTTTTAACACTGTAACAATTCTAATAGCTGTTTTGAAATGTATTGAACCGGGAACATGTCTGCCTGACTTTGAATGCTTTGCTGTATTATGATTCATGTAGGTGTGCAGAAAAGATTTCAGCTTTGACCTCTTCCTAAATTCTGAGCATATATCAGAATCTTGATGAAGAGCATCCTGGTTGGGCTGAAAACTTTTCAGTACTCTGCCATATCTTTATCTTTCATGGAGCAGTTGTAGTTAGTTGTGCTGAAGATGGAGGATCTGTTATTTGCTCAATGTAAGCCGGTTTAATCAATAGAAATGATTTTGTTTCGATCAGATTTTTCTTTTCTAAATGCTTTTCTCATTACTGTGTATTTAAAAAGATCCTCCTAATTAGAATGAACAGATTTTAATTCATCAGGCAGATTCTACAAGCAAATATTTGTAGGAGTATGTGTTAGAAAGGGAAATAACATAATCTTATTTGTTTCAGAGATGAAATATAATCTTTATAGATTATGCAATCTTGAGCATGATTGAAAAATTGACTCGGTATATAGAGCAGTACTGTATATCAACTTAGTGGCAGTACAACCAATATTTTTACAAGGCAGAGAGCAGTATTGTATATCCTTTTTGATAATGTGCAACCAATATCCTACTCAACAACCCATGAAACTTTTTCACAATTCAAAAAGTAGTACTGTATATCAACAACCTGTGAAGCCTTTTAACAAGGCAGACAGCAGTACTATATGTCATTTTAGATAATGCACAACCAATATCCTGTTCAACAAACTGTGAAACCTTTTAAGGCTGAGAGCTGTACTCTTTATCAATTTAGATAATGTCCAACCAATATCCTATTCAACAACCTGTGTTAATCATTTCAAAAGTTTATTTGTACCTACCATCCATGCTTGTAATAGTGAACGATGGCTTAGAAAAAAAACAGATATATTTACCTGAAATTTTTTTCCTGTAATGCCACAAAGATAATAAATTCATGTTAGGTATTTACTGAAATTATTTGTTTCTTTAGTGGCATATCAACTTGTTATGGGTCATTTAATGCTGAAATTTAATTAGTAATTTTTTTTACAAAAATTTATTGCTGGTTATATTTTTACTATGAAAATGTATTGCTGGTATTTTTACTATAAAAATGTATTTTTACGATTTCATAGTGTTTTGACCCCAGTTTGGGGGTTAAATATTTGCCCATATCTGGGAACAACAGCAATTAAGAGGTAATTCCACACTTCTCAAAACCTCCTGATCAGAAACCTTGCTGCTGGATGTAGTTTATCATCATACCCAGGACATTACTGAAATTGAATTTGTCTGTTAAGACATTGAACCTTGATATTTGGACCACTTGCAAATACCCTATCATTGGACAATTTGGGCAAATGTTACTATTTAAAATCTGCATATGTAACAAAACAAACCAACAATCAGTGGTAGAAAAATGATTGTATGACGTTGCTTTTATGAACAAATTTCTTCTACCTACAAGTTAGTTTTGGTAATTCTCTTTGGTATCCTAGTTCTCTCAGGAGATTGAACTTTATTTCACAAAAATGGCTATCAGAAAAAAAATTGTAATTGGTTATCTAAGTTCCAATGCAGACAGTTGTATTCACTTGAGAAAGGTATAAATGAATTTCTTTTCCTTGCCACTATGAGTTAAATAGTAGGGTTGACAAGGCACTAGTCTTTAACTAAAGAACTGGAGTCATGTTCTTAAATATCCTTGTCAAATCAAGATCTATGATGCAAATGTCATGCATGGTGTCCATGTAGTTCAGAAATATCGAAATTATCAGCTGTATACAACTATTCTTTGTTATAAATGATTAAAAATGACTCCAAGCAAAAGAATCCTCTAGGTCTTAAAGAAGACAATCCTTCATCAGATCTTATAGATTGATTCAATAGAATCACAATGTATGAAATAACAAAAAATACATGACTCAAGACTTCCAGCATCTTAAATTGATAGCACATGGAACTGGATGAGAAAATGATGATATAAAAAAGATGTTGATTTTCCATGTGACCTTCAACAAAAGTTTAGGAAAGAAACTTCCATCAGTACTAGAAAGAGCAATAACATTTAATGGACCTGAGAAACTTGTTTTCCTGAAAAAAAATTTTAGGAGAAATATTTTATAAATTTCTACCAAATGTAATAATAATTTTTGGTCCATGAATGCCAAATATTTCCATATAAGGAAATAGCTAATCTCATCATTACCATTGAACCATGAAACCTGACAACTTACTGATGCACTCTCCTTGGACATTTTAGGTAAATGTCACTTTTTAAGATCTCCCTATGTTACAGAACCAATCAGCAGTAAAAGGCAGCTAATGCTTTGTACAAAGTTGCTCATAAGAACAGGCTTATTCTACCTACATTTAGGTTATGTAGTTCTTATAGTGATTAGACACCAGATCTTTGTACAAATAAACCGGTAGCACATATGTAATGGGTTAAAATGCATTTTTTTAAATATATTCATTTTAATCAATTTCACCCCAAGTAAGACAGTAAAGCCACTAAGACACAAAAGGTTACTGAGTGTGAAAGAGCTAGGAACAGAAACATTACTAAGGCGAGGGAAGAGAAAACAGTAATCTGGGGGACAGTAGATAGTGACTAACATTGCATTTAAATTTTTGGAGATTGAAGTTGGCTGGAAAGCATGGAGCCAGAAAGGGAGTTACACTAGCAAAAAGTTCAAGAAAAGAAACTGTTAGCATAGAATTTACGGTTACATGTAACCAGCTCAACTGTAAATTGATGATACAGTGTAACCTGGATATAAGAGAGTTGTCGGGACCGGAGAAGAAGTATCTTATATCCGGGTTTCACTTATATCCGGGTTTGGTCTATTATATATACATTAACACAGGCTCTAATTTGGGACCAGATAAAATCTCTCTTATATCAGGTTTTCTCTTATATCCGGGTTACACTGGATCTTGATGCCAGTCTAGTACTGTGCTTAAAGTAAAAAAAGTTTAGCTACCATAGTGAAGAGCTCATTCGAAGAATTACCATGATAGTATTTTTAGAAAATGTGTAGGGCAGAAAACTTACAGTGGTGGGAAAGTGATTGAAGCCGAGCTGCCAGATTAAGACCAATAAAATTGCTGATTCTTCTTTGGATTTTATCAAGGAGCTCAAGGTTTATAGTAGGAGCACTGGACCATATGTATCAGCAATATTCTAAGCCTGATACAATTGATTACCTAATCCTTGTCATGAAATTTAGCTCTGTAAACTTGGCCTATATTGGACTTAGATAATAAAGATGCCAAAATTAGATGGATCATCATGTTTTTTCTTAGAAAATAATTTTTTTATTATTTTCATTTCATGTGTGTGTTTGTGAAAGGAACATTTTAAAATCTTTATTAATTAAGATTTGGCAAAATGGACAAATTAGACAGTTTCAAATTATAGTTGACACATTATTAGACCATATTCTATGATTTAATTAGTTCCAGACAAAAATAAAAAGCTCTTTTTATTAAAAATTATTAACAAGATACTCTTCACGTTACACACTTTAAAATGGATCTATGAATTTTGTGTCTACTACTATGTCCATATACCAGGTATATATAAATGGCAATGTATGATACAATGAATCCACTTAATAGTCCGAGTAGCAGTTGAATGTAACAGTGTGAGTTGAAGTAGTAAGAGGAGTTATTAAGAAATCATACTGTATCTAGTCTGCCTCCTTTCATACAAAAAGTATCTTCAAAGAAGAATCTAGACTAAAAAGAATTTTTTTGTAAAATACCTGGTTAGATTTTTATTACCATTTTCATTCTTGTAAGAACATGTGATGTTTTGTGAAGAGACAATTTTAAATATAAATTAAGATTTGTTAAAAGGAACAAATTAGTTTGGTTCAAATTATAGTGGACGCTTTAGAATATATTCTACTAATTAATCAGTTTCAGATAAGTTAAAAATCTGTTTTTATTGAAAATTATGAATAAAATATGATATGCCTATTGAGTGGATACTAACTTAGAATAAAATTTAATTACCTTAAAGTTTATAGAGAAATAT
>OZ038481.1:40944971-40974971 GCA_964036315.1 Acanthosepion esculentum | reverse complement strand
TCCCTACAGTAGTGTGAAAAGTAAACATCTTTATAATATCATTATTTTCACTTCTAGTTATATGTGCTATCCATTTTATTGTTGCAGCTGTTGGAAGTCTTCAAGTCATGTAGTTCTGTTATTTGGTCAAGGTCTTGGGGATTCTGGGGGTTGCAATGGAGTTAGGTGGCCAGATGTAAGGGGACATGTGGTTGCACAAATTGTCTGACAGCCACGACTGTGTCCTTCTGCTTGTGTGGCAAGGTTCAGAGTCCTGTTACCAGCTCTACTTTTGATGTATGCCTCTGCATTGCCCTCACCAACAGATTTGGAAGTTCTTTTCTTATCAGAACAATCAGTGTTAGTTTTCCGAGCTGCCGTACCTTTGTAATCACTATTAGATTCCTCTAACTCTTTCCAAAGCTTCTGCACTGTACCGAGATTAACACACAAATGCTCTGAAATATTCACACTGGAGCTTCTGGCACAAATGCTAAGCAGTACAGTATGCTATTCCCAAATTTATGGCAGAATGAATTGTGTCATGGTGATCTTTTTCTAATAGATGGTGCCCAACTGACCCTACTATACCGTGTAGCTGACAAAATCAAAAATAAACAATGCCCATGCACAAAATTAAAAATATAAAATGGCAACAATTTACTCATCACACCCTGTATATGTAGGGGAGAGAAAACAATAAATATTATTTATAATTAAATATCGAGAGAAAATGCTGAAGATGCAAAAACAGTTAATTCTGCATATGAATTGTAAATTCTTCATGTCTGACGTATCAAGATTCCTAACGTGGCCAACATCATTTGTTTTTATTGTTGTAGTTTTCTAAATAACTAAAAAATATATATGAAATAACATAGTAGCATTCACGCTGACACAGGGAAGGAAAAGGGATATCTTGTTTATAATATTAGCTGTCAACCATAGCATCATATACATATCGATAAGAGGAATGATAAGTGGTGCTTCATGAACTCAAGAGGGATTCACAGTGATGTACACCAAATCCATATTGGGATGATTCTGGCAATCATGAACAATGAGATTCATGTCATGTCATCTATCTGTTTTCCTCATGGTCTATGCCACTATTTGCATTAATGTGCTGGACATGGTGGTTATACTCTGGGGTGAGTGGGTTGTTCTATATGTTCCAGTATGACCTCCCATATGGTCAATGTGACCCAGAAAGGGCTGGTTGAGAATTTTTATGATCATGTCACAGCCAACATACAGGGTGAAAATAAATGAAGGCAAATTTTAAAACTGTTATGATGCAAAGTAAGCAGTTGTGAAAACATATATCTTTAAACAAATGGGTACGAAATGGGGTTTATGGTGTCACAACAAATTTTCAAATGTTCCTCAATTTTGACATATAAACAAGGTTTCACATTTGATCAAATTATTGACCAAGTATCCATAACTTGAGGTGTATGCTCAGCTGTTGAAGAATGTCTCCCACTAGAAGGAATATAATGCAGTGCCTTTGTGGTTACAAACTTTTCTATCAGATGCGTAGTTGCTGATAGAGCAAAAGGATCCTAAGATTATAAGCTCTCATCATTGCTGCTGCACTCTTATGATTAGCATAATATAGCTTCACAAGCTCCAGTCAACAGTCTAATGTAAACTTTGACATGTTTTGACATGTTTTCCAGAAAATGATTTGTCAAAACAAATTTCAGCTTATATACATTTAATATGTTACAAATAAATATCAGATCATTACCTGATTGGTCAAATCTTAAACATCATTAAAACTTGTGCACATTTATTTTCAGCCTATTACATATACATATATATATATATATATATATATATATATATATATATATATATATAATGTGTCTGTGTCTACTGACAGCTGAATATAATTGTTTTTCACTTGCTTCTTGCACATTTTTAACATAAAAGTTGTTTATTAAAAGGAAGCTTTGAAGAGCCATAACAGACAATATCCTAAGGCAAATGGCACATAAAATGATGAAACTTGATACATCCATAGAGGAAATGTTTTATATACCAATGGATTGTTATATATATATATATATATATATATTGAAAATAAATGAACTCAGGTTTTAAAACCATTATAATAAATAGTAAGCAATTGTGAAAACAGCAACATATATTTTTAAATCAATGGGCATGAAATAGAATTTATGAAATTACAACCATTTCATTGTTTCTTTTGCTGTATAACCTCGGCTTCTAAGAAATGTCTATCATTTGAAGAAATATCATGCAGTGTCTTTGTGGTTTCAAACTTTTCTCTAGTTAATAGAGCAAAAGGATCCTATTTTAAATTGTCCCCTGTTTTATAAGCTCTTGTCATTACTGCTACACTCTCATAATTAACTTTTACAAGCTCCAGTCAACAGTCTTATCTACACTTTGTATTCCAGAGAATGATTTGTCAAAACAAATCCCAGATTACATATATTTCATGTGTTACAAATAAATAATGTGTCATAAGCCTGATTGGTCAATTTAAAAAAAAATCAAAACTTGCGCATATTTATTTTCACTCTGTATATCATGTTTGTTTTTTCTGAACTGAATTCCCTTCCCAACTACTTTTGTGCCTCCATACTATCAACAGAATCATTGCTGCTTGCACTCATTGGCTTGACAATATCCATATCATTTCTCAGGATGCATCAAGGCCATCTTTTTACTGTTAAACATCGATATGAGTTCTTTTCTAAAACAAACATATATTTTCTATTAAATATATTTTTCCTTCTTAGTATAATAATTTGTTTTCAATTACTTGCTGCACTCTACATAGATGGAAAGAAATCCAATATGTAAGATATATGATAAAACTTTGCTATACATATATATACAGCGGGGGGAAACAAATATTCATACACATAAAATTTTTAATTTATTGTATTTCCAACTAATGAATTTAACATACTTTTCATATCATTTATGGTACACAGATGCATAATAACTAAATATGCATAGAAAAAAGTTTGATTTAATAGAAATAAATCCCATTTTTCTATTTTAATGTGTGAAAAAAGTATTCGTATAATACAAATTTCAAAATTTAAAACTTTTAAATTGCTTTAATACTTTAGATTATTCAAGTGGAATATTCTAGAATCTCCTTTAATGTTATCAGTAGTTATTCGTAGCCTAAAAATACAAATAGAATATTCTGTAATTGAGATTCATGCGAGAAAGTTATCATCATTCTAAGAGGTAAAGAATTGACAAATTTGCAAAAAGAACTGTTTATTAGGCTCTAGAAAGAAAGTAAAAGTTACAGAAAAATCTCAGACCTGAATATTCCTTTTACTAGCATTAGTCCATTCATTGCAAGGAATGAAAAACTTAAAATCTTTGAAAACCAAACCAAAACAGGTGCTTCATGGAAGATTTCTTCAAGATCTTTAAGGAAATTAATGCATCAAATTAAAGAAAATCCAATGGTTACTCGTCAAGAATTGCAGAATGATTTGCTTTCATCTAGAATCTGTGTCACTAAATGGAGAATAAGCAATAAAATTCATAGGAATAATCCAAGGTCATGCTCCCCTCAGAAAACTGAACTGCTATTGTAAAGACACAGTGATGCCAGGTTGAAATTTGTTCATGAATATAAGCATAAGGAAAGATCGTATTGGGAAAGAGTTCTATGGATAGACAAAAACCAAAATTGAGTTTTTTGGACATAATTCTAGAAATCATGTATGAAGGAAAAATGACAATACCTTCAAACAAAAGAACACAGTTCCAACAGTGAAATTTGGTGGTGGCAGCATCATGGTTTGGGGATATTTTTTCTGCAAAAGGTACCGGCAACATATCAGTAACAGATGGTAGAATGAATGCCGCTACATTTCTAAATATTTTGCAAGTAAATTTAATGATTTCAGTTAAAAATCTTGAACTTCCTCCTGACCGGATCTTCCAACAATATAATGATTCTCAGCACACTGCAAAATCTATGAAGAAGTGGGTTGCTGAAAATAAAATAATGTAAATATCCTGAAATGGCCAAGTCAGTCCCTAGAATTAAACCCAATCCAGAATCTGTGGTGTTATTTGAAAATTCAAGTTCAATTGAGAGTTCCAGCAAACAACCTGGATCTGAAGATCATATGCAAAGAAGAATGGGAAAAAATACTAACTAAAATGTGCAGATCATTAATGGAGAACTTCAAGAAAAGGTGGGTTGCTGTAGAATTGAATAATGGCTAATCTACAAAGTATTAAATGAAGTTTATGTATACTTTTTTGTATTATACGAATACTTTTTCCACCCATTAAATTGGATAAATCGGATTTCTATTAAATAATTTTTTTCTGATTTTTATGCATATTTAGTTATTATGCATCTGGGTACGGTTAATTATATGAAAAGTGTGTTTATTCATTAGCTGAAAATATAACAAATTAAAAATTTGTTTGTGTACAAATATTTGTTTCCCTCCACTATATATATATATATATATATATATATATATATATATGTGTGTGTGTGTGTGTGTCTATGTACATGTGATATATATACATATAAATATGGAAAAAATCTAATATGTAAGATATACCATGATGTCCAAACAAATATCAGAAGTTAGATTTTCCACCAACTCCAGCAATAAGGAAATGTTTGATGAGTCTAAGATTAAATATATAATGGCTTTAGAACTAAGCAATCAGAAAATAAATTTAGAGTATATCAACTGAGAAATTATAACAGAAAAAAAGAAATAAATATAACCTATGTCTTGTTGAAAAATTGGTTATGTCAAAAAACTTAAATTACCCAAGCTTAAAAGCAAGAGAAATGAATTGATGGTTATATGTAGGCATAAAAATAAATATCTGCTTAAATATGTTGA
Organism: Acanthosepion esculentum; assembly: GCA_964036315.1. Taxonomy (NCBI): domain Eukaryota; kingdom Metazoa; phylum Mollusca; class Cephalopoda; order Sepiida; family Sepiidae; genus Acanthosepion; species Acanthosepion esculentum. The sequence continues at coordinate 40,970,109 of OZ038481.1, read as the reverse complement.
ACCAGATTCATTTTTCATTTTTAATGTAAATTAATTTATTTTTAATGTAAATTACTATTTAGTCTGAATTTAAATTGTTTTTTTTAATATAAGAACAATAACTCGCCATTTAATTAAAAAAACTTTTTTAAATTAAAAAATGAATATTCACCATTCAAAAATAAAAATTTTATTTTTTCGCTTACATACATACATAAATACCACATATTTTAATTGATAAATATAAATATAATTTCTAAAATTAAAAAACTGTAATCCCAGCATAATATATAACTATACCAACATTGTGATAACCAGATATAATTCAAAATGCATAATGGTTAGTTCATACTCAGAACCTGAAGATTGCATCATGCATGAAACTTAGGTTACCTTAGGTATGACATCTGTTCTGTTCAAAGCTATATACAAGTTCTTTGGGTACAAATCCTTGTTTATATATATATATATATACATATTATATATTATAAATATATATATAATTATAATATAAATATATATATTATAAATATATATATAATTATATATAATATATATTATAAATATATATATAATTATAATATTATATATATAATATATATTATAAATATATATATAATTATAATATAAATATATATATTATAAATATATATATAATTATATATAATATATATTATAAATATATATATAATTATAATATTATATATATAATATATATTATAAATATATATATAATTATAATATTATATATATAATATATATTATAAATATATATATAATTATATATATAATATATATTATAAATATATATATAATTATATATATAATATATATTATAAATATATATATAATTATATATATAATATATATTATAAATATATATATAATTATATATATAATATATATTATAAATATATATATAATTATATATATAATATATATTATAAATATATATATAATTATATATATAATATATATTATAAATATATATATAATTATATATATAATATATATTATAAATATATATATAATTATATATATAATATATATTATAAATATATATATAATTATATATATAATATATATTATAAATATATATATAATTATATATATAATATATATTATAAATATATATATAATTATATATATAATATATATTATAAATATATATATAATTATATATATAATATATATTATAAATATATATATAATTATATATATAATATATATTATAAATATATATATAATTATATATATAATATATATTATAAATATATATATAATTATATATATAATATATATTATAAATATATATATAATTATAATATAAATATATTATAAATATATATATAATTATAATATAAATATATTATAAATATATATATAATTATAATATAAATATATTATAAATATATATATAATTATAATATAAATATATTATAAATATATATATAATTATAATATAAATATATATATATATATATATATATATATATATATATATATATATATATATATATATATATATATATATATATATAATTATAAATTTTTCAAATATATATTCCTATTAGCATGGAATATAACACAATCCAAAATAGGTTTAGGATTTAAATAACCCACACAGAGTTGATAATCCATAAAAAAACAAATTCATCAAACAAGTAATATATGGGGGTGGGTTCCTCATACCAAAACAAGGACAAAACTCCATATAAACAGGTCTGCAAATCCTTCGTTATTGAGTTATTAAGTTTAAAGAAAGTTTACAGTAGATGGCATTGTGCTGCAATGTAGACTAGGTTACATTTGTCATTCATATATAGTTGTAGCTAGTCTGTCTTCATCATTTAACATGTGTTGTAGTGAGTTAGCTGAGAAGTTTGCCATTCAACAATGGCAGGATATTCATATTGTGAGCAGGCAGATATGATTTTTATATACAGCTGCACAAATGGTGATGGACAAGAGGCTGCACGACTGTATCAGTTTGTGTTTCCAGATTGAAGGCACCCGAGTGATCCAACCTTTACTGCTGTTTCTCGTTGTGTTGCTGGGAAAAGATCTGTGGCACCACAAACTATGCATCAAGGAGACCAAGATCTGCTCATACTCCTGACCATGAAGAACACATTCTACATGGCCTTTTGGACATCTGAATATATGGGCATTTTACCCTGTTTTGGTGTTAGGAATGCACCCACAAAGTTTGTAAAACTATTTTTGATACACCATACATTATATATATATATATATATATATATATATATATATATATATATGTGTGTGAGGTATATTTCAACAGCAAACATTGATTCAAATAAATAAAAAGAACCGAAATAGGCCTGTCTGTTTTATTTTTTTTATTGTTATTTCTTCAATTTTTGATTTAAAGTGTTGAGTATTGGATAGAAGAATAAGTACTTCAAACAGTTTATCAGCAATTTCGAACACACTACTCAACACCTTATTTGAAAATATAATAAAAAAATAGACATTACTTGTTTGGAAATATAACATATATTTCACACATAAGACGACCTTTAAATCCCAAAAATGACCCTTAAAAATTGGGGGTTGTTTCATACTGCAATTCCAAAAAAGAAACCTTAAATTTTGAGTAATGTTTGTTGGTGTGATAACCAATAATGTACATGAAAAGATTCACATTATCAAATAAATTGATAATAAAACTAATAAAAGCATTTCTACCTTATGCACTGGCATAATTTCATAATAAACTGCCTATTCGAAGAATATGATTGTGTTCACAGCATTGGAATGTACTATTATTGTACATTATCATACTGTTATTAGCAGTATTTTGTGATTGCAAATAAAGTATAAGTAAATGGACATTAGTGAACCAGGCTGTTTGTAACTGTTTAGATATAGAAAAAGAAGAAGAATCTGTATTAGCAAAAGATCACATCATGAAATGTAAACAAATCAATAGTTTCTCTTTTAGGGAACATGTGGAAGAATCAGTTCTGTTATTTTGAATTTTGAAGGATAAAGTAAGTAAAAACATTTCCAATAATATCTTTATATAATCAATCAGCGAGTCATCTTATATGACAGGTATATGATAAATTCATGAAAATTTGCTATATTTTTTAATCTCGTCTTCTCTAAAGATCACCTTATACATGGAAATATACATACAAAAAAGAAAGATACTGAAAAGTTTTTGATACAACCAATAAGGTTGGTTGGTTGTTTTTTGTTTAACAGCATATTGACATCAATTGGGTAATTTAATACTGAAATCTAAAATTTTTTTTTGGGGGGGGGGGGTGCAATAAAAATGATTTAGTGATACAAGTCTTACTAATTTACCCATAGATGGGGAGAGATGAGGTGGATTCATACCTTATGCAGATGTATTTGCATGTAAGTGAATATAACAAATCCAACTGGAATTGGAACTCAGCTCTCAGATTAAAAATTCTGAGCCATTAGTTATTACACCACACTTAAACTTATAACACCGATTCTCTAGGTACTGACCATCCCGGGTATGATGAGAAACTATATCTGCATCCTGTGTAAGATGATAAACTATGTCCAACAGCAAGGCCTCTGATCAGGTAGTTTTGAGGAGCAAGGAACCACCTATTAATTGCTGGTCCACCCTGACCTAGGGTGGTAGCACCTGTTAGGATCCCAGCTATGGGCAAATAGTTAACCCCCAAAGTGGGGTCAAAACACTATGAAAGTGTAAAAATATGTTTTAATACCAGAAATACTTTGTAAAAAAATTATTACCAGCAATACACTTTTGGAAAAAAAAAAATTACCAACTATACTTTTTTGATAAAAAAAAGATATTACTAGCTTTATAATTTAAAAAAAAAAAAATACCAAAAATAAAAATTGTCAGTATTAAATAACCCATTGAGGTTGATATGCTGTAAAACAAACTAAACCAATCTAAGTACTGACCAGGCTTGACATTACTTAATTGTGATTATGCAGAAGTCAGTGTTTCAACATGATGTGGTCATAAGCCCTAATCAATAAGAGATTCAGGAAAACTTCTGATTCTTGGTGATTTGGCCAGATTTTACAGTGGGTCAGGCTGAGAACTTTACAGCAACTCCTTGAATATAAATCTGAGACGATATTTATTTTCACAAGTCACTTAAAGAGAAATGCAAAAGACACACTTATTAATGCATGAAGAAAAAATCAGAACCACAAACAAGCATGGATGTACATAAATTCTCAAAGCACAAATACATATTTTCAAGGATGCAGATTTAAATGCACATGCACGAGTGGAATGTTGTACTTAGAAATGCAGCTGTTGCCTAAAATAAACAAGAAAATAGGCAAAAAAGCAACAATTTGACAAAATGAGAGAGAAAATTACAAAATTGTTTTGCATTTTCTTCATTTGTACTGCAAAATTTTTAAAATGGCAAACCTGTTGTTAAAATTTTTATGAAAACTGTTTTCACTTTCAGATTTTTGTTATTTATGCTTTCATTTTTTGTTTAAATTCTTTATGCTTTGATCTTTCACATTTTCTTACTTCACTCTTTTCTTCTCCTTTTCATGTGCATTTTCTTTCTTCTCCTGTCTTTGTCAGCTTTTCCTCACCTTTTCACCTATATGTGTTTTTTCTTCTTTCTTTTTCATTTTGTGTTTTTCACTCCACATTCTTCTTTTGTAGTTTTCCTTTATTTTTTCATTTTCTCTTTTCTGTCCTTCCTCCATTACCGTCTTTCTTTTCTTGCTTGTCATTTTTCTACTCCATTTTCTTTTTCATATCTCTCATTCCCTTTTTCAGATCTATAAATTTATATATGCTTTCTTTCTTTATCTTTCTTCTTTTTTCTTCACCTGTTGCTCTCTTCAGTTCCAATTTGCTATTTCTGCCTCCTTTTTTTCTTTACATTTTCAAATCTCTATCTAACTACCTGTATCTGTTGCTTTCTCTATTTTAGTTTCTCCTCATATCTTTTTCTTTTCTTTTCTCCTTTATCTTTCTCTCACTCTTTTCTTATCTCCTCTTTATTTTTCCCATCACACTTTTTCCTTTCTTTTCATTTATTTCCCCTCACAATCTTTCTTTTCCTTTCTCCTTTATTTTTATTTCTTTTCCTTTCTTCTTTCCTTTCATTTATTTTTTCCTCACTTCTGCTTTCTTTGCTTTTCTCCTTTTCCATCATTTATTTTTCCACTCACTTTATTTTTTCATTTATTTCCTCTCATAATCTCTTTTCCTTTCATTTATTTTTTCTTTTTCATTTCCTTTCTTTTGTCCTTTCTTTGCCTTTCTCCTATCCTCTATTTTTCTTTCACTTTTTCTTTTTTCTCTCTCTGTTTTTCCTCTCTCTATTTACCTTTGCCTCTTTTTTCTTGCAAGTCCCATGAAATATGAAAAAATTACCAATGATAATTATTATAATAACCTTGTTCAATTTAAGATTCCTGGCCTATTACTTTTAATCAGAGAAAGTAGGATGGAATTAATGGTTTTCTTTGCATCTTGAATTTGTCAGCATAACTTTATTTTCAAAGCAAACCAACATTCTTCTCCAGAATAATATATCCATAAATCTACCTCTATATGTATTTGTAGGCATAAGTAGTGATTTTGATTTTTGTTATTTTATGACAAAATTCCCACATTTTATTTTTGATGTATACAATGTCCTCAGTACTCTCTGATTGTTAAACAAGTGGCTGAAGATGCAAAAGAAAATCATTTTTAATGAAAAAAAGCTGAAAACTATTGCACATAACCTTGAATTTCAAATGGTTAGGCCAGGCAAAATGCCTATGAAAGAGAGGATGGAATGTGGCAAATAATTCTTTCCCAACAAGATGCTTTTGAACTCTATCGAGACTGGAATATGGCACAGTCCTTGATTTTCAGCCTGACCTGGCTCTTGTAAAAGGTAGAGGATATCATGACGATTCAGGTACTTACTGGAGTGGTACAGGGAGTCAATCATTTTACCTGCATCTTTAGTGATGGACCATACATAAGTGTTCCACTTGAGATTGGGTGTGAGCTTGAGGCCCAAATTCTCTCAAGGCATGGTGCCTCTTCAAGGGGATATCTATTCATAATGACTGGAACTAGTTTGGGTATATATATATATATATATATGTAAATTGCACATAAGTTGCTGGTGTTATTGAAACAGTTCTCAATATTATATAACAGAGCTATATATATATATATATATATATATATATATATGTATATGTATGTTAATAAATATACATATTAGGTTGGTGCAAAAATAATGTCGTTTTCTCACATGAAGTTGAACGTCAAAAAACGACATTATTTTTGCACCAACCTAATATTATCCCACACCATTTGCATGACTCAGAGCTTCCTGCCAAATGCAATCTTCAGGTGATGAGTGTGTACTGACATTTATTTATATATAATTTGAAAATATATCAGTTTACTGTAATGTTGGCATAGTTAAAAATTCCCCATATGACTTTAGCTAATATTAAATACAGAAACAGCACTGCTCTCTCTAATTATTTCTGGCAACTGAAAGATTCCAGCAACTCCCCTTTAATTAAATGGAGTATAATGGTGAGGGCTAAACCATTTAATGGCAAAGGAAATTAATGCAACCTGTGTTTAGTTGAAAAATATGAGTTGGGAGCCAAATCATTGCCTTGTGACATGGATTGGACAACACGTGTCTGCCAACAGCAGACTCAAATGGCTTGTGAGTCAGCTATTGGGTAGCATTTAATAAATAATCCAGGATGCACTTTCAAGTACACAGATACAGAATTTACCATTTTATGCAGAGCACGGTCAGCCAAACACTTGCAAATCTTGAAGGCAGTGTATGTGAAGTTACATGGACCATCTCTCTGCAGGCAGAAAGCGAAATTTATTCATTCTCTGTTTCTGTTAGGAGGGCTGTGAATAAACTTTTTTCTATTTTATACTCACAAGGAAAATATATACTTTGTGCTGTGTGAACATGTTTCATTTTGTTTATTTACGAAGGTACCTATGTATTCTTCTGAAGAAGTGCTGTTCAAAAAAACAATCCTTTAAAGAATGGGATTTTGTGTGTATGTGTATATATATATATATATATATATATATATATGTGTGTGTAATTTGGCAGCAACTTTTCTTTTAAACATGTTGTCTTGAATGTTATATATATATATATATATATATATATATATATATATATAAATAAAAAAGAAAATTTCAATGTGTTGTTACAACCAATAGGAAGCCTGCAAGGTGACCAAAAGAAAAAAAATACTATTAACAGAAACCAAGAAAACCTAAACAAGAACATGAAAAAAACTAAGAAGAAAAAAGACCAAAAAGCAGCCACCTGCATTTTATGAAAATAGATAAAAACGGATTATGAAAACAAATGAAAATGCTTCATACCTCATGGTGAGATTAACCATTTCTACCAAGGAATGATTTGGTATTCTTTGAATGAATAATGTTACTTTCAGTTGAAATTTATAAAACTTTCTTTTAAATCAGTTTTCAAGAAAATAAGATTCTCATGTTCACTGTTATGATTGTTTCTTTTATTGATGGGGGTTTCCTTCCTAACCTTTTGTTTAAAGTAGTGAGGAAATTCAGCATTATGATTATGTCATTATTTTCTTTTTTAGTTACATATGCTATCTATTTCAGTTTGTAGGGGAGATATAACACTGAATAAATAATTATAAACTCTATGACATTTATATATACAAAAATATTTGTAAAAAAATGAGAAACAGCAAGACATAGAAGCAACAAAATGCATTTTATTTTGTATCTGGTTGTTATGTGGTTTTGAAGACACAAGAGACAGTAATATTGATTAAAACTGTGAGTTTGGGGTCAGATGTAAATCAAATATGAATCAGAATCCGACAGAATAAGATAAAAAATAAGAAAAGTATATAGTCTTTCTTGTATGTCTTTTTTAAAGATGAGTGTAATTAGTGTCCAGGTGATTTAGCACAAAATACAAGTAGTGTCTGGGGGTTTCTTACCTCAAATTTTTGTTAAGTGATAAGAGATGAATGTTATTATTATATCCTGAAAAAGGAAAAAGAGCCAAAATCTTTTTGGTGCACATGTTGCCTGCCTGTCCAATAGTGAGAATGTCATTGCTTGTGTGTAGAGAAGAAAAGTGAAGTTGATTCTGATTGGTTTAAAAAGAGTGAATTGATGATAATTATAGTTATTATACTCGTTTCTGACAATATAACTAATTTTTATTTATTTTTTCATGGATGAGCCACAGTGACAGTATAATATTATTTATGTATTTCTTTATGGACACAACAAGTTTGTTACTTTTAGAAATCTTCAAGTGATGTAGTTTTTGTTTCTGTAGCACCAATCTATAAGATCTTATTAAGCATAGGCTTCTGTAAGACTTACAGGCTTCATTCATTCAAGACTATTTTTAATCATTGATCTGAGAAAGCATATATTTGACTTTTAAGGCAACTAAATGGTTTAGGTGCCATTCATGACAACCATATCAAAGTGTCAACATGATGAGGTTACTTAAGAACATAACACAAGTTCTTTATATAAATATATAAACAGAAGTAAACATAATAACAACAACCAACAAAGCAATTAATGATAAAGATAACAACACTATAATATAGGCACAAAATGGCATCCACAGTTATTTCCACTCAATAACCCCTAGAATAATTTGAAATATAATCATTGCTGCCTACCCAATAACCATTAGAATAATAAAATAGACCTACCCATGATGCATCACTGCCCTACATATAAGCCAAAGCACAAAACACATGGCCTGATGATTATGTATAAGCATGAAACAGACTGTTGCCAGAGGGTGTTGACCTCAATGTCCACTTTTATGTTTACATATACTCTATTCTGATATTGAGCACTTTAACTCATAAATACATACAGTATACCATTAAATTATATATATATATATATAGGGGAAATTACTAGAAAAGATAGATACAGACAAAAAATTTGAAAAAATATATGGCATAAGAAAGACAGGTAGAAAGATATATAGTTTACTATGAAGTTACAGAAGTAGAAATGCAAAATTTGATTAAAAAATGATAGCAAGAGGCAAATGTTACAGAGAGTTGGGTAAAGTAATCTATATATATATATATATATATGTATATATATATATATATATATACACTTTTGAGTTTCAATACAACAGGCTAGTACAGTTGTTTTGATTTTTTAAAAAGAAAACTCCACCCACAACATCCTAACCACCATTTTTATTAAATATTCATAAAATTTACTCCCATCTCCTGATTTAAGATGTGAGCATTCTCGAAGAATCTGTTTGATTATTGAAATTTATGAAAAATTATTAAAACATTCCAACAACCCCTTTTATCCCAACTATCCTGTCTATTTGTAACTGATGTGTATCTAATAATATTACTAAATTCAACTCTAAAATAGCATTGTTACATAATTCAAAATATTATCATTTCTCAAAATATATATTTGTCTAAGGAACTGCCTGTATTTTGTATGATAAAATACAGTGTGGCTGTAGTTACTAGCGAAGTCATCCAAAATTAACAGTAATCATAATACTAGCCATTTGCTTATAAGGAAACATTTGGTATTTATTGACAGAGTAGATAGTGTTACTTTCAGTTGAAATTTTACAAAATCTTTCTATTAAAACAATTCTTCAGGATAATAGGCTTTTCGAGTCCAGTAGCTGTTACTGCTCTTTCTAGTATTATAGGGGCCTGTCTTATTTGAAGTAATGTAAAATTTTAATATCTTGAATAAGTCATTACTTTTTCTTTGAATTATATGAACTATCCATTTTAATTGATAGTTATTTTGAAGCACTGCAAATCATGTAGTTTCTGTAATTATGTAGAGTTCTTTCTTTATGAATGTGTAGCACATGTTCACAAGGTTAGAAGAAGGATGGTCCTCACTAAAACCTACAGGCATCATTCAAAGCCATTTTTAACCATTGATTTGAGGAAGCAGCTGTATACAGATCTCAATTTAGTTATTTCTGAACAAGTTTGGCATAATGTATGACATCCATATGAAAGACTTGATCTGATGAGGGTATTAAAGTATATGACTCAAATTATATATATATATATATATATATATATATATATATATATATATATATATATAAATAAAAAGAAAGAACAGTAAGATATAAAATCCGGTGTTCTTATAGATATTTTTATTTTTACACAATAGTGCTCAATGTAAATTTACAGAGCATTAATATTATAAATTAATTGATTTAAAATATGTTTTTTTCGCTACACAGTGATACCATGTTTCAGAAATGGAAGCTAAAGCCCCTGAATTTAATTTTGTTATTAAACAAAAGATACTTGTCTTTGGTTTAATAACAAAATTAAAGACACTTGTCTTTGGTTTAATAACAAAATTAAATTCAGGGGCTTTAGCTTCCATTTCTGAAACATGGTATCACTGTGTAGCGAAAAAAACATATTTTAAATCAATTAATTTATAATATATATATATATATATATATATATATATATAGTTAGTTTTGAGGTATACTATGTATATGGGTAAAAGTGCTCAATGTCAGAGATAGTGCATAAATGTAAAAGTGGATCCTGAGGTTTTTCAAGTGGGGAAAGTTTACTTGACTAGAAAATCAAAATAATGATTTTAGGGCTTTTATTTGAGCATCAACATTAAAATCTTGTGCCAGGATGAAATATGTGATTACCAAAGGCACCAAAATATTGATAGGGCTTTATTTATATTAAATATGGTCAATAGAATGACATACAAAATTCCTCTCAAGTTCTGCTACACATTTCTTAATTGATCTTGTAATGCAAAAAAAAATTAACTGAAGATTGTGTTCAAGTGTGAAAGAGACTGTCACCATTCATATATCCCACTTATATATATATATATATATATATATATATATATTCCACTTATAAAAAAAGGGAAGCCATGCCATGTTGGTTAGAAAGTGACTGGATCTTGAGATGAATATCAGAATCACCAGACCCAAATATGGCAACAGTATTCAATGCACAGACGAATAGTGGATTTGTAAAAATGCAAGATGGACTCTGACAAGAAAAATATTGTGGTATGATACAGTGACCCATCTTTCCTTGCAGTAGATGCAACTATTGAGTCAATGTAGATGTTTCACTTTAGGTCAGTTGAAAACATGACGCCAAGCAGGTGCAGTGTGACACTCTCCAGGAATTTGAGCATCAGCCATGATGATGGCGAACAGGAAAGTTTTTATCATGGTTAAATGAGAGCAGTTTAGGTTTGGAGGCATTCAAATTTACAAGCCATTTCTGGCCCCAGTTAACCTTTGATTGGAGGTCCTTTTCAAGTGCAGTGGCCAAGTTAACTTTTTCAGCTCTGATGGATTTGCTATTGACCTAAAAACTCCAATGTAATAAATAATAAATTATAACCATGGAATATTAGTGTTTGAGCCTTTCATATTATATATATATATGATTTATTGTTTGTAATTATTAACATTTTTGTGTAGTAAGTGTCCTACTCCACATCATAATCTGCACTCAGTATGACATCAGAGAAGCCAAGGGAAATGTCCTCCAGTCCTAAAGGTGCAACCCCACATAATCAGCCCAGCTGCACAATGATTGCAAGCATAAGAAAGAACTGTATGACAGAGATAATATTGAATACCTGCTCCCAGTGGTAAAGTGAAATTGTAAGGTCTACATTTTGGATCATCCCACAGAAACTCACACACAGTTTGCCAACACTGACAAAGCTATCAGCTGAAAATTGAATGTGGTATGCGATTTGGTCTTGTGTTCTCATTAATTTCTTGTTAATGATAACGTTAGATTTTTCTGATGATAGGGAAGAGAAATTCAAAAGAAAATTAGGAAAATGAGAGAGTTAGCATGTAGAATTATCTAGAGCAAATCTAACTGCAAGTAAAACACTCCTGATAACAGTATAGGTAGGTGTAGTTTTCCATTCAAATAATGAATTGTTACACAACCAAAACTTTAACCTAAAAGCTCAAGTCATTTTCTGAAATAGCCTTATCAGATCAAGACTTTTGTAGGTCCTGCATAGAACTAGACTTGTTTAGGAATATCTAAACTGGCAGCTGTATGATATTTACCCTGTCTCTACACTAAGGCATGATGGGACACATGGTCGGGTTTACTGTGGGGGAACCTGAGCATGTAAACCTGGGCCAGGGCCATAAATTGCCCTGTTAGGTGCACTGACACTGGTATAACTACCAATCACTATTCTCTAGTGCAATGAAGAGGGTTCCCCAGAACTGGTCATCTCTCAGTATTTTGTTTTTCTCAGCTGCATTTCTGTCTGCAGACAGAAACAAAACTGAGCTGCACTCTTCCCAAAGATAGAGACACAACTTAAAGATAATAAATGCTACCTGGCATGTGCCAGGTAAACTGTCAGCTGTATACAACTTCTTCCTCAGATCAATGATTAAAAATGGCTTCCAGCAAATGAAGCCTGTAGATCTTAATGAAGATCATTTTCCTTCAAACTTTGTAGATTGCCACTACAAAATCGCAAGGAACTGTACCAATTAACAGAAACTACATCACTTGAAGACTTTCAGCAGCAGCAACAACTAAAATGGATAGCACATGTAACTCGAAAAGAAAATAATAGCATAATGAAGATGTTGATATTCCCCACTACTTCAAACTAAAGGTTAGAAAGAAAACCACCATCAATACTGACAAGATCAGTAACATTTACTGGGCATAAGAAATCTATTTTCCTGAAGAATTGTTTTAATAGGAAGATATAAATTTCAACTGAAAGTAGCACTGGATTCTCGGTCAACAAATATCCAATGTTTCCTCATGAGAAAACAGCTAATATTAGCATTATCATTAATATTATTATTATTTTTTTAAATACTGTAAATAAATTTAGTTAAATCAGCTAAATATTATTACATTTACATATTCGTATTTTTCATATATAATAAAAATTTAACAAATACCTAATGAAAAGGACGACCAAGTTACCAGCAAGTTTGAAGAATTAGTAGACAGAGAGTACAGTAACAGTAAAACCAATTTTTATTGGCTGAGTACCAAAATAATCTTACCTATATAAGCTAGGGCCAATTATTTTTGAAATTCATGGATTCAACTGAAAGAGGCAAGCAAGCTTACCAGGAGGAGATTGTTCCTGGTTAGGTCAACGGAGAGAGGGGTCTGATGCTTTTAGAGTTCTGAAACCCCCAATGATACCAGGAATAAATTAAACTGTTGAAGCTTCTTGGTCAACTGCAAGGGTGTTTGAGTCAAATTAAAAGCTACTTTTCATTCAGTTAAGCATCTTGAAATAAAAATTTATACTGGTTAAAAAAAATTAAAACTCAAATATTATTATACACCAATATATGTGTATCCCAACTAGGGCAACATATACTTTAATTTGTTTTATTTTTATTGAGCCCAGAAAAACCATCATGAGAATTTTTAGATTTTAGAAGTATATAAACAGAACTGTGTTACTACAATGGCACTCTCATCAGTTTTACCCTCTTCCTGCTTTTTATTAATTATCTGCCTAGGAACATTCTCAGATCATAAGTAAACATATAAGTAAATAAGTACAAGTAAAGCTGATGATAGCAAAGTTTAAGAAAGCACTTCCAAAAATCAAGATGATCATAGACTTACAGTTGATTGTCCCATCAACGAAGTTTTAACAGCTCAATGGTGAAAAATTAGGTTGTATCTTATAATAATTTAAAAAAACAAACTTGTAAAGTTCAATATTCACCATTCAAACTGTGGGCTTTCCTCTCATCACAACAAATGGCTGCATTCTCAACAAGCCACCATGCTTTGAATGTCTATTGAGACTAAAGTTCTCTCGAAGCCTCAAGTGGAATGGCCCATCACTGAAGATGCTGGAAAAATAGTCAGCTTCTTATGCTGACCACCCCAGAAAGTACCCGACTTCTTCTGCCATGCTTTATCTTTGCAAGAGTCTGACTAGACCAAAATTGGAGTATAGCTGCCATATCTATCCTGGCGCTACCCATTCTCACTCTCCATTATTGATGGGTGCCAAAAAATCATTTATATATTGTTATAGAGAATTACCATTCTACGAACTCTTTCCCCACAGATGCAATGTTTCAAACCTATTACTACTCTATTGCTATTTCCAGGGCAAATGTTTGGAAGATCTCTGCACATTAGTTCCACCAGTTCAGACCTTTAGAGTCAGGACTTGCTATGCTACGTCCATGGAGTCGACTCAACATTTCCTCTGTATTCCATTTGTGAGGAGGAAGTTCTACTCATATAGCATTTTTCAAGAACTAATTCATAGAGCAGACTCCCAAATTGAGAATATTAACCTCATCGAGTCAAGGATCAATTGTTATCTATACTCCTAATCCTCAAGGATGTGCAGGTGGTGTAATAGCAACTCAGAGTGAGAAATTGGACAGCTGTGTTCAAATTGTAGCTATGTCCTTTCATTTAGTTACAAACAAATTCCCTTAGGTATGATACCCACTCCACCAGCTATGGATTAAATAGGACTTGTATCTGGAAAATCTTTCTTATTCTCAAAAGATTGTTTATAAAATATTCACTCATATTCACTAAGAATTATTCTTACAATCAAAAATAATGTTTATGCTTTAAATAACCCACAAATGATTGATAAGCCATAAAAAAAATAAATCAATAAATCATCTCTTATTCTCATCATCTTCACTCGCTTGTACTTCCTCTTACATTCATATCACACACCTCATTCATTAATTCTTGACCATGATTGGCATTTGAAGCTTGTATTGGTTGAACTTTAGTAAGATAAAAACTGCTGGCAAATTTTACAAAAAATAAGCTGACACTTCATTTCATAGTTATAATTAATAAACAAACAAATTCACTGTGAATTAAAGACAAATTCATTGATGGAAGCAAAGTGAGTTAGGTTTAGGATTTGATGTATTTGAATTGACTGGCATGAATTGATTTTGAGACTTGAATGTCAATGGGCAGCAGTGGACTTGGGCAAAATATGAACATTATAAGTGATTGTCTGTGACAGATTAATAAATTCCCTTGCTATTTCATTTAATAAGGAACAGCAAAACATTGGCAGAGACAGTGATGAGAAATTTGATCTATTGGCCTGTTGATAAGAATATCTAATATTGAGAGGGTGCAAACAAACAGAATCCTTAGTGAAGATGGTATTGATTTCAAGGACCTACAGTGAGAAAGTTTAGAATAAAGAGAAGCGATGTGCTAAAGAGTGGGTAAAAACATAACAGTTAGAGGGAGTGAATAAGAAAGTGAACAGAGAAAAGAAAACAGAGCAATTCAGAGAAAGGAAAGACACTGTAAGATAGGGGGAGCTTATTTATTTGCCAATATATTCCTTGAAAAGTGTTTCTTTTTTAATATTTTACCCTTTGGGACATAGGCAATTATAACTCTCCACAGGTTCCTTTTCTTTATTTTCTGTAAATTACCATGCATTCTTTGGAAATATAATGGAGTCCTTGTTTTCTCATTGGCTCCCCCACAGTATTAGCTTTTTTTTTCTCCTAGACTGCTTGCCACCAAAGCTTGACAGTTTAGTCTACTCTTTTATTTAATTACTGGCTGGAGAGACAGATTAATGCCTTTCCAAAGAGAATTATTGTGAAAATGAATGCAACCAACTTAACTAGTATTTGAAATCGGTTTGCCAATTTGTTGTGGAGTTATTTCCACAATAGAACTTGTAGTTGGACTAAATGCGTCCTAAATGGGATAAACGTACAGAAACGTTAGGAACTTGTAATAAAGTGTTATGCAGAGTAATCGAGTTGTGGTCGCTGATAACTTACTCCTGCCTCAACTACCTACTGACTCCTACTTATAATAGGTGGGAGAGTCTATTATCTAGACAAGGTGTCTTCCACTATAACACAATTACACTTTCCATATTGACATCCATTACACTAACCACATACTGATGAAAGAAATTAATAAGATATGACTTTATAAAATCTGACGCCATTTTCTAATAAGAAAACAGAAAACTAAGACATCCAACTTACTTGTCACAAGACAATAGCTTAAAAAAAACCCAAAAAGCTTCAGACAGAGAAATACAAAAGAAACAAATGATTTAACAAAATAAAAGAAACAAAACTGAAAACTCAGCAACTTCACATTAATGAATTACATTACAGAAGTGAACATTAATGAATTACATTACAGAAGTGAACATTAATGAATTACATTACAGAAGTGAACATTAATGAATTACATTACAGAAGTGAACATTAATGAATTACATTACAGAAGTGAACATTAATGAATTACATTACAGAAGTGAACATTAATGAATTACATTACAGAAGTGAACATTAATGAATTACATTACAGAGGTGAACATTAATGAATTACATTACAGAAGTGAACATTAATGAATTACATTACAGAAGTGAATATCTGAACAGGCCAAGTCTTGGTGGGAGAGGCACTTTGATGTGATGTAATGGTTAGCGAGCTCGTCTTTATAGATCAATTGCAAGTAGTAAGTTTGATTCTCACTTGGTATTCCATACTTTTGGCCATGTGCTACTTCTAAGCTACTCTTAGTAAATTACTATGTGCTGAGTCTTGGTTCTATGAGAAAATTATTCTTCTTTTTCCAAAGTGGGTTTCTAACTCCTGTGTGCTCTGTAAGGCTATGTGTCCAGAGCAAAGAAACTTTGCAATTAAAACTGCCATGCCATGTTCACCATACTTATTTCTTTTATATTCCATTGAGAACAAGCAATTTCCTTTTATACAGCTTCTTCCAAAAACTGGTTGCTTTGTGGAACAGACTCCTGAGAGTAGGCTACCCCAACAACCAAAATCTTAATCGCTTCATGTCTAGAGTCAAGTGTTATCTCTTTTACATAATCTTGATTCTTTATGTCCATAAAAAAATGCTTTCAGTAATCCTTTATCTTGATTGTTTCTTGGTTATGTATTGGATAAATAGTAGTGAAAATAAGTAATGTTCTCAGATAAACTGCGAGAATAGAATATCTGGTAAAATTTAAAGAATAGTTTTCTAGCAATTCTAGAACATCTTCCATACTTATCATGTTATACTCCACTGCAATTAGATCTCTTTCTGATTCATTCTGAATGTCAGCCAGATGTGAACACCAAGAAGGCAGAAAACAAAATTAAAAAGTCATTTTCTGTGCATAGGCTCTGAGCATCACATCTGCCTCACAAAGCTAGTCCCCCTTAATGAAAGTGATACAGTTACCGCCGGAAAAGAAGATGACACTGGGGGCTGCCAGAGCCCCTTAAAAGCAAGCCTCTTGCAATGAATAAAAGCAGTCACCAGCCAAAAGTCTGCCCACTGTCATCAGTGTGCTGCCTCCATCACCAACATGACTGCTTCTCTCAACACAACTGTTACCACTCACAGAATTCACTAAACTCATCTGACTCTTCCCACATGGAATGTGACTGACAATTCAGCTTCGACACCACAACCATGATTTATAATATCAGATGCAGAATGCAGCTGACAATCTATTTTCAACACCACCAGGCTCCCAATGCCAAGTGCCACAATTTATAACAACTCAATGTCATCACTACCCAGCTATGAGCCTTCCTTCTTTCTACAAGTATACCCTTGCAGTGAAACATTCTACCACAGGCCTACAAGATACACCTAATCTCTTGTTTCCACCACATCACCTTGTGAGCCCGATTCCCTATAGGCATACACTTCCTGTTACCACCACAACCCCTTTTCCTTGATACAACATCTGACTCAAATAAAGCTGAAACATTCCACCGTAGGCCTACCAGCTACACATAATCCCTTATCCCTACTGTTGTCATCTCAGAAACCACTTATGATGAATCAACCTAACATGATGACCTCAACTGATTGACAAGTTCATCGAACTGAACCAATGACTAAATCTATTCCAGGCCAATCCTGTGACCTCAGCTAACTCAATCCAAGAAACTGGTCAACTCCTAGTGCTACCCTTACACCTAATTAGGGCATCAGACCTGACCAATGATTAAATCTATTCCAGGCCAATCCTGTGACCTCGGCTAACCCAATCCAAGAAACTAGTCAACTGCCAGTGCTACCCTTACACCTAATCACCCTCCTGATGATCAGTAACAGGAATCAACATTTTCTCTAATTTTCTAACAACTTTCTGATTTGCCATCTATTTACACAAGCTTGCTCATTAGTTACATTGCTCAATGTTTCCCTAATTAGAATTTAGAATAATTACATATGTACAAAACTAGATGGGCATATAATGAAGACTTCATAAGCAACATACTCAGGAAAATACATGCAAGTAGGGAATAAAATGAAAGAGGTGTAGGTTTAATATTATATAATGACATGAATAGAATCCTGTTAATTAAACTAGAAGAAGAGCCTTTTAACACAGCAATTATCATTGTATATGCAGCAGGAGCACAGAAGAGGAAATTAACAATCTTTACAACTCTCTTGACAATGTCAAGGTCCTATGTAAATCAGAAGAAATCACTATCATCATGAGAGGCCTGAATGTGAAGGTAGAACAAGAAGATGAAACAGTTGGCAACATTGGACTATGATTCTGAAATGAGTTTAGCAAATGATGGGTCCAATGGTGAACAGCAAACAATCAATTAATCACCAATACATGATCCCAGGAACTCTCAAGACAGCTGTGGACATGGAGGAGACATGAAGAACTAGATTGTTTATGTAACTATCAAGAATATTTGGAAGCACAGTTCTACACTGCAAAATATACTTAAGTGCCAGCTGCAGGAGCAACCATCTTCTAGTCATATGATACATCAGTTTAAAACTACAGAAGCTAAAGAAGACCATAGCAACATCTAAACTACAATATGACAGATTCGGAGGAAGGAGAGATACAAAAACAGAGTTATAAACAAATACAACCTGAACAATAACATGCTGAGAGAAATGCTAGTGATGTCAGCAAACTAGATCATGCCAATGAAACAAAACAAAAAAAAAATGAATGGATGACAGAAGAAGTTCTAGAGATGATGTAAAAGTGACAACAAACAATACCAAGGAATGGAAAAGAATATTAAACACAGAAATTAAAAAAGAAATGTAGGCAGACTAAAGAGAAATGGATCAAGTGTGCAGAAATTGAGAGAAGGAGCAACACAAATGCAGCAAGTATGAACAACAGAATAAAATAATTAACAGTATGAAAGGTGATCCAAGTAATAGGATCTATAAAATCAAATCTATAGCATTATAGTACTGAGAAAAGATATTCCTCCTAAACGTATATTGTTGATCATTGAAAACTTCTTAGCAAATTGATCTTATTTACCTCTCTGGCACTTTTCTCCTGCTCATCATCATATAAGATCAGTGATAATAGAAAAAGAAAAAATACTTCACTGTAGTCACTCCGAGGTGGAGTCAATATATCAAAGAACTTTTTCAAGATGTGATTGAGAAACCTATGCTGGAAAATGCAGAAAGGCCAGAAATACTAAAAGAGGAAGCAAGGTCAGTACTGGTTTGGTTTGGTTTGGTTTGTTTTATGGCATATCAACCTCAATGGGTTATTTAATGCTGACAACATTTTAGCATAGATTCGTCTGAATAGAATATGTATTCTTTGGTTGAGATTGGTTTGGTTTGTTTTGTTTTACGGCATATCTACCTCAATGGGTTATTTAATGCCGACAACATTTTAGGATAGATTCGTATGAATAGAATATGTATTCTTTGGTTTATTTTGTTTTACATCATATCAACCGTAATAGGTTATTTAATGCTGATAACATTTTAGCATAGATTTGTAGGAATAGAATATGTATTCTTTGGTTTAGATAGGTTTGGTTTGTTTTACGGCATATCAACCTTAATAGGTTATTTAATGCCGACAAGATTTTTATTGCTGGTAATATTTTTTTCAAAAATGTATTGCTGGTAATAATTTTTCTTCAAAAATTTATTGCTGGTAATAATTTTTACAAAGTATTTCTGGTATTAAAACCTATTTTTACACTTTCATAGAGTTTTGACTCCAGTTTCGGGGTTAACTATTTACCCATAGCCCTAACAGATGCTACCACTCCTGGTCAGGATGGACCTGAGAACACCAGCAATTAAGAGGTGGTTCTATGTTTCTCAAAACCTCCTGATCAGAGGCCTCGCGGTTGGATATAGTTTATCATCTTACCCACAACACGGATGTAGTTTAACGTCATACCCAGGACGGAGTACTAAACATACAACAGTGGCCATGCACCAGAGGATGTCACTAAATCCATCTTTGTATCATTAAGAAAACCAGGTGCAAAGAAATACAAGCTCCATAGAGCAATCAGTTTAATGAGCGACATAACCGAATTAATGAAGTGAATCCTGATAAATAGGCCGTAGATCAAAATAGGAAAAAACACTCTGACAAGGACACTGGAACAAGAAATGTGCTATTCGTGATCAGAATGATAAATGAAATAGCAATTACGAATGAAGAAAGACATGCACTTATATTTTAAAGATTACAAAAAAGCTTCTATTTTAACTGTAGAGAAAACTAGATCTATTTGAAAATGATGGTAGAATAAGCCAGAACTAATTATGTTTGAAATTTAAAAATTAAGAGCTTATTTCAAAATTAATAAATAAGAAAATTATCATATTCGAAATTTAAAATTAACTGTCAATTTCAAAATTAATAAAATAAAAATTATTTTTAAAATTAAAAAGCTAAGAACATATTTCAAAAGTAATAAATTAGAAATTATCATGCTCAAAATTAAAAAAAAATTAAGAGCCTGCTTAAAATTATTTCATTTAAAAATTATCTCAGAATAATGAACAAGATACCTTGAGGCTATTAAGATCAACTGAATAATGATATTACCAATGATAATTATCTTGGCCATAAATAACAATAAACTCATTTAATGGCTTATGCTACTCCATTACTTAAGCCATAAATATGAATAAAATCTTGATTTATTTGATAATTCAAATGAAAGGTATTAGATAATGGCTTCAAAAGGAATACATGAAAAAGTTTTAAATTTAAAATTAAGAGACGATTTCAAAATTGATAAAATAAAAATTATTTTTAAAATTAAAAAATTAAGAGCAATTTCAAAATTAATAAATTAGAAATTATCATATTCAAAATTTTAAAAAAATTAAAATTAAAAAATTAAGAGCCTGTTTAAAATTATTCTGTTAGAAATTTAAAAATAAAAAGATTTCAAAATTAAAGCTAAAATAAAAATAAAAATCCAAATTCAAAAAAATAATTAAGATCTTGTTTAAAATTATTCTGTTAGAAATTTAAAAATAAAAAGATTTGAAAATTAAAACTAAAATAAAAATTAAAATCCAAATTCAAAAAAATAATTAAGATCTTGTTTAAAATTATTCTGTTAGAAATTTAAAAATAAAAAGATTTGAAAATTAAAACTAAAATAAAAATTAAAATCCAAATTCAATTCACAAAATGAAAAATGCCTAGCTGATAAACTATGAAAAGTTTTCAAAAACTCTTGCAATGACATGAACTTTGCCATGAGTTTACAATATCAAACTAATAAAGATCCAATATAACCAAGTAAGCAAGAAGTTTGTATTCTTTTGAAGTGAGTAGTAAACTCTAAAACATCAGGTATGGCAAAAAGACGCAGCTAATGGAGTTGCCTATTAAAAGTAAAAGGGAAGAGCTAAATCCTTCCAAACAACCATTAACCAATCTTGGCTTCTATTTTGCTGTATGTTGACATCTCAACAATAGAGTATTCCATTTGGGATAAAACTAAGTTCTGGGAATGCTAATGTAGGTAACACTGTTGGCTTCACTCCAAATCATAACAATGAGGATGACATGTTCATGTTTTGCCCATTTTTTAGTTTTGTCTTGTCTCTTGTTTCTTATTCTTTTTCTTACACATTTATATCCATTATCTTCCGCTAGCAATTTTGCCTTCTGTTTTAATATTTATTTATTTATTCTTTTTGACTTATTTAACTCTTGATAAAGACATTGAGTTTATGTCTTATGCTTGAAAGAAAATGGCTGATATTAGTTTTGGAATTAAAATCAAGGTTCAAGGTTTAAAATTTACTATCTACAATAGTATTTTTATTCATGCATAAATAAAATAAAGAAAAGAAAAGAAAGTTCCTATTTTTTCCTTCTCTTTTATAAAAATAAATTATTTTCCAGTGATTTTCTACAAAATTTGGATATTGGTATAAAAATATCCAGTACAAAATTTAGTCTTCAAACAAATAATCTAGGTTTAAGGTAACATTTTCATACTCCCTGCTAATTGTTTACCTCTGCATTTTTACCTTGGAACTTATTTATCTTTCATCATAATTCTGTTATTTTTTTTCCAAAACTGCTCAGGTTGTCTTACATTCTACAACAGATAAGCAAGCAACATGACTCAGAAATAAAAAAATTGCTTCTAGTGAGACTTGAATCTGAATCATGTTTACATGGATATTAAATATAATTTGTCTGTTTCACCCATAAGTGCACTTCATAAAATCCCATATCTTATAATTCTGCTCATCCATCCTTTAACTAGAACATCCATTAAACCTTGCAAATATCTCATAAATAAAGGACTATTCTGTTTTGATTGTGTGGAAAGACGGAAAAGACATATCAGAGACAGTTCAGTGAGAAAATGAAATAAAGAAGGAAAGATAGAAGTGTTTAACATCTCCTGCCAATACCTAAAAAATAACAGACTATTCCATTTTGATCATGTTGAAAGACAGTAAAGACATGCCATTTGGTTTCAGAGGAGAAAATGAAATCAAGAACAAATGAAAGCAAGATAAAAGTGTTTAGTGTCTTTTTCAGTGAAATGGAAAAATTGTCAATTTCAAATCTTTTCATTTGTACCCTCTTACTTCTTAAAATAATGACCAGCATTCATATTTATGATTGTTATTGTCATATTTTGGTCAAGTTTTGCCATGAGCTTGTAGTGGACCATGCGGTGCGTGAATGTGTCAAGAGAAGATGAGTTATCCTAGGTTAAGGCTTCCGCTGGCCGGTCCAGCTACATAAGAATGTTGGACTTTAATGGAGTCCAAAGAAACAAACGAGACCGATATACATGTATGCAAACAAATATATATTAATAACAAATAGATTAATACACGAATTACAAATACATTGAAGACATGAATAAAATGTTACAGTCTGTATGGAAAGTTGTGTGTGTGTGTTGAGTTGAATGTCCGTACGGGATGAAGTTTGTTTTAGCGTGTTCCCAGAATATGGGAAACGCTGGTTGTGTATAAGAGTTCACATGTTGGAAATTTTAAGAGAAAGTTTTATATACCTCGCCTCACGTGCGAGGTTGCAGCCCACGGCCGAAGTCGAGATAGTTGCTCGCACGTGCGCGTAAGCAGCGAAAAGAGAGGAAGAGGTGAAAGGTCAGCCAGTATTTATACTCCCGGGAGAGAGAGACCCCTGTTGACGGGTTAAGGAAATGAGGAGGAGCTAACTGCGACAAGCTCATTCAATCATTAACTTAAGATTTAAGATTTGTCAGGAAATGTTCATGGTTCTTTCTAGTTATTTTCTAATTATAATAATTAAAAATACATTATTAATTATAGGTTTATAAACAAAATCAAGCATAAATTATAGGTTTATAAAAAATTGTCTCCTCTTTATCTGTGAGGAAGTTGTCCAGCATTCACTGTATTATAGGAGGACTGATGTTACATTCAGCACCCTCTTCTTCTTCAGTATGCCATGTCTCTTCTTAATCATGGCTCTCCACAACTTCATATATCTTGTGGTCCTTAGCAGTTTTCCTCCTTTTGCTAAAACTCCCAGCCCCTATTCTACCATCCATTCAAATACACATGTAAGTGGCATGCTGCCTTTTCCTATCTCAGTGTGCCGTGCGACAGTTAAGTTTCCTAGCCCTCCTCTTTATGTGTCCAAAGAATTTCAGCTATACTTTTCCTGATTCTGTGTAAAAGTGTTCTTTCTGTTGCCCACCATTCTATATTCATATTTTCTCAAAGGTTTCATAACATTTTCATGCCTTATTTTCAGTATCATAATGCTTTCAAGACTATGTAACTCCTTGTACTAGATTCCCATGAGTGCAGCCATTTGCATTATCATCCCGAGGAAAGATATTCCCCCTAAAAGCATATTGTTGAGCATTTAAACTGCTTAGTAAATATTCAAGCAAACTGATCCTATTTATCTTGGGGGAACATTTCCCCTGCTTATCATCATATAATATCAATGTCAAAACAAAATAGCATTTATCAGATGAAATATGTTTAAAGATATTTTTCATTTCTTTATTCTTTTTCTTCCCAATGTTATCAGTTCTCAACTTAATAATTATGCTAATCACACAACTATCTACTGTCTTAATGGTAAGTCTGATTGGTTTTGTGTTGTAATGGAATGTCCCACACTCCCTATCACCTATATGGACTGACTATATCAGTAGCTATATACAGTGAGCACAGGATATACCTGGGGGTGTTGCTTTGGGAATTACTAGCCTGCCACCCGATTCCTTGTCTTTCAGTAGTGTATTCTCTTTTACAATAAGCCTCTTTTCCTCATCTACACATGTGTTGCTGTTCCTTCACTCAAATACCACATTTATCTGTTTGTAACCTCTTTAAGGATACAATATTTGATAAGGTAACTGATCTCAAAAATGACCTACAACCTTGTAGACGGTAACGACACAAAATAAATTGCACAGGGACACGAGCTGTTCTTCTCAGCCGTCGCTACACAGAAAGAGATTTTAAGGCTCCTTTCCACTGGAATCAAACGTACAGGCTATAACCGCCTCCTAGTACGCTAGTCAGTCAGTTCGTACGTCCAACTCTATTCCACGAAGTCCGCCGAAAGACTGATTCTAGCTGTGCCGCTAACGTCTCCTTTTTATGGCACTCCGACACTGCAAAATTTGCATGCGTTGTTGCGCAGTCTCGTTCTGAACGAGACCGGCGCGCATAAAACGCGTCTTCACACGCGGCCATGTTTCTTGCCGGATTCGCCACGCAGGCGAGACACGTTCGTACGCGCTTTGAATTCCTAGGCAAGTC
>OZ038481.1:40927471-40937471 GCA_964036315.1 Acanthosepion esculentum | reverse complement strand
TCATGGATGTCAGACAATTTCTTCAACCACATCATCACTTACATCTGGCCACTTAACTCTCCAGACTGGAACCCCATTGATTATTATGTGTGGAGCACAGTTGAGTGAGAGACCAACAAAACTCCTCATAACACCAAAGATGAACTAAAGGCAAGGATCATGGCAGCATTCACCAACTTAAACAAGGAGACCATCCAGAAGCATTGCAGGAGATTCTGAAGTTATCTGGAGGCTGTGGTTGAAGCCAATTTCGCTGTTACATGATTTTATTGAATAAATTTACTCTTTAGTATTTCAAGATAATTTTGTATAATTTTGATAAATATATCTGTTAAAATGAGATGTCAGTGTTCCTTTTCATGTAATTTATTTATTTATCCATCGTACCATATATATATATATATATATATATATATATATATATATATGGTGTTTCACAATTGTTGAAACAAAGCGATGGGGAGAGCTCAGGGAGTGTGACAACCTTTTTGAGGAGGAACAGTGCTACCAGCAGAATGGTGCTCCTCCTCACACTGCTAATGTTACCAGGGCATGGGTCAGTGAAAATTTGGGGAGAATTTCATCACCCACAATGCTGAAGTGGAATGGGCCCCTCACTTGCCTTACCTGAGCCCCCCAGATTTCTTCCTATGGGACAACATCTACCAGGGCAATCCATTGCTTCATTGAAGGCAGCCATCACTGAGAAGATTCAAGCGATCAGCCAGAAGGAATGTGCACACGTTATCAACAACTTTGCATTCAATAGTGCCTTCAATTGAACAGTGGAGATTTGGAACATGTATTCTAGGGCTTCTCTTGACATTTTTGGCTCATGTTTGAGACTAAATGGTTGCAGATCCTAAAATGTTATCCGTTTACCTCTTGATAAATGTAATTTCTATTTCTCTGTTATTTGTGGTCTTTGATATATGCCTGATCATTTTGTATCAAAAATTGTGAAACACCCTCTATATTAAACACTTTCTGATTGATATTATTTTTTCAAGTTTTGTGTAAAATTTATTCAAATAATAACTTTATGAAAGTTTGGATCTTTCACTAAAATAAAATTCTATTTGGTGAATGAAAAAAAATATGATCGCTGTTCAAATAAAACTGTGTACAAAATATATTTTTCTATTGACTTCCATTTTCCTGGAATCATTCTCTGGAAATAATTACTTTTTCATAAATTTTAATAATCTTCTTGTGATGACTCCAATGGAGTCACACAATAAAAGTAAGAACAGTCATAGCGATAAACTTCATTGTGCTTTGTTCTTTCAAGACATGGGCAATCATGGCTCTCCTCTACCTCCTATCCTTTGTATCCTTCAACAATATATATTCCACCAATGACCTCCTACCTATATTCACAAAAACTCATCAGGTAGTTAGTCTGCTGCCTTCCCCTCCTATTCATTTCTTGCTTGATGTTTTCAAGCTGCCCATATTGTTGTAACATCGTTAAACACAATTTAATTCTTAAGTATGTTTATGTCATTTTATTTCATGTCAGACTGTGAAAATTTTCAGTCAAACCAAATTTTCAAAATTTGACCAAAACATCTGAAAATATTCTTTTGTTTTTGGTCAGGCTAAGAATTTCTCCTCATCCATTCATGAAAAGCACTCTGTATATTCAGCTAACATGACATCTGACCTGAATCATCAAATTGCTGGTGGAGTAAGGAATTGATTTATTGATATAATTATGCCAAGTTATTTGGCAAAGTTCTTGATATAGTATTTTGCATGATTAGTTGCTGGATATTTTGTTAAATCCTGTTTTTATCCTAGACCTTCCATTTCTAGAGAATTGCAGGAATCTTTGATGGCGATAAGTGGTTGGAGTCCAATTGATGAGACTGATGAAGTACAAAAAGTAAAGCATGCTGTTCGAATGCTGAGCACTCCACGTTCAATTACACAGCATGTTATCCTGATGGACCATTGGCTAAAGTCATATCCCCAGCCAGCATCTTTAGGCTGTTCATCGCAGGTAAGTGGTCTCTTGACTTTCTTCATTTTTTTTTTTTTTTTTACTTTATTACAGTGACACTCACCCTGTACAAGGGCCAGAGACCACTAGATGTAGATGGTTACAGAGTAAGAGGCATAGTTTATACGGATAGGTGGGGAAGATAATGGTTAACCCTAGACTTGAACAGATTAAGATTGTAGGAATTGGGGAAACATCCTCTTGGCAATTGGTCCTACAGAGCAGGAAACAGCTGCTTGAGTGGAACTTACTTTCCATCAATGGAATGTGAAGGGAATAAGGGTGGTTTGCTACAATGTGAGTGTCACGGCATGTCCTAGCCATGAAGGTTAGAACTGGCCAAACGAAGGAATGCAGTTTGTCTGAGCACTTTCCATGGAAGTAATGATAGAGCAGTGAGAAGTTTGCCACATCCCATCTGTAAGAGAGGGGTTTGCAGGGTGAAAAATAATTTGTCACCCACAAGGATGTGGGGACACTTTTGGTCTCTATCAGGACTAGAGAGTGAGCACTGGGCAACTCCTGGCCAAATATGATAGCAGTACTCTATTTTAGGCTTGATCTGGCTCATGTAAAGGTAGAGGATAGCATGAGGAGGCCTGGTATGGGGAGTTTAAGGCCCAATAGTCACTCAAGGCACTGGGGCCCCTCAAGGGGGAATATATTCATAATGACTGGTGGTCATCCAGGATCTGATTGGTGATGATGGAATTTAACTAGTTTGGTTTTCAAGGCATTGAATATAAGCATACAGTTCCCCCCTCCCCACTGTTGAGATGTTTACAGATATAGTAAAACAAACTCATCTGTTTCTGGCTGTATAGTGAAATTGGTGGGTACATGACCGATTGGTTAGAATATTAGCATTCTGCCCATGAGTTGTGTATTAAAATCTCACCATAGCTGATTTATTGGGGATGGGGGTAATTTTTTGATAACATTAGCCAGGGGAGATGATCCTAGCACGTTGCACCATTGCAGAACTGTTCAGAATTTATCAACAATTATGCTTGCATGAAGTCACTGTCACTCAGGGTTTGAGTGTGCCATCCTTATTCAAACTGTTGATTATGCCATATTATGCACTCTATAATAGAAACTGTAATGAAAACCACTCAACACAATTGTAGTATAAACCACAGTTTAGCTCTGTTGACATTGAGCAAACACAAATGTGCCTGAACAGGCATCTGTGACAGGGATTGCCTAGTCCCCCAAGGTATACTTGGATATAAGAAGACAACCATAGAGAGTTAAGTGGACTTGACTGTTCCTAGATGTTGATAAGTCATATCACTAGTAGCTTTAGTTAAGTTATAACACACAGTGTCTTCTGAAATGTATATATGCTAATCAAGGTAGGTAACAAAGTGGTTCAGCTACATGTCTTTCTCTTGCACCAAATTAGTACTGTTGCAGAACATGGAATTATAACTGTTATTTTATATTGCCGTCTCTTAGTATTGTGGGTTATCTGAATACTCCCAAATTGTTTTTAATTTTATATTTAGCAAGTGGCAAGTCAAATTTTCATGATTAGTCCAATAGCTTTCTTAATATCTGCATCAAGTAACTATAAGGAGTTTCCGATTTTTGTCATATTTGTGTGAATGAAAGTAAAGACTGTAATAATTGTGGTAGAAACGTATAAAAAGATCACAATAACTTTCTTGTTCATTGCTTGGAATATGCAATATGTTGAAGAGGAAACAGGTTGATCATAAATTATTTTTTTAAGAAATCATACAGAAAATAACACGAAAACTATTTTGGTATATTAGAACATTTGAAAATTTCAAATGCATTTTTAATATTGGCCTTTTAAATTGATTTTTCAAAATAAATCCATATACAGAAATAAGTATTTGTCCCCAAATCTTGTGACATGAATATATAACATAAAAGCCCATTCTGCTATTGGGGCATATCAATCATAAAATATTTGGATTCTTATGACTTGTAGTTCACAAAAAGTAGGGAATATATGTGGCTAAATCTGGGAATGGGAACCACAAAAGATTTGGGTACATGGGAATGAGAACCACAAAAGATTTGATTTCATGGGAATGAGAACCACAAAAGGTTTGGCTTCATGGGAATGAGAACCACAAAAGATTTGGCTTCATGGGAATGAGAACCACAAAAGATTTGGCTTCATGGGAATGAGAACCACAAAAGATTTGGCTTCATGGGAATGAGAACCACAAAAGATTTGGCTTCATGGGAATGAGAACCACAAAAGATTTGGCTTCATGGGAATGAGAACCACAAAAGATTTGGCTTCATGGGAATGAGAACCACAAAAGATTTGGCTTCATGGGAATGAGAACCACAAAAGATTTGGCTTCATGGGAATGAGAATCACAAAAGATTTGGGTTCATAGGAATGAGAAGCACAAAAGATTTGGCTTCATGGGAATGAGAACCACAAAAGATTTGGCTTCATGGGAGTGAGAGTCAAAAATGAGATCTAATTTTCCTAAACAAACTTTCAGTTTTGCTTAACTACATTGAAAAAAATCTCTATTCTGAGCGTGATGAGCAAAATTTAGGATTGTGAATGAAAAGAAAAGTGTAATTTTTATGTTAAGACAATTGAAGAGATACAGCTATGTGAAACAGGAAAATATACATATGCAGTAAAAAATGTCATTAGGATGTAATGTGGAATGTTTGATCTTAGTGCTCAATCAAACGAAGTCAAAGATTTTACAAAAGAAAAAAAATGGTGTGATAGCTGATATTACATTTACTGAGTCTTTGATGTTAAGCATCTGCTTTGAAATTCAGTAAACCATTCACCAGGTTTTATAGCCCAAACCATATACGATTGCCACAAACTGTCAATACTGCAACAGATAAGATGAAACATCCCAATTTAGCCAAAGCAGACATGTATTTCTCCGACGAGTTTGCTACTTTCATTTGAATTGATAAAATAAACATCAATATTCACTGGACACATTCCAACAGCAGATCATTCACCAGCACTCAAGTGACAGCTTCAAAAGCTTCTAACCTACACATTATTGGAGCAGTGTTTGCTCATGGAAACTTATGGAAATTGAAAATAAATCTTTTTAAAGATGGAGAATTATGCAAGTGCATAGTATAAGAGTAAGTGCTTTGGTGGTCATGGTTGAAAAGTTTATTCTGTGTACCCCACTTCATTTGCAAGTGAAAATTACAAGTGAAGCAGAAATGACTTCATAATTTCAGTTACATTTTACAACAAAGATATTATGCCAAGATCATTGTTCACCAATGCTCAATCCTACTAAGTCACTGCAGATGAGCCTCATTCTGGGTAGGACAAACTATATCCGGCAGCAAGGCCTTTGATTCTGAGGTTTTGAGGAGCATAGAACCACATGTTGATTGTTGTTGTTACCAGGTCTACCCTGATCTGGCGTGGTAGAACCTGTTAGGGTCCCAGCTATGGGTAAATAGTTAACCCCTAAACTGGAGTCAAAACACTATGAAAGTATAAAAATAGATTTCTGTAGTAAAAATATCAACAATACATTTTTGAAAAAGAAATATTACCTGCAATACATTTGACTCTAGACAAAAAAAAAAACTCTTTACAAAAATACATCAATGAAACCTGTTCCATAAACTGATTTCTTGCAAAGAATATATATTCTATTCATACAAACATATCCTAAAAATCTTGTTGGCATTAAATTACCCATTGAGATTGATATGCTGTAAAACAAAATAAGTCACACCCTGTCGACTGGGGCTTCAGAATTCATCAGAAGTAGATAAGCCAGTTACCAGTGGATCCACTACCAGCCCTCAACTCAGAATTTTACAGGAAATAGATGAACATGTGAGTAGCAAGGAAGTTTTAAATAAAAATAAGAACTACAAAGAAACTGATACAACCAGAAAGAGGTAGCTACTAAGGGGCAGAGAAGCAGGGGGAAAACTGCACATAACCTACTTAACAAATTTGGTTGAACAAATAACATGAAGGGAACAAAGTGGGGTTAAAGCAAAAAGACAGGAAGCTGTGGAAGGCCATGACTGTCAACACAGAAAGGACATGGTACATAAAAATAGAGTAATACAGTGAGCATATATTGTATGATTTAAATTTACATCACATCTTTATCTGAACAAAATACTTGAAGATAAAGACATGTAATGATGCTTAATGACAAAAAGAACATTCTTGATAAAATTTTCGTTACAATATTATAGTTTAACTCTTAATAATTTCTTTGTTCCTATTATTTCTTCATACTCCAGGCATTAGACTTTGGTGCTACATGTTCTTATGTATTGCTTGGAAAAGTGGTTTATCAAAGTTTTTTAAAATTCAAAAATCTTTCGTATTGTAAATAAAGAAATAGGACATAGGATATAGGATATGTTTTTCTATCTTATATGTGTGATGTCCTTTCAGGATGTTGGCAATTGTTGCTCTCCACAATTTCTTGTCCTTTGTAGCTCTTAATAAATTTTGTTTAGAGTCTCTTGATAAAATCCGAAGAAGAATCATCAGTATTATTAGTCCTGACCTGGTATCTTGGCTTCAATCACTTTCTCATTGCCGTAAAGATGCCTCTCTATACCTTTACTATAAATGCTTTCATGGTAATTGTTCAGATGTGCTCTTTGCTATGGTACCTAGACATTATGAATTTAAGTGCAGTACTAGACTGGCAACAAGATTACATCAATATGCACTTGAGTTTGCAAGATGTAACCATAAGTTCTATGTTAACAGTTTCTTTTCTTGTACTTCCCGGTTGCAGAACTCTTTTCTGGCTTCATGCTTTCAAGTCAACTTTAATCTTCAAAAGTTTAAATGTTAATCACTATCTACTGTCTTCCTGATTACCCTTCTTTTGTTCTTCCTCCTGAATAATGTTTCTGTTCTCTAATTCATCCACACTCAGTAACCCCCTGTGTCTTGTCTTAGTTGCTTTACTGCCTTGCATAGGGTGAATACAATTAAAAAAAAAAAACAATTACACCTGAATGTGTGAGGATAAACATATTCCGACGAGAAGAAACAATTTTAAAGTTATATTTAAGGCATCTTTCTTTATTTCAACACATTTAAGGTTTGCTCAACTGAAATGCTGTCAGATTATGTATTTTGCTTGAACAGATTCTTTTGTATATGGGTTTTCTTTAAGGCTTGCTAATGAGATGTTTCTCTTGGAAAATTGTGTTTTACAAAATTTTATTAATCATCCTCAAACTCAGAGTAAATTTTTGAAGATATTAATTTGTTTTCAATTAAATTATATCTGAATTCTGTATTGATATTTTGTTCGTATTTTTATCTCTCATCTTACTAATCCTGCTGTGATTAAAATCCTCAAAGCCATACTAAAATTTAAAAATAAACTCTACACACATTTGTTGAAGGAGAGATAAGGTTTAATTATGATGCAACAAAAATCAATGAACTTATCAAGAACCAGCAGATATAATTTGCATTTTGTTATGCTGTTTGCTATTTTGTTATGCTGTTTGCCATTTTTGAAAATTTATTTGCTTAACAAATATATTCCTTTTTTTACATTTTCTTTTTGTTTTTTATGGGTTTGATTAAGGAATTTTTATGATCATGTCAAGCTGTGTCACTCACCTCTGATCATCAATCATTTGAAAATTATTTACCCAGTGTTCAGGTGCAATATTGATGAAGTTTCCAAATCACTGCCATTTTACTTTATATCATGTCAGATCTGATCAATAAATAGACATCCATTTCACTCTTCTTTGACAGTGATATCTCATGTTCTCCACAAAGCAGACATGTAATCTATAACACATATGTCCGCTAACATGAGGTTTCAATAAAAAAGAGGCAAACTTGGACCTTTATGCCTGCAAAAAAGTGTCAAAAGGACAGTTTTTCAATTGACATCACTATTATTTTAATTACCTTCACTACTTGGTGATGTTTATTGTTTTAAAAAGCAGTGATTAGAATTTTAATAAAACCTAAATATATGAAAGTGATTTCATATTTCTTTGTTCTTGAGAGATGACAACAAAAATAATAAACACTACTATATTATTTGTTTACACTATTTATTTATTATATTGTTTATTAGATTGGTCGACAAAACATTGGCTAGTTGCCAATTGATTTGAACTTTATAAAATGGCAAATAATAAGGATTTCCTTATACTTGGTTCACATATTTTAATAATTTAGTAAATGTTTATAAATTTATGAATAAAAACGTTTTCATATTTATTACTTTATAAATTGGTAAATGATAAATATTGCATTAATTTTAATTGTATTATACATATAAAATTATTCTTCAGTATGTGTGAGTTCAATACTCAGTTAGGGCAGTGGCGAACTTGCAGAGGAGAATTAACAGGATATAACTGACATCCATTAAACATGGCATGTAGAACTAGAACAGTCTACCCCTGTGAGTGAAATAAAGGGTTCAGTTTTTACATTCCAACCACCCGAAGAAGGCCGGAGTGTACAACGGCCAAAACTTTGTAATAAATATGGCGACAAAGATGAGGACAATAGTTTGAATATTATTATTGTAAGTACAAAATCTAATCGAGTTTAATAATTTTGTTGTCATCACTCAAGAACAAAAAGAAAGTATAAATTCACTACCAACATTTTTAGAATTATTACAATTCTAATCATTGCTTTTTAAAACAATAAACATTGCCAAGAAGGGAAGGTAGTTAAACTAATAAATGTGTCAATGGAAAAATAAAACCTGTTAAAACACTTTATTTATTGTGGGCACAAAGGTCAAAATTTGCCAAAAAACGACCCAGAAAGATTTCAATTAACTATATCAGGAATGTATCAGCAAGATAGCATGCAGTCACCTTTTGTCAAAATACAAAAGTTATTCCAAATCCAGTGTATCTCAATTCTGATGAAGGATCTTCTATCTGACTATCCATGTCTTCAGGGGTGTAAACATACTCACCACATTAAGCCAATTGCGGGTTGGTGAGGCTATGTAACACAGAGTTATGTAACACAACTTTATGTCTCTTGTTGCTCTAAGTACCATTTGCCTGTGTGTTCGAAGAAGTAGGATTTAAGATAAATTTTTGCAAAACTGAAACTATGATCCAGAATTAGAATGAGTGTAGTTATGTTGCAAAAATTGAATCCATCATAAAAATGAACAAATTCAAAACATTTCAAATACCTCAGTGTATGGATCAGTGAGAACAAATTTATTACAAGAGATAAAGACATTGAACATAGGATAGCGTGTGCTAGAAGTAGTTTTATCCAATACCACAAGATGATAGTAATTTGAAATATTAATATAAAACCTATAGTCATATTCTTAAATAACCCCAGTCAGATCTAGACCCTCATGTGGATGTCATACATGACATTTAGAAATGTCTAAACTATCAACTATACATGAGAGTTTTCTCTGATCAATGATAAAAATGCATTAGAGTGACTGAATCTTTTAGGTCTTGAAGACAACCCTTCAGAAAACACTACAGACTGGCACTACAAGATCACAAAGAACTTTACCAAGTAAATGAAAGCCACATCACATGAAGACTTCCAACAGCAGTAAGAAAAAAAAGAAAAGGCATCACATGAAACTGACAGCAATTAGTAGCCTTGAAAACTATATTTTCCTTAGAAAAACTGTTTTAAGAAAAAGATTTTATAGTCATCAATCAACAGTAATGCTATTGTTTTGCCAGTGAATGCCAAATATTTTCTTTATTATTTTTTTATTATTCAGACAAGCTAGCTCAAAAGTCCATGAGTCTATCACGTCAACCATCACAGTCTTGCATCAAGGTCAGAAGGTCATCAAGGTGGCATTCTGTGTCATAACATAGCTGGTCAATGTAGGTGATTGCTGAGCAACCAACCCATCTTGCTTCATGGCTAGGATTCTAGGGCAGTCCTGCAATTTCATAAGATCATAGAAATATCAAGGGTGGGTCCATAGAGCTGTAATGTTATCTCCAAGCGATGTTAAGTATAGCTCACAG
>OZ038481.1:40899971-40922471 GCA_964036315.1 Acanthosepion esculentum | reverse complement strand
AGTGACTAAAATGAACACCAAAGACCAAATGTTATATAATAAATGTATAACAATTAAAGGCATATAGTTGTTAGATTAATTGTTGCTTTGAATTTGTTGCATCCTTAATACCAAGAAATGGGTGTGAAGGTGGGGTGTTCAGTATGTAGCCTTGAAACCAAATGGTTGGCATCTAGCAAAAGCCTGGAGGAAAACTGAGCTACATCTATTAAAATTCTTTCAATTCACCTGAATATAAAACACAATGTGACAGAGAAATATGAAAGTGAATTGGAAAACCAAAAGCTGCCTTTCAAAATGAAGCAAGATATTCTTCTTCTTCTTCTTCTTCTATGTGGAGTGTCCCTTCAGGATTTAGGCGATCATTGTTCTCCACAATTTCCTGTCATTTATAAGTCTTAATAAATTTTGTCTTTTAGTTATCTCTCCTAAATGCTGTTCTACCATTCATTAAGAAACAGGAAGATTTCATTAGAAACAAAGAAAAGTGTGTTGAACTGCTAAGTAATATCAATCGTTCCTCTAAAGCAGGGAATATTGGACAATTTTTTTCGTAGATGAGGAGACTCAAGACAATAGAGTATGGTTCTACAGAAGGATGCTGAGAATTTCATAGATGAAGCATGTGAAGTTTTAAGGAAAATGGAAACAAAAGGTACACTTTTATTTCGAAGCAGCTGACATTTCTAGGAAAAATCATGAGAAAAGAAGGCTTGGAAATTTAACACTCATAGGACATA
This sequence comes from Acanthosepion esculentum, assembly GCA_964036315.1. Lineage (NCBI taxonomy): Eukaryota > Metazoa > Mollusca > Cephalopoda > Sepiida > Sepiidae > Acanthosepion > Acanthosepion esculentum. Next base: position 40,921,731 of record OZ038481.1, on the reverse strand, counting down.
TTGAAGGCAAGAGAGGCAGTGGGGAAGTCATTAGTAATCGAACTACTGAGATTGCTGGCAGAACAGGGGTTGGGTGGGATAGTAAGGGAACAAAACATTTTTTAGATTAACAAAGGATAGGAAGCTGTGGAGAGCCATTGTAGCTCACATCCTAAAGGAACATAGCACATAAAAGAAGAATTCCATAATCATCAATATTTTATTATAATGACTTTTGCATATGTATTCTCAGATAATATTTAGTCAAGGATTCTTTGATAGCATCTCTGCTAATAGATTTTCCCACCGTCTACAATAAGGCTTCTGCATCTCTCAGCTGATATTTTTGGCCATTCTTCTGTGCACAATTATTTCAAACCATCTAATGGCTTCCATTTATAAACAGCAATTTTCAGTTCATATCACAAATGTTTGGTAAGCCGATTCCATTACCTTAGTAATGGTAAGATTAGACATTTTCATACAGAAACATTCGGTATTCATTAACCAAACAGCATTACTGTTTGTTGAAATTTATAAAATCGTTCCCTTAAAAGAGTTTTTCAGCAAAATAGGCTTCTCAAGTCTAACGGCACCCCTCTTTCTAGAATTGATGAGTTTCCTTCCTATACTTTTGTATAAAATAGTGTGGAAAGTCAGCATCTTGATCATATTATTTTCCCTTCAAGTTGTTAGTTCCAATCCAATTAGGAATGACTATAAAAACATCCCCCTCCACAAATTTAGAGACAACACATACAGATGCATGCTGGGATTTCTTTCTAGCCAATAGGATAGACTACTTCTTAGACTTTAGTCTCATCGGCCATATTTTTTCTTGTTTTGAAGTCAGAATGCTGTGATCACCTCTTTGTATAATTCATGTGTATTAACACCATTCTTACTTTGTGAAATTTTTTTCTCGTGTCTGTTGTTTTGCTTACTTCTGTCTTGCATATATATTGCTTGCTTAGTATTATTTTTGCCCTATTCTTTTCTTTCTGTTGTGGTTGTTTATTGGAAACTTTGTCAATTCGGTTTGTTTGGCATTTCTGCCAACGGCATTTAACCATGTTCACTTACTCTAGACAAATTACATGTGATATCAGTTTTAGTTGTTGCTACTGTTGGAAGTCTTCAAGTGATATGATTCTTATCTTTTGGTAAAGGTCTTTGTGATACTTTAACTTCAGTCTATATGATCTGATGAAGGATTGATTTCTCTCAGGAGTCGAGGTTTCATTTGCTTGAATAGATTTATTCTTCTTAAATCATTCCAAGTGGTTTCACATTGTTGTTCTGTTGTCTTCTAAGACTGATCTGGATAGGGGAGGGTAAAATATTTTTTGATAGATTATAATGTGTGGGGAATTTATTGACACCCTAAATTGAGTGGAGGCTGATGAATTAAGATGAGACAATTGAAGAGTTTAAAACATACTTTATATAAGAAATACATTACACAATGTCATTGAGAATAGAGTATTGCTAAAAACATAATCTTTTAGTAGTTAAAAGTCATAGCATCAGGGAGGATATCTGTCCTACTTTGGTGCCTAAATTCTATTTGGCACCTAATTTGGGGTCTTACCAATTATTATCAGTTAAATGAGCCCATCTTACTAACAATAGGTATTATCTACCAAAGGGAGATAACCTATTTTTTTTTTTTTTTATAAATGATGTTAATAAATTCATTTTTTCTTCGCTTTTGATGACTTTGTATTGGAATGATATTTTTTAACAGTATGTATTCTTTTTCTTCAACCATTACAAGAAAATTAGATGTCCTATAGGACCATTATTGGCAGTCACAATCTTCATAAGATAGATGATAGTAGACATAGAAAGGAATCTACAGGAACTACTACAGAAAATAGTAAAGGAAAAAAAAAGAATAAAGAACTAAACATAAATTGGCAGTATATAGTATTGTGGTATGTTGATAGGGATGGATGGTTTGTAGATGTCTGTTTACGGCTGTGTGAATAACATGACCACACAATTTATATTTGATGTAAAATACCACAAAGCATGAGATATAAGAAGGAACAAAATGGTTTTAATAACATAACATTTGTACTTATTTGTGTATATTGATATACATGCGTAGAAGTTAAAGATATGTGGGTGTTATTTCACTTAGTCTGTGAATATTTTTATCTGAACTCACAAAAGTTGAATTACAAAGCTGAGAAATGATGAATAAACTGTAGCTTTAGAAGAATGTTTCAAAGAGAAAAGTTCTTGTTGCTTCTTTGGAAATGTTCTGTATGTTTGTAATATAGTTTGGAAAAGTTTGAACGTACGTGTGTGAATATGCTTCTAACATCTGACCGCTCATGGTCGAGACGAGAATCCTTTTGCAACTACATCTTGTAGTGAGACGAAAGAAGAAGAGAATGAGGCAAGAAGTTGCCCTGTATTTATAGTATAGGGAGAGTGACCCCTAGTGAATAATTAGGAAATTAAGGAGGAGGTAACTCCGACAATAGTATGCATAGTTGTTAGCAAAAGAAACAGCCCAACATGTAAATTACAAATTGGAGATACTCAAATTAAACAAAGTGCAGAAATATAAATATCTCGGAATTGTTTTAAAAGAGGATGGAAAATTGAAATAGTGAAGATGCCTTCCGAAAGTTAAACAAAATATTAACAAACAGGAAAATTTCATTGGAAACAAAAAAAAGCTTACTAAGCTGTTATGTAATATCAGTACTCCTATATGGCAGTGAATGCTGTACCATCTCATCACTGACAATGAAAAGGTTCAAGACAAGTGGTTCTACAGAAGGATGATGAAAATACCATTGACTTAACATGTGAGCAACATCAAAGTTTTAGAGAAAATAGAAATAAAAAGAACACTTATACTTAGCATCAGAAAGAGTTGAAATTTCAAAGGCACATAATGAGATAAGAAGGTTTGGAAAATATGATACTCACAAGAAATATTTAAGGCAATAGGGACAGAGGAAAGCAGCATATCACCTGCCTAAGAAGCTTGAGTGAATGGTAGAACATGGATTAGAAGATATAGAAAAAAGATGAATTTTACTAAAGGTTACACAGGAAGTTGTGGAGAGACATGATCACTTACCTTCTGAATGGACATGGTATATAGAATATCGACAGAATGAATTTTTCTTTTGTAGCATAGCTGATCATGCCCGAAATATTCCATTTTCAGTTTGAGTGAACAAATAAATGGATTTCAGTAATAATTTGACTAATCCAAATCATCTTAGCAAATACTAAATGATCCTTGGCATTGTTGTGCGACTCATCCTTGAAATCTTTGCTGAGTTAGTGTTCTTTGAATTGTCAAGATATGTTCTAACTTTTTTCAGATCTGTCTAGATATCCTTTCTGGTTCCATTTTGAGTTGACTGATCCTCTCCTCATGTTAAGGTCATCCTTAGAAGCCCCCCCCCCCACTGGATACGATACTAATTTGTTTTCATTTATTAATGTTGGTTTGGTCCAAGGAATGGGTTATATCTAACCATTATTAAATATTGTTATAACCGCCCATAGATTGATAAGCCTCAACCAATTTGTTTTTCCAGGGCCTCAGTTTCATCTATAGTTTTGATCATATTTTCAGAATTAACCATTATTTAATTTGTAACATAAATGTATTAAGGTCTTTTCCTCGTTAATGCCCACTATGAAACCTACTATCAATTACAAAAATAAAAATCTGGTATTAATGAAAAAAGATATTAAGAAACAGGAAAAAATCATTAAAAACAAAGAAAAGAGTGCTGAACTGATATATAATATCAGCCCTCCAATATAGCAGTGAATGCAGAACAATTTTTCTCACAGAAGAACAAAAGACTTAAAGCCACAGAAATGTAGTTCTATAGAAAGATGCTGAAAATACCATGGACAGAACATTTGAGCAATAAAGAAGTTTAAAGGAAAATCAGAACAAGAAGATTTATCAAAATCTGGTATTAATTTTAGGTAGCTTTATAAATAACTGAAACTATATCACGTGACAATTTCCAACAGCAGCAACAATTAAAATGGAAAGAACATTTAACTTGAAGAGAAAATAATAACTTAAACAAAATTCTGACTTTTATGCTACTTTAAAAAAAATGATTAGGAAGGAAATCTCATCAGCTAGAAAGAATGATAACAGTGGGTGTGTGAAGACTATTTTACTGAAAAATTGTTTTAAGAGAATGATTTTAAAATTTTCAAACAACTTTAACACTTTCAATGAATACTGAATGTTTCCTGTATAGGAATGTATAATCTTTCTCTTATAAAAATCTGGTATTAATTATAGGTTTCTATATTTAAACTGTTAATGCTCATCAAAAACAGGACAGTGTACTCTAATAGGTTTGTAGTGATTACTACTATGTTTGCCACGCCTACATTTTGGTCAAATAATAAATACTATCACAGGACAATTTACTGATCGCATTCACCACACTGAATTTTTCCTACTGTTAATTCACAAACATGCTTTTGTTATAAAATCACCAATTGGGTAATTTTTCATCCAATCAGATATTTTTTGTGTTCTTTTGAAATTTCTCCTGCCGTTGTCCTGGGAGCCTACTGATAGTAATATAAACCAGGATTCATTCCAAAAATAGACAGTAGAAGCAGAACTCAGTAGAACTCAGCAACTCACACGAGTCTACACAGACTATTCACTCTACTCACTGCGCACACACACACACAGAACTTAAATATCATTCATCATCAGTTCTATGTAACAAGCCAAGTTGCAACAGCTCTGTTAGTTATATATAATCCACAACTGAATTACTACATGTTCTTCTGAAAACATCATTCTATCTAATACAGAACTTTGAACATTCTTATTCAGAAAACTTGTTTTATTATATTTAATCTTTCAGCTAACAGATAAAGGGAAACTACTTCTTCTTTCTTATTGTTTCACACATTACAAAAAAATGTTTTGTATTTGATTTTAATATATATTTTATCGTTGAAACAAAAATTGGTTTTCCATTGTTTTTCCTTAATTCAAAAATGTATAATTGTTAAATGCTATTCAACACGCAGCCACATCAACCTTTTCAACACAACTAGCATTTATAGGTTAAAGTGATTACAATATGAGAGGAATATAAGTTTTATTTTGCCTTTCATTCAAACATAATTTAGTGTCAAATTTATTTATTTTGGTGGTTTTTAATACAACATAAAAGAATCCATGAAATTAAATTTCTATCATTATCAATTCACTTTCTTTTCCTAATGCTAAATCAATTTTTTAATGATCATTCAAGAAAAAAAACTATTTACATTATTTGGACTGTTATCCTCATCTTTATTACCATATTCACAACATTTCGGTTGTTGTATGCTCAGAACTTCAGGTGATATATGTTGGAATTACGAACTGAACCCTTTATTTAATCTGCCAGGGTAGATTGTTCTAGTTCCACGTGCCATGCCTTTTCTGTATATCTCAGTTTCAGTTATTTCCCTTTAGTAACTCAATTCTCAAAGTTCTTGTTGACTTCTGCTGTGGTCAGGTTTTGAAATAATAACTCTTTGGGTCAAGTCACTGGATTAACTTCAACCAATACTTTTATCCACTGGGCCATGTGATTGAATTTTTAGGACTTATAAACCTAATGTTTTAGTAACCGTTTTTTACCAGATCTCATAACTTCTTATTGTTTTTCTCAAGCACCTGAAGACAGATGGAGATTACAATGGCTGAAATGTCATGAATATGACAATAAAGATAAGGAAAATAGTCAAAATAGTATAAATAGTTACAATACATTATCTCAGAAATTTTGACAGTTGTTCAAGAAAAAGAAGATAATTTAGTATCAAATATGTTTGTGTACAACTGTATTATAGATATTTTTTCAGGAAATATTCATATTATCTGTGACAGTAATTCAGCTACGTGCTTTAAATACTGATACAAACTCAAAATTCTTTTAAGTCAATGTGTAAATGAATTCAAAATGCTGAAATTTTGGTAATCTTACTGAAATTTGTATGTTTTGAGTTTGAGTAGATTTTGTCAGCAAAGAAAATCAAAAGAAAAGAATCATAGTTAAATTTAATAAGATACCATTCTATAAAGTTATAAATACGTTAAATATTTTACCTATTTTATGAAGAAAAGAATTAGGAATCATTTTAAATCAACATAGATATAGCAAATCCCTGTATAGCTAGGTGTGATTTATGACCACTTCAGCGATGAAGAGCTATCCTTTAAATATAAAGTTTGTTTAAAAATCTATTTATTCCTTAGAAATTACTTTTTTTTTTTAATTTTGGATATGAAAAAAAAGTTAGCATCTTAAGATCTATGTGCTTCCATTTATGAATGCTCCATACATGTATAATGGGAGGGAGCTATGGTAGAATGATTTATTCTCCGATTTGAATTTCCCCCATTATGAGCATTATTATATCTGTGATATAATAACATTGTATTTCACGGACAGAATGGAATGGTTGAATGGAAAAAGAATGACAAACATGCTTTGTTCCCAGAGAAAGATTTATAATGCTACATTGTACACAAAATTATATATATATATATACATACATATATGCACATGTTCCATGCAGTGAAATTATATATATGCAATAACAAATAGTGTGCAAAAAAGGGAAACCTTACTTGTAATTTTCCTGAAGGAAAACTGGAATTACAGTGGTTTTTCTATGAACCTGGTGAGGTCATGTGATTTTTCCTGTAAGACCTACTACTGTGGGCTAGGGATGTCTTTCTTCTGCAGGCTCAACATCACAACTGCCCTTTATCACTCTATTCCCTGCCATCATTCAGTGGTCATCATGTGACCCTTGTGACTCTCAACATAAGGGAGACAATCACCATTTGTATCCCTACACATATCCCTGTGTTAAACTAAGGAAAGTTTACTTTTAAATGGTGCTTCAAAGTAGTTGTTCCAGAAAATGATGCTAACTGGTTGCGCCATGAATAATCCACATCCTCTTCCAAGGGTTCCAAGAAATAGAATTCAAGATAAACCATTCCAAAACAGAAACTATGATCTGGAAAGCATTGATGGCACATACAACTGAATCCATAAAATCATTACAAAAGCAGTATGTGGATCAAGTAAATAAGATGTAGTATTGTTACAAAAGCAGTGATGGCATGTATCTGGAATCCATCATAAAAATTCATTATGTGGATCAAGTAAATAAGATGTAGTATTGTTACAAAAGCAGTGATGGCATGTATCTGGAATCCATCATAAAAATTCATTATGTGGATCAAGTAAATAAGATGTAGTATTGTTACAAATGCAGTGATGGCATGTATCTGGAATCCATCATAAAAATTCATTATGTGGATCAAGTAAATAAGATGTAGTATTGTTACAAAAGCAGTGATGGCATGTAAACTGGAATCCATCATAAAAATTCAGTATGTGGATCAAGTAAATAAGATGTAGTATTGTTACAAATGCAGTGATGGCATGTATCTGGAATCCATCATAAAAATTCATTATGTGGATCAAGTAAATAAGATGTAGTATTGTTACAAAAGCAGTGATGGCATGTATCTGGAATCCATCATAAAAATTCATTATGTGGATCAAGTAAATAAGATGTAGTATTGTTACAAATGCAGTGATGGCATGTATCTGGAATCCATCATAAAAATTCATTATGTGGATCAAGTAAATAAGATGTAGTATTGTTACAAAAGCAGTGATGGCATGTATCTGGAATCCATCATAAAAATTCAGTATGTGGATCAAGTAAATAAGATGTAGTATTGTTACAAATGCAGTGATGGCATGTATCTGGAATCCATCATAAAAATTCATTATGTGGATCAAGTAAATAAGATGTAGTATTGTTACAAAAGCAGTGATGGCATGTAAACTGGAATCCATCATAAAAATTCATTATGTGGAATTAATAAATATCTCAGTGTATGCATCATTTATAACAAATTTAGTATCGGTGATAGATGGTGCTAGAAGCAGTTTTGTCTGACATTGCAAATTCATTTTTTGTAATCGATTCACCCCAAGCAAAGTCATAATGCCGCTAAGATACAAGGGGCTATTGGGAGTGAAAGAAACTGAAAAGACTTTAGAAGGAACTGAAAACCCAATCCAAAACAGGGAGCAAGAGATAAATCTCTACTCTTGTCCAAAACCAAAATGTCAACCTGAAAACTCCAGTCATGTTCTTAAATAGGCTTGTCTGATCGAGACTTTCATATGAATGTTGGAAATATTTAAATTGACAACTGTGTACACAAACACTTTCTAAAATCAATGGCTAAAAATGGCTTTCAGTGAGGGAAGCTTGTGGCTCTTGGCAAAGACTGCACTTCTTTTCAACTTGTGGACTGGCATTACAGAATTACAAAGAACTGTACCAGATGACCAAGGCCACATCACTTGAGGACTACCAACATCAGCAACAACTAAAATGGATAGCACATGTAAGTTGAAAAGAAAACAATGGCATAACCAAGATGTTGACATTCCACATTAATTCAAATAAAAGCTTAGAAAGGAAGCCCCCATAAATACTGGAAAGAATAATAACAGCTATTGGACATGAGAATCCTCTTATGCTGAAAGATTATTTTAAGAGAAAGTTATTATAAATTTCAACTGAAAGCAGCAATGGCTGGTCTTACAATGAATGCCAAATGTTTCCTTATAGATTGCAGCTACCATTTCTTTCATAAGTGTAAGTGAGCCTTGTTCAATCTTTGTGACTGAGTGGCCTAAAATAATGCTAGGCTGTACGATAGTTTCTTCTATAAAAAAAGAAGATTGTAGATTTGAACCCAACTAAAGGGTACATACTTGTTATTAAAAATTGGAAAACACGGCCCAGTAGATATCAGTGATTCTTTTTAAAGAACAGTGATTCCAATACATCATGTATTGCGACTAAATAACACATTTCTAGTAATGTGAAAAAATGTATGATTAAAAATGCCTTAATTCCATATAATTTACTTTGTTTCTGATACAAAATAAAGACAGCAGATATGAGCTTCAAATGATCTTAAGAGGTTTGTGGGTAACTAGGTTCTTTTTCTTATACATATCAGTGGTCACCCAAATGATGTGGTGGGGTTCATCATAACAGCAGAAATTACCTTCGTGTTGACAGAGATAAAAGCATACTTGATAGAAAATAAAACATACAGAAATAACAGAAAAATAGAAAATAAAATAAATTAATTAACTTCATGAAAATAACTTAAGAAATCAAGATGTCAATTTAAACATGAATAAACACTAAATAATACATTTCTAGTAATGAGAATTAATGATGGATTTAAAATCCCTTAATTCCTTATAATCTACTTTGTTTCTGATACAAAATAAAGACAGTAGATATGAGCATCATAAGAGATTAAGAGATTTGTGGGTGAACAAATTATTTTTCTTATACATGTTGGTGGCTCACCAAAATGGTGTGTGGGGGATTCACTCACATCATAACAGCAGAAATTATATTTGTTTTGACAGAGATAAAAGAATACTTGACAGAAAATAAAACATACAGAAATAAGAGAAAAAGCACAGTAAATTGTATGTTACTTCATATAATTTATTTATATTTTTGTGTTTATTGTTGTGGGTATTTTTTAGGTTACAGTTGTTTTATGGTATATGTGATAAAGGAGAAATTTACTCCATAGTATTACAAGCCATATCACAGACAGAAGTTGGACACATGTTACCTGTACCAATTTTCGTGGAGGGGAGAGTGAATTTAACGTCTTGAAAGGATGTTCAAATTTCTGGGAGGAACAGTTTTTGTTGCATGATAGGAGTATTTATATTATTTTTAATTTTTATTTAATTTATTTCATACAATATTTTTATGCTATTCTTTTATTCTGCTTATAATTTTCATTATTATTATTATTTTATTTTTATTTATTTATAATAATAATAATAATAATATTAAAATCTAATAAATTTAAATTTCTTTATAGAAAATAAAAGAAATTAATTAACTTCATGAAGATAACTTAAGAAATCAAGATGTCAATTCAAACATGAATAAACACTAAATAATACATTTCTAGTAATGAGAATTAATTTTGGATTAAAAATCCCTAAATTCCTTATAATCTACTTTGTTTCTGATACAAAATAAGGGCAGCAGACATGAACCTCAAAAGATCTTCAGAGATTTCATTCATAAGGGTAATCAAGACTTGCTTTCCTATAAAGTTTGAGAAAAACAAGTTTGCTATAAATTTTGAGCAGGATAAAAGACCAGTAGATGATTCTGTTTTAAAAACTCAAACATGTGTCTCCACTAAATATCATATTTATAGTAATGAGAAATAATGTTAGATTAATTTCTTCAAGATTACTTGGATTACATTTTGGATATATTAATTGATTTGTTTTCTCATGGATTATCAACCCATAGCAGGTTATTTAAAGCCAGAAAAATATTTAGAGTGTAAGAATGTTATTTTATTTTATTTTTTTGGAGATATGAATGATTTAGTGATACAAATCTTGCTAATTAACCCATAGAGATGGATTCATACCTTTCCCAAAGGTATTTGCAAGTAAGAGAATATAACAAACTCAACTGAAATGTGAACTTTGCTATCTGATTAACAATTTTGAGCCATTATCTATTACACCACCTGCACATCCAAACTTACAGCTGATCTTTTACCCAAGTAGCCACCCATCAAGGTACTGACCAGTTTTGACATGGTTTAACCATTAGCACACTGCATTATTGATAATACTTCCCTTTCCACTGTATTCTTTTTCAAGGCCTCTCAATTGTTAATTTCACTCAAACTTGTTTTCTGTTGCCATAGCAGGATATGACAATACAACTATGAAATTCAAACACACTATTGTTCAGGGATAAGAGTCACCTCCAGTTAAACATTTTATACAGCAAATGAAGTCACAGAGTTAACTTAAGTTATCATATGAGAAACTGTGTTTCAATGTGGTGTGGCTGTAAATACATTTTGGATAGGAAAATAAGTCAGCAGATAGGGGCTTCAAAAGATCATAAACTCCTATCTGCACTTTGTTTAGAATCAAAGTGTCTCACTATGACCATCTTTGTTTGGATAATATCTCTTCTTTGCCTCAGATCAAATTATCCATATATCAATAAGAAAATATTTAACAAATATATATTTCTATTTTTGAAATAGTTCTTTATCTAAATTTCTATTCACAAACAATAAAATAAATTCATTAACTTCATGAAGATCACTTCAGAATCCAAGATGTCAAATAAAACATGTGTCTCCACTAAATTTCATGTTTTTATTAATTAGAAAGAATGTTAGATTAATTCCTTGGAAATTAATTTGATTATATTTTGGATACAAAAAGAAGTCAGCAATTTATTTCCTTTCAAAAGATCTTAACAATAGATGTGCCTTCCTTTATAAGGGTTGTTGCAGTTAGCTCCTCCTCATTTCCTTAATCCTTCAACAGGGGTCTCTCTCTCTCCCACGAGTATAAATACTGGCTGACCTTTCGCTTCTACCTCTTTTTTACGGCTTACGCACACGTGCGGCCAGCTATCTTGACTCAGGCCTTCGGGCCACAACCTCGCGCGTGAGGCGAGGTAAAAAAAACAAAAAAACTTTCTCTTTTTCACTTACACCAATATGTGACCTCTCACACAAACAGCGTTTCCCATATTCTGGGAACATGCTAAAAACAATATACACGTTCGTACGGACACTCAACACACTCACCATAACTTCTCCATACCACACTCTGTAACCCTTCATGTCATTGTAATTTGTTATTAATATAGATTTGTTTGCATACATGTACATTGGTCTTGTTTGTTTCATTATCTTCTTTGGACTCCATTATAGTCCAACATTCCTATGTAGCTAGACCGGCCAGCGAGAAATCTTAACCCAGAGATATCTCCTCACATCTCTCCCACACTTCACCCCCCGGTCCTCTACAGGGTAACTGGGCCTTGTTTTGCTATGAAGCCTCCAACTTCTCTCTCACAGGTTGGATGTGCTGAACCTCTCACTGCTCTATCACTACTTCCATGGAAAGTGCTTGGACAAACAACATTCCTTGGTTGTGCCAGGTTTAATCTTCACAGCAAGGATTGTGCCCCTTACATTATAGAAGTCTATACACATTCTCTTCATATTCCAACAGCAAGAAATAAGTTCCAATTGAACAATTTCTTCCTGTGAACCACTGCTCTGTGGAACAGACTCCCAAGAGGATGTTTCACCCCAATCACTACAATCTTAACCAGTTCAAGATTAGAGTTAAACATTATCTACCCCTCCTATCCATATAAGCTACCCCTTAACATAACCCTTTACCCTGAGTGGCTCCCAGGTATTATACAGGGTGAACTTTAATGTTAAAAAAAGAAAAAAAAGTCCTTGAAAAAAATCTAAGCTGATAGATATCAATAATTCTGTTAAAGAATCAGAAATGTCTACACAAACACGTGTATCTATTAAATATAACATTTATAGAAATGTGAAATAATATTAAATTTAAAATTAATAATATTAAATATTAAATAATATTAAAAACCTAACCTGATAGATATCAGTAATTCTGTTAAAGAATCAGAAATGTCTACACAAACATGTGTATCCATTAAATATAACATTTATAGAAATGTGAAATAATGTCAGATGAAAAATCCTCCAATTTTTTTACAAATATCAATCTACGTAAATAAGTGTACGTCTAACATTTTATTTATCCACTGCCAAATATTTAGTCTTCTGTCACAAGTTACCTGACTACCTGCTGATCCATTAGTAGCCTGACATTGATAAAAAAAATATTTAAATCTTTTCTTGACAATAAATAAAGCTCGACAGTGAACATTAAAAAAAAACTGGAATATTTTTGCTACAACCAGTGTTCAGTGGGAAACAACATTTTACCCACAGTCAGAACATTGTAAAATATAAGCAGACCAAACTATCGCCACACATCCCTCTTGCTAGGAACAGCAAATCTATGTACTTTTTTAAACTTTCTTCCTAGGATCAGAATTTATTTGTATTTTTCCAAGGATCAAAGTACTGTTCCTAGAATCAAAATATATATGCATTTTGTCTATGATCAAAGTGTAGAAGTTGTGCACATGTTATATGCTCCTGGACATAAATTAATCACGGATAGCTCTAAAATGAGTTTACCTTCAATAAGTTTTATTTAAATAGATTACTTTTTCACTGAAAGTCATTTCTGAAGTAATAAAAATGTTGGATCAAAAATAAATCCATTTATTCATTGGAAATTGATTTATGTTTTAGATGCAGAACTGAGCAGATATGGGATTTTGAGAATAACTGCATGAAAAAGTGCACATTCCTTAAAATAGTAAAAGAAATCTTTCTGGTCTGTCATGCTCTGTGGCTGAACAGGCTAAAGCATGCTGGATCAAGCAGTGTTTTCTCATACAAAGGAGGACGGAGGTTTGAATCTTGCTGAAGAGCATATTTTTTCTTGTGTATACAGGCTGATAGATATAATATCCACTATTTAAACTTAAAATAAGAATAAAAAACAGGGTGTCTATCTAAAAGATGGGCATCCACTAAAGTAATGTTTGACATAATAAAAATGTCAAATTAAAAATCAATTCATTAATTATTTAGAAATTATATATATATATATATATATATATATATATATATATATATATATATATATGTGTGTGTGTGTGTGTGTGTGTGTGTGTGTGTAATTTGGCAGCAACTTTTCTTTTAAACATGTAGTATTAGAAGCATTATATATTAAAAGCAAAAGACCTCTTATTAAGAATAAAAAACAGGGTGTCTATCTCAAAGAAGGGCATCCACTAAAGTAATGTTTGACATAATAAAAATGTCAAATTAAAAATCAATTCATTAATTATTTAGAAATTATATGTATGTATATATATATATATATATATATATATATATATATATATATATATATATATATATGTGTGTGTGTGTGTGTGTGTGTAATTTGGCAGCAACTTTTCTTTTAAACATGTAGTATTAGAAGCATTATATATTAAAACAAAAGACCTCTTATTAAGAATAAAAAACAGGGTGTCTATCTCAAAGAAGGGCATCCACTAAAGTAATGTTTGACATAATAAAAATGTCAAATTAAAAATCAATTTATTAATTATTTAGAAATTATATATATATATATATATATATATATATGTATGTATGTAATTTGGCAGCAACTTTTCTTTTAAACATGTAGTATTAGAAGCATTATATATTAAAAGCAAAAAACCTCTTATTAATCGTATAGATTACAATATTTCTGGTAACATATTACGATGTTTATAATATATTTAAATTTTATGACGTATTCTTCGATCTTTTGGCTTGTATAATAAAAATCTTTTTCACGCTGTCACATGATAAAAATCTTCGCCATGCACGTGATAACATCATCGCGTCTTTTGAATTTAAAAGGATTTTAACGTTTATTTAGTTTGTAAAAAAGTAGCAACATGATTACGCTACAAGATAATTGACAAATGTTTGTTTAAAATAATTTTGACTAAAAATTTTGACCCTGAAGATGAACATTGATGTTCGAAAGCGCTAGGTCATCGTACGGACAATACTTATTTCGAAATCATTTTCAAATAAAAAATCTCATTAGAGAATATGAGAAAATTCAAAAGAAAATATGCAAGACTATGTTGTTTTTAACATTCAATACTACATGTTTAAAAAAAAAAAAAACATATAAATATATATATATATATGGGCACATGGCTGAGTGGTTAGAACATTCGCTTTCTGACCATGAGACTCGGATTTTAATCTCACCATGGTGGATTTGTCAGGAAGGAGACTTCCTGTTGTTATCAGACTGGATCATGGTCGATACCAGCATGTAGCACATTTGGAAAGTGCCTGAAAATCATATCACAGGTTGTGCGTGAAATTGGTTAAACAGAACTCTTGGGGGCCCATCGATAGTTGTGCTAGCACAAAGCCACAAGTCATCCTGGCCCAGGGCTTGAGCATACTGGCCTTGTTCAAATTGTTGATCACACTATATAACACACTCTCTCCCAGAAACTGTAACTATGGTCTGCTCAGCATAGTTGCAGTATAAACAACAGGTAGGCTCTGTGGGTGTTGAATAAACACAAATGTACCTGAGCAAGTGTCTGCAATAGGGATTGGCTGGCCGACCTAGTAGACGAGTATCCTCAAATACTAGTGGCCAGCTATTATATATATATATATATATATATATATATATATATATGAGAGTTAAGTAAATACATAAGGTAGAATTAAAAATGAGAAAAAGCATTTTATAGATATTAGAATCAGTAAAGAAATCTGGATTTGGTGGGAAGGCTCTTAATCTTTTGTTCACCAAGGGCTGTAAATAAATTGCTGTAAAAACAACTGTCTAAAATATTAAAAGCTGTTTTTTACTGTTAACTCAAAATTTGATCTCTTAAGCCATTTGTAATTTATTTTCCCCAAAAGGAAATGCATGAAAAAGTGTGAAAAATGCCATTTTATATAGTCATAACATCAATCAAATCTTTTTTTTTTTCTTAAATTGATGATTTTGAAGCCATCATCATGCTTTATATTTAGCAAAAACCATCTGCAGACTGTGGCAAAAAAAGAGATTGATGTCTGAAAATATTTTCTTTGGTCACTTTTTGTTTCATAAATGTCTTTATAGTTTCATTTGAGCATTTATAAAATAGACATTTAAATTCTGTGCATATATATCCTGTGCTGTTATAGGAATATCAGTAGATTTGAGTTATTTTATCAAAGATACACAAATGACATTGTGTTGATGACAGACACAGAAGTAAAACTACAGGTTCTCTGAGACAAGCTAGTAAAGGAAAGCAAAAAGAAAGGAGTATTAGCAAAAGTTATATCTCAAAAGCTAAGCGAAGTATTAAGAAATGGAAAAAATTCATCGCTATCTATAAAAGGCAGGATGTGTGTGTGTGTGTGTGTGTGTGTGTGTAATGAATGCACGGCCGCAATTTTTGACGGATTTGCACCAAAATTTACATGCACATGCTCCAAGTTAGTGACCAACTTTGCATTTCCCAACTCCCATCGATAGTGGAAATAATCGATTTTTTCATGCTTCTACGACAGTTTTCATGTAGTTTGCAGCCATTTTCTACTGGCCAGAGTGAGAGCCTATAGCTGGCTGCCACGAATAGGCAGGAAGATTCTATTGGCCAGCGTGAGAACCCACAGCTGACTGACACAAATGTTAACTAGCATGCTAGCATGCAAAAAAAATCGATAGCTGCATTCGTCACAAATGGGAAAAATTTAAATATGCATGGCACTTTACTCCAATTGGCTCATTCGCTTGCTTAAACTCAATGTTGATTCTGATTCCGCAGAACTGGGTTGGGTGTGAAAAAGTATTTGTTGTTAACATTCTTTTTTCATTCGATTTTTCCAGTCCTTTTATAAAGCTGATCGTTTTGTGTTCATTTTGTTTAGTTCTTTTTTCATAACAGATTTAATGTTTAGTATAGAGCTTAGAAAAAATTTGCAGTGTGAGATAGACAAGAAGTAAGGCATGTAGCAACATCAGCATGGCAAAGGGAACACCTTTAAAGGCGAGGAAGGGCAAAAATATTTTAAGTCAAGTGATAGCAATTGCTGTATGAGTCGTACGATTTTTGAATCAAGCACGGGCAACGCTGGGTCATGCTGCTAGTTGGGAATAAAAAATTATGTAATATCAATCAAATGTGTATGGCAGTGAATCTATATATAAATTTCTGTGGATTCCATTAGTCCAGCCATCACACCCACTAAAATCACCATACAGCCATACATTGATGGATCAAAACCCAATTTTGGTTTGGTTTGTTTCACGGCATATCAACCTCAATGGGTTATTTAATGCCGACAAAATTTTTGTTGCTGGTAATATTTTTTCCTTAAAAAATCTATTTTTGATAATACTTTTTTTCTTCAAAAATGTATTGCTGTTAATAATATATTGTAGGTAATAATTTTTTTTCTTCAAAAATTTATTGCTAGTAATTTTTTTACAAAAAGTATTTCTGGTATTAAAACCTATTTTTACACTTTCATAGTGTTTTGACCCCAGTTTGGAGGTTAACTATTTGCCCATAGCTGGGACTATAACAGGTGCTCCCACCCCAGGTCAGGGTGGACCTTTGAACACCAGCAATTAAGAGTTAGTTCCATGCTCCTCAAAACCTCATGATCAGAGGCCTTGCTGCTGGATGTAGTTTATCGTCTTACCCAGGACGAGGATGTAGTTTATCGTCATACCCAGGACGCGGATGTAGTTTATCATCATACCCAGGACAGCCCAATTTTGGAGAGAAGTGCAAACAAGTATGTGGGTACAAAGTACAGTTGGTTTTATTAAGGTGCATAGCTTAGTATGATAAATTTTCTTTAATATTTTAGGAAAAATGAAAAGTTTTATTATTTAACATAGAAAATACTCCCACTATTTTAAAAATAATTTAATGATTAAAATAACAAATACTGATTTAATAAAAATGCAATATTGTTTTTGCATATCTTTTCTTTAAGTTTTTATACATACAAGAATCAAGTTTCCAGTTTGCTTGTATCTGCAAGAACTATAAACAAATCACCTAGCCAAATTCTCCAAAATGTTGGAATTTGGCTCCAGAAAGAAATATTTATGCATGGCCAGTTGTATGTTGCATTCTCAATAGTAAGAAATTCTAAGAATTTGTTCTTTGCTGTGAAAAAAGGAAATAAATAAATTTTCTTAAAAAATATTGTTTACCATGAAGTCGTATAAAATTAAACAAATTATTAAACTGTGAAGTAAGGTTTTGTCAAAGTACTTTTCCAAAAAAATTAGCTTATTTGAATTTCATCAATTGGTTTGCAAAATTGAATGAAACGTAGGGCATGTAAATCTTGACTAAAAAATGTTAGCGACAACTTCTGCAATACTAAATACCGTGAGGATTTCAACATGTGTCAGCGTTTTGCTAAAAAATTGTACAATTTTAAAAGTTGTAGTTTGGGGACAAAAACGTAAATTTTAGACTCTCATCCAGGTTTCTCTCAAACTTGGTCTCCATGGAAATGTAAGTATTTTTTGCCTTATCTTTTGTCTTTGTTATGCTGACCACAAACACTTCATACTTTGTCTAACTTTCCTTCTTTCCACCAACAATGAATCCAGAGGAATCTTGCAACTATGAAAAAGAACCCCCTCCCTGTTTTGATTTTTCTTCTATATGCACTTTTAAACCCATAATCCATCACTCTTGGTCAGTTGTGGTTGCCATATTTAATCCCTCACCTTATACCTTGGTTTCTCTGTTCACCTTATCTAGGGGTTCATAATCACTAAGTATTTTAATTTTGTGCAAATCACAACAGTTAAAATAAAGAGATAGCAACAAAGCTTACAAGAGACAATATAAAAAAGACAATCCTAGAAGCTGACCAATAGACTATGATAAATAGTAATTGAGAAAGGTAAACATGAACAGTGCACTAGAATAATGATGAGGACAACAGTCCGAATAATGTAAATAGAGTAAATAATCTTTTCATTGTTTCTAACAAAATTCTCCTATTTCTTAATATTTTGCTTAGCTTCTGGAAAGCATTTTTGGCTATTCCAATGCACCTTCAGGTTTATATGTTGTATTTTCCATCAACTAATAAAACAGTTCCTGGATATTTAAATGCCTGTACTTGCCTGATTTTGATGTCTCCAATTCCTAACTCACATCTTGGCCTGTTCCACTTGCTGACAGTCATTCATTGTTTCTTCTTACAATTTATGGTTAATCCTTTTTTCCTGATTTCTTTTATGACTTTCTCTAAGAGTTTATGCCGTTTTCTTCATATGTCTCTCATCAACAATGTCCGATCTGTGTATCTTATATTGTTAAGATTTTGTCCAGCAATAATAAATTATAGTTCTCTTAGGTTCATCTCACAAAGGTTGAATAAATCCAGTGAGAAGTTGCATTCTTTCTTTCTACTTTTGTGTACTTATTCAGTACATTTTCTATATGTATACAACAATGGATACATAGGGGTTAAAGAAAGAATATACAAAATTATATGTAGATGGAATTAGAATTTTGTCAGAAGCTGCAAAACAGATATTAAAAATACATATAAATCAAAAAAAAAGACCAATAATACAATTCCCGGTGTTTTCATGTTCAGTCTTCTGGAATTTGAGAGTTTTATGAAAAATAGATGAAGCAAGTTAAGATTAAAATAAACAAAAAAGAAGTTTTAATATTTTGTAAAAGATATTTTTTGATTGTTTGCTCAGGTATTAGGAGTGAGGGTATTATCATGATATTAAGAAAAAAATAAATTAAGAATAAGGGAAAATATCAATACCTATTTTGAAAAAGTTTTTATTTTATTCCATATGTTCTCAGGAAATCTGGTTCAGTCTTTTTTGAGGGTGATAATTTGGAGAATTGAAATTGAAAAACTAAAAATTCTATTTCTGTTGGAAACTGGAATTAAAAATGAAGAAGGCTGTTGAGTAATATTTGAAGCCATGTTGTTTCTTTACTTTTTTGCTTTTGATAAACTGCATTGTACATGTAGGTTGTTGTTGTAAATCTGATTAAAGTTTCTAAGGTTCAGTGATTATAATCAGAGGAGGAAAAAGAATTCATGATTGAAATTTAATCAGAAACTGAAAAATAAAAAGAATAGAAATTAATTTTCATAATAACTTACTGAGCTGGAAAAGAAGGAAAGAATCCACATTTGAAATTTAATTAAATTGGATAAAATTAAAGATAAAGAAAGATTTTTAAAAAATCTGTTTGACTTCATAGTTATTACTCCTTCTTTTCTGTTAGATTAAAGTAGATGGCGCTCTGTGGATAATCTTGAACAAGTTGACATTATAAGTGATTTGTAGAAGAAAATATATCGGTCAGATGCTAAGGGGTGAAACAATGTTTTAAAGAAATAAGCTGCAGTAATTTTCTAATGATTACTGAATCATTGTCAAGAATTTCTTTCTTTTTTTAAAATTTTTGATATTTTGTTTAAAGTGTTTTCTGATAACTTTGGAATAAAACGATATAAAAACATAAATATACAGGATGATTATCCCACAGTGTGGCAAGCCTGTCACTATTCTCTTGTTATTTCCATGGCAAATGTTCAGAAAAGAACCACTCTTTAATTTATCACATTCAGTATTTTACATATCATCCATGTTCTGAATGCAAGTAAGTTTCACTATGACAGTTTTTCCCATGAACTGCGATCTTGGGAAACAGCCTCCTACATGGGTGCTTCCCAAAATATTTTAAACTTGACCTTTTCAAGTCAGGAGTAAATTGTTATCTATTTTCATGGCTGGTTAATTCTCTCTATTAATCGCCTGAGAGACCCTTCTCTTCCTTCCATCAGCATGGCTGATGCTAACCTACAGGAAAGTGACTCTTTGCCTCTTCTTAAGCTAACATTGCTAGGTCAGCTGCCAGGAAGGTTGGTTCACTGTGTCATATGAGACAATTTTTCTCTCCCGATTCTATCATACATATGTATAAGTCTATCATTGATCCGTACTTAAAATATTGCTGCCCCATATAGTCCTGTGCCTCAGCTATTTACCTTGAGCTCCTTAATAAAATCCAAAGAAGAATCAGCAATATTACTTACTAGAAGGCTTTGCCGGCTGACTATCGCTTCACAAAGTAAGGTATATTTTCTACTTGAAATCTTTGAAACAAAAACTGTAAATGAACATTTCATTCAGAAATTGGCTTGTTATAGTTAAGGAAAGTTTTACAAATAGATGCCAACTTGTTGAAGGCCAAGTAAAATGCAAATTTCAAACAATTTCTCCACTATGCAAGATGATATTCTTAAACAACTATTTTTGATATGAAAATCAAAACAATCCTCTAATAAAAGAACAGTAATGAAGGACAATTAATTAATAAAATAAACTTTTTAAAAATCAATATGCAAATTAGTTAAGCCTGAAGAGTGATCTTATGTAAAAGTAGATAATATAATAATACATTGAAATCAGACCAGTGTGAGCAGAGGAGTTGCTTGGACACATGCACAAACACACATACACTGTACTTTATATATAAGATGATCTGGTTTCTCAGCTTCAGTCACTTTCCTACTGATGTAAGGTTGCTTTTATTGTGCCTTTTCTGTAAATACTTTCATGGTAATTGTTTGGATGAGCTATTCACTATTGTACCTAGACTTTTGGAATTTAAGTGCAGTATTAAATTTCCTCAATTTACAGTTGAACTGGCAAAATGTAACTGTAAATTCCATGCTAACAGTTTCTTTTCTTGAACTTCTCACTTGTGGATCTCCATGCTTTCCAGCCAATTTTAATCTGCAAAAATTTAAATGAATTGTCAATCACTATCTACTGTCCGCCTGATTACTCTTTTCTCTTCCCTTCATTATTAATGTTTCTGTTCCTAATTCTTCCACACCCAGTAACCCCTTGTGTCTTAGTGGGTTTACTACCTTGCATGGGGAGAAGCAGATTTAAAAAAGTATATTACACTAAGTATAAAAATATACGAAAACATAAAAGTTCAAGTATTGACTCCAGATGGAAACACAGAATTCTTTAATGCTGGTAAGATTCTTGTTCATCTTAATTACGGACAATGTACTTGGAGTAAAAGTACAAGAAACACACGTTGGCTTAACCCTAATTCCAATTTAAACTTCCTGCTACCCAGTCACAGATACTGACTT
>OZ038481.1:40892471-40894971 GCA_964036315.1 Acanthosepion esculentum | reverse complement strand
ATCTTAAATAAGTTGGAAAATGATCCTGGAATTATATATATTTGAACTTGCTTCCAATCTTTAGGTATGATTAATTAATGATGAACATGTCATTTTTGTTTATGATTGATTTCATCATGATTATTCTGTTAATCTTGGAGAGTAATTATACATTCTTATTGGTCAAAGTATAGTTCAATAATGTTATAAAAACTTTGGAGAATTCTAGTAAGATATCTTTAGTCATTTCTAAGATACAACAGTTCAAAGCTTAATCTAACAATTGGACAATTTGGCTGTTACACCTGGTATATACAAGATATATATATATATATATATATATATATATATATATATATATATATATAGCATAAATTGTCACCATTTTATGTTTTTAATTTCATGCATCTGCGGTTTTTTTTCTGCTTTTATAGTATAATATAGTAGGGTCAGTTGGGCACTGTCTGTGACAAAAAGAGCACCATGATGCAATTCATGCCACCAGAAATTAGGAAATGGCATGGTGCACTGCTTGACATTTGCACCAGAAGCTTCAGTATGAACATTTCAGAGTGTTTGGGTGTCAATCTGAAGGCAGTGCAGAGGATTTGGAAAGAGCTGGATGAGTCTAATGGTGATTACAAAGGTACAGTAGCTCAGAAAACTTACTCTGAATGTTCCGATAAGAAAACAACTACCAAATTTGTTGGTGAGGGCCTTAGACTCAACACAGAGGACTACATCAAGAGCCTCAAGAAGCTAGTGCTGTCCTGGATCTTGATGGTGGCTGCTGGAAGAGCCTATGTCTGGCAACAGGACTCTGCACCATGCCACACAAACAGGAGAACCCAGTCATGGCTGTCAGACAATTTCTGCAACCATATCACCTCTTAAATCTGGCTATCTAACTCCTCAGGCTGCACCCCACTTGATTAATATGTGTGGGGGACAGTTGAGTGAGAGACCAACAAAACTCCTTGTAACACCAAAATTAAGGAATAAGAAAGCATCACTATTGATTGTCTGAACTTTTGAAAGTAACTGACTTTCTCCCCAAATGAAAATGTCTGGAATCAGAAATGCACCCCCAAATATGGGATTTTCATGCATTATGGAAACAGAAAATAGCCCTCACATATACAAAGATATCTTAATTGGATAAAAGTATTAATTAACATTAATTAGGCTCTCATTTTTTTATGAAAATCAACTCCTCACAAGCCAATTTATTTTTCATTCTGGTAAGGGATGGAATGATAACATATATACCACCAAGCAACACCGAGAAATTGCTTACCTCTCTAAGAGGTAAATATATATACCTATTTTGCAGACCTCACAGCAGCTTATGGCCACATCAGTAGCGACTTTCTCATCTCATCCATTCAAAACCACCTTGCAAACTCCAAATCCACTGAATGCATTGGCCTAATTGAGGCATTATATTGATCTACAAAATCTTACATGTCTGGCAAGGACCCCAATATGGAAACATTCCAAACCTCATTGGGAGACTGACAAGGAGGAAATGAGAGCCACATTCTATTTACTCTTTTTCTACATGATGCCCTGCATAACAGATGTAATGAGATGAGAATTAATCCTTGAAACATTCCAATACCACATCCCAACACACCTGCTTTCCCTCCACGGGCTGATGTACTGATGACATAGGTATTAATATTTGGGATTTGAATGAACTTGAACAGAAATCAACATCCTCTAGCAAGTATTCCTAGAAATAAGACTCAAGAGAAATGTTTCCAAAACAGAAACTATGATCTGAAATTGAACTGAAAGTAGTGAATGACACAAACCTTCAATCCCCCATAAAAATTCAGTATGTGGATCTAGTAAATAATAAACACTTTGGTGTATGGATCAGTTGTAAAAAAAATTTAGTCTAAAAGAAAAAGAAATTGAACATAGAATAGGATGCACCAACAGTAGTTTCACCCAACACTGCAAATTGCTACAAAACCAAAACATTAATCTGAAATCACAAGTCATGTTCGTAAGTAGTCTCACCAAATCGAGAC
The DNA here is from genome assembly GCA_964036315.1 of Acanthosepion esculentum. Taxonomy (NCBI): domain Eukaryota; kingdom Metazoa; phylum Mollusca; class Cephalopoda; order Sepiida; family Sepiidae; genus Acanthosepion; species Acanthosepion esculentum. The sequence continues at coordinate 40,892,953 of OZ038481.1, read as the reverse complement.
TGTTATATGGATGTCATGCATGGCACTAAAATCGTACAGAAATATCTAAGCTATATACAACTCTTTTCTAAGATCAATGGCTAAAAATAGCTTTGAGTGAGTGAAGCCTGTGGGTCTTAGCAAAAGCCATCCTTCTTTGAACCATGTGGATTGGCAGTGCAGTATCACAAATAACTATCAAAGAACAGAAACCACATCACTTGAGAATTTTTGACAGATAAAATGGATATCACATTTAACTTGAAAAGAAAATAATGACATAATCAACATGTTGACATTCCTCACTACTTCAAATAAAAGGTTAGGAAGGAAACTCCCATCAATACTGGAAAAGGCAATAATAGATACTGAACTTTAAAAACCTATTTTCCGGAAAAATTGTTTTAAGAGGAAGTAGTATTGGATGCTTGGTCAATGAATACCAAATGTTTCCTTATAGGGAAAGAGCTAATACTACCATTAACATTATAAGGAAACATTTG
>OZ038481.1:40874971-40887471 GCA_964036315.1 Acanthosepion esculentum | reverse complement strand
TTATGGGATAAAGTGCTCAATATCAGAGATAGAGCGTGTGTAAATATAAAAGTGAACATAGAAGTCAACACTTAGAGGTGACAGTCTGTTTCATGCTAGTGCAATCGTCAGGCAACTAGTTAGAATCCAAGTTGCCTGACGATTGCACTAGCATGAAACAGACTGTTGCCTCTAAGTGTTGACTTCTATGTTCACTTTTATATATATATATATATATATATATATATATATAAGTGTGTGTGTGTGTGTGTTCTTCTCTCAAGAATGAGGAATGAGGATTCCTATTAATGCTCTAGTTCTTGCTCTTCTGTGTAATCCTAGAATAAATAAATGCTACTTTTGAATCATATGTCGTTTTATTCCTACTTTACGTTAACAAGAATGTTCTTGTGTAATCCTAGAATAAATAAATAAATGCTACTTTTGAATCATGTCATGCTGTTCCTACTTTGTATTAACAATCACCAGTTTCCCAACAGGAATAGATAAATATCAATATCCTAGTCACATAGGCAAAGTTTGAAGAAGGTATTAGCCATTTGTATACTTTCTAGGCATAAACAAATAGGAAATAACAGTTGCTACTCAAGAACAAAAATTGTGCTACACAGTATAACAACCATTATCAAGTAACCTAAATTCATATGTATTCTCACTTTTCTTTAGTACCTGCTGCAGGAGTTTCTGGGAATCAATAATCGATTAATTAGTAGTTAAAGTATCATTCTCTGGAGAAAACTCACTCAATAAATAATGGCAACCATCTTTGAGTGACATATGTTCTTATGTGTTAAAGTAATTTGATAGATTCATCACTGCAAATTTCCAATTGAAAGAGATCCATACTGCTGGTCATTTGTGAAGAACATGGAGCGAGACATTATAGGATATTTATCTGTTGACAAAGGATTTAAATTATTGAGAAATAAATGTCTCTACTGTAAAGTAGAAAGAATGGTAATTAATTCTTTCAGCATGCAGTTGTGTCAATTAGACTGAAATGAAAGTAACTTCAACAAACACACTGAAAAAAAACAATATATATATATATATATATATATATATATATATATATATATATATATATATATATATATATATATATATATTATAAATTAATAGATTTAAAATATAGACTCCAAAATTCGCTTGATGAGGAAATGGAACTAATGTCTTTGGTTTAATAACAAAATTAAATTCAGGGGCTTTAGCTTCCATTTCTGAAACATGGTCATCACTGTGTAGCGGTAAAACCATATTTTAAATCTATTAATTTATAATATTAATGCTCTGTAAATTTAAATTTACATAGAGCACTATTGTGTAAAAATAAAAATATCTATAAGAACACCGGATTTTATATCTTACTGTTCTTTCCTTTTTATTTATATATACATATATGTATATATATATATATATATATATATATATATATATATATATATATATTCTGTTTATACGTTATTTCATGGATACAACTTATTTGAGTAAATGTTCTGTTTTAATTAACCCTAGAACACTAACCATCAATTAAAGTTACACCACTACTAACCATAGGTATATCATACCTGATTTTGAAAATATCCAAAAAGATATTAAATATAAATCTTTATTTGAAATATTTTACATGCAGACACTTCAAACTTTGTACTTTGAGTTAACATTAATAGGAACTGAAAAACATTTTATTTAGGTAAGAAAATCAGGTACTGAAAATTGTAATTAAAAATAGGAAAAATTGTGCTGGGTACTATATACCCATGGTTAGTTTTCTAGGGTTAAAAAGTATTAGTTACATTTACCAGCCTTAATATTCAAGAAATCTCATAGAAAATATGTGTCCTCTGACAGGCATCAAACTTGTATCTCATATGGAAACCATCATTCGGCCTGACATGCTGTTAACCAATTCAGCCACAGAGGTCTTATGGTCTAGCAAAGTTCAAATTACTACATATAAACACACACATTCGACGACCTTTCTTGATAATTCATTTGTGCTCCAAACCATAATCTAACGTAAACAATGACAACATATTAAATCTAATGGATTAATTTCAATATATTTTCTGTTTAAGCTTTATTCTTATGGATAAATCTTATTTGAGTAAATGCTCTGTTTTGATTAAATAGTATTAATTACATTTACTGGCCTGAGTATTTGAGAACTTTTGTAAAAAAAAAAAAAAAATAAAAATAAAATATGAATCCTCCCACAGGAACTGAACCTGTATTCAATATGGAAACCATCATAGGGCCTGACATGCTGTTAAACAAATTAATAAAACAGAGCGTTTACTCAAATAAGTTGTATCCTTCAAAATAACATATAAACAGAAAATATATTAAAATATTTGTCAGATTTAATCCATTACATATATATATATATATATATATATATATATATATATATATATATATATATATATATATATATAAACCAAGAAGTCCTGTCTGTGATACTGGAAATGACACTGCTACCTTATCTTTGACATTCAGACTCAAAAGAGAAAAAGAGAAGGAAAAGGAATTGGGAGACAAAAAAATGATGAAAAGGAGAAACAATGACAACATTTGACACACACACATACACATCTGCACACACAAACACATGCACATAGAGAAAAACAAAATCAACCTAACACCAATAATTAGCACATAAGTTACTTTTTAACTTGGTGTAAAAAAAATTAGAATATCTGTAGTCAATAGCAGAAATCTCCTGATGAGTGGACTGTATGATTACAAAAAAGTTTGTCTATGAAACTCCATATTTGAGGTGCTGAATATAATATTAACCAGGTAAGTGAAACATTTTATGTTTTATTTGTATTAATCATATATATATATATATATATATATATATATATGATTTTAGACATTGCACAAAATATATGGTGGAGTAATGGATTGCGACTCTGATTGAGGAATCAGAGGGCCAAATTTGAATTCCAGTCAAATCTGAATCCTCTTCTTCTCCCCGCAGCTATGGCTAAATAGCAGGCCAGACCAGGTTCTATAGCCTTGGATGATAACTGGTCTACTGCAGAAAGAAATGGCAACCTACTGCGGGAAAAGAATATCTGCCTCGTTAATCAAAAGATACATGATTGCCTAAACATATATCACGCATGACACATAACTAAGTGTGTTCAATGTATCTCACTCAGTAAGTAAAGTTTTAAGAAACAGGACAATTTTATTAGAAAAAAAGAAAAAGTGATCTTAAGTCTAATGCAATATCATTCCTCCTATATGGCACTGAATGCTAGACAAACTCCTTACAAATGAAGAAGTAACTTGTGGCAAAAGAAATATGGTTCTATAGAAGGATACTGAGAATACCATGGACAGTATATGTGTTCAACAATGAAGTGGGAAACAAAAATGATACTTATAGTTTGAATCAGAAAGTGAAAGTTGAAATTTCAATACACATAATAAGGAAAGAGGAACTGGAGAATTTGACACTCATTGGATATAAATGAGGAGTCAGGGGAAAGTGAACAACGATATTGTGTAAATGGTTAGCAGAACAGGGATTAAGACAGATAGCACAAAGAATAAATTACTCAAAACTACAAAGGACAGGAAACTGTGGAGGGCCATGATCACTCAAATCCTAAGAGAAGAAAATGGAGTGTGGTGTTTGTGTATGTATTACTGAGTCCACCCTTTAAACCAGGAATTTATATTACACGGACTGAATAAGATGGGAGATCTTCAAAAGAGAGAGAGAGAGAGAAAAAAAAAATACTAGCATATGTGACCAGCATTTGTAGAACTGTCTGATTTGTTGTTTTGCATCATATTTTTGTTTTCTATCGTTTTGTTTCTGCTGCTTTTAAAAAATTAAATTGGCCTAGTTTAGGTTGTTCACAACTTTTATGTTCACTAATAGCAAGAAAAAGAAAATTTCCTGTTGTCTAACAATTACAATTTTATGCCATTCCAAAAAGCAAAGGTGAAACGTACAAAATCAGGATAATAATAAATAAGAAAAAAATGAATCAAATAAAATCTTTTAATTAAGCGTCTAATAACGTTCAGGTTGTCTGAAATAGCTTGCTTCTAATTCCATTAAGAAGTTACTGCCTACCTATTAGCAGCCGCATCAGGTACAGTACTAAAGTTCATTTAACATTTGATAATGATATTCATATTATTAGCAGTAAACTGCTTTATATTTTTTACAGCTTATCAACCCTTTGTTGATTATTTAAAGCTAAAAGATTCTTTGGACTATGAGAATAATTCATTTTCACAAGTGAATATTACATAACAATCATTTTTCTTGATTCTCTTATTCTATGTGCCATACTGCGTCGCTTCAGGATGTGACTGTAGCTCTCCACAGCTTCTTGCCTTTTGTAGCCATTATAAGTTTGTCTTTTTGCTATCGTTCTTAATCCCTGTTCTACCAACAATTTACACAAACTTGCTAGATAGGTTAGGTGCCGTTTTCTCTGTCTTGTGAGTGTCAAACTTTCCAAGACCACTTTCCTCATTATTTACCCTAGAAATTTTAGTTCTCTTTCTGATGTTATGTATAAGTGTCCTTTTTATTTCCATTTTCTCTAAAATATTGTTGTTGTTCAGGTGTTTAGTCCATGACATTCTAAATATACATCTCTGATGAGATGGTCCCGCATTCACTGTGATATAGGAGGACTGATATTACATAGTAATTTTGTTTCTAATGAAATCTTCCTGTTTTGTATTTGTTGTAGCATACCTACAGGCGATAAAGGGTATGTACCCATTTACATAAATACGGTAGTAAATTTTCTTAGAAACATCAAACTGAAATCTACAATTGTCAATGGGTTGCAAGCTTGATGCAGCTATTGCAAGCAAGTGTTATGCAACCAAACATTAAATGTTATTTACTTTAAGACTATCTGTTCCTTTACTTTTGATAACCTAAAAAAGGGGTGATCTGGTACAAAAGTTGTTTAACATGTCTAAATGTAAATACCAGGAAATAAAAGCTGAAATTCTAAACTCTTGTCTCATCTTTTGATCTTAAACCCAAAGGAATTGGTCTTGGCATTCCGCTACCTTTGGTGGGGAGTGTGTGTATATATATATATATATATATATATATATATATATATATATGATTAAAGACAACTGACAAAGTACTACAATTAAGCATTTTATTTAATTTTTCTTGTGTTAGTACAATTTCCAAGCATTTTCGGATATACTTTTAGGCATTATCAAAGATGATTTTATTTTTACTTTTTAACTGAATGTATAGGTTGTGTGTATGCATCTAGAGTCATAGGGATGTTTTATTTTCCAAACACAGCACATTGTGACCATGTTCGTAGATAATGGTATTGAGTCTTGGCTTTAGCTTTTTTATTATTAGGGCTTCCATTATTTTTACATTTGGATGAGGTTATTATACTAGTATTTTCTACTAATATGTTTCAGATCAACCCAAACTCATATAATTACATCGGTCACATTACTACATGTCTATCCCGACAACTTACATTACACCTATTTGACAGCAGCTTCATTAAAACTCATATAATAACACACGCAAACATAAGACTCCATCTGAAAGCCTGTTTTCGTGTTATTAATAAGAATTTGCCAGATGTCTCGAGTTGGTTAGTGATATGTGATTTAATTGAGCTATTATCAAAGTTAGCTGACAAGATAATGGAGTGTCCAGTCTATCAATAAATATACTAAATATAATTCACAGTTTAAAAAGATACAACAACACAAAATGAAACAGGAAGATGCAATATTTTAAATAAAAAAAGAACTTAACACCTATAAATGTTTGAAGAGACAACACTTGGAAATTGCCAAAAGTACAGTACATACACATAGACATGCACCTGTCAACATACAACAAATTCTTTGATAATGGCTTATGAAACTGAAAGCACTCAAAATAGAAATTGGACAATTTGCATTCAAATTCTCCTTGGAAACCAGCAAAATGGTCTGAACAGAACGAAAATTAAATAAAAGAAATCTTAAAGAACTTTTGTTGGTTGCCAGCCAAACTTGAATGAAAAAAAGTCTGATATTATGTTAAAGTAGGCATTTTTCAAATTCTTTTATATATTTACCATTCTCATCCAACTTTACTAACACACACACTATATATATATATATATATATATATATATATATACACACACACACTATGTATATATATATATATGTGTGTGTGTGTGTGTGTGTGTATACATGTGTAGGAGAGAGAGATTTTCCTGATTGGAATTCCTGTTTTAAGTTAAGATGTTTCATTTCTGATGCCAATGATATATGAGCATAGTCGTGTTTAGAGGGTTAAATATAATTTCAAAAATTGAAATATTAACAAAAAAACAATGAGAATCTGAAGGAATCAGTGCATCTGCCATGCTGTGATTATTTCCTTAGTAGGTCTAGCTTCAGTATAAATATTATAAAGAAAAGAAAGAAAAGCAACAGCAGAGAGAGAAACAAACTTTACTGCAAGCCTTCAGCAGCAGCAGCCCTAAAGAAAGTTTAGATCAAGTTTGGAAGTGACAGCAGCAGACAGGCAGTAAGAACCCCAGATATAAAGATGCATGTTCTATGTTCAGTATTGTCCAAAAGAATAATAGCCTGGAGGATTAAAGTATTGGTTTGTGGTTTTCATGACTTAGCAATTGTGTGTTCAAACTCTAAGCTAGGGAGTACAGAATAATTTTAAAAAAAAAGGGTGAACAATAACTGAACAATATTATAAAAAAAACATATCTATTTGTAGATTGTACTTGTTGCACTATCTACGTCTATCTTATCTTGTCCATTTCAGTAATGCTCATTATTGCTCATTTGGGATTGAACCCATTATTTAATTTCTCTGTATAGATTAAACAAAGGGTTCAATTCAAAACTGTCTGAAGATTACAGGGATCAGTGGACAACTGAAGATGATTGGAGTGTACACTGACTGAAATGGAATAACGTCAACAAATATGAGGACATTAGTACAAAAGTAATTAAAAAACAATGCATTCTTTTTTTGATTTAGAGTAAAAAATAATTGACATTAAACAAGTCTAAGCAAGAAAGCAATATCAATTAGTTTAGATCACACTAATAATGAAGACTTGTCATGGTTAATATTTCAAAAATATATCAATAAATGTGAATTTGTATCTTTGTTATTGACACTAAACAAGTCTAAGCAAGAAAGAAATATTAAATAGTTTAGATCAAACTAATGAAGAGAAAGCCTTTATATTAATATTTCAAAAAGATTGCAATAGATATTTGGTTATCAGTCACTTGGTATCTTGTTTTCTCAATGATAAAAGCACTAATTAAATTTTCAATTGTCTAGTACACTGTAAATAGTCAATTTTAACAATCTCTTCTCATGTTCATCTGATAAATGGATTAATTAAATTAATTCGCTTCGGTTGTCACTTCAATAACGACAATTATTAAATCATTCAGATCAGTGCCTATGTGTTCAAGATGATAAAAATTCAAATCACAACAAAGCCAATTGGCATCGACAATTATAATATAAATTATTCTCGTGAGAGTTTTTTTTTTCTCTATCTATTTTGGTTGGTAAGTTAAAAAAAACCCTCATTTATACTGTTGATCTTTTCATGTTGTAGATTTTCTTCTGCGTATCATGTCCCTTCAGGAAATTGGTGATCATGGCATCCCCAATCTCCTGTACTTTGTAACTCTTAGCAAATTTTGTCTTTTTGCTATCTCTCCTAAACATTTACATAAGCTTGTTACATAGGTCATGCACTGTTTCCTTCTGCCTCTCTTGCCCCTTGTCCTGTGAGCAGTGCTGGATTTACAGATGGGCTAATATAGGCCCCTGATAAATCCAAAAAAAATATCAAGATATAAGGAGATTTGTTTATTTTCAATGTAGAGATAAAGAAAGTGCTTATCTCCCTTTGATGGAGATATGTCATGTAGATCACATGAGAGCTGCAGATGTCAGTCAATACAGTGATGAAGGTAGCAGTCAAATACAGTTTGTTTTACAGCAGCAAAACTGAAAGGTTGCCTTTTTATCTAGGTCCCCCATAGCCCAGTCAAAGGTTAAATCTGCCTGCCCAGCAGCTTACAAGTCCATGATGCCATTTCCTTTTGGAAATATGTCTTTCCCAGATAAAGAATGAAATTCCAGTTCACAGTCCTCAACTTGGGAAAACCCAAGACCTGCTGTTTCCTGTCCGTAGAATATGGCCTTGCCTGGGACATAGAGGAATTCGGATCATTTGAATCTGGAGTCCTAAACATGACTTCTCCAGACACATCTATGTCCCACCCTTTTACTGTTGAATTAGTTAAATGTAACCACCACCTGTATTCCAACAGTTTCATTTCTTGCACTTCTCGCTTGTGGAACTCCCTTCTGTTTTCTTACTTCCCTGATAACTGCAATCTTTAAAAATTTAAATACAACATCAACTGCCGTCATCTATCTTCTTGAAATCTGTTCAGCTTTTATCCTTTCTTCAGTCCCCCTATACCCAGTTTTCCCCTCATCTTCACTCTCTATATCCCCCTGCATACTCACTTTGCTTGGGGGTGAAATGATTTTTAAAAATATGTAAGACGCTTTTTTTTTGGTTCTGCTTACACTTTGATTTGCTGTGATATATATGATGTATTAATCTCTGCATCGTACATGCATATATAGTTTTGTGCATGTTTTAGTGGTATAAAAGTCTCTCCGAGAACAAAGCATGTTTGTCATTCCTTTACTTTTCAACCATTCTGTACCATTTGTGAAGTACAGCGTTATTACATCATGAATATAATAATGCTGATAATAGGGGAAAATACAAATGGAGAATAAGTCTTTATACTATAGCAACTTTACATTACATCAGATTTAATGAACCTTCTTTGAAATAATTAGAAATGATTTTGAATATTTGGGCTTCTATATTTGAAGCGAGTCTTTTAAATTTGATACATTCAGAAATGTTCTGAGAGGGCATTAGCATGTAAATAAATACAGCGAACACAACTGGAATTGGAACCGAACTCTCCGATTAACAATTCCAAGTCATTATCTATTAAATAAATTGCACATCCACGTTTACAGCACCTGATATTCCCAAGCAGTCACCCATCTAGATACTGAACAGGATCAATGTTATTTAACTTTGATGATCATATGGGAAGCAGTGTTTCAATGTGATGTGGCTGTAAGCTTTGCTTTATCATATTTAGTATGATGTTGAATTGTTCTATCAAACTGCTGTCGATGATGTCCATTTCATTTCACCCTGATCCAAATGACAGGAGAAATATTGGTTATGGGACAGATAAGTCAAGAGTCTTAAAGATGATAATTTATCCTGTCTCTCACAAATATTAAACAGTTTGAAAATAAGTCTTATAAAAGAAGGCATGTATACTATTTAATTCCTTCAATCAGAAGAAGATGCTTTGTCTCTCTGATGGGAATTCTGTTTATCTCAAAGTACAGGATGTTTAGAAAAAATGCAGTAAATTCAGAAAGAAATTTATTCAGCTATCATGAATAATGCACAAACTGAGCAATCATTGTAGACGTTCAAAATATTTGCCTGAATGTTCAACACAAAGTTGTAAGGAGGCAGTAACTTTGTGGATAGTGTCAAGAGGATCTCATTCCAAGTTTCAGTTAAGTTCCACTTCAATGGATCAATATCGACAATGTCATAACAACAGTTTTGCAAGTGTGTTAGGAGTATACTCCAAATACAGTAATCCATAACATTCAGACCTGGGCTTTAGGAGGGCCACTGATATGGACCAATTAGAGCTGGTGTATTTTCTCAAAGAATAATTCTGTCACTTTTTACTGGGTAGCCTATAGAATAAATTTTGTAAACAACCAAGAAAAACTGGAAAAATCATTAACAGAAAAATATCATTAGAAACAGATCAAAGAGTACTAAACTGTTATGTTATATCAGTCCTTTTATATGGCAGTTAAAGCTGGGCAATCTCATCACAGATGAAGAAGAGACTTGAAGCAACAGAAATGTGGTTCTAAAGAAAGATGATGAAAAGACATCGACTGAACATGTGAGCAACAATAAAGTTCTAGAGACAATGAGACAAAGAGAACACTTACACTTGACAAAAGGAAGAGAGAGTTGAAAATTCTAGGGCACATAATGAACAAAGAGGGCTTGGAAAATTTGATACTCACAGGAGAGATTGAAGGTAAGAGAGACAGAAGAAAGTAACACACAACCTAGCTGGTGAGTTTGAATGAATGAATGGCAATGCAGAATTTGGGAGAGATAGCAAAAGGACAATATTTACTGAACTACATAGGACAAAAAAATGTTGACAGCCATGATTGACAAGATCTGGAAGTGACATGGCACATAAAAGAATATATACTTATTCATAGTTTTATAAAAAATATTTATTTTTTTCACTTGGTTGGTTGGGTTTTATGGAATATCAACCACTATATGTCATTTAATGCCAAATTTAGTTATATATATATATATATATATATGTATATTTATGAAGAAATATAGTCTTAAAGTGTGCTATATTTATGGGATAAAGTGCTCAATATCAGAGATAGAGCGTGTCTAAATATAAAAGTGGACATGGAAGTCAGCACTTAGAGGCGACAGTCTGTTTCATGTTAGTGTAATCGTCAGGCGCCCTGACGATTGCACTAGCATGAAACAGACTGTCGCCTCTAAGTGCTGACTTCCATGTCCACTTTTATATATATATTTATTTATTTATTTATAGTACTTGTAAACGTCTATTTTCAGAAATGTATAGCTAGTAAAATTTTTCTTCTTCAAAAACATATAGCTGGTAAATTTTTTTTTTTTTTCAAAAACGTATAGCTGGTAAAATTTTTTTTTTTCAAAAAAGTATAGCTGGTAATATTGTTTTTTAAAAAAGTATAGTTGGCAATATTATCTTTTCATAAAAGTATAGCTGGTAATATTATTTTTCCAAAAATCATATAGCTGGTAATATTATTTTCCCAAAAATGTATTATCAGAGGCACATCCTGGGTATGACGATAAACTACATCCAACAGCAAGTTGGATGTAGTTTATCGTCATACCCAGGATGCAGATGAAGTTTATCGTCATACCCAGGATGATTTTTCACTTGGCGGCTTCTTTTTGTTTTACAAGCTGAACACTTAAAACTATCTTAGAAATCCATAAGCAAAACTGTCACTGGTTAAATACTCGTTTTAGGAAGATGTTTTTGTTGAACATTTTGGTTTGGTTTTTGAATATAAACATTTTAACATTTTCATAATGTGGCTCCATCTTTGCTAATATGTGATAGCATAATCAATTTGAGTGCAGCACAAGAAACTAGAATTTTCATGTGTTGAAGTGAAGAATCTTATGTATGGAGCATTGTGGCTATTTCTCGTTGCATGTGGCTACTGAAGAAAATTCTTTTGTTGTCTAAGTTTATTGTCTCAAAAAGACTCATAGACATTTTGGGTGGTTGGCAAAAAATACTAACTAAATTTTTTGTTGAGATTGAGTTTTTTTAATCTTTAAATATTTCTGAAAGGTAAGTTCTTTTTAGTGCTGGGAGCTAATCTATATTTTGACTTAATAAAAATATCTGGTTTTGAAGATAAGATTTAGAGGTATGGCAAATTCACATTAGAGTAAAAGAAAGTTGAAAGAATATTCTCAAAACATATCAATTTCATTGGATTTTACGCTTACTAATTATTTTCCTGACATTTTCATGTTTGATGCCATTAGAATTTGTCAGTCGTATATTGGGAAATCTTTGAGGAATGCAAAATAAGTTTTCTAAGCAGCATAAGCATCAAATTAGCCACATCATATATCCATGTATGTCTGTGAGGTATTACAAAATATGCATGTGTATTGCATATCAATGCACATATTTTTGCAAGATATGCCTGAGCTGTAGTTATGTAAAATATATAAGAAATATAAAACATTATACTTATAATGTCTAAAACTTAAAACAAATTTGAACATGTTTCTGCCTGAACTTACTTTACTTTCCTCTACAAATTCAAACATATATGTTTGACAACTGAACACTTGGGCATTGACATCGGGCTCTCATCACGAAATTTTTAAGATAGTTTATTGGCAGAGATATGTTAAACAGGACTTTGAAAATTTATAATTTATCAAAAGAATTTGCACTTGCTTTGAGAATAAAGTTGGAAAGATGGTGCAGAACAAAAAATTAAAAAGAAAAAAAAACTGTAAAAAAGATATATATATATATATATATATACACATATGTATATATATACATATATACACATATATATATATATATACACATATATATACATACACACATATATATATATATACATACACACATATATATATATATATATATATATACACACATATATATATATATACATACACACATATATATACATATACATACACACATATATATTATACATACACATATATATATATATACACACATATAATATATTATATAATATATAC
>OZ038481.1:40872628-40874771 GCA_964036315.1 Acanthosepion esculentum | reverse complement strand
CGAATATTTTTTCTTTTTAGATGATAAATTATATAAAAACTGTCTGAATGTTCTTTTTATCCAACTGCTACACATTTAGCAATTTCAAGATTGAAATATATTAAATAAAAATAATTGTTACAAGAAATAATTTGTTGCTTGTATGTATTTATATAATGTTTTCATTTTCAATACACGGTCAAGATATTGTGTCCATGTTCATAGTTAATATTATTGAGTGTTGGTCTTTGTTTTTATTAATAAGGCTTCGATTATTTTTAGCCTTTTTTTGCCTGTATTTGATGCTATTATATTTGTGTTGTCAACAAGTATGTTATGAATAGGGTCCAGTAGGTCTCCATGAATATTTAAATGAGATCTAGCTATGGTCAGACAGGTGTATAATTGTATAAAAAACTAAATGAAAGCAGCTTGTCTGTCGTATTCAATGAAATGTGCATATATATATATATATATATATAGTAATACCCTGAAAACCAGAGTCCTGACATATGAGTTTTATGAGTCAGAGTTTGGTTGATTTTTGCCTTGAGCTACGAGCTGAATTATGAGATATGAGCAACTTTCAGTTAAGCATCCACAGCACACGTGTTCACCTCTGCCATGGAAGAATCTCTGTTGTGTTGTATGGTATCTTTTAGGGATTATTTTGTAAAATTTCCTTTAGTGGTACCATGGGTCTGAAGAAAGTAAGTGTAAAGAGCAATAGTGAATTTTTAGGGGTTCGGAATGGATCAGAACTATTCCCATTACTTTCAATAGGGAAAATTGATTTGAGATATGAGTTTTCAAGTTACAAGCTCAGACTTGGAACAAATTAAACTTGTATCTGAAGGTATTACAACATATATATATATATATACACCTATTAGATATGTATCAGCAGCAATGGGCACAGGGCTGAGGTGTTAGAACTTTCGCATTCTGACCATAAGACCTGGGTTCAAATCTCACCATTTGTGGTTCTACAGAAGGATTATGAGAATATCAGGAACTAAACATGTGAGTAATAAGGAAGTCTTTGAGAAAATGGAAACAAGAAAGAATACAAACTTGAAATCAGAAAGACAGTTGAAGATATAATGAGGAAAGAAGGCTTGGATAATTTGACACTTGCTGGACTTACTAAAGACAACAGAGGGTTGTGGCAAACAGCCAGATAACTTTTTTTTGTACATGAATAGCAAAACAGGGAGTGGGATGGATGATTAAAAGACAAACTTTACTACTAGCTAGAAAAGATAGCTGTGGAATGGCACGAATACTCATGTTCTGAAAGAAGATGATGTGATGTGCAACTCTTTTCTGTAGCAGCAGCAGCATTTGCAACACAGAGATAAGTGAACTCTTTCTTTATCTAGTGGACTATTTTGGTGACCTGGTACAAATAGAATATAATTTTACTCTAGTATGGAAACTCAGATGTACTTTTAACTTTTCACTTTCTGGAAATGTTGCACCACATTCTTCACAATGTTATAACTTCACTCCAGTATGTTTTCACTGTTTTAAATGTAAACATTGTAGAAAGAGTGATCTACGCACCTGACATGAATATGGTTTTTCCCCAGTATGTAATTTCATGTGTACTTTTAAAGATCAACTTATTGAAAATACTGCACCACAAGAATATAACAAAATAGAAAAATAAAATAATTTGTTCATGTTTTAAATTATCTCACAGACAAACGGATAACAATTTTAAATTTATACTGCACTTAAAATGCTGCATGAAACTTTAAGTAGCAAAGATCAATCATTGGTGCCACTGCCAGGACATTAATGAAATCCTTAGAGTTTAGGTGGATGTTGAGAGCTATACTTAGCATCTCTTGGAGACAACATCCAACTAAATCACAGCACTATAGACTCATCCCTGCAGGACACTACTGGAGAGCAAAAACAACAAGTCGCAAGTGATCTACTGCTCTGAACATCTGGAGCAAGATGAGTAGATCACCCAGCAACCACTTACATTGGCCAGCTGTATTATGAGATAGAATTTCACACTAATGACCTTGATGCAGTACTATAATGGTTGGTGTGAAAGACTCATGAATGTCCAAGCTAGCTTGACCAAATAAAACAATAAAATATGATATATATATATGTGTCTATATATATAAATATATATACACACATA
>OZ038481.1:40845128-40867628 GCA_964036315.1 Acanthosepion esculentum | reverse complement strand
CATATACTATCCATATGATAGGCAAGATTCTGTTAACTACATTCTAGTATTCTTTAGAAAGTAGAATGTTTAATATAATCACCTTTTCAAATGTATTTCTTTAAAAAAAACCTAAAATGAGATATCTTTGTACTTTTTAAGTAAAAAGATAAAATGTAAGTACCAACATTCTATTTTTTCTTTTTCAGTTTCTATCCAGGCTGCTCTTACTACATAAAGTTCAAATTTGATTTAGTGGTGGTTTTATTGACAAAAATAAAATATGATGCTGTTTTATGATAACTTTTGGCCTGTAGTTGTGTGTGTAAAATTTTAGATATAACTAAAATCTGTATAGGAAAAATATGAATAAAGACAATGAAGACTTATCTTAGTCAATGCTCTTCATGGACTTTATGAAGGAATTGTAAGAATTTACATTTGCCTTGATAAAGTCCATCAGAGGATGAAATGCATTGGCTCAGAAAATTTTTTCTTTTGTATATATGTATTATTTTTTAAAATATTATTTAAAGATTATTTAAAGAAAAGGTTTGACAATGACGACATAAAATAGCTATTTCATTTCTCTGATTCGGTAAATTTTTTTAATTTTTTATAAACTTAGTAATATATAGTTTCTCATGTATGCATAAAGGACATGGGTCATTTAATGACCTACATATTCTAGCTCTTCTTATTAACTTCCATTTTACTGTAGGTGTTTTATTGGATTCTTTTAGGTGCTAGAAGTACTTAGAGAGAGATGTTTGACTTTTATATTTATTTATCCTAAACGAACATTGATGTTGGTTGAACCTCTTTTTGAACTCATGGCTAGTGCAACCTATATAAATTTTTATGTTTTCAGGGTTTTCAATAGAAGATATATTACATTGGTATACTACTGATTCCATGCAACATTTATTTTGTAGAGGACAGTTTTGAGGGTTTCTACAATTACATAATTTTTGTTTACCCTCATTAGTTGTTGTTTGTATTTTTCCATTGTCTACAGTTTTTTGGTTCTGGTATAAGTGTTTATTTAAGATATTAGTATTATGTTTCTTAATAATCTTTTCTAGGTTATCAGTACAGCTATAACTTAATTTTAGTGTATTTCTATTGAAAATAGTACTTAGTTTACCTCCACCGGGAAAATGCTTGAGTATTAATGCGAGGAATTTTTGTCCTAATTTGTTTTTTACCATTTGGTTGTATGGTGGTGTATACCAAATTATTTTCCTACTTCTGTTTTTCCTATGCTTACCATTTTCATTTTTAATATAAGTTAGTTTTAGGTTTTTGTAGCCAGTATCTTTTAGAGCTTTATTATAGAAATTAATATGTTCGTCAAAAATCTTGTCATTTGCTGAATTTGTACTAATTCTTTTTCGGATAGATAAAGGTATATGTTTAATTATAGATGAGGGGTGATTTGATTTAGGGTGTATATATAAAGGATTCGTATTGAGTTTTTTATAAGGTGTGTATGTATTGTTCTTTAAATCTAATGTTATATCAAGGAAGTTAACTTTTTTTAATTTAGTGCTGATGGTAATTTTTAAACCCATGCTTTTAAATTCTTTATATAATGCCTTTCTAATTTTATCTAATCTGAAGTTAGTAGAATTCCTAATAACCATGAGACCATCGTCCCTGTATAGACCAATGTCAGTTGAATCAATATCACGGTGCGCTGTAAGGTTGTATAATATAAAAAGTCCAATGAGATCAGAAGACTCAGCTGAGTCTAGTGATCCCATTGTGATGTCAAAGTGGTCATATGAATTTTTTACCCATTGCTCACCATTATGAATCAGTACCGATTTCTTCGCATTTAAAATAATGTTCTTTTCATCCTCTGTAATATCCGTGTACTGGGTGGTAAAGTCCAACGCATTCAAGAACAGTTCTTTAGATATTGATTGGTAATAATTTTCAATATCAAACTGCATTAGTGTACAGTTGTTTTTGACTTTTATACAGGTAAACCAGTTTATCACGTCTTCGGTATTTATCCAAAGTTTGAGGCCTATTTTATCTTTGATTTGTTTATTTATCCTTTCAATGATCATTTTACTAATTTTTCCTATATCAGGTCTTATAGGATTAATTATCCTTGTAGTCGGATTTGCCTATAGTGCGTGTGTGTGTGTTTCACAACAAAATCATCCAAATCTTGTAACACCAAAATTGTCCAATTGTTAATCTTTAAAAAACTGTGTCTTAGAAATGATGAAATATATCTTACTGGAATTCTGTGATTTTTTTTTTAATACTCTTGGATTCTAATTTGAACAATAAGAATGTATTTAGCTCTAAGTTGAAAAGAGGATCTGTTCGTGTTGTTTTGACCTCCTGATCCAGTTTTCCTCTCTACTCTTTTTTTAAAACTTATTCACCATTCTCATGGTGGTTCTTGAATGGACTTGAATCTTTGAAGATAGAAGCCAGAGTATAAATGTTGATACCATTAGTGAAGTCCTGAATGATCTTTTTCCTCTCACCATTGCTCAATTAGGAAGATATAAGGGGGCTGACACAAAATGATTTTAACCTGTTCTCCTTCTAGCAGAATGACCCAAAGACTTTTTCAGTGATTCTTACAACAAATGGTGTCAAGATGGCTAAAAGTCTTATTTGAAAACCTGGAAATAGAAAATCAATTAGATAAATGGTTTTTCAGATATTAAACATTTTGTTGGATGGACAATTATCCCATTCTGTTACTCAATGTTTCATGCTAAATGCACTTATCAAGCCTGATGATTGTTTAGCATGAAACTGACTGTTACCTCTGGGTGTTGACTTCAATGTCCACTTTTGTATTTATATATATATATATATATATATATATATATATATATTTTGTATTTACATATGATATATATATATATATATATATATATTGTATTTACATATGCTATATATATATATATATATATATATATATATATATATATATTGTATTTACATATGCTATATCTATATATATATTGTATTTACATATGCTATACATATATATATATTGTATTTACATATGATATACATATATATATATTGTATTTACATGCTATATATATATATATTGTATTTACATGCTATATATATATATATTGTATTTACATGCTATATATATATATATATATATATATATATATATATTGTATTTACATATGCTATACATATATATATATTGTATTTACATGCTATATATATATATATTGTATTTACATGCTATATATATATATATATATATATATATATATTGTATTTACATATGCTATACATATATATATATTGTATTTACATATGCTATACATATATATATATTGTATTTACATATGCTATATATATATATATATATATATATATATATATATATATATATATTGTATTTACATATGCTATATATATATATATATATATATATATTGTATTTACATATGCTATATATATATATATATATATATATATATATATATTGTATTTATATATATATATATATATATATATATATATATATATATTGTATTTACATATGCTATATATATATATATATATATATATATATATTGTATTTACATATGCTATATATATATATATATATATATATTGTATTTACATATGCTATATATAGGTTAAATTGCTTCATATCAGGGATTAAGTCTAACTTAAAATTATATTTTATATCTATTAATCAAATCACCCAAAGCAAGGCAATACAGCCACTAAACACATAGGGATTACTTTGAAAGAATGAGAAAAAGAAAAACATCATTAAGGAGTGATGACAATAAAAGAAAAGAAATCAAGAAGAGAGTAGATAAGAAATGACGTTGCATTTAAATTTCTGGAGATCAAAGTTGTTTGAAAAGCAAGAAGCTGTATATATAAACAAAAAATTATGAAATTTAAATACCTTAGCTGCATTAGTTTCTCCATTATGATCAGAAATTGTCAGGGCAGGCTGTATTTATATGATAAAAAGTTGCAGACAAAATATTTAATTATAATAATATAAAAATATAGCCTCACCTGTTGCATATTTTATATTAGATAGAATTATATATATATATATATATGTATGTATGTATGTATGTATGTGTGTGTATGTGAAGTATTGTTAGGCAGCAAGTAATCATCCAAGAATGTTTGATTAAAAAGATTGTGTTTAATTTTTCGTTACATCTTCCCATTTTCGTGTTGAATAATTATGCTCAATGTTGTGGATAAACTGTCCAAAGTTGATGTTTTGTTGTTTCTGTTCTATTACTTTCAACTTTCACAGTCATTATCAAGAACCAATGTGTTGTCTGTGTGGTAGTTAGCATTCCTTTGTCTGCATCCTGGCATTCTTTGGGAAGCTGGATGTTTGAAATGGTCTTGCATGACATCATGTGTAATGGCTATTGGGAACCAAGCCAAAAAATAATTATTTTAATTTCAAATTTTTTTATTATTGTAATTTAATTGAATTTATTATTATAATGCTGACAAAATATGTGCTCACATTAATTATATCATATGCACATCAAGATGATTTGAATGATATTTAATGTTGGCTAATTATTTTGTATAATAATAGCTTTTTGTAATAGAGTCTTTTTTTGCATTGGATGTTGCAGAGTATTTTGGTGTTATCTACTGGAAGTTGTCTTATGTTGACAGTCGTAATTTGGTTATACACGGGGCACTGATTTGTGTGCACAGATTGTGCTATGTTTCAACAGGTGAGAGAGAGTTGTGTATGTATGCCCAATTTAAGTATTTAATGTTGTTTTTTCATTATTAGCATTAGAGATGCAATTCGATTCTTTTTAAACAAACTCGTTTGTATATATCAAAAAATATACATAACAACCTGCATTGAATGCAATAAACACAGGGCATTAAGTATATTTTTAACATATTAAATAGTGCTCTTATTTAACATTAAGCACTGTTTTTTCTTATACTATATATATATATATATATATATATAAACTCTTGCTTGTAAATTTACCTATATTTATCAATTTGATTATATATATATATGTATGTATGTAAATATATAAACTCTTGCTTGTAAATTTACCTATATTTATCCATTTGATTATATATATATGTATGTATGTATATATATATATATATATATATATATAAACTCTTGCTTGTAAATTTACCTATATTTATCCATTTGATTATATATATATATATAAACTCTTGCTTGTAAACTTACCTATATTTATCCATTTGATTATATATATATATATATATATATATATATATACATATATAAACTCTTGCTTGTAAATTTACCTATATTTATCCATTTGATTATATATATATGTATGTATGTATATATATAAACTCTTGCTTGTAAATTTACCTATATTTATCCATTTGATTATATATATATGTATGTATGTATATATATAAACTCTTGCTTGTAAATTTACCTATATTTATCCATTTGATTATATATATATATATATATGTATGTATGTATATATATATAAACTCTTGCTTGTAAATTTACCTATATTTATCCATTTGATTATATATATATATATATATGTATGTATGTATGTATATATATATATATAAACTCTTGCTTGTAAATTTACCTATATTTATCCATTTGATTATATATATATGTATGTATGTATATATATATAAACTCTTGCTTGTAAATTTACCTATATTTATCCATTTGATTATATATATATATATACATAAACTCTTGCTTGTAAATTTACCTATATTTATCCATTTGATTATATATATATATATATATATATATATATATATATATAAACTCTTGCTTGTAAATTTACCTATATTTATCCATTTGATTATATATATATATATATATATATATATATAAACTCTTGCTTGTAAATTTACCTATATTTATCCATTTGATTATATATATATATATATATATATATATATATATATATATATGAATAAATGCATAAGGAAAACTTATCTTAGCCGATGCATTTTGTCCTGTTATGGACTTTATCAAGGAAATTTTAAGTATTTTATTTGTCAACAAGTATTTACAAGCAAAAGTCAAAATGTTAGTTTTTCAAATTTTTTAAATTTAAAGATTTGCTCATAAATATTCATCTGGTTAACTGAAAAGTTGAGGGAAATTATGGATCATGCTAAGTGATGTAATTTAATGTCTAATAAATGAAAGTGAGCTAATGATGTTGCTGCATTTCATTTTTAATTCAATTAATATTTAAATTATTTGTTTTGGGATTAATTTATGTATTATATATATTAAATAACATGAGATTGTGAATTTAACTTTTTAATTTTTTAATATTTTCATAGTAGTTTTGACATTTTATATAATGTTGGCTTGGGGAAGATGTAATTCTTTCAGGAACGGAAATATTTGAAAAAATACATGGAGCAGATTTGTTTTGATTAGAATCGATAGTGCTACTCTTGAGAACTTTCCATCTTAGTAAGTGACTTTCTCTATTAATGAGTGTGGCATTCTTTAGATCGGTGTTTGGATTTATTTTATGTATAACTAATGCATTTGATAAATTGTTGCATAAAAGATACTTTTTTTCAAATATCTCCATCCTCACTTTTGCCTTGATAAAATGAAATGCATCAGCTAAGTTTTCCTTTTGTCTTTATTCGTATTTTCCTTTTACACACACACACATATATATATATATATATATATATATATATATATATATATATATATATATATATATATATTCCAGAAGATTCTGTTAAATTCAGCCAACAAGTTTTTTTTGTTTTTTTTTTGTTCTTCCAATTTTGAGTAAAATGTTCTCCATCAGGACCAACATTGTAGATAATGAAACATGCATTTTTTTCAGTTTTTGTTTAAGTACTTTTGACTGTCTAAGTCATTATCAAAAACTGGATACTCTCAGTATGACAGACAAGTTCCGAGATAGTTTAAATAGACAACATTTTAATGCTTGAAGTTTTAACTTTTGAGTCAAGACTTTCCAGACTAATATCCTAATGATTCTGAATTACAGGATAAAAACAAGCAAACACATTTTAACAATTAAACCACATTTTAACGTGATCAAATTCCCTAAAATGTTCAATAGTGCCAGTGTATATAAATTAACTTCAATATGTCTTACTTCTACACTTTCAAAGACACACATATAAATAAATATGTAATTACTTTTATGGTGTTTCCCATGAATATGAATTAGTCTAGTTTGTGGCAGATGTCCCTGATTAAAACCATATTTATCTATTATCAAGACTTGTTGTATGGGCTTTTGACAAAACTGTTTCTCCCTTGTAATGTTTAACTTTCTTTATCTACTTGATTTAAATATATTTAGACTATACATATAAGCGGATCATATTACTTTTTCTTAAAAAGTTATGTACACTTACCCATATACAGTCATACAAATTATATATATATATATATATATATATTCATATACTTAAATACGCCTATATATTTACAGCTTGTGATGGATGAATTGTCATCTAAATTACACAAAAATAAAATAACAGTGACATCTCATTTTAACTGATATATTTACCAAAATGACACAAAAATATCTTGAAATATTATATTTATTCAATAAAATTGCCATTGGCTTCAACCATAGCCTCTAGACGACTTTGAAATCTCTGCAACTCTTCTGGATAGTCTACTTAATTAAGTTGGTGAATACTGCATAATCTTTGCCTTCAGTTCATCTTTGGTGTTACAAGGCGTTTTGTTGGTCTCTCACTCAACTGCACCCCATGCATAATAATCAAGTGGGCTGCAATTTGGGAAGTTAGGTGACCAGATGTAAGGGGGTGTGGTGGTTGCAGAAATTATCTGACACTCGTGACTGGGTTCTTCTGCTTGTTTGGTGTTGTACAGAGTCCTGTTGTTAGACATAGGGTCTTCCAGTAACCACCCTCTTGACCAAGGACAGCACTACCTCCTTGAGGCACTTGATGTAGGCCTCCATGTTGAGTCTGAGGCCCTCATCAACACATTTGTGAGTTCCTTTCTTATCAGAACAATCACTGTGAGTT
Organism: Acanthosepion esculentum; assembly: GCA_964036315.1. Lineage (NCBI taxonomy): Eukaryota > Metazoa > Mollusca > Cephalopoda > Sepiida > Sepiidae > Acanthosepion > Acanthosepion esculentum. Next base: position 40,859,597 of record OZ038481.1, on the reverse strand, counting down.
TTCTGAGCTGCCATACCTTAATAATCACCATTAGACTCATCCAACTCTTTCCAAATCTTCTGCACTGTCCACAGATTGGCACTAAAATATTCTGAAATGTTTGTATTGGAGCTTCTGACATGAATGCCAAGCAGTACAGCATGCTGTTTTCCGAAATTCTGGTGGAGTGAAATGTGTCACAGCACTCTTTTTGCCACAGACGGTGCCCAACTGATCCTATAAACTGCTTCTTCACAGATCTGCAAATTGTCCTGAAGAGTTGCATTTGTAAGCAAACTATGCCAAACAACACAATAACTTTGCCAGTGGAACATAGTCCATGGGCTCTGACTGGAGAACTGGAATGAATCTGGAATACAAATAGAATACAGATCTGATATTGGCTGTAATAAAACAGATTATTATTATATGTTGAATACAACCCACCATTGCCAGGATGGGACTCAGAGGAATGCCTTTTTGTGGACTTTGGGTAAACAGTACATTCAAGGATGCTGAGATCCACTGGGTCCCATTTTCTCTACCAAATCATACAGATCTGCAAAGTATCCTGAACAGGTACATTTGTAAACAAACTATGTGAATGGACACCATAACTTTGTCACTGGAACTGAGATCAGCATCCTAATTAAATTAAAGAGCCGAAACAAATCTGAAACCCAAACAGAAGAATACAAATCTGGAACCCAAACAGAAGAATACAAATCTGGAACCCAAACAGAAGAATACAAATCTGAAATAGGCTGTAATAGAACAGCCATCCACTTAGCCATTAAATAGTGAAACTTACTGTTTGGCCATTGAATGTTGAATGTTGCATGCATGGAAAACAGACATTTTGGCCTGAAACTTGAAACTTTCATAGCTTTGTGAAATCTAAACCTTCATATGTATGTCATACATAGCATCCAACATATTCAGATGATAATTTTGACATCTCTAAGATCAATGATCAAAAACAGGAAAATGAATGAATCCTTTTGTTCCACAAGAAGACAATCCTTCAGCAAACCCTGTAGTTTGGGGCTACAAAATCACAAAGAACTTTGTCAAGTAGTAAAAACGACATCTCTGGAACACTTCCAACACCAAAAAATGGATAGCACATGTAACTAGATGAATGAGAAAATAATAATATAAACAAACTATTAACTTTTCACACCACCAAAATCAATATTAGAAGGAAATATAACATTTAGGGGATTTGAAAAGTCTGATTTTGTCAAAAACTGTTTCAATGAAAATATTTTATAAAAATGGCAATTTTATTGAATAAATATAGTATTTCAAGATATATTTGTGTAATACTATTTGGTTGATTTTGTTTAACAGCATATCAACCTCTATGGGTTATTTACTGTTGAAATCTAAGTATTCCAAACACAATTTTATGGCTTCAACTACAGATAAAATTTACTGTTGGTAATTTTCATATAAATTAATTTTTTTATATAAAAATGTTTTGCTGTTTTTTTACTATAAAAATATGTTTTTATACTTTCATTTTTTTTTTTTTTTTGGTGGGGAGAAGTACTATTTGCCCATAGCTGGGACCCTAACAGTTACTTTTACCGTGTCACTAACTGTTTGGTCAATGAATGCTGAATAATAATTTTAGCATTTTTCATATGGATGCCCATATGTGTAAAATAAATTTTCAATGGGACTTTCAAGTTACAATCATGAAACAAAGCAGATGGCAACACAAACCAATAAGATTGTAAAAGCTTGCACAAACAATGCAAAAATGTGAAAATCTATGTAAAATTGTATTTACATTAGTCGGACTATTGTCCTCATCTTTGTCGCCATATTTGTCACAACGTTTCGGCCGTTGTACGCTCCGGCCTTCTTCAGGTGGTTGGAATTTCGAACTGAACCCTTTATTTTGATCACTGGGGTAGACTGTTCTAGTTCCATGTGCCATGTTTGATGGATATCAGTTATCTCCGGGTAATTTTCCCTCTGAAAGTTCTCCACTGCCTTAACCGGGTATTGAACTCACACTCTTTGGGATCTGTCACTGGATCTAACCAACGCCTTTATCCACTGTCCTTGAGGACATCTGTGTATGAATTTCTGGGTATTATAAACCTAATGTTTTCAGCAACCATTTTTTACCAGTGCTAATATTGCAATTTTGCTGTTATCATTGCATGTTTTACCAGAGCTCATATTGCAAGGTAAGGCTTCAGGAACACCAGAAAGCTGTAACAAAATAGCTGTAAAGAAATATAGACAGACTATGTAAAATTGTTCGAAAAATTTCATACTTGAAAATTACTTACCTGACCCTGCGAAGGCATGTAGTATAAATTTAATGCATTATGCTTTGAGCCGCAAGAGACTATCTTCCCCAAGACAATAATTCTTCTTTGGGTGTAGGCTTAAGTGATTGCCTGAGGCATTCCCCCAAAAGGGAAGTACCAAGTGAGCTTGAGTAAATTTTGCCCCTAGTCAATGTATGTCTGGACCCTCCACTGTAAATAGCTTTGTGTCCCATTTTGTTCAAGTGAGAATGCAGATAAAGACACGTAAACAGTTTCATGCAGATGAAGTGAGTCGATTTTTAAATTTGAATTTAAAATCTTATTTCATTTTAAAAAATTTAAATAGACATCAAATTTTAAAGACATCATATTTGTATGAAGATGAAATAAACTCGTTAAGATTATAAAGCTAATTGGTCTTTGAGTTTAAATTTAAATGTTATTTTATTTTCTCCAAATTTAACATTACTGTTAATTGTACTTAATTAATTTGGAAGATATGTGATATTTTCTTAATTAAAAGCAGGAAAATCATTAAATTTTCAAGTATTAATTCTTTCATTGCCATATCAAAATTCCTTCCTCTCTAATTCATAGGAGATCATTTTCATGGCTTTCCATAGCTTTTTCTGTTTTGAGATGAATTAGTGACATAATCATTAATGTACAGTGTCCTTTCATGACATGGGCGATCATGGCTCTCCATAACTTCCTGTCCCTTGTAACTCTAAGCAAAATTTACTCTTTATCATCCCTTCTTGTCTCTGCTCTTCCATCAATCCTAACAAATTCATTAGGTATATTTCTCTAACCCACTTACCTAAATATATTCTGTGAACATTTCTTCTTCTGTGTACCATGTCCATTCACAAGATGGGCGATCATGGATGGATGGATGTTGGATTTAACGGCATGTCAACTCCTATTTGGGTCAATTTATGCCGAAGCCTTATTAATTTATGAATTTAAGTTGGTTATTTTGTATAAAAGGTTGAAAGGCTGTTGAGTTTCATAATTTTCTGTATTTTTGGGGATTGCTTTTTGTGACTGTTTCTGATTGTGTATTTTAATGTTTACATTCATAGATGCATATATATGTCTATAAGCACATATATATACACTATTTGAAAGGGTTATATTTTATTGAGCATTTTTATTTCCTTGAGAAAACTGTATATTTTTTCTGTGTCTGTATTTTTGAAATGTATATCTGGTAATAATATTTTTCCAAAAACGTAGAGCTGGTAATAATGTTTTTTCCAAAAACGTAGAGCTGGTAATAATGTTTTTTCCAAAAACGTAGAGCTGGTAATAATGTTTTTTCCAAAAACGTAGAACTGGTAATAATATTTTTTCATTTTCATTCTGGTCTTTTGTGATCTTTATAAAAAAGCAATTATTTTGATGATAAAATTTAATTGCTTAGCTACTCAAATAAAGTTCAAATATGCGGATGTAGTTTGTCGTCATACCCAGGACGCGGATGTAGTTTGTTGTCATACCCAGGACGCAGATGTAGTTTGTCGTCATACCCAGGACGCAGATGTAGTCTGTCGTCATACCCAGGATGCAGATGTAGTTTGTCGTCATACCCAGGACTCGGGAAAGATCTGGAAATTCACTATTTGCCCATAGCTGGGACCCCAACAGGTGCTACCACCCCGGGTCTGGGTGGACCTGGGAACACCAGCAATTAAGAGGTGGTTCCACGCTTCCTCAAAACCTCTTGATCAGAGGCCTTGCTGTTGGATGCAGTTTAACGTCGTACCCAGGACGGGGCGATCATGGATCTCCATACCTTCCTCTTCTTTGTAGCACTTAATAAAGATAGTCTTTTTGCTCTGTCTTCTAAACAAACAAATTACACAAGCTTGTTAAATAGGTTATGCACCATTTTACTCTATCACTCCTGCATTCAATGTCCTATGAGTGTCAAATTTTCCAAGTCTTCTTTCCTCATTATGTGCCTTAGATATTTCAGATGTCTCTTTCTCATTCTAAGTATGTGTCCTTTTTGTTTTCATTTTCTTTAAAACATTGTCAGAAATCACATGTTCAGTTCATTGTATTCTCAGCATCCTTCTGTAGAATCACATTACCCAGAGTCTTTTCTTTATCTGTGAGGAGATTGTCCAGAATTCACTGACATATGGACGGCTGATATTACATTACATTTAAGTACTATTTTCTTTGTTACTAATGACATTTTCTTATTTCTTAATACTTTGCATTGCGGTAGTAAGCAGCATTTTTCACAGTCCCAATGCACCTTTTGGATTTTGGTGTCGCACTTTCCATCCTCTGTTAAAGCAGTTTCTAGATATTTAAATTTTGTACTTGTTTGATTTTGGTATGTCTAATTTGTTATTTGCATGTTAGTCTCTTCTTTTTATTGATAACCATATAGTATCTCTTCTTGCTTTCCTTTACTACCTTCTGCAGGAGTTTCTGTATTTTCCTTTCTATGTCTGCTATCAACACTGCACGATCTGCCTGTCTAATGTTTTTTAAAATTGTAGCCGCCGCCAATAATAAATCCTGGTCAGAAATCTAATTCTCTCAGAATGAACTCACTGAAAAGTTTAAATAAGTTCAGTAAGAACACAAAAGGCTGAAATGTGATTTGCAGGTTGGGAACACTAGAATCAAGCAAACTCAGAAATTTAAATATCTGGGAAGCATTTTGACAGAGGATGGTAAATGCGACACCGAGATCCGTAGATGTATTGGAATGGCCAAGGACGCATTCCAAAAGCTGGGTAGAGTTCTGCGAGACAGGAGGATTTCTTTGGTAACAAAGAAAAGAATACTGAGCTGTTATGTGACATCTGTCCTTTACAGCAGCGAATGTTGGGCAATTTTCTCAAAGATGAAGAAGAGACTCAAGGCAACCGAGATGTGGTTCTACAGAAGGATGCTAAGGATATCATGGACAAAGTGTGTAGAGAGGATGCAAACAAGGAGGAGGCTTATACTTAGCATCAGGAAAAGGCAGCTGAAGTTCCTGGGACACATAATGAGGAAGGAGGGCATGGAGAATCTGATACTCACAAATCAAATAGAGGGAAAGAGAGAGAAGGGAAAACAACACATGACATACCTAGTGGCCTTAAGCAAGTGGTATGGGGGAGGTGGCAGAAAGAAGGAACTTGTTGAGAGCTGCAAGGGATAGGGGGAGGTGAAGAGCCATGATTGCCTACATCCTGAAAGGACACGGCACATAGAAAAAAAGAAACAAGAACACACATTTTGTCTTATATCCCTTTCTACTTTTTATATATTTGCTTAATTCATTTCTATCCATAGGCAGGTGATTTCCTGCCAGCATAAGTTCTGGATGGTTCTAATATACTTCCCAAATATGTTAATTTTTGTTTGTTTGTTTGGGGTTTTATGGCATATCAACCACTATGGGTTATTTAATGCCAGATCCAGTATTTACTAGATATATCAAAAACGTATAGTTGGCAACATCATTGTTTCAAAAGTGTATAGTTGGCAACATCATTGTTTCCCATCACATTTTAGGGGTAAGGTGTTAGTATATTTAGTGTAGGGTTTGGGAGGGAAAGTTAGTTGTAGTTGTTTTGGGATGGGTTAGATGTGATGGGGCATGACATGACCAGCTGATTGATTGGATCGACGGCCTTTTGGTTGGACGTAGTTTATCGTCATACCCAGGACGCGGACGTAGTTTATCGTCATACCCAGGATGCGGACGTAGTTTATCGTCATACCCAGGACGCGGACGTAGTTTATCGTCATACCCAGGACGCGGACGTAGTTTATCGTCATACCCAGGACGCGGACGTAGTTTATCGTCATACCCAGGACGTCAAATATGTTAAGCTTACTGATTACTTCCAATAGTTATTTGTGATATATTTTATCAAACATTTGTGTATAATCTATAAAATATAGATATACTTCCTTTTGTATTTGTATTGCTCGTTTTTATATCAATCCAAGCCTAAATATTACATTCCTTGTTCCAGTGTTTTTAATGAAAGCATGTTGTCCTATGTCTGGTCTAATTCTGCTGCACACTATATTCATCAGAATTCGGATAAGTTTTGTTATATGGCTCATTAGTGCTATAAAAATGGATCTACTTAGGTCTTCCAGTATAACACCACCGTTATATATAAGGCTACCAGCATCTCTATTACAATTCTTTCTGCTCCTACTGCTTTGTCCCTGTTCAATCTGTCTACTGCTGATACCACTTCAGATTTTAATATTTCTTGTCCTTTAATATTCCTGTATATAGTCAGTTGTCTTACTCTAATATCATTGTCCCATTCTTTATTTTTTATTATTTTCTTTTTGATGATACTATCTTTTGCCCTGTTAGTGCTCTTAGTTATTTTTTTTTTATTCATATCTGCTTTATCTCTAATAATCATTCTTTCTATTTGTGCACACTTTTCCTTGAGCCATTCCTCTATAGCCTACCTGCATTTCTTTCAAATTTATTGTACAATATCCTATATTCTGTACCATATCTTGGCATTGTTCTTTAGCTCCTTTTCCTCATGTCGAGAATTTCATCTCTCATCCATTTCTTTTTTCCTCATCTAGATTTCTTCAGGATGGCATTGCTGACATTATTAAAGTTTCTCATAATGTGTCCAACTTTGAATCTCCATTCTCATTTAGTTCCTGCATTTTAAAACTTTCCAGATATTCTTCCTTTACATTTGTGTCATTCAGGTGTCTTTCATATTGCACTTTTGGTCTTGCCATAGCCCTTTTCAATTTCCATAGTTTCATTCTAAGTTTACATACCACTGGAAGGTGCTCAAATTTACATTTGATATTTCAGTATATTTTCCAGTGTAAAAATGCATTCCTGAATCTGTATTGATCATTATGTAAGCAATTTGGTCCTTAGTTTCTTCTCTTGGGCTTCTCCATCTCCTCGTCATGTTAAAGATGTTAAACTACCTCCATGTCCTGGGTAAGACGATAAACTACATCCAGCAGCAAGGCCTCTGATCAGAAGGTTTTGAGGAGTATGGAAATATTTTATCCCTTACAACATCCTAATTCAGTAACTCTCTACCTTGAGTAGCCTTGAATTGAATGAACAAGAGTTACAAAAAAAACAAAAAAACACTTTCCCTTAATTCTCTTAACATCCACTAGGTGGTGTTGTATCAAATATTTGAAGAGGAAATGGCAAACACTATTTTTTCACTCTTTAACTACAGGATGATGCAGTGACAAGACATGTCCTATTTACCCACCAGGGAATCTTCTTTACCCTGAGGTGAAATATATATCATATACAATATTCCACAACAACCTATCACATGAATAAACATTGTCAGTCATTTTCTCACTCACAAGGTTAGTAATTCCTTGAATAATGGATTTTTTGTCTTCATTTCTCCTCTTATTTAACTACTCCAGCACCAAATACATGCAAATATACTAAGATAAAAACAACCAATATTTACCTATCCCTGAATCAAGTAAATGTTCACAGATTCAAATAAAAAGGAACTATATGCCAAATCATGAAAATACATATCAACTCAAATATGAACAACTAATATTTACTTTTCCCTAGATCAAGTAAATGCTTATATACTCAAGTATAAACAAACAATATTTGCCTATCCCTAAACCAAGTGAATGCTCACTGATTCAAATAAAAATGAACAATATTGATCACTTGCCAAACCAAGAAAATACTTATAGACCCAAATATAAAGCAACATTTTCTTATACTTGAACGAAGTACATGCTTATATATTAAAATATAAACAAGCAATATTTACCTATCCTGGGATCAAATAAATGCTTACATACTCAAATATAAACAAGCAATATTTACTTATCTCCAGACCAAGTAAATGGTCATGGATTCAAATAAAAATGATCCACATTGACCACTTGCCAAACCAAGAAAATACTTATAGACCCAAATATAAGCCAACATTTACTTATACTTGAACCAAGTACATGTTTATATATTAAAATATAAGCAATCAATATTTACCTCTCCTGGGATCAAATAAATGCTTACATACTCAAATATAGACAGGCAATATTTACTTATCCCCAGACCATGTAAATGCTCACTAGTTCAAATAAAACTTACCCATATTTACCACTTGCCAAAGCATGAAAATGTTTATAGGCTCAAATATTTACTTACCCGCAAACCAAGTAAATGCTTATAGATTAAAATATAAACAACCAATATTTACCTATCACTGGACAATGTAAATTCTTATAGACTCAAATATAAGTGAGTGATATTTACATATCACTAGACAAAGTAAATTCTTGTAGATTGAAATATTAACAAGGAAAATTTCTCTCTCCACAAAACAAGTAAATGTATATAGATTCAAATATAGACAACTAATATTTACCTATTACCTCAAATCAAGTAAATGGTTATAGAAACGAAAAAGAAATAATAATAATAATACAACAACAACTTCAAGGTTATATAACCCAGGGAGGTTTGAGATGTAAAAATCAATTGATCTAACTCTATCACAGACATTGCTTTTAATAGGGTCAAAGGTGTTTGGGTCATCACCTCAAAATCACCCTGTTATGTTTTGTTGAAACCATCATGATCTTGAATTACTAGATGTGTACTTTGTGTCACTTTCTTACTCCTGTGACCTTTTCTTTTTTTGACTTACTATTATGACTGGATCTTGTATCTGACCTTTGCTCCTATTGTCTGCTCCTGGTATAGTAGTAATGAAAGAGGTGGTCAAATATTTCTATACCAAGTCTCTTTCTTTCAATTCTTTAGTTTCTGATTTTCTATCTCAACAATCAAAACGAGAGAAAGATTTCAAAATCAAAAAGGAATTTTTTTTTAAATATTTATAGACACACTTATGATATCCAGTGATAATATTTTATTTTATATATTCTCTAATTTCTCGGTTCTTTATAAATTTCTTTTAAGCCAATCAGTATTTGATATTCTGATCATCCAAGATTATTGGTTCAGATTCTTACTAATTTTTCTTACATTTCTTTTTCCAATGTTTTACTCTTGAGTACATGCAATTTAAGTCTATTAATTCTGAAAGATGAAAATGTTTTTTAAGATATTCTTTATAAATGTCTCTTTGTACTTACATCAGCTCTAAAAATTATGTTTTTTTTATTCATTTCACCCCTAAGTAAGGTAATAATGCCACTGGGACATAAGGTGTTACTAGGAATGAAAGAGAATGAAACATTAGTGAAGAGAAAGGACAATAAAAGAACAGGACTCATGAAGATAGAAGACAACAATTGGCATTTCATTTAAATTTTTGAAGATTGTAGATGACTGGGAAGAAATTGGAAGGACATTCCTCAGGTAAGAAGTGAAATTATTAGAACAGAACATATTGTTGCATCTAACAAGTTCAGCATTAAACCAGTGTGACCTAACTGCCAATCTAGTTAGACAGTTATGTGCCATCCATGATGCATGCATAGGTGATCATGTATCTTTTCAATACATGACTGACGAGGCAGATTTTTTTTCCTGCAGTAGGTTGCCATTACGTTCTGTGGTAGACCAGTTGCCATCCAAGGCTAGAGAACCTGGTCTGCCCTGCTCTTTACTCATAGCTGTGGGGAGAAGAAGAGGATTCATACCTTTTTCAAGGGTATTAGCATGTAAGTGAATGTAATGGATTCTACTGGAATTTGAACTTGGTTCTCCGATTCCTCAGTCCGAGCCGCTATCCATTACTTTGCTTAAATTCATGCTGTCAAGGCATCAAATAGGAAAACTCATCAGAACAATTACCATGAAAATATCTGTAAGACAGACAGATGGAAGTAATGTCATGTTGGTGAGAAAGTGACTGATGTTGAATGCCAGGTCAGAATTGATTGCAGACCATTCTTTGAATTTTGTCAAGAATCTCAAGTATATAACAGGAGCACCAGACCAAATATGACAGCAATATTCAATACATGAACGAGTGATAGATTTATAAATCTGATAGATGGAGTGTGATAAGAAAAAGTTAACTGTTTATGTTAAGATAACACTGCAAGTCAATAAATAATTGATACTTTCCTATTTCAGACCTAGTGGGTACGTGGCTAGCATTCCTATCATGGGGCCCAGGTTTGAATCACACTGGTTAATTTGTCAAGTAGGTGACGACTTCTTCATAATACTGGCCTGGTGAGATAATCTTGGCATATAGAACTGTCGAGAAATGCCTGGAAACCATACCATAATTTGATGCAAAACTTATCTGTGGTTTGACAGAACAATTTGGAATGGTTGTGCTAGTATGAAGTCATAAGTCAGTGTGAGTTAGGCTTTGAGTTAGGCTTGTTTAAAAACTATTGCTCAACTAGTTTATATGAACTCTCTCCTAAAAACAGTGACTCTGTTTTACTCAGCATAGTAGCAATGACTCTTTAGTTGCTGGAGAAACAGGAATGCACCTGAGCAAAGAGTATTACTTGGAAACAATCAGCCAGCCATTAACTGTTTATTATCACAAGTTAATTTCTTTTACTAAAGAATTAATATTATTAAAAGAAATTTTTCAGAATTAAACTTATTTTTTGTCTTTTAAAAAAATAAATATTTTGTTTTAAATTTTCTTATTTAATCATCTAACCTAATACTTTAGTAAAATTAAAACTGTCTGTTGATAATAGCCAAGTAATAATGATCTTTCATAAAAATGGCCAGTTGTGTTTTTTAGTGTTAAAAATGTGTACACTGATATAGAGAAGAGAAAACACCCATGTTGGTGTGTGAAGTAGGCTAATAGCTTTTTTTTTCTGAATCTTCAGTCCCAGGAATTTGTTCGAGTTTGAGTAAATTTTTTAGGGAGACAAAATGAACAATTTATTGGCAGTAATGCTCCCTGAGGCCTTTAAGATAAATCTTTCATTTTGATTCCAAGGACCAGTTTCTATCCTAAACCAACATCCATTAATAGAGGAAGGCAGAAATATGGCCACTGGGAAGGTTGAAGCAAAAAAGAAGTTAATCCTACAAGCCCGTCATGTTACATTATGGTGACTTTTATGCAATAAAAAATTGAGCAGGCACTTTATTCTAGATGTGTTTTTGTTTTTTTATTTTCACTGATATTTTGCTTTTTTAGCTTATTATAAATTTTGCTATTGTTTCTGTCATTTTAATTGCTATCATTATTGTTATATTTTTTCCTACTCTCTAACGTCTTTCTGCTTCACAAATGCGCTGGCCACTTAAGTCAACCTGAATATTTTTTCGATAATCTTCCATTTCTTTTTAAAAATATATGTGCATGTTTGGCATCCAAACAAAATGTTCAGAGAATGTTCAGTTGATGATTATTTTTATTATTATCATTTTTTTGTTATTGGTGGTATTATTAATATTATTATTACTGCATACTCTTGAATTAATATTAGGTTGGTGCAAAAATAATGTCGTTTTTTGACGTTCTAACATATGTGAGAAAACGACATTATTTTTGCACCAACCTAATACCTCCATATATATTTTAATTATTATTAATTAACCCATGCCATCAAAAATGGTGAAATATTTTGTTAACTATTTAATATTATTAGACATTCACATATATTTTTCCAGTTATTATATCAGTCAGTCTTGTACACGATACCCGCTTAGGTGATCATGTATCTTTTCGATACATGACTGACAAGGCAGATTTTTTCCTGCAATAGGTTTCCATTTATTTCTACAGTAGATCCGTTGTAATCCAAGGATATAGAAGCCAGTCTGTCCTGCTCTTTACCCATATCTGGAGGGAGAAGAAGAGGATTCATACCTTTTCCAAGGGTATTAGCAAATAAGTGAATGTAATGGATTTGACTGGAATTCGAACTCGGCTTTCCGATTCCTCAATCCAAGTGGCTATCCATTACTCTACCATGCCATTGTAATTTTCAGAGTATCAGTTTATTAAAGACAACATGGAATTGATAATTCTCTTTATGTTCAACAGAATAATATTAATTAAAATATTTTACATTTTTGTTTAACATCAGTTTAAATTGACATATTTTTTTTTTTATATATTGCACCCATTTTATTTAAATTGCTATTTTTCTTGATTTCAGTCAAAAATTTGCAATAAAAATTGTCTAAGTCTATGACAGGAAAGATTTCACTTAAAGGGACAATTCAGCCCTGCTTGATAGGCAAAAGTTCTTTGTTGCTGAGTCAGTTAAAACACACAGGTTTGAACCCTGACAGAGAGCACATATTTTTCTTTAATAAGATTACTCAAATATTCAGGCTAGTAGACAAAAATAAATAAAGATACTATTTAATAAATAAACAGAGCATCTACTATGGGTACCCACTAAAAATAATGTTTAAAGTGATAAAAACTATTTAGAGTAAAACAAAATAATTTACAGAATATAGAGCTGATTTTTATATTTGTTTTCTGTCCATGTCGTGTTGTAATGGATAGCTGCACAGAATAAGAAATCAGATAGCCAAGTCTGAATTCAAGTTGTGATTTTTATATTCACTTATGTTCAGATACGCTTGGAAAAGGTATGAATTTATCTTTTCTATCCCCAATTATGGGTAAATAGCAGGACAGCCTAGGCCCTATAAACTTGGTTGGCAACCATTGTATGAGAAGGAAAAAATTGGCCTGGAGAGGGTTAGGCTCCATCAGACTATCTTGCCCAAGACTCATCACTGCTGCTATAGTTGCAGTGAAAGTGGAAACCTTATGACCCTACAGTGTTATGGGACTCATGATTGGGACACTAGTACACTGTATATACATTTAGAAATAAATTAGAAATTTTACAAATGGTGCAAAAGTGATATCAAACCTATTAGAAGTTGGTTAACACAAAGCAACTACATGTGCAGTATGTCTGAAGTAAATCAGGTAAATCACCTCTCTTAATTAACAGCTTGTTTAGGTTTGGTTTGTTGTTTTTTACAGCATATCAACCTCAATGGGTTATTTAATGATGAAAAATTTTTTTCTGGTAATATTTTGTTTTGTCAAAAATCTATTTCTGGTAATATTTTTTTCCTCAAAAATGCATAGCTGGTAATATTATTTTAAAACATTTATTGCTGGTAAAAATTTTTTTTTTTCAAAAACATATTGCTAGTAATATTTTTTTCAAAAATATATTGCTGGTAATGTTTCTTTTTTCAAAAACGTATTGCTGGTAATATTTATTTTCAAAAATATATTGCTGGTAATAGTTTTTTCAAAAATATATTGCCGGTATTAGTTTTTTTTCAAAAATATATTGCCGGTAATAGATTTTTTTTTCAAAAATATATTGCCGGTAATAGATTTTTTTTTCAAAAATATATTGCCGGTAATAGATTTTTTTTTCAAAAATATATTGCCGGTAATAGATTTTTTTTTCAAAAATATATTGCCGGTAATAGATTTTTTTTTCAAAAATATATTGCCGGTAATAGATTTTTTTTTTCAAAAATATATTGCTGGTAATAGTTTTTCTTCAAAAAATTATTTCTGGTAATAATTTTTTACAAAGTATTTCTGGTATTAAAACCTATTTTTTTATAATACTTTTTACCTTGGTTTCAGGGTTAACTATTTGCCCATAGCTGGGACCCTAACAGGTGCTACCACCCTGGGTTAGGGTGGACCTGTGAACACCAGCAATTAAGAGGTGGTTCCACACTCCTCAAAACCTCCTGATCAGAGGCCTTGCTGTTGGACTTAGTTTATTGTCTTACCCAGGACGTGGATGTAGTTTATCATCATACCCAGGATGCCAGCTGGTTTAGGTTGTTTGAATGGAACCCAGTCATTAATTGAGGAGTGACTTGTATTTACATCAAAGAACATTGTGCAGCCATAGTGAAATACAAAATAAGAGAACTGTCCAACAACCAGAATTAACAAAGTTTGCAATAAAAAGTAAAAGAAACAGGGGAAAAAATGAAATAGTATCAAGCAAGCAAACAGTATATGCAAGACAAATTAACAGCGAGCAGGCAGAAAGTTTGCCAACTAAGAATTGGTGTCGACACACAAAAGCAAGTTCGGACAAGCGAATGTAGTGATAAGCCAGGCAAACATGGACTGGACTGAGTCATGTCAAACTTCTAACCACCCTATTTTATTGGCTAAGAAAAATATCCCAGCATGCATTTCTGCACTTTTACCTAAAAGGAGGAGTGGCAAGTGTTCTGCAGTCATTCCTAGTAAGATTGAAATCAACA
>OZ038481.1:40652628-40837628 GCA_964036315.1 Acanthosepion esculentum | reverse complement strand
CCAGTTGCCATCCATGACTATAGAACCCAGTCTGTCCTTATAATTACTCATAGCCAGGGGCAGAAGAAGAGGATTTATACCTTTCCCTAAGGGTATTAGCATGTAAGTGAATGTAATGGATTTAACTGGAATTGGAACTTGGCTCTCTGAGCACTCAATCCCAGGTGCTACCCACAACTCCACCATGCATCATATATATATATATATATATATATATATATATATATATATATATATATATATATATATATCTGTAGCCTTTTTCTTTGATGGTAGCAGTCAGTAGTGGAAAATAAGTTACCTAAAAACACAGCACTCCTCATGGCTAAAACAAACAATGTGCAATTGGTATGGTTTTTGACAGCATTCACAGTCATAGAATACTGTGATGTCATCCACCGTGGGGCATTTGTGTCTTTCCCTAGCCTCTATGGTGCACTGGACTCTACTCTCATCATAGCTCTTTGTTCTTGCAAAAACAGAAGCTCATGGATGCTTTATACTGGTCCTTGAAGTGAAGTTTGGGTTGTCCAACATTACATGTGCCCTCAGTTCCTCGTACTGTATCTGTTAGGGAATTCTGGAATTATCCAAGTGCACAACGTGTCCAAGCTACCTGAGACCACAGGATGGGATATAGTGACTGAATGCCAGCGCTTTTCAGCTCTTCTGTATCTGGGACCCTATTTTGTCATTTAATTTTTTAAATATTTCTTTAACATCTCATATGAAAACTATTTAAGCTCCTTCTATAATGTTTGAATTTCTGACATTTCTTGAATTATTTTCTTGATATAATTCCATGGAATTCAACTGTTGCCTGGCCAACAAACCGAACTTTGAACTGAGATTATTTAAACACAAATTAGAAACAAATGCAGGCAGGCAAAATCGGAATGGCCCAATGAAAAGAGCACAGAGACAGAAAGAACGAGCATTACAGATAGCACAAGTATACATAGAAAAATAAAAGAACATGACAATAGATGTGCTCATTGAGATGAAACTAATAATAGAAAAAGAGAAAATACTCTAAAGATGAGACTAATATAGGGTGACCCCCAAAAAACGGGAACTTTTTAACAATCTCATAAAAGCAAGAGTGATGGAAGAAAAATATTTAATTCATAGTAATTGAAACCTTAAAATAAGCCATTTAAGAAACAATGATGGAATTTTCATTTTTTTTAAATTACGTCCTGTAGATGGCGTCCTCCTGTATGAATGCATTCTTGAAATCTGCTCTTGAGATTCCTCATTGACTGCTGCAACATCTCAGCTGGGATACTGTGAATTTCATTCTCATTACTAAAATGGCAAAATGTTTACTCGTCCGAGGTCACTGTCTCGCAGTGTTGCCACTTGCTCATGTCTAGCAATACGCACTTCAAAAATTCCTGTTTTTTGGGGTCATCCTGTACATTGTAGTAGGGAGGTCATTTTATAACAATGACAGTTTCTACCATATAACATTATATTTGGTTTGGTTGTATATTGGCCTTGTACAGTGATTAAAAGAAAATGCACAGTGCATTGATAAATGCAAAATAAATCTTTATACAACACAATATAATAATACAGAATGATAAAGTTGAAGTTTCGAGAGTTTGAGTGTAACAATCTTGGCATATATGAGAAAGGGAGAGAAAGAGTCTAGGAAGAAGTAAATATATATGTATGTATCAAAATGTAGTAGTCATCTACTTAACAATGTGGGTGAAGGAAAATATGTATGTTTTCAGATGTAGCAGTGTGCTGCGTAAAAGATGGTGAAAGGAAGAGTACATATTTTCAGGACTGTATAGCTGTTTCAGTTTGCCAGCTGGTCATATTTTAGGTCAGGTTATGTTACAATGACCACAGCATCAGAAAATGGACAAATTTATCAATTATGGTTTGGGATGATTTTTCCATCTCGTTATATACATCTCAAGAGATTCACTTTGAAAATGCTGCTTTCATTCTCCTTTTCTCATGGCCTTATAACCTGGTTGCGAAAAAATTTCTGATTTGTTGGTCAAATATGGCTTTTGTGACCTGGTGATTCTGAGTAGAGATATATTTTTAGAGGTGGTGAAATTTTTGTCTCCTTGATATCATTTACTTTTTTAAATTTTTTTTTATCACTGCAGTAGAACAACAAGCAAAGGAAACATACGATATACAAAAATATAGAAGAACCTAGAATACTAAGTAAGATCAGCATTAGTCAAGCAGAACCATATAAGATTGTGATATAAATGCTGACAGCTTTATAAAATTTTGGTACTGACAAGATTATGGAAATAATAAATTAAATATATGACATTGACCATATAACGGAAGATCTTTATAGCACTGCCTAAGAAGCCAGGTGCAAATGAATTTGTGCTCCATTGGACGGTCAATTTTATGGACTGTATAACCAAGTTTATCCTTTGAATTTTGATTAATATAGGGTAAACAAGAACAGTGTGATTTTGTTAAGAAGACTGGAACAAGAAATGTAATATTTATGATCAGAATGATATATCAGAAAGAGCAATAAAAAAAGCTGAAGGATGTAGAGACTATACATAAGCATGATTCATTATAGCAGAAACATTTATTTGAACAGCTAGGAACACTTGGGATGTATATTGGAGTAATCTAGCAAACCACCTGACAATGGATAGAAAATGAATTGGATAAGTCTAGAAAAATACATAGGGGCATGAGACAAGAATTTGTCTTCTCACTGGATTTATTTAACCTATACAGTGAGGCAATCTTAAGAGAACTATAAAACCTACCAAGATTCATTATTTATAGGCATAATTTTAGCAACATTAGATTCACCTATGATGCCTTGTTGATGGCAAACTGTGGCAGACATGAGGCAGAACCTGGGACGAGCACAACTGGTTGCGACTTGCCTTTTCCCTGCCATAAAAGAGCCTGTATTTACTTAGCATGTAAGGCTAATGCAGTTGAAATGAAGGAGAAAAAAAAGCACCTCGGCCAGATAACGTAAAAGAATAAGGGGGGACTTGCATTGCCTTTTTATGCAATGAATATGCAATGCATTATGGGACAGAAACGCAATGAATTATGGGATCGCATGAAGACGCAAGAGATTATGGGTATAGGGACAAATATAAAAGCAACTAGTTTTTCCCCAGTTCAAAAAAGGCTTGGAGTGACGTTCACGGTTGGCGGCTGGAAAAGTCTGTTTGTGCGATTTTGAGACAGAACTCAAGAAGGAATGACTAGAGGTTGGATTACCAGTTGGGAGAGCTTGATTTACTCGCTGGTGGCCGTTTTCTTTTCACCACACAAACACAAAAAGAAAACTGCAGAAACTCTTAAACATTATAATAAAGGAAAGTCAGAAGAAAGGACTAACCATCAATTGTAGGTAGACAGAATGAATGGGAGTTAGCAAAAGGCACAACCCAAGATGTGATCTATGATGTACAGATATTTGACTATCTGGAAAGTGTTTTTTTTTAAGTGGTATATAGAAAATGTGATACTAAATTCTGAAGGCATATTGGAAGAGAAAATGATGCCTTCCAGAAGTATTATGAAACAGGAAAATTTAATTCAAAACAAAAAAAAGTGGTGAAATGCTATGCAATATCACTTCTAGTATATGGCTGAGAATGCTGGACAATTTAACCACAAATGACGAGGAGACTTGAAGCAATGGAAATGTGGTTCTACAGAAGAATATTTAAAATACCATAGATTGAACATGTTAAGAATTGAGATATTTGTAGAAAATGGGAAAAAAAAGGACACCTATAATCATAAATGGACGGTTTAATTTTTTGGTAACTGTTGTGTAGTAGCTGAATCACCCACAAGATGGACTGGTCTAAGACTATTTAAACAGCACTCTCTCTTACTGATGGAGAAGAGTTAATGATTAACTGTTTATTACATTAGTCTGTGTTCTCAACTGTGTGCCATATTATTCTCCAGAATAAACTACTACTTATTTTCTATATGTGTGTCAACCCTTCCTGTTTATGACAAAATGGTATCTATAATAAGGAAAGAGGGTTTGGAGAATTTGATACTCACATGACATACTGAAGGCAAGAGGGAAGTAGTAAGATGAGTTTGTATAAATGGATGGCAGAGTGGGGTTTGGGAGAGATTGTAAGAGGATTCATTTTGCTAAGAGCTACATAGAATAGGAAGACATGAGGTGCCATGATCAACTGAAGTCCTGAAGTGACATTGCATATAAAAGATCTTCCATTAACCTTTTTAGCCTTGCATTTCTGAACAATGTTAACCCTTTTGCCTGAGCTCCTGAGTCAAAATTTGCAAATAATTGTTATGTGAAGTTTCATTGTAGATATAAAAATAATGACAAGTGTTTACTCACCATTCAACCGGTGACTGAGCATTAAGTCATTTTTCTCTACCACTGTTGAACTGGTGACTGGGCATTTTTCTCTGCCACTAGTAAAGTGGTGTTCATGACTCAAAAAGTTAAGCAGGTTGTTAGCAGTACATCAGTTCTGTTAGTTCAAATCTGTGTTCATTTTGCATTAATGCTCTTTGAAAAAGGCATAACACTGTTGCTTCTCCTTACAACCCCCAAACATTAGATTTAAATAGAAAGGCACTCTAAAATCTCTAGCTTTGTTTGGACACCAGTCTAAGAGAAAGAAAAAAAACTAAATTCAAAACAGTGAAAAAAGGAAATCAAAAACCAAACTTCCATCTTTCCCAATAACAATGCACAGATAAAAAAGAAGCTGTGAAGAGCCATGATCAACTATTTCTTGAAGGGATATATAGCACTGGTAGAGAGATCTTCACTTAGGTTACATTTCTGACATCACTTTTTATTTTCTTATTTATATCTTCTCAGTCTTTATATTTGTCCTTCATTAATATGAACTGATTGACAAATGATTTATGGATATGATAAGACTTTATATAATAATTTCTTTAATAAAATAAATATCTTTCATGAAGTGTGAATTTTATCAGAATTTAGTTTATGGGTATTCTGGCTGATATCTAATTTGTTACATACAATGCGTTAAAGAATTTGAAAATGATACATTAAAATGAAATTTGGCCGAATTTGTTGATATGACACATCAACCATTTTCGGATTATTTAATGTTGAAATCAGTGACTTTAATTACATCTGATCTATAAGTAATAAGTTGGTTAAAGGATAGGTAAATACTAATTGTTTATATTTGAGTCTGTCAGCAATTATTTGGTTTGGGGATAAATAAATACTGGTTATAGTCAAAACTATTAGCATTTAAATTTTGTCAGTAGGCATTTGTTTGGCTCAGAGATAAGTAAATATTGGTAATTTACATTGGTCTATACACTGGCATATCCAGTGTGTGTGCTGTCCGGAGCAACCCCTGAGGTTTCTGCCCCTCCTGCTATCATTTGCCCCCCACCCCACAAATAAGACATATTGGACACTGACTCCCTTTTATATATATATATTAAAAAGAAGAGAGGTACCGCAAACTTTTTTGGTTGTAATGTGGGTTTTTAAAAAAAATATTCTTTATTTTTCATAGTAAAACTACAAAAAAATATTATTCTTTATTTTTCATAGTAAAACTATGAAAAATAAAGAATAATATTTTTTTTAAAACCCACATTACAACCAAAAAAGTTTGCGGTACCTCTCTTCTTTTTAATATACACACTTTTCTCTGGTTGGAACCATTATAACCTCTTCATTTTATATATATAATATATATAAATGATAAACCACAGTACATACACGTATACTCCAACCACCCACCTCCTATAATCAAACAGATACCAAAATTGATTAACCGCAGGCTTTCCGACAATTCTTCCGATGAATCTATATTTAACAAAGCTAAGAAAGACTACGAAACAGCCCTAAAAGATAGCAGATTCCCAGCAACACTCACATACTCACCACAGAACACAAAAAAGGCCAACAGGAAAAGAAATATCATATGGTTCAACCCACCGTACAGCAAAAACGTAAAAACAAACATAGGAAAAATATTCTTCAAACTTACACAAACACTTTCCAGAATCAAGCACCCTACACAAAATATTCAACAAAAACACAGTAAAAATCAGCTACAGTTGCACCAAGAACATGGCACAAATAATAAAAAAGTAGAACAGGAAAATTATTAACAAACCACACGAACAAATTAAACCCACGTGCAACTGCAGAATAAAGAACGAATGTCCCTTAAACGGTAATTGTTTACAAAACAACGTAATCTACCAAGCCATGATAAAATCAGCAGATAATGAAGAAAAAGTATACATAGGAGTAACCGAAGGACCATGGAAACAAAGAAATTATGTACACAAAATGTCTTTCACAAATAGTAAATATGCGAACAGCACAATGCTTTCTAAGTATATCTGGGAAATAAAAAACAAAACACACACCACACCAAAAATATCTTGGAAAATAAGGAAAAAATCATCAGCCTACAACAACCTATCAAAAACTTGCAAACTTTGCTTGGAGGAAAAAATAGCTATCATTACCTTCCCAGACCAAAATAAATTATTAAATAAAAGATCCGAGCTAATCTCAAAATGCAGACATGAAAACAAATTTTTACTACGTAACTTAAAATAGAAAAACAAATAAATATATAAACAAACAAAACAACAATAAAATAAGCAAAATAAATTACTCCAAACAAATTACAAAACCACACCTGTTAGAATATGCAAAATAAAATCAAAACAAAAGAACGGACGAAGGCTATAACTGTTATATAACGATAAAAAATAAAAAAATTAATAAAAGATAATATACTACGTTACTTAAAAATCGAAAGCCAAAAATATATAGTGTAACAAATAAATAACAACAAGTATAATAAATTGATCTAGATACATCCAAATATATAAACTAACAACGAATTACGATAAACTAGCCATTTAGAAAAAAACAAATAAAGATAATCAACCCAAATAGATAAATTAAAAACTGTTCCGACCAAAATAATAGTAAGAACAAACCACAACATCCCACCCTAAAATTCAACAAATAGATTTAATCAATGACAAATAAACAAATATATAAGATAAAAAATGAAAATAAATAAAAACAAGCAAAACAATTTGACCCAAATAAATAAGCAAACAATCGACTTCCGGTAAATGACGACCATAATAGACTACCAACAATAAGCTATATAAACAAATCTTTACTACGTTAACAAAAAACACCAATCAAAATAAATAAATAAATATATAAGATAAAAAATAAAAATAAAATTAAAAAAACAAACAAAAAAAACAAGCAAAATAATTTGACATAAATAAATAAACAAATAAGCGACTTCCGGTAAAAGTAACAACCAAAATAGACCACCCATAATGCACCACTGACCCTTATATATAAATAGCCAAGAAAAATAACAGCACTAGTTGCCTGACGATTGCACTAGCATAAAACAGACTGTCGCCTCTAAGTGCTGACTTCCATGTCCACTTTTATATTTACACACGCTCTATCTCTGATATTGAGCACTTTATCCCATAAATATAGCACACTTTAAGACTATATTTCTTCATATATATATATATATATATATATATATATATATATATATATATATATATAAGGGAGTCTGTGTATATATTTATTTATTTATTATCAAGCCCAAAAGACGAAAAACAGAGCAACATAAAATCTTCTGTCAAGGAAAATAACTGACATTTATATGATAACAACCAAGATGTGTCTCCCACACATAGTGGTGTTGAAGCATTAAAAGAACACACCCTGGACCCATTTACAGGTCTCTTATTATCAACAATGATAAAACAGCCTTAAATACATTAATAGATAATGTTTTTAGTTTTACCAAGATAACAATCACTTCAGTACATATGCCATAGTTTTAGTTACTCGAAATTAAAAAGTTCATTTAACTGTTCATTCAAGTGTGACAACATTAAAACAAGTTTTGTTTCAATATAGTCTATACAGCAGACCTGAAAGTGGTACCCTGGTGCAGACTGCTACACCCCTTCCCCATGCTACTGAGGCTATAAGAAATTAACTGGGCTATGGGTCCCTTTTGGTGGAGTTTTCAGCGGATACAGCTGGCATATTCAACACAGCAATATTGAACAAATGAAAAAGTGGAAATTATTGTGTTATTCATATGCCTTATTGAAGCTAACAAAATATTTTTCAATAAGGGTAGATAATTCTGAATTGATATTTTACTTTTTCTTTTTTTCATCATTTCACTCCATAAAGCCACTACGATACAAGGAGTTAATGAACATGAAAGAATCTGAGAAAAAAAACATTATTGAAAAGAAAGGACAATAAAAGAACTAGAATTAAGTTTTACCACACTAAGTTCTTTCTAGAATTGTTCCCACTGCATTTTTTGAGGGCACAAAAACATGAGCACCTACAATTTTAAAATTGTTATAACTTTCTTTGTATTGTGTGTATAGATTTTATTTTTGTATACTAATAAAAGAATAGATGAGCAATATTATTATGTAACGCATTAAGTTTTGCATGCATGTTTTGACAATGAAAACTAAAAAAATTGAAACACAAAATAAAAAACAAAAAATAAAAGACCAATACATTAACAATTTAACATACTTTAACTTTTATTACTCCTTGTGAAGTTCTGGGGGTGCAATAAGAAGCAAAATGACAGAGAAGGCTTTCATTTAATTAAAAAAGTGATGTACTTTTACATACGAGAAGACACCAGCATTTTTTTGCTCTTTCTTTCATCTGACCATATTTGTCTTGTTGACAAATAAGGTTATTATTTCATCGTTTATAAATAAATGAAAAATCACCTTCAGAAAGGCTAACAGGTACATCTATGGGGCCAGTAGCTTCCATAAAATTAGTCATCCATGGATGATAGTAGCCATTCAGTACCTAGTGGTCATCATCGCTTTCCTACACATCACTAGCATGGTTAACATCCAACCACTTCACCATCATAATCCACTTGAATAAAGCCTTCCTCATCAGAGATCAATCAAAAGAAAAGCTCCTGAGTAAAGGCTATGTTGGATGTTGATGTGGCCATTTTTGTTTACAACATGGGTTTAATCAATGTTACACTTCATGTAGAATATAAAAGAATTCAAAATGCTGTCGGAAAATGAATGTTTAGCCTCATTCCAAAGCAGTACTAGGTGATTTCTAGCTTAAAATACTGAAAATAACAGTTGGCAAACATTTATTTATAGCAACCATGTTAAGGCAACAGAATGCGCTGTGTGCAAGGGAGAGAATTCTACAACGACAGAAGATTACAATTGGCAATGCATTTATAATTTTGAAATTTCACTGTTGAAATTGCTACTTATAACCATAAGTTGTTTGTAAATATTTTCTTCTGCTCTTCTTGCTTGTTGAACTCTCTTCCAACTTCCTGCTTTCCTGTCAACTACCATCTCCAAAAATTTAAATGCAATGCTAATCGTCATCTTCTGTCTCCTTGGAACATGTTTTTTTTATTGTCCTGTCAATTTTTTTGTTTTTCTCTTTCTTTCTCTCTCATTAAACTCTGGCATCAGAATCTTGCTTGGAGTGAAATGTTTAAAATTAAATGCAACATGTAAAAAATTTATACGCTCATCAAGCAGTAATTTGCAAACTCAAACTGGAATTCAATTACTATGGGCTTGAATTCGAGACACGAAATTGCATTCTGAATATTTCTTGCACTTAAGAGATAAAATGTACTAACTAGTCTATTGATCTGTATAGGAATGTCAGGTGCCATTTTTGATGATGTTTTTTTGACTGAGTCCATCAGTTTATCACAAATGCTCCATACAGATTCAATAATTTTCATGGGACAAAAGCCATGTGGATTAAAGTTTTGGTTTATGAATTTGATGACAGTACTTGTGAGTTCAATCCCTGGGTTGGGCAGTGTGCACTTTGATTTGGTGATAATTAGGTGAGCAATAACTGAGCAGGACTAGACAAGCTATCCATAGACATGTGCAGTGGGACGAGAACAATGTACTCCAGTAGATTAAATAAAAGGTTGATTTTTAAATTCCCTATTGATGATCTGGATCAAGAAGCAGCTGAGGAAGGCTGGAGTGTGTAACAGATAAAATGCTATGATAAGAAGTACAAAGAGGTAGATAATTGTTTGCATGAAAATAATGATAACTCACCAATTTTATGGACAAACCATACAAATGCATACTAAACTTTCTTGCTAATCAATAAAATGGACCACTTCTCAGTTTTAGCTACCATATTTTTGTTCTTTCTTGTCTTGAAGTCAGAACACTATAATCACTTGACTGTATCCCTTTTGCATGTTAACACCATTCTTACTTTGTGAACTCTTTGCTTTATTACTGTTGCTTTGGCTAGCTTTGTTTTATATATATATTGTTTACTTACTATTATTTTGCCTTGTTCTTTTCTCACCTTTTGATTTTGTTTATTGAAAACTTTGTCAATTCTGTTTGTTGAGCATTACACTTAACCATGGCCATTTACATTACAGTCTTCAATTGTAACTTGTATAAAAGCTATATATATATATATATATATATATATATATATATATATATATAAATGTGGACATGGAAGTCAGCACTTAGAGGCGACAGTCTGTTTCATGCTAGTGCAATCGTCAGAGCCTGACAATTGCACTAGCATGAAACAGACTGTCACCTCTAAGTGCTTACTTCCATGTCCACTTTTATATTTACACATGCTCTATCTCTGATATTGAGCACTTTATCCCATAAATATAGCATACTTTAAGACTATATATATATATATATATATATATATATATATAGAGAGAGAGAGAGAGAGAGAGAGTAAATATATATAAACTGCAAATAGCATCCATAAAATAATAGAAATAATTTAAACATTAGGAAGACAGCCAGATCTGTGCCAAAATTAATACTCTTACTAGTCTAAGAGAAATATTTGTTTTTGGCAGATCAAGTAATTATTCTAAGTACCTATCCTTACAAACTCGATGAAAACTTTGTTTATGTGTCCATAAACACACCCACACACACTGGCATAGATATGAAAGTAAGATGAAGATGATGGCAGGGTTGTGTAGTTTAAATTATATAATCAAAAATAACATCAATCTTTTTCTGGCGATATTGTTCTTTATGGAACTGTAAATGTGAGTGGGTACATGTATGCAGAAATAAATGTCTGAGTTTTCTAAATTCTGATAACTTAATCACCTGATCTTGACTGACCCTGACTTTATCAAATCATATATACTAGCAGTACCCATGGAAATTCCACGGTTTTACTGTTTTTCACTGAAATTAATAGTTTTGAGCTTAATAACTTTAAAAAAATATTGCAATAAAAATCATGAAAAGATTTGAAATTGACAACTTTTTTCCATTTCACTGAAACAGATTTTAAACAATATCTTCCTTTCTTTTTTTCTTACTGAAACCAAATAGCATCTTTGATTTGTTTATCCAAACAATCAAATTGGAATAGCCCATTATTTATGAGGTATTGGCAAGAGACATTAAACACTTTTCTTTCTTTCTTTTTCATTCTGGAATCATGTCTTGTCTCTGATATGGCTTTTGTGCAATCAAAATGGGATAGTCCATTATTTATCAGGTATTGGCAGGAGACATTAAACACTTCCATCTTCCATTCTTGGTTTCTTCCATTCTCTCACTGAGACAAAGTAGCATCCTTGATATCTCATTTCTGTCTTTTCATGCAGTCAAAATGGAATAGATCTATATGAACTATTGGCAGGACACCACGGTTGCGCGAACTAAGGTATTAACTAACAAAGGAATGTTCAAGCATTATTATATGATTTCTTTTAATCATTTCACCCCACGAAAGGCAATAAAGCCACTAAAATACAAGGGATTACTGAGTGTTATAGAATACAAGAAAACAATTCTATTATCAAAAGAGAACAACAAAAGTCCAAGAATTAAGACAGAAGATAATGATCAACAATGCATTTAAATATCTGTCTATATTTCTGAGATGAGGTATTATATACACTATTTACATTATTTGAACTATTGTCCTCATCTTTGTTGCCATATTTATCACAATGTTTCAGCCATTGTATGCTCCAGCCTTCTTCCGGTGGTTGGAATATTGAACTGAACCCTTTATTTCGCTTGCTGGGGTAGACAGTTCTAGTTTCATGTGTGATTGTCTAATAGATATCAGTTATCTCGTGTTAATTCCCCTCTCCAAGTTCTCCACTGCCTACACAAGCACAGTGGCACAGTGGATAAAGGCATTGGTTAGATCCAGTGACAGGACCCAAAGAGTTGTGAGTTCAGGACTTCAGTACCTGGTTAACCTTTAATAAATATATATAAAACATTTAATATATATATATATATATATATATATATATATATATAAAATAAATAACATTTAATAAATATATTTATATAACATTTAATAACATTTTATATATATATATATAAAATAAATAACATTTAATAAATATATTTATATAACATTTAATAACATTTTATTTATATATATATATATATATATATATATATATATAAAATAAATAACATTTAATAAATATATTTATATAACATTTAATAACATTTTATTTATATATATATATATATATATATAAAATAAATAACATTTAATAAATATATTTATATAACATTTAATAACATTTTATTTATATATATATATATATATATATATATAAAATAAATAACATTTAATAAATATATTTATATAACATTTAATAACATTTTATTTATATATATATATATATATATATATATAAAATAAATGTACACATTTTTTTTAATCATTTCTCTCCAAGCAAGGCAGGAATGCCACTGGTATGCAGGGGTTATACAGAGTAAAGCTGAAAGAAAACTGGGTATTGGGGTACTGAGGAAAGGATAAAAGCTGAATGGCATTCAAGAAGATAGATGTTTATTGGCATTGCATTTAAATTTTTGAAGATTGCAGTTATCATAGAAGCAAGGAAATGGAAGTGAGTTCCACAGGCAGGAAGTGCGAGAAAAGAAACTGTTGGATTAGAAGTAGTAGTTACATTTAACTAATTCAACAGTAAAAGTGTGGTACCTAGATGCTAATCTAGTTGTACTCTTAAACTCACAGAGTCCGGGCAGCAGGGGTGAAAGCTCATCAGAAATGAAAATATTTGTAGAGAAGATGAAGAGAAGCCACATCACATCAGTGAGAAAGTGACTGAAGTTGAGATGCCAAGTCAGGATCAATAATATTGCAGATCCTTCTTTGGATTTTGTCAAGAATCTTGAGATGAGTAGCACTAGATCAGATATGGCAACACTATTCAATGCACAGACAAATGGTAGATTTGTAAATGTGCAAGATGGACTCTGACAAGAAAAACTTTCTGACACAATGCAGTTATTGGTTCAGTGTAGTTGCTCCACTTCAAGTCAGTGGAAAATGTGAGACCAAGAAGTCAGTGTGGGAAATAGCTAATATTACTATTACCATGTGTATTTTCTTTCAAGTTTTACATGAGGCTAATTAGATCTATGGTGAGAAAAGACATTGTCATAAGATAAACTCCACCACCCACTATATATTAAGGAAAAATGTAAATGGACATTCATTAAACAATCTGTTTCTTTCTCTTTTTTTCTTTTAGTAGAGCACACAACCTTGAATCCTTGATAATATTTGGGGAAATAATTTAATATTGCCAATGTTTCATTAAATAATTGATAATATTAATACATGACCTGGAATATTGCCAACAACTCCTTTTTCCTTATTTTATAACTTTCTTGCCAGTATTTCATGTTATCTATACTTGTAAATAAATATTTATTGGCTTATGTCCACATCACATTGAAGCAGCAGTTCTAATATGATCACCAAAGTTAAGCAACATTAAGCCTGGTCAGTACCTAAATGTGTGACTTCTTGGAAATACCAGGTGCTGTAAGCTTGTATGTACAAGTAGATTAATGTATAAGGGCTCTGAATTGGAGAACAGAGTTTCAATTCTAGCTGGTCTTATTATCTTCCCTTACATGTAAATAAACTCAGAAAAGCTATGAATCCACCTCTTCACCCCACTAGCTATGGGTTAACTTGTATCACTAAACCATTTTTATCTCCTCCTAAAACGTTTTCCCATATGTACTTGGTTTGTGTGTATATATATATATATATACTGGGTAATTGAAGAAATGATGGAAAAAATTCTGTATATGAATTTGATTCATTGAAAGGAATTCATCACATTAAGATAATCCTCTTATGGCTAAAATTATATATATGTAGGTGGAGGCAGGAGAAATTAAATGAAAAAAGTTGGTTATAATTACACACGGAGAGGAAACACTGGAGATGGGGCGGATGCTATATTTTAAAATTTATATAATCTAACATGTCTAAATGCAACAAGTTTCCGAATGCTTTTTGTTTTTAAATATTGCACAATACGAAGATCTGCTAAGAAAAGTGAAATGCTGTAAAAAGATGAATGCAAATATACTAGAGAAGAGTCAGAAATCAGTACACTTCCTATATATTCTAACCTTACTAATTTCTCTTTTTAATTAAAGCATCATTCTTTAAGTTGGTTAGATTTATTATGATAAATGATTAACAATATTCTCATTATATATATATATATATAATCAGATAACAATATATATTTTTATATATCAAGAACAGTATTGGGGAAATTGTATGACAAATTGGAAAAATGTTTACTTGTGATCCATTTCATCCTTCAGGATTTCAAAGAACTTAATTTGTTATGCTGCTACAATAACACATATGTGCTGGGGATTTTAGAATTTTTGCACCCCTCTGTCATGTGCATGTGTGACCCTACTCACATTACAAATTTAGTCTGATGAAGTCCTGAATAATGAAACATGTCACAATAAACTTTTCCCACTTTATCATGATATATATTTTATAACTTTAAACATTATTTTTTGCCAATACTAATATTTAAGTAGGATCTCCATTTATTTATTAAACAGTATAATTATTTTTCGTATACCAGCCTGAATGTTTCAGAAATCATATTAAAGAATAAAGCACAAGATTTGGCCTTGCCTGAGCAACCACTCTTTGTGGCCAAGTTGGTTAGGCATGATGGAAGATTTTTAAAGCCGAGAATTAACTTTTGTTTACAAATCTATCAAAATGGCTGATATTTATCAATTTTCTGAAATCAACCAAAAAGTTGAAACTCCAATCAATATTTCTATTCGAAATACACCAGAATATTTTGCTTACTGGAAATAGTAAATTTAATCATTTAGCTTTCAATTAAAGCTAAAAAGAAAGTTTTTTCATTTTAAAAAATTCATTTTAAACCTTAGGTATCAAAATATTTATTGGAAGTCCCTATATATATATATATATATATATATATATATATATATATATATATATATATTTTAGGATATTACTCCAAAAACATGTAAAAATCACTACAAAATTGCAGTCATGTTCCAATGCATATCAATACATCTCATCAGGTGATTGTAAATTACTGGCAAGGGAACAATTTGTTTAGATTTAAAAGCAAAATAGAACCCCTTTTTTCAGAAAAAAAAAGTGGGGGCATTAAAAGGTTTGCAGTCTCTACTCTGATCAGCCAATCAAATATGAACTATGTTAAATTTAAACTCAGTGAAGAAGCAAAACTTAAAAATTATTTTTTATAAATGGGTCATGAGATTAGTAGTCAACAGCAGCCAGGCATAAAGCAGATACATATGATTTCATAAAATATACAAACCAGACAATGCAGTTTCCCAAGAAATAAAATAGGGAGGGGATAGAGTGGTAATTTAAACAAAATGCTAAACAAGTTATATGCTTTGTTAATTTCCTACATAAATTTTTTTGTTGTTGTTGATAAATAAATAGCTTCTTTAAGAAACTAGTAAATAATTTAAATATATAGAATTACTTGCTAAATTGATATGCAACTGTTAAATAAGGATCTTTCATATAAAATGTTGAGAACACTAGCCAATCAATGCAAAATGTCAAAAATAGCAACCAAATACGAATTTCATCTACCTTTCACCAGACATAATTGTAAAACTGAATTTCACTAATTAATGCTCTCGGAAAATGTGAAATCTCTGAGCCAAGTTCAAATTCCAGGTACAATGAATTTTTTCTCCTGGAGGTTATCATGAGCAATGCTTATGGAGGGGAAAAATGGTTATGACTGGGATTAAAGGATAATAGTTTTGTTTTGGAGACAATAAAATTCGCTAGTCATTTCTTTTGCAGTTAACAACTGATGGGAGGTCTTTTTCAAGAGCAGCCACCAGTTTTATTTTGTCAGGCCAACTAGACTTGCTACTAATACAGAAGTAAATAAATGTGTCATCAACATAAATACCTAAGCCTTGTAGGACACCAGCATTAATGTGAAATGATCTAGAAGAATGGTCATTCAAGATGACCTTCATTGTATAATTTGTTAAGAATGATTAACCCTTTGAGGTATCGGAAACAGCAGCCCAACACTCACTATTCTTATTTAAAGCCTGATAGACAAATTCAGTAATAACTGTTAGCACATCGACTGTAGACATAGAGAAATGAAAACAATCTGCCAAATGAACAGCTAAATTAAAAATGCTCAATACAATTTTTTAAATCTTGTTGCCTGACAAAGCCATCTTGGCAGAAATGTAGTTTCAAGAAGGTTAGTGTTTTGGATATTCTCTCTCTCTCTCTATATATATATATATATATCTCAAAGTAAGCATTAAAAAATTAAGAAATTTAAAAACACTTTTGTCTGTTCAGTAGCCATTGATTATCTTTCTTCTATTGTTTTATACTGACCATAACTTCCCAAGTTAGATCGTCTCGGAAAACCTGACATCTGAAATTTATGGTGCATCAAATTTTATGGGGAGTAACTTATTTAAAATGTTGCCATGGCTTTATATTTCAACACTTCATTGTTTTTCTCTTTTTTACTCATCAATATTGAATCACAACTTTTTATTCAATTTGGAAATGGTAAAATATATATGCCTTTTTTTTTCAATTATCTTTATTTATGTATGAAATTTTAACAATTTTCTACAGAAACACATTTTATCTGTAATACTGTTGCATCTAAATGTAAAATTCTGAAAGTAACTAAAATGAGAATTTCACGCAAACACATATAAATGCATGCATATACAAGGTTCGATGGGTACATTGTTGCCATTTTAATTTTAATTTTGTGCATACTCATTGTTTTGATTTATTGACTGCACAGTAGAGTCAGTTGGGCACCATCTGTGAGAAAAAGAGCACATGATGCAATTCGCTCCACCAGAAATTTGAAAATGGCATACTGTATTGCTTGACATTTAAGCCAGAAGCCCAAATACAAACATTTCAGAGTGTTTGGTTGTCAATCTGAGGACAGTGCAGAGGATTGAGAAAGAGTTGGATGAGTCTAATGATGATTATGAGGGCATTTAGAATGATCACTAGCGATGGCAACATTATGCCTTCATTCATCGTCTCACAGGCCTCAGATTCAACATCGAGGCCTACATCAAGTGCCTTCAGGAGGATGCCTGCTAGATGGCCTATGGTGCAACAGGACTCTACACCATGCTACACAAGCAGGAGAATACAGTCATGGCTGTCAGACAATTTCCGAAACCACATCAACCCTTTACATCTAGCCACTTCACTCCTTAGACTGCAACCCTCTTAATTATTATGTATGGGGCACAGTTGAGACCAAAAATCTCTTTGTAATACCAAAGATGAACTGAAAGCAGGGGTTATGGCAGCATTCACCAACTTAAATGCAGGAAAGTGCAAAATCATTTGGAGGCTGTGGTTAAGGGCAATTTTATTGAATAAATTTACTCTTTAGTATTTCAAGACATCTTTGTGTAATTTTGGTAAATATATCTGTTAAAATGAGATGTCAATGTTATTTTCATGTTTGCATAATATAAATTACAATTTCTCTATCACACACTTACTGTCCATATTATGAATGTGTATGTAAGTACATGCATATAGATAGGAGGGAATGTATATATATATATATATATATATATACACGTGTGTGTGTGAATAAAAAGAGACAAGAGGAAAAACTATTTTTAGCCAGCACATTTCATCCTCTCCAGATACACTCTATCCAAGAATATATATATATATATATATATATATATATATATATATATATGTGTGTGTGTGTGTGTGTGTGTACAAAATGGTAAAACATTATATCCTACCACACTACTTGGTTTCAACCATGTGGATGTTTGTTTGTCTGAGTACTGTATTGAGCACTTATTTTTTTTATTTTATATGTCCATATATTTCATCTTCTCACATATATATATATATATATATATATATATATATTGTCTGTCTTAAAGTTTAAAATATAATCAAAAGCTTAATTGCAATATATTATCAGTTGCCACTCAAACCTATATAAAAGAGGGATTGCTACCCAAATATACAATTATTAAATTACATGACCTGCTAGCCAACAATAAAGTAAGACCATGATATTTATAAAAACAAAACAAAACTTGTTTTACAACAAATAACAGCAGACAAAATCTGATATTAAATCTAATATTAAAATAGTGGAATCAAAACTATAGCAAAATACTAAAAACACTTTGACTGTAATGAAATAAAAGGAAACACAGTGTTAATAAATTCAAATGATAATTTCTTCTCATTTAAATTTTTAGTATATTTATCTAATTTCCAAAATAGAATATTGTACATCTAAATCATAATTGTGGATAATCAGTTGTGGAATAATTGGCCTTGGTTAGATTCAATAGACAAAATTCTTAACAAGTGGAATTGGCAAAGTTCTCAAAACACAACAGGAAGTGCAGGAAAAAAGAACAGGGCAAACAATAGCATGAGATTAACGATACACATATATGTGTATGTGTGTGTGTGTGTGTGTGTTTGTAAAAGTTTAGTTTTAAGGTATGCTATATTTATGGGTAAAAATGCTTAATATCTGGAATAGACCAGCTGTAAATATAAAAGTGGACATGGATTTCAACACCATTGATGATGATCTGCTTCATGTTTGAATGCAATATGTCAAGTGATCTGCTTAACAAACTTGCCATGGATTAAAGCCTCTAGTACTTTACCAAAATAAATAAAAGACTTATAGGATGATAATTTAAGGAATCAGAATCTTCATCAGAGCTTTTACAGGCAGTAACTATAGAAGAGGTTTATAAATATGCTGGAAAGCAAGAACTGGTGAGGCATTTATTGTAAAGTTTAACGAGAAGATGAGCCAGTTTCATGAGCCAACTAAATCTTGTCATGTGATTTCCAGTCTATTAGGAATAACATCACTACCTCAAATCTGTAGATAAATACTGAGATTTCGTTCTAACCAATAAAAATAGACAATTCTTGGTTCAATCAACATAATTTTGTTCTTTCTTGCTTTGAAGTCAGAATGCTTTAACAACTTGACTGTATCCTTTTTGCATGTGGACACAATTCTTACTTTGTGAACTTTTTGCTGTATTACTATTGTTTAGGTTGGCTTTTTACTTGCATTATATATATATATATATATATAGGTAACTATACTTGTGTCGAAAAACCTTTGAATTCTTGATTTAACAATAGCCAAATCAATCACGAAGGGAAAAAAAGGTTTTAAAAAAGAAAGAGCCAGGAACATGAAAGTCTGTCGAAAATAATCGCACAGATACAGGTTCAAGGCCCAAAGAAAAAACCCCAATACGAGTAAACAACTAACTAAAGAGCTTGATACAAACGTAGAGCAAACCTAGTCAAACCTAATGAGCCAGACAAACCTACCAAGGTTTCACTTAGGCGATCTGCCTAACTGAAACCTTGGTAGGTTTGTCTGGCTCATTAGGTTTGACTATATATATATATATAAAAAACTAAATAACCTAATGAGCCAAAACCTATCTACCTAGGTTTCACCTAACGGATCATCAGGATAACTCTGTCTAATGAGGGTTGGGCTAAATGATATTTTATTGAAAAAAAGAAGGGGCACCAGAAAGAATTAAAATTTAGCATGAAAACAAAAACAACACAAGGGAAAAACAAATGAGGGTATGCCAAAATATATTTTATTTGTAAAACTGGGTTTTTTCACACTGCCCGAGTATAGATATTAAAATAATAAATTAAAAATATCTATATATATATATATGTTAAATAATGATATATATTTTTATATATCAAGGACAGTATTGAGGAAAACTGTATGACAAAGCGGAAAAAGTTTTCTTGTAACAAATTTCGTCCTTTAGCACTTCATTAGACTAAATTTGATATGTCCCTGCAATTTCACATGTGCACGAACAAGGAATGCTGGGAATTTAAAATTTTAAATATTTCTTTTTATCTAGCTAATTTAATTTAGATTATTTTTCTTTCCATCACTTTTGTTAGGAGATACGTCACACTGTGATAATAGAAGTTCTGCCAGGAATAGTGTAAGAGCTAGGGTTCAAATATACTCTAGATGACCTTGTGATCCTGACTCTTTCAATATTTCAGCAGAATGAACTTCTATTACCCCAGTGCGAGATATCTACTGACACAAGTGATGATAAAAAAGAAAAAAGAATCTAAATCAAATTCACATTCAAAATTCCCAGAATCCCCTATTCATGTGCATGTGTAGTCATACCAACAAAAAGTAAACACTGAGGTCAACACAGACTAGCAACAGCCTCTTTCAAGCCTGAATGGAATCTTCAGGCTGTTTGCGGCATGGTAGATCAACTATATATGCTGGGTAATGGGGCATTATGGGTAAAAGGCAATATATTTTTGGTAAATTGTGTTATCTTAATGGTTGATAGGAGCATTTATATTTTAAATTATTCTAAAAGCAATCAAGTAGAAAAAATTATGTGACAGTATGTGGTTATTTGTTAAATTTTATCTTATTTATTATTGATTCCTTTGGATATTTTGTATTTATGTATTATTATTATAATAATAATAATAATAATAAAAATAGTAATAACAACAACAACATATGTGTTAAAACAGGATCTTGATCAATAAGCTGGGTGACAATCCTTGACCAAACAATAGAAAATTTCACCATGAGGAGAAATTTTAATAAAGTTAAATAATGCCTAGAAGTTAAATCCACTTTAGCAGGAAGGAAGATAAGCTACTGCCGCTGCTTAGAACACATTAATCTGAAGAGCATGAATCTTCAGGAACTTATGAGCCAAGGATGGTGAATTCAATCCTAGGTAGGACTAAAAGTGTCAGCATAGTTAACAGTGGTTATTTGTAGAATACCTCACTGACATCTTTCATAAAGGGTGTTTCATTAAGACGGATTATATATAAGAGTGTTTCATTAAGCAATAAGTCAGCAATAAATGTTATTGGTGAAAATTTATTTATTTCTCTATTGGATCATGTAATTTAAGTCATGGCAATTATGTGTGAAAAACAATATCACCCAAATGTCTGTCAAATCTAAAAGAAAAAAATTATTAGGCACTTAAGCTTAATTCACATTTAAAATCAGTCCAAGTTATTGGAACACCATTTTTATACATACATTCTATCCCCAAAACTGAACACTTTTAATTATGCATTAAAACTATATTTTAATCATATATTGAGCAGACAGAGGAATCAACACTGCCTGGTGTGTTGTCAGTTTTACATTTCAAGATTGCATTGAAACAGTTTTGTTTTCTATATTCACTCTGCTGTTTATTTCTATAAATATTTTCCATTATGGGTTTTTTTTTCATTACTCTTTCCTTATAAACTATAATATATAAGCAATATATATAATAACAGTAACAATGATCATGTTTCAAAACCATTGGATTATTTTGGAAGATAAGCAGTCTTTGCAACTATAGCACTCGATAACAACAGAAACAGAATTAATATTAAGAAAACAAATGAAATTAAATAATTCATTATTTTCAATGTTACAATCAACTCTCCCGACAAGTGAATGAAATCTTTGTGAGTGAAACTCAGAGTATGGATAGTATAAGTGTTGTAGCATACCTATGGACAATAATGGATATGTCCCCATTATAATAAATACAGTAGTAAATACTGTATGTTGGTCTGCAATTTGAGATTCATTGTGGAATCCACTTGACACAATTCTAGCAGTTGACTTCTTCTATGCAATGCTGGTGAATCTTATATGTATTGTTCTTGTCCTAAGTATTATGGTTCATTACCAACCTTTGTTTGATTATTCTATTCAGTAATCTTGCCTTGTTTATAACAATAAGTAAGCATTAAATTTTATTTATTAATATATATGAATGTGAGGGTAGTGTAATCGATAGCATTGTGAAATGAGAAATTAGAGAGTTGAGTTTGAATTCCAGTTAAGTTCTTTAAATTCACTTACATGCAAATACCATTGAGAAATATATGAATCCATCGCTACTTCCCAAGATATGGGTTAAATAGCAGAACTTGTATCTGGAAGAAATATAATACAATATTCCCTCACAATATATATATATATATATATATATATATATATATATATATATATATGTAGGCTGTATCAAAATACTTTTACAATCTTTGGGGGCAGATTCCTCTCATACCAAAAACAATGGCAAAAGTTCAAAAGTCCATATAAATATAGGTCTGCAAATCCCTCTTTTTGAATTATTAACTTTAAAGAAAATTTACAGTAGATAGAACAGTAGATTTGTTGCTATGTAGACTAGGTTACATTTGTCATTTGTGTACATTTGTAGCTAGTCTGTCTTCAAGGTTTAAAGTAGTGAGAAGTGTTCTGTTTAACAATGCCAGAATATTCATATTGTAAGCAGAGAGATATGATATTTACATAGAGCTTTGTGAATGGCAATGGACACAAGGCTGTACAGCTGTATCAGATTGCGTTTCCAGACCAAAGGCAGCTGAGTCATCCAATCTTTGCTGCTGTTTATCATTGTGACAGGATCCATAACTAGAAATTATGGATCAAGGAAGACTGAGATCCACTTGTATGCCTGACCATGAAGAACTCCTACTACAGCCTTTTGAGGATTATCCAGGTATCAGCACGCCAAGTGGCCCTAGCATGTCATACATCTCATAGTACTACATGTATTGTACTTCAAGAATCTTTCGGTCTGCACTATCTTTTGATGTCTCATTATTACCTGGATTTAAAAAACTTACATAATTTTCTACCTGATGATGGTCGTATGAAATGACTGAAAGCTGAGCTAGTAGCAAAAATAAGACCTGATAAAACCGGAATTTATAAACAAGGATCATACCATTCGTTAACGGATTCGAGGTTGATTGTATTTTATTATTAAATATTGTTTGCGAGAGTGATTCTTGCCATATAATTAACTTCATTATTTGTTTTTCGTATAAATGATTTACGTTATATATATATATATAGTCATTCACATACAAGCCTGTTTGCTGTATGACAGCTCATCAGTGTGGCTAGATATCCAATTGCTTCAAGCTGTGATCGAAACTTGACTGATTTGTCATCAGTCAGAGATTATACCCCGAGATTTCAAAGCTAAATCTTTAACGTATTATATATATGTGATGCATTGCCAGCAGTAATCTTTAACGTATTATATATATGTGATGCATTGCCAGCAGTAATCTTTAACGTATTATATATATGTGATGCATTGCCAGCAGTAATCTTTAACGTATTATATATATGTGATGCATTGCCAGCAGCCCGTAACTCTCAGTTCATAACTGAAGAACAATGCATTAATAGCAGAAGCAGCCACGTTTTTTTTTAATTACCCTTTATATACACATCGTATCTTCATTCAAGCCTGTTTGATTAAATAATATAGACATATAATGTCTATTTATTTTATAATAATCCTTTCCAGTTCTCTAATTATCTTCTTGATGTTAAGTTGAATTTCAGTAAATATATGTGTATGTATATATTTATATTCTTCTGATCAAAAATATCTTTCGACTCTAAATAGCCCATTTGTATTGCAGTGTATTGGAAGTTAGAAATCAATGAAAGATCTGTTTATCTAACAATTTATTTGAGGGAGAATTATTAAGAAACTTCAGTAAACTGCAATATTTAAAGTGCCCTCCCTCAAGGTCAGCGCATACTCGCAGTCGAGCATGCAGTGAGTGGCACAGATTCTCACCGAGTTTGATATCACTTTCCTCAAATGTTACCAAGGTCTGAGCCTTTAATTTCTAAGGTTTCCATGATAAACAAATTCTTTCTTGAGCCTGCAAAGAAAGGAATTTGGAGGTTTGAGGTCAGGGAAGAATTCCAACCACTCAGTTGGACCATGGCAACTAAACTACTTTCCGGTGAAGTTTTATCAAGCCACTGACAAAATAAAAACAGACTGTGCTTAAGGTAAATTTCACCCAACTGTGCAAATTGCTACAAAAACAAAACATTAACAATAAAACTCGAGTAATGTTCTAAATAGCCTCGTCAGATTGAGACTTTCATGTTTGATGCCAAAACTGTTCAGAAATATTTATATTCAACCACTTTCTAAGATCAATGGTGCAAAATGGCTTTGAGCAAGCCTATGAATCTTGGCAAAGACAACAATTCTAAGCTTGTAGTCTGGCGCTCAAGAATCACTGTATGAAATAACAGAAACTACATCACTTAAGAACTTTCAGGAGCACCTAAAATGGCTAACACTTGTAACTTAAAGAGAAAATAATGAGATAATCAAGATGTTGACATTTCACACTACAAGATTAGGGCGGAAATCCCACATACAGGAAAGTCCGTTAACAGCTACTGCACTTGAGAAACCAATTTTCCTGAAAAAATGTTTTAAAAGAGATTTTATAAATTTCAACAGAAATTATTTCTAGCTGCTCAGTCAATGAAAGCTATATATTTCCTTATAAGGAAACAGCTAAATATTATCATTACCATAACAATACAGCAATTTGGCATGAGGCCAGAAAAAGGGAATAGAGAGAAAGCTGATCATGTTGTTTCAAGGAAAAATTAAATTTCTCACACTATCCATATGCACCGCGTTACCCCTCATGCAATTTACACACACCACATTACCCCTCACACAACCCACATGCACGGTATTAGCCCACACAGCACACACACACATGCACAGCATTACCCCTTGTGCAACACACATGTGCAGCATTACCTCTCACACAACCCACACACACAGCATTGCCCCTCATGCAACCCACACAGCATTACTCCTCACACAACCCATATGCATGGCATTACTCCTCACACAACCCATATGCACAGCATTACTCCTCACACAACCCATACACACACTATGACTTCTCATCCCACACTACTTCAAAACGAGGTTAAGAAGGAAACCCTATCAACACTGGAAAGAGCAATAACAGCCACTGAGCATGAGAAACCTATCTTGCTGAAAAATTGTTTTGAGAAAAAACTTTTATAATTTTCAACAGAAATTAGTACTGGCTGCTCAGTCAATGAAAGCCATATGTTTCCTGATAAGGAAAGAGCTAATATTACCATGACCATATATTTGAACAAAATCATTTAATGGCATTTTATAATGAGCTTTTAGCTTTCACTCAATCAAGTCAGCCAGCACCACTTGTATCAATATTGATTCTAAGTCAGAAGCTTGTATTATTTACAGCACAAAAATGATAATAAATTAGCCAGAAAGATTTTAGTTTGTTCATGGATAAATATTATCGCAAATTACATGCTTTATTAAAACCATATGTTGTTTATTTAAGACTGATTTTAAAGAAGAGGAAGACAAAGAGATATTTTCTCACTAGATTTATTTAACTTATACACCAAGACATTCTTAAGAGAACTAAAATACCTATCAGGATTTATTACTGACAGGCATCATTTTAACAGTGTAAGATATGCAGATAAAACTGGGTTAATAACAGTCTCTTATATGGATACATGGTTTAGTAGTCAGAAGATTCAATTTTTGACAATGTGACCCCAGGTTCAAATCTCACCAGGGTCAATTTGTCAGGAAGATGAATTCTAGATGTTACCAGTCATGCAGCACTATTGAAAAATGCTTGAAAAACACATCATTGGTAGACCCAAGCTTTATGAATGAAATTGGGGGTGGTGCAATTGTTTGGTGGTATTTATGCTTGCATAAAGTCACAAGTCATTGTAACCAAGGTTTTGAATGCACTGTATGTATGTTGCGGCATTCACCCTGGATCGGTTAAGTCGGCTCCTTCCAAGGAATTCACCGCGTCCGGAACGAAGGCCAACCAAGCACGGCGATCCGTCGCCAATGCTGAAACGAGCGACAGCCATTCCCGATTCCAACGGCGGCGAATTCTTGAAATGGAGTAACAAGGGAGTTTGAACTTCACACGCAGTCCCCACAGTGGAGGGAAGAATATGCTCTTACTAGCTGCAGAATTTCCACAGACGCAGAGGCAGGTGTAACCAAGAGGCCGGTGCAGACGCCGAATGGTTTTTAAATTCAGAGTTGACCTTCTCCTAGATCAGTTGCCATCCAAGGCTATAGAACCCAGTCTGTCCTGCTATTTACCCATAGTTGGAGGGAGAAGAAGAGGATTCACACCTTTCCCAAAGGTGTTAGCACGTAAGTGAATGTAACGGATTCGACTGGAATTCGAACTCGCCTCTACGAGGAGGCACGGTGGAATACACTGGCCTTGGTCATATTGTGGATCATGTTCTTTCTCCCAGAAACCATAACTAAGGCTCGCTAAGCATAGTTGCAGTATAATCACAAATAGGCTCAGTATATGTTGAACAAACACAAATGTGGCTGAGCAGGCGTCAGCAACAGGGAATGGGTAGCTGCCCTAGCAGACAGGCATATTCGGAAATAAAGTCAGTTGTTATATCAGCAGACACAGGAAAACTGAAAGAACTCAAGAAGTAAGAACCAGCTTAGTCGTGAGACGATAGAATGCACAGTTGTTAGCAAAAAAGATATACCAAGATTTATGCTACATATTGGGATTTCAAAATCAAGCATGTACAGAACTTTGACTATTT
Organism: Acanthosepion esculentum; assembly: GCA_964036315.1. Taxonomy (NCBI): domain Eukaryota; kingdom Metazoa; phylum Mollusca; class Cephalopoda; order Sepiida; family Sepiidae; genus Acanthosepion; species Acanthosepion esculentum. The sequence goes on along the minus strand of OZ038481.1, from coordinate 40,810,602 downwards.
GGGTGGGGTCATAAAAGATAGCGGAAAATGTTACACAGAAATTTGATAGTGTAGAGGAATAAGGGAACATATCTTCTATAAGCAGTATATTAAGAAACAGGAAAATATCCTTAGAAACAAAGTAATGTTGAATTGCTTTTTAATATATGATCTCCTGTATGGCAGATGAGGGACCGCTTAGGAATAACAGGTACTGTAAGCTTTAATATGTAGGTGATGTAACGGATAGCAGCTCATAATTGGAAATCCAAGAGAAAAATTCTAATTCCAGTCATATTCGTTATATCATGCACAAGCAGCCCAAGGAAAGGTATGAATCCACATCTTTTACCCTAAACAATGGGTTAATTAGTAGAACTTGTATCAGTAAAACAATATTATCTGCAAAAGATTCTTAAAATCTAAAAAAATATTTTCTGGCTTTAAATAACCTGTAAAGGGTTGATAATCAATAAAAAAAAAATTAACCTATATGACAGATATAGATTTGGACGTACATGTCATATAATGGTTATTGGCACAAGAAGTAGAATCAGAGAGGCAAATTCAAATTCTGACCAAGGCTGTTGCATTTACATTTGCCTTGAATAAAGCATGATTCCATCTCTTGTTCCCCATGAAATAGTAGGGTAAACTGGTCTTGCTAGCCTTGAGCGACAATCAGTCTAGAATTTTGTTTTAAATTATTGGCACTGACTAGATTATCAATGAAATGTTAGTCAATTGCTGAATCCATAATCTTCTGGGTATGTGTCAATGTTTGTAGTAGAGAGGGGATTAGCCATTCCTAATTCAAAATATGATATTCTGCTTCATCCTAAGCTCCATTCTTTGTGAGGTGGGTTTAATCTATTCAGATTCACATTGGCACAAAAACAAATAAATGACAGAACTGTTATCGGAGAAAGGAACACTATCTTTTCCAATGAATGAAAAAAAACCTTCATGGTTTTAAGCAGATGGCACAAATTCACTGCAGCAAAACAATGAGTAAGGTAAGAGTTATTTGTTAGCAAAACAGACAGCTGACATAATCCAACCAGGGCAATTTTAAATATATCAGGCATTTATATAGTCAGCGTTTTGAATGATCCTTGTTAAAGAAGATTATTTAAAAATTAAAAAGATTAAACAATAAAACTAAATTACCAATAAAATCGTTCTAAAAGTAATAATGAAGTACAAATCCAGCTCTCCTTCCCCAACTAAATAGCAGGGTAAATGGATCTCTTTAGCATTGGGTGGCAGCCAGTCTAGTATTTTCTTTTGCTTTTTTATGACTTATCAACCATTTGTGGATTATTTAATGATAAAACTTATTTGGGATTGAAAGAATAATTTATTTGTTTGTGAGCATATAAGCATTAACAATTTATTTTGAGAATAAAGATGATTTTTTTTTCAGTTACATGTCCTACTATTTAATCCATAGCCGTGGGGAGGAAATGGATCCATACTTTTGTTTTTGATTCATGTTCTATGGCTTATCAACCCTTTGCTATTTATTTAAAGTCAGAAAATATTTTTAGAGTGTAAGAATTTTTTTATTGTGATAACAATTTTTTAGTAATATAAGTCCTACTAATTAACCCATAGCCGGGTGGAAAAGAGGTGGATTCATGCATTTCTCAAGGTTATTTGTGTGTAAGTGAATATACCGAATGCAAGTGGAATTGAAACTGTTCTCTCATTAATGATTCTGAACCTTTATCCATTGCACCACCTGCACATCCAAGCATATGACACTTGGTATTTTCTAGTAGTTACCCACCTAAGTACTGATCAGGGTTGACATTCTTTAAACCTTGTTGATTGTATGGGAACTAGTGTTTCAGCCTGATGCAACTGTAAGAACTTATACTTTTTCCAAGAGTATCTGTGCATAAATGAATGTAATGAATCTGACTGAAATTTGAACCCATCTGTATGATTTCTCATTCTGAGTCACTATCCATTACACCACCTGCACATCCAGAACCAGTCTAGGACAAAGACTAATATGTAAACAAAACAATGATGAAGGCAACAAAAAACCACTTCACTTTACTTCTTTCTTTTAATGTGCCATGTCCTTTCAGAATGTAGGCGATCATGGATTTTCACCTCCCTCTATCCCTTGCAACTCTCAACATGTTCCTTACCTCTACCATGTTCTGTAATCCATTTGCTAAAGCCCGCCAGGTATGTCATGCATTGTTTTCCCTTGTCTCTCTTTCCTTCTATTCAACCCATGAGCATCACATTCTCCAGACCTTCTTTTCTCATTATGTGTTCCAGAAACTTCAGCTGCCTCTTTAAGTATAAGCTGCCTCCTTGTTTTCATCCTCTCTAAGACCTCATCGTTGCTCACACGCTTGGTCCATGATATCTTTAGCATCTTTCTGTAGAACCACATCTCCATCGCCTCGAGTCTCTTCATCATCTTTGAGGAAATTGTCCAACATTCGCTGCCTTAAAAGACAGATGTCATGTAATAGCTCAGTATAATTTTATTTGTTACCAAAGAAATCCTCCTGTCTCGCAATTCTCTGCCCAGCTTTTGTAATACGTCTTTGGCCATCCCAGTATGTCTACAAATCTCAGTGCTGCACTTACCGTCCTGTCAAAATGCTTCCCAGATATTTAAACTTATGCATTACAGACTCTTCCTCTTACTGATGACCATGCATTCTGTCTTCTTGTAGTTTATGCTTAGTCCCTTCTCACTCTCTGCTGCTACCTTCACTATGTTTCCCAAATAATCATGGTAATTCATAGATTATAAAGAAAAAGAATTTGCAGAGACATCATGAATAGTCATAGCATTTAAAGAAATAAAATAAAAAATGCACAAATTTATAATTAATTTTGCTTTCTTTCAGACACGCTACACAAAGAAAATGACATGTCTCAAAAAAAATAAAGTGATCTACTTTCCAGATGTTTTGGAAAATATAAATATCTGTTACATCGATTTCACATCTGGTATTTTATATAAAAAAAGAAATCTGGTCTGGTACTTCACTTCCCCATAATTACTGTTGAAGAATTAGAAATATTTGCTATATGCATTTCACTTATGCCACATAGATGCAATGACATTAGTTTCGAAAATACTTGTCCATACTTGAAAGGAAGACATAAAAACAAACAAAATAGCAAAATAAACAATTGTGTACAATCAAGTTACAAAATGTCAACCCTGCCATCACACAGATGGTTTTGTATATTTCCAGAATTCTTTTAAAGTTGGTTGTCAAATGTTAAAAAAATAAAAGAAAACGTTTTTCACTTCTTATGCTGTGTTGGTTTATAAACATCATCTTTTATTTTTTATTTTTTTTAAGCTTATCACCCCAAGCAAGGCTGGAAGCCACTAGCACGCAAGGGGTTACAGAAGGTTTTGGAGGAAGAGCAGATAGGAGTGGTAAAGGAGAGGATGTGGAGAAAGATAGTGGATCGATCAAGGCAACTGGAGATGTCAATTGACGTTACACTTAAATAGTTGGAGATTGTATTTGTCAGGGAAACAGGAATAAGGAAGGGAGTTCCACAGGTGCGATGTGTGAGACATGAAGCTATTGGAGTAGAAGAGACATCTACATCTAACAGTTTCGACGGTGAAGGGGTGGGAACGGGATGCCAGCCTCATAGGACGTTTAAATTCATGAGGCCTAGGAACCAGCGAAAGCAGCTCATCGGAGCAATTACCATGAAAGTATTTGTGAAAAAGACAGAGCGAGGCAATGTCGCGTCTGTGAGAGAGCGACTGCAGACGAGATGACAGATCAGGGCCAATTACATTGTATATCCGTCTCTGGATCTTATCAAGAACCCTGAGGCAAACAGCAGGGGCTCCAGACCATATATGGCAGCAATACTCCAAGCAAGGGCGAATACTGTGTCCTTTCATGACATGGATAATCATGACACTCTATAAGTTTCTTGTCCCTTACAGTGATAAACAACTTTTAACTATTTTCCATTCTTCTTTGTCTATTTCTACCATCCAGCTACACAACTTCATTAGGTCGGTCATTCACTGTTTCTCTCTGCTCCTCTTGCTTAAATATATTTTCCGAGTGTTAAATTCTCTATGCTCTCTTTCCTCATTATAGATTATTATCATGATATAGTTCTTCTTATATGTGCCATGTCCCTTCATGACATTGGCTATCATGACTCTCTACAATTTCCTGTCCTTTGTAGCTCTTAATAGCTTCTCTTTTGGCATCTCTTGCAAATCCTGCTTTACCATGCATTTCCCCAATCTCATCAGGTAGGTTTTGTGTTGCTTTCTTCTGTTTCTCTTTTCAACCTATCCTGTGAGTATCAAATTTTTAAAGCCTTTCTTCCTCATTATGTGTTCTAGAAACCCCTACTATCTCTTCTTGATGTTAACTATAAGTGTTCTTTTTTGTTGCCACTATCTCTAGAATGTTCTTGTTGACAAATATAGTCCATGGTATTCTCAGCATATTTTTGTAAAATGCCATTTTTGTTGCTTTAAGTCTCTTCTTCATCTCAAATTTGATAGTGAATAACTGTAAAGTAAGATATTAACATCTCTTGTAAGCAAATAAAAATTATAAAAACTTGTTGATTCATTAAATTTTTATTAAAAATGAAGTCAACTCTGCATTGTAATTCTTGAGATGATGACAAATATAGCAAAATAGAAAAATCAATTATAATTGTTAGTTTTGTTTTTAAGTAAGATTATTCTTATAACTCACTCCTGGCAGTTATTATATTATGTCTTGCTTAGACTACTTGCGGTGACATCATTAGAAATTCTCCTTGACTGACTCCAACGAACTTCCCTGGACTGACTTTTAGTTCTTTATTTAAGGCATCTTGCCTAGTTCATTTGTGTTACAAGGAGTGTCTTATTTGCTCCACAACATCCCTTTTTGAGATTTCGTTTTTCAGTAGTAAATATTTTATTTTTTAGTATTCACCCCCTCCTCTTTCTGGAGAGTTTGCCATATACTGAACTTTATATTTCTTTCGTTTTGGGTCAGCCTCTAGTTTTTCCATACATTTCTTTTTTCTGGCAATCAGGCTTGTATGTTTTATAAATTCTTGAGGTGCTGGTATGTCAAAATATCATAGAGTGATTCTTTTTTCTTTTGGTCCTTTCTTCTGTAAAACTTTTCTTTAACTGATTCCAATGTCTTTTATGTTCTGATTTTTCCCTTTTACCAAATATATCATTTTTCCAATTTGTGACCTTATTATGCCATCTACCCAGATTTTTTTCCATTTTATATACTTCTTTTTGCCAGTTTCGATAAGATTTTGAGTCCTCTTTGTTATCCACTTATATTATTTTTTTTTGACCTAGTCACAACTTGTTGAACACTGATTTAATTTTTCTTGCAAACATCAATTCTGTCAGTGACATACCTGCTGGTGTATTTGGATTCAGCATTATCCAATACAGTTTCAAGAATTTTTGCTTTATGCTTTTTTAAGCAAATTGTTCAGTACGGCTCCCAAATTCTGCATATAAGATATATAGATTTGATAATAGTTTGCTAGCCCTAGAAATGCTTGTAATGTTTGTTGGGGGAGAGGCATGTTCTTAATTACACTTGCCCTTGATGGATTTGGATTTGACAGTTATTTTTGTTAATGTTTTGTCCCAGGTACTTGATTCTAGTCAAAAACAATTCACACTTCTCCTCACTGAGTTTGAACCCATATTCTCAATTTTAAAAAACTCTTTTCACATGCTCAATATGTTGTTCCTTAGATTCACTTTTAATATATCATCCAGATAAGCAACTGTGAAATCATAATCTTCAAACATAGTATCCATAGCTTGTTGAAATACAGCTGGAGCTACTTTTATACTAAAAGGAAGTCAGTGGAACTTTTAGTAACTTATACAATCCCTTGTGTATATATTTAGTTATTAACTCTGAACATTCCTCTTTAACCTGGATTTGCAAATACACTTCAGAAAGACCAAGCATTGAAAAAAAATTTCCATCATTTAAATTTGAAATATTACAAATCATTTCACCAATAGGAAACAATTTCTTACCCGACATGCTACATGCGATTTTTGAAGTTCTTTTTAATGTAGGTCTATCATTTGCTTTCCATAAGTCTTCGTTAATTATTGTGATATCACTACCAGTATGTAGTTGCATTTTTACATCCACATTATTAATTTTCAGTCACATGCACAAATTATCTTTGGTTTTCTGTAATTATTTTACCATTGCAACATTAGGTACAAAATTTTTACTGTGAGATCTTTTCTTTGATTTAGTTTTAAAGTGTGACTTTTTATGTCCTGTTTTTTTTTTTTACACTTTTAGCTTCAATTCTTAATGGAATAGTCAACTCTTAGATGCAACTTTCCACATCTGAAAACATGGATTAATATTTCTTTTTCCACATTTTTCGTTTCTTTTTTGTATGCATGTGCATTCTTTTTCTTCAGTTTCGTCTCTATTGCATCTCAGATTTAAGATTCTCTGACATATATCCAATATTTCTTGTAGTTCTAGTTTTTTACTCTGTGCAAGTTCTGTTGCAATTCTAGCATGTTCTTCTGCATCACTTTCACCATTAATACTCAAAAAATAATAAACCCTTTAAATATCTCGTGTCAGTTCATTTAATTTGAATCTTTCCCACTCCTTGTTAATGATTCCAACAAAATCTTCGTCTTCTTTTTCATCAAATTCATACACTTCCAAAGAGTATTGAATAAGAAACTTTGCCAAAATATTTACTGTTTCTTCAAATCAAATTTCTCCTGCTATTTTGGTAGTACAAAATGATAGTATTTTTCATGTTCTACCAATGCAAACTTTCTCAACAAAAGTTTTCATTTTTCTCATCTTCCAATTCGAGGAGATCGAATAGCAAAAGATGCCTTCCAAAAACAAAAATATTGAGAAACAGGATCATTTTGTTAGAAACAAAGACAACAGTGCTGAATCTTTATCTAAATATCTCCTGTATGTATGTTGAACAATTTGCTCACAGACAAAGAAGCGAAAGAGATGGAAGTCTACAGAAGGAGGCTAAGAATAACATGGAGAGAATTTATGAACAACAATGAAGTTTTTAGAAAAATAGCAATGAAAAGGACGCTTATGCTTGCCCTCAAAAAGGATAGGCTGTAACTTCTGAGACACAGAATGAAGAAAGAATACTTTGAGAATTGGTTACCAGCCTAGAAAGTGGAATTGGTATGCTGAGTTCAAATTCCAGCAAAGGCCATTGTGTTCCCTTTCACACAAACTCTTGGAAATGAATGAATCTAGCTATTGACCCACTTCAGGGTTAATGGCAGAGCAGACCGAGTTCTCTAGGCTTGGTTGGCAACCAGTCTAGTGGAAGGATAATTCTGACTTAAACAACAAGCAATTATAGTATTATTTCTCGCATAGGCTACTTGCCGTGACCTCATTAGAAATTCTTCTCAACTCAATTCCCTGACTCACTTTGAGTTTTTTATTTAAGGTGTCTTGCCGAGTTCATTCACTCCACAAGAGTTACATTTTTGTAGCTGACATCATAAGAAATATTATTGTACCACTGAAAATCTAAAAAGAAAATGCATCATGATCTATAATAATTGCAATTTCCATTGAAAATGTACTGACATTTTGTAGTTCCACCAGTTGTAACCTTCACAGCAAAAACATGCATTTTAACAAACCACCCTCATTCCCATCATTTTCCATTGGTGAGATGTAAGGAGTAGTTTTTTCCCATGAACCACTGCTTTGTGGGATACATTCCCAAGATGATGCTTCCTCAAACACTACAATCTTACCCTGTTCAAGACTAGAGTTAACTGGTATCTTCCGCACATATCCCCATAAACTATACGGCATATTCTTTAAACTTTGGCTCTTTTGGCTTGCACAGGGTGAGCATTATTATCAAATAAAAATGTCTTGAATTTAAATTTTTGAAAAATTTAATTAAATACCATGAGAAATTTTGCAAATAAATTTTTTGTCATATTTTATACAATAATTTAAAAAGCTATTTTACCTGAGTAAAGTATATGCAGCGTGTAGTACACCCCACCCACACCAGTGGTGTCCAGGCTTGACCGGGGCTGCTGGTAGTGCTTTAAAACCCTTGATATCTTATCAAATTTGCTTTTTTTTCTACCTACATTTATATATGTTACAAATTAGACTAAGTATAATGATTAAAGGATGAACATTTTTGTGGATTTTGACGTCATTCTGGAGTCTCTCTTTTCCTCCATCTCAGTGAATTTGATTTTTTTTTGATTTTTTTAAGCTTATCACCCCAAGCAAGGCTGGAAGCCACTAGCACGCAAGGGGTTACAGAAGGTTTGGAGGAAGAGCAGATAGGAGTGGTAAAGGAGAGGATGTGGAGAAAGGTAGTGGATTGATCAAGGCAGGGGGGTTACAGAAGATTTGGAGCGAGAGCAGATAGGAATGAAAGGTGAAAGGATGTGGAGAAGGGAAGTGGATAGATCAAGGCAACTGGAGATGTCAATTGACGTTACACTTAAATAGTTGGAGATTGTATTTGTCAGGGAAACAGGAATAAGGAAGGGAGTTCCACAGGTGAGATGTGCGAGACATGAAGCTATTGGAGTAGAAGAGATGTCTACATCTAACAGTTTCAATGGTGAAGGGGTGGGAATGGGATTCCAGCCTCGTAGGACGTTAAATTCATGAGGCCTAGGAACCAGTGAAAGCAGCTCTTCGGAGCAATTACCGTGAAATTATTTGTAAAAAAGACAGAGCGAGGCAACGTCGCGTCTGTGAGAGAGCGACTGCAGATGAGATGACAGATCAGGGCCAATTACATTGCATATCCGTCTCTGGATCTTATCAAGAACCCTGAGGCAAACAGCAGCAATACTCCATGCAAAGGCGAATGGTCGATTTATAGATTTGGAGGATCGATTCCGGGGAGAAAAATTTCCTTATGTCTTGAGAAAAACACTATATAAAATTCACTATTTTTTATCCATGGTGTTGGATGTTAAAATTATTCAAGTTTTTAATGAAAAAAGTCTCAAGTTGATGTTAAAAATTGCCTCAAAACATTGTTGACATATTTAAGATGGAATGACATGTCTCTAATTCGTATTTAGAGACATTGTATTTATTTGCAATTTTTCTAGTTAAACTGTTCAATTATATTGCATGTGATACATTATTGTGCAGAATCAAATTTGTATTTTATACAAATGCTACCTCATAAAAATTGAGATATAGTAGGGGCCCCATATCAGAGATTTAGGGAGGAGTACCATAGATTTGATGGGGAGAGCATGAGACCTTTCCCTAATAATCTGTTCATTATTCTATTCAGAAAAAGGAATAAAGTATAATCAAATGATTCTTCTTCAACAAAGTTGTCATAATAAAAATGAAAACTAAATAACATTCCTCATTACTGAGATAATTTATCAGACTTGACTTTAATGGTGAGGACACACGGAAGAAAATCAGCCTTTTACATCTGGATTAAATCTTTCAAGAATTCAGTGAATAAATCTTTTCCACACCTGAAAGTTTGCTCAAAATCTGAGAGGTGTCCATCCATGTTAACAAGTGAAATAATTTTTAAAATTAACATTTCTGAAAACTGACACATGATTTTCAACTTTTGCGTAATGAATCTTAAGATCTTTTAAAAAAGTTCTGGAACAAATTCATATGCCTAATGTGCATAAAAAGGATTTGCAAATGAATTTCTTGACAGGGTGTATTAGAGTGTGCATATGACACACTGTAAAGTGAATTTTTTTTTCTTTCAGGAATATATGCAAGTAAAAAAATAAAAACAAACAGTAAAGATAACTTGTATTGCCAGGATGAAAATCACCATATTTTGTCAGATAAAGATTGTCTGTGGAGAGCTTTTTATGAGAGCCACAAAGAAAAAATATAATCAAAAGATGGTAAAAGAAAGTAAATGAAAGTAATAAAAAAAATGGGCTAAACATTAATTGTAACATGATGGACTGTATGGTTGAAAGCAAAAGAAAAATCCGAAGTTGAAGACAATCATTTGGAAAGGGCAACATCAAACAAGTACAGCAGTTTAAATATCTGTTTTAAGTGTTTTAAAAGAAGACAGAAAAGGTGACAGCAAAATTCGAAGTAACATTGCAGTGGCAAAATAGGCTTTCTAAAAGCTAAACAAGGCATTAGGAAAAAGGAAATTTTCATTAGAAACAAAGAAAAGAGTGAATTTTTATGCGATATAAATCCTCATTTATGACAGTGAATCTCCTCATAGATTAAGAAAAAACTGAGGGAAGGAGAAATGTGGTTCTATTGGATAATACTGAGTATTCTACGAATGGAGCAGAGGCAATGAAAATAAAGATATCTTAAGGTAAATGAAAAGAAAGAAAAACACTTAAAAGAATACACAAAATCAATATGAACAAGATGAACTTCCTTGGGCACATAATGAGGAAGGAGGGCTTGGATAATTTGAAACTCACAGGAAAAGGGACAAGACAGGGCAGCAGGTCATCAACCTGATGAGACATTGTGAATTGATGTTGGAATGGGAACAGAGGTGGGGGAGGCTTGGCAAAGGAGAAAACATTGCTAAGGACTATAAATGATAGGCAGAGAAACAGAAAAAGTGGAAAAAAATCTAGTTTTAATATCATGAAGGCAAGGCAAGTAAGATGTCAAATTTTTCAATAGATTTTGAATGTGTGTAGACAATATGAATTACATTTATTGATCTGTGTATTTGAGAGTCTTAATAAGGAAAATTTGCTCTCTGGCAAAGTGCAAACTTGTGTCCCGCTTTGTAGGGGAGACCACCTTCTGATCCAGTGTGCTTTAAACTGCTTAGTCACAGAGAACTTCAAAGTTCAGTAAGGTTTAATTAACAATTTTTAATTCTAAAGGAATGCGCTTCTTTGGTGCTTCTCAAAAGCATCTATCTGCACATGTGTGTGTATGTATATATATATATATATATATATATATATACACAGGGTGTATCAAAAATACTTTTACAAACTTTGAGGGCGGTTTCCTCACAGCAGAACAAGGGCAAAAGTCCATATGCACATATGTCCACAAATCTTTACTTTCTGACTCATTAAGTTTCAAGAAAGTTTACTGTAGATGGTGCGGTGTTACCATGTAGACTAGGTTACATGTGTCATTTGTGCCTAGCCTGTCTTCAACATTTAACACATGTCATAGTTAAAATCAAAATTTCCTCATATATATATATATATATATATATATATATATGTGTATGTGTGTGTGTGTATGTATGTATGTATGTATGTATGTATGTTATTTATATGTTATAATTAGTGGCTGCACATATGAGGAGTAGACATACTTACTTTGAAGACTTTAAATCTATATCAACTGACCTGTACATTTGAAAGTCTTAACCCTTCCCCGTTAATTATTTTGGGAAAAGCAATTCATTTCAGATTATTTTTTTTATTTGTTATACAGGATGTAAGCATTCCATACCACAGTATCCATCAGCTGGAACAAGTCTTTCTTGACTACTTCAGGTTGACTAAGAAATTGAACTCATTTCAAGCTTAAAAGGGCACAAAAAGAATCAAAATCGACATACAAACTCGTTTATAGCTGGTTTTTGAATGTTTATGTTTTGGACATGTTTCTTCATTCATGAAGAAAAAGACACTTCCAGAAAAATGTATACATAAACGTCTATGACATAGAAGTGGTTAATAAAGTCAATGTATTTTTCAGGAGAGATTGAACCTGCATCTCTGCTGTAGGGGTAACAACTGTTAAGCTTGTTGTACTTTTAGACTATTCAGCCACTGAAGACTATCACAGTCAACAAATTTCAGTTACCATATTTAGGAAATATACAACTTCTTGTTTGGATCCCTGTGAACATTTATTGTTTTATCTGAAATCTAAACAAAGTAATTTCTAAGGAATTGTGAGATTTTCAATCTAACGTTTTTTTCTTATTTTTCTATGGTACTTTTTTATGGTACCTAGACTTTATGAATTTAATCACATTACTAGATTGGCAACAATCTCTCAGCATTTCTATGCTAAGTTTCTTTTCTCACTTGTTGAACAGACTTATGGCTTCTTATTTTCCAGTCAACGTAGGTCTTTAAAAATTTAAATGTAATGTCAATTGCTATATTCTGTTTATCTTATATTCTTTCACACTTAGTAAACCGCTGCATGTTAGTGGGTCTGTTGCCTTGCTTGGGGTGAAAAGATGAGTATATATATTATATAGAAAAGATTACTTAACTTTCAAATTTCGATTTTTTTCTAACTTCAAAGTTTCTTGGTAAAATTTCCATTCTTCTGGGGGTACGGTTTTAAAATATATATGTGTGTATGTATGTGGATAAATATCCATGTCAGTGTCAACTCATCCTCATTCACTTTCTATTCCACTGAAAAGGAGGAATTTCCACTCAAACAGTTTCTTCCTCCGAACTGTTACTTTGTAGAATATACTTCCAAGAGGATGCTTCCCCAATCGCTATAATCTTAATCTTCAAGTCTATTATCTATCCTACATATCCTTATAATCTGCACTTCTTATTTCTTCCCTTTATGCCTTGACATTCAGTAGCCTTCTGCCTTGAGTGGCTCTTGGGCCTTGTATTGAATGAACAATAGTATAAAAATCAAAACCATATAAATATATATGTATATATTAATACATGTGTGCTTTGTAAATTTGTGTGTGTACAAAATATTTATGTATATTTGTGTCCTTTTTAGATGTTATCTGTGGTCTCCCTTTAAATATTTATACATGTCTTCTGAATATAAAGCAGAACCCAATCTTCTGTTTTCAAGACAATAATTATGTAGACAAAAAAACAGAAAGAAAGAAAGAAACTATATTAGTATTTAAAAAATATATATGTCAGTAAGTCTGACATCTTTGTTCAATTCTTAAAGATGTTTTTTCAGCTGCAAGATAATTTGGCAATATTCTTGCTGCTGATCCAAGTGGAAGTTTGCGCATGCTTCGGATGATGATGTCTAACAACAGAGGAAGAAAGATCTCAGCTGACAAAACATGAAAAGAATCAATTAGAAGCCATGGATAAACACTTCACTTTTTTTTCACCCTCTGTTCATCTTTTAATGTTTATTTGAATTTGTTTTCAAAAAAATAAAATAAAAAAAAATAAAATAACAAAAGACCTTTTTCACCTATTTTTATATTTGAATCAAATAATAAAAACCTAAATTTGCAGATGATATAAAGGAAAATTATTCTAAATTATACTTTGAAGTAATTACTGAACTTCCTAGTACTGGCACAAGGACAAATTTTTTGAAATATCTGGCAACAATCAGACTCATTCCCAATGACTTCTTTGATCAAATTGCTAACCATCGGACTTTTTTAAAGAAATCATTTCACCCCAAGCAAGGCAATAAAGCAACTAAGACGCAGGGGGTTACAAAGTGTAAGAGAATATGAGAAAAAGAATTGGAGAAAGAGGGAAGAATAAAAGAACTAGAATTAAGGAATCAGAAGATAATGATTGTCATTGAATTTAAATTTTTGAAGATCAAAGTTGACTGGAAAACATGAAGTCGAATAAGAGTTCCACAAGCAAATACAAAAATCTGTTCCAAATTTAACTTTTCTTTTTAATAAGTAATATTATATTTAGTGGCAGTACTTCTGAAAGTTTCAAGGTATTCCTACTGAAATTTTTTTGATGAATTCTAATTCTTAATTTTATGAGTGAATAAGCTCCTTGTGAGTTTCATGAATACAAAGAACCTGTGAAAATTCCCCAATTATATTGCTAAATATTTTAACTGAATTTTGACAAAATAATGCAATAACAATTGTAAGTAGTACGTAGCAGGAGGCATGGTAGTGTAATGGATAGTGGCTCAGACTAAGTAATCGGAAAGCCGAGTTCAAATTCCAGTTGGATCAGTTACATTCACTTACATGCTAATACCCTGGAGAAAGGAATGAATCCTCTTCTTTGATCTCGCCAGCTATGGGTAAATATCACAACAGACTGGGTCCAATAGCCTTGGGTTGCAACCAGTCTAGGAGAAGGTAACTCTAAATTCTAAACTGTATGTATGTATTATCAACTTTGCCATGTGACCTTAAGTTATACCTTATCCACCTTAAGTTATACCTTATTCACTGTGCCAGTTGGTTAGATCCAGTGACAGAACCCAAAGAGTTGTGAGTTCAGTACCTGTTTAAGGCAGTGGAAAACTTGGAGAAGGGAATTAACAGGAGATAACTGACATCCATTAGACATGGCACGTGGAACTAGAACAGTTCACCCATGTGAAATGTTTTTGATGAATTTAAATTTTTGAAGTTCAAATGTGGTAGTACCTGTTAGGGTCCCAGCTATGGGTAAATAGTTATCTCCCAAACTAAGGTCAAAACACTATGAAAGTGTAAAAATAGGTTTTAATACCAGAAATACTCTGTAAAAAAAAATTACCAGCTATAAATTTTTCAAAATTACCAGCAATACTTTTTGAAAAAAAAATATTACCAGCATTAAATAACCCATTGAGGTTGATATGCTGTAAAACAAACCAAACCAAATTTAGCTACCTGTCTTATAGTAAATGGTTCCTCCTTTTTTCTTGGTTTCATGTCCAACTTTCTGTCAAAGTTTTTATAGTTATTCTTCTGAGTCCACCACCAATCCTTTTTATTTCCATTTTCCTTAAAATGTTGCTGCTGAACACATGCTACATCCAAGGAAATCTCAGCATCCTTCTGTAGAACCACTTCAAGTCATCTCTTCATCTGTGAGGAACTTGTCTAGCTTTCATTACCATATAGGAGGACTGATAATTCTTTGTTTATAACAAAATTTACCCATTTTTTAAATATTTGTTTACCTTTTGGAAGATATTATTCACTATTCCAATTTCCCTTCAGATTCCTGTGCCATTTTCTATCGTCTGTTATAATACTTCTCAGATAGTTAAATATCTGCACTTGATTCTGAGATTTTAAATTTAAAGCAAGCATGTTTAAATTTTTAATTTCAGTATTAAGTTTAGGTTAAGAACAGCAAAATTCAGGATTAAATCACCAAATTTTCACCTGTTGCCAGAAATATTTTTTAGAGCAGAAAATGATTTAATCTTATTGAACGAGTGGCAGTGAAATCATTGAAGATTGATGAGAAAATTTTAAATCTGGCTCAATTATTTTGGGTTCAAATACTGCTGGTGTTAAAATAAAAGCACATTATTACTTAATTCTGAACCATCTGACAATATATGTAATCATTAGAATGAAAATTCTTATGGAATTTATGTTAAATAAATCCTAATAAGCTTTCAGTTGTAGGGGTGTTATAGCTGAGTAAATAATTATAAACACTGTTACATTTATATATAAAAAATTCTCAGAAAAATGAGAAACAGCAAAATGGGTGTTATTATCTGGTTGTTATGTGGTATTGGAGACATGAGAGAGAGAGCAATACTAATTAAAATTGTGAGTCTGGGGTCAAATATAGATCAAATATGGATCAGAATCTGACAGAAGTATAAGTGTATAGTCTGTCGGAGTTAGCTCATCCTCAGTTCTTTAATCCTTCAACAGGGGTCTCTCTCTCCCCTGGCTATAAATACTGTCTGACCCTTCGCCTCTCTTTTCCGACTCAGGCCTTGGGCTACCACCTCACGTGGAGATGAGGTAAAATCTCTCTTTTTCGACTTAGGCCACTACCTCACACGGAGACAAGGTAAAATCTCTCTCTTTTTCACTTAGGCCAATATGTGACCTCTCTCAGATACAGCGTTTCCCAAATTCTGGGAACGCGCTAAGAACAATACACGTACGTATGAACACTTACAACACCCACACATAATTTCTCCATACAAACTCTATGTAACAGTCCATGTCTTTGTTTAACTTGTTTTGTTATTAATATATATTTGTTTACCCGTGTATATTGGTCTTGTTTGTTTTCTTTGTCTTCTTTGGACTTAATTAAAGTCCGACATTCTTATGTAGCTGGACCCGCCAGCAGGAAAGTTTAACCTTCTGATATCTCTTCACATCTTCACCCCCACGGTCCCATACAAGTCTTCCTCATATATATTTTATGAATTTCCAGATTTTTAGTTGGAAAATACAAAAAGTGTCTGGGGCTTTCTTAGATGAAAATTTTGTTGAGTGTAAGAGATAGATGTTGCTATCATGGCCTGAAAAAGGAAGAGGAGCTGAAATTTTCATTGATGCATGTGTTGACAGCCTGTCCATGTCTGCCTGTTTGATAGAATGTAACATGCTTGCGTGTGTAGAACAAAAAAGTGGAGTTGATTCTCATTGGTTTGGAAAGAGTGAATTAATGATAATTATTATAATTAATTTTTTATTTACGTATTTCTTTATGGACATGACAGTATCAACTTCATTTTTTACATTGCAGACATGAAGCTGTTGTCAATATTACGAATTTTTGTTTCCTATTGGGTGACACAAACAGTTACCTAATTCTGTTTTACTTGTTTTAATTGTTTTGATTTCCTAATGTAAAGCTTTTTCTTGATAGTTGGCATTAAGAGTGTTTAATTTTAACCAACTTCATTCAAAAAGATTACTCCTGGTCATATTGTGACATGCTATATCAATATTTTTAAGATGCTATTAGAAATTGCGTATTTCTATTTATTGATTTTAATGTTGAAAATGGAAGAAAAACTATATTTCCAGTATATCATAATATTTTTTGAATTTAAAAGTAAAAATACAACTGAAATGTAAAAAAAAATGAAGAATTTGTACAGTTTATGGTGAAGGTACTGCCAATATCTGAACATGACAAAAGTGGTTTGCAAAGTTTGATGCTGGGTATTAGTTGCTGAATGATACTATATAAGAAGATTGAGAGATACACATATTGTGAATCGCATCCTGGGTATGACAATAAACTACATCTGTGTCCTGGGTATGATGATAAACTACGTCCAACTGCAGGGCCTCTGATAATAGGTTTTTGGAAAAATAATGTTGCCAGCTGTACAATTTTGAAAAAATATTACCAGCTATTATTTTTTTTTCTTTGAAAGAATAGTGTTGCCGGCTATATGTTTTTTGAAAAAATATTATTACCAGCTATATGTTTTGTGAAAAATATTACCAGCTATACATTTTTGAAAAAAATATTACCAGCTATAAGTTTTTAAAAAATAATACCAGCTATACATTTTTGAGGGAAAGAGACGTTACCAGCTATAAATTCTTGAAGAAAAAATATTACCAGAAATAAAAAATTTTTCGGCATTAAATGACCCATTGAGATTGACATGCCGTAAAACAAACCAAAGATGTTGTGAATCCTCAATGTCATAGGAAATAGCCAGCATATTCAAAATCTTCACAAGAAATGCCAGAAACCAATTCCACTCACTTGGTTATTTTTGTTACTTTAATGTACGGCATCCACATATATTAATCATGATTGCAAGTCCAGTAAGTCATTATAGTTGCAGTGGCATCGCATACATTGCAGCCACTGTAGCTATGTTTGTATTTAGGGTAAGATTACCTGACAGGACCCATCCTCCTGCAGGCTTGTTTGGAATTCAGAGATAGAAATATAATTTTGCCTGATAGCAGAATAAAATGGTAAATGTCTTGTTACTGAACAATACATTTACTATTTAAATAGCAGAGCTGCTTAATCTTTCAACTACTTATTAGACCTGCTGTTTAACCCAGCTATGGGTAAAATAGTAAAATTGACAGGGCTATCTTGCCTTGAGGTGGCAACCAGTCTAAGAGAAAGGAAAGTTTGAATGCAAAACCAGCCTCTAGAGAGATAGTCTACAAGGCTGGATACACTATAAACTATAGATGCAGTACATGTGGTGCCTCTGTGACATTCATAGGTTATGGAATTTGTGAAATAACAGGATGTTGTTCAGTTGTCAAAAATAAAAAGATAAGCATTTTATTTTTACTAAAATATATTACTATGATTTATATTTACTATATACAAATGATTTACATTATCATGCAAGTGTAAAGTATCTTATTTCTATCATTTTTTACATAATGGTTCAAATTTATCAGAAATCTAAGCAGATAAATAATTACTATTTGATTTGAAAAACTTCCTTATAAGTTTTATATCCTCTGCAAGTATCAAAATGTATTGGAAAAAGTATATTCTTAGGAGGATATGTGACAAGGATTTTTCATTTGATTTATTCTTTAGGATATTTTGGGGGGAGGGAATTGAATTATTTCTGCTTTGAAACTGTTGGTGTTTTTTTTAATTTTATACCCAGACACTTTGTTGTTATTTAAAAATGAGTTTAATACAGTATCAAAAATGTTCAGTTTTGTTGAGTTTATTTAGTATGCAATTCCTAGCAGATGGTCTGAATCAAATTTAATATCGGTGAAGAAACTACAGTGGTCCCATAAAGCATTGGTCCACCTCAGAGGATGCCAGAATAGATTGTTCTGTCACACAAGACTATCTTGTCCTGTGTATGATTTTAAACTACATCCAACAGCAAGGCCACTGATCATGAGATTGGAGGTTTTTAGGAATGTAGAACCACCTCTTAATCGCTGTTGTTTCTAGGTCCCCCCCAACCCCTGGTAGTGGTAGCACGTGTTAGGGTCCCAGCTATGGATAAATAGGGAACAGTATATTTTTATTGTAAAATTACCAACAATATATTTTATGAGCTACAAAATATACACAGAAAATCATATCTTTACTCTGAAAGTGTTGTAATGGAATGTCCCTATCACCTATTCTGGACTGACTATATATATTCAGGAATTACTAGCTTGCTAACCTATTCCCTGTCTTTCAGTAGTGTATTCTCTTTTACAGTAAACCTATCTTTCATCTATGCTCGTGTTGCTATTCCTTTCTGTCATGTACCACCTTTGTTTGTAATCTTCTTTAAGGATACAACAGAAAGTATAAAATTATGTACTAAATATCTGTAGCTGAAAATATTACATACAAAATACATAGATTTCTGCATTAAATAACCCATAGAGATTGATATGCCACCAAATAAAATCAACCAGACTATCAAAGAAACTAGGTGCACCAGTTTGACTTCAAGGCCACTAGATGAAGGTTCGATCAGCATGTGAATAGGTGGTCAACTGAACTCATTAAGGATGTACATGCCTGGTTGAAAACACATGCCAGATATATAAACACCCAATCTAAAGAGGGGAAAGAGCAGTATAACAGATATTGCAAATGAGAATATAAATTTAAATGAGGTGCACAGGACCACACACACTGGCTGAGAATAATTCATAAAAATCTGAATTTGTATCAAATATAATGAGATCACATCTCATCTTTTATTATATCAGCCAATGATATTTCATTATATAAAGCTTCATTTTAGATTTGAAGCCTTTTTTGTAAATTTGTTTTGATATTGGTGTATATATTTTATGCAAACTGCAGATGTAAATCAATGGTCATCTGTAGATAGTTACTAAGCTTTTTTTAATAATCATTTCACCCCAAGCAAGATAATAAAATACTAGGACACTAGTGGTTACTGAGTGTTAGAGAATATGAGAAAAACTACTATTAAGGAGAAAGGACAATAAAAGAACAAAAATTATGAAGACAGAAAATAATGATTGACATTCCATTTATATTTTTGAAGATCAAAGGAGACTTGGAAGTAAGAAGCCAGAAGAGAGTTCCACAAGCAAGAAGTCTGATAGAAGAAACTGTTAACATTGAACTGTAAAATGCTGAGACCTTGCTGCCAATCTAGTACTGAAGGCTTAACTTAATCTGATACACATAATAATGAGGTGTATTCAGTGAGAATTAAACTCACTAAAAAAAATGACGTCTAAGTTTCTGCACAGATCTAAAAAAACATTATCGAAATTAAGTCATTTTTGACATGAGGGAAGTAAGTACTCACATTAAGTGGAAGGTTTCTCCTCTTAACTCAATCTTAAATTTTTTTTTGGACAGAAGCAAGTGAGAAAGAATGAATCAATTTTTTTTTTAAATTAACTTAATTTTCTGGTTAAGGGAACCATCAAAATATACAATTACTTCCTTCCTTCATCCCGAAAGTGAGAATGGTTGAGCCAAAAAACAAAGATAGCTGTAGTCAAAGTTTTAGATCTTTTTATCATGCTAAAGATATAACTTCATTAAGTTTTCAAGCAATTCTGTATTGCCCTTCAATTGGAATAGATAGTTACAAAGCAAATAACAACATATATAATATAATCAAGTATTGACTTAACTTTTCAGTAAAAAAAGAATGCAGCCTACCTATTCTCTGTATTTTTAGACAGGCACCATATTGGCAGAAATGATTACAATGACATGGATTCGGATATATTTGCTGCATCATATATCAGTCTCTGCACCTAATAAAGTCCTAAACATAGAGTTAAAGAGGCACTTTTCAAGTAGAAATCCCATCACTGTTAAAATGAATTGTAATATGTATAATTAGGAACTTTCTTTCTAACCTGTTTTAAGTAGTGTGGAATGTCAATATCTTCATTATGCCATTATTTTCTCCAAGTTATGTGATATCCATTTTGCTTGTTGATGCTGCTGAAAGTCCTCAAGTGATATTTTTTTTTGTGATTTGGTAGTGTGAAATCGGCAAGCCAAATTCAAATTCTAATTAGTCTGTTCTCTTCACTTCCACACAAATACCTTTGAGAAAAGCTTGCATCACATCCAGTCTATGTGAAGGACAACTCCAAAAAATGAATAATGCAAAAGGAAAAATATTCTACTCTCTTTCCCAAGAAGTTTTGACAATTTCACAGATAATAAAGAAAAGGAGTCTTTAGAGAGCCATGATCATGTAGGTTTATGTTGTAGCATGCCTATGGATGATAATGGGTATGTCCTCATTAACATAAACACAATAGTAAATACTGTATGTTGGTCTGCAGTTGGAGATTTATTTTGGAATTCACTTGACTCACTTCTACCAGTTGACTACTTCTTCTGTGCACTGCGAGTGAATCTTATACCTGTTGTTCATGTTCAAAGTATTATCATTCATTACCAACCTTCATGTGATTATTCTATTCAGTAACCTTCCCTATGTTACAACAGTAACAATACTGCCATAACCCAAGGAGGTATAAGGGAGTATAAAAATGCCCAGCCATCCCCACCATGTAATATCTTTCCCATGATTAAGACTAGGGCTAATTTCTGGTAATTGTGGGGTCCCTAAAGACAGATTAAGAAATTTATGCTCCAAGTCATACCTATTTATGCAACTTCCACTTTAAACCCAGCATTTTGATATTTAATGCTTCTTAGCTCAGTACCATCAGATTACATCAGATGGTAGCCAATGGTGAAAGGATAACAGGTTTTGCAGTAAGGCAACAGTGAGTCTGACAGTAAAATCTATGATGAAAGAACATCTTTCTTTTATACTAAAGTTCATCCAATACAAGGCCTGAAAGCCACTCAAGGTAGAGGGTGACTGTTAAAATGGTTATGACGAATGAGTAAAAGTAGACGTGGTAAGAAGTGAAGATTGTGAGAATGAAGAGTTTTGTGATGTCAACGAACACTCATTGCCACTTTTATGATGCCAGTGAATACTCGTCACTTTTGTAATGCTCGTTGTAGTAGAGACTTTGTAATCACAGATCCAATAATAGTAATGCTGTTGAACAATACTTGTGTCAGATGCCTTCAAATAACACTCGCACTAATAGTACTTGCTTGATAATACTCACTTGAATAGTAACCGTCAAGTAGTGATTCGAATAGTAATCCGTATAGTGATCACTTAGACATCATGCTATTTCCCATATACACATTTCCTTTACCATCACGTGTTCTACTTATTCAATATGGAATCGCCTGTGTTTGCTCTCTGGTGATCTGGTGTTCAGTGTAGGCAGCAACACTTTATTCCTATATAACAGAGAGAAAGGATAATCATTGACCCTTGACTTGAAGGTATTAAGAATGCAGTATTCAAAGTAGTTCCCATATTCATGCCTGTTCCACAAAGTGACAATTCTTTGAAAAGTTGTCTGATTGGAATTTTTTCTCTTTACTATTTGAATATGGAGGAAACTTGTGGAAGTAGCATGGCATATCCTCGTTGTAAAGATCTGAACTTGTGGAACTAAGGAATGGGCACCATCTGAACATTTGCCATGGAAATAGCAATAAAGTAGCAACAGGCTTGGAACATGGAATTTGTGGAAAGAGGCTTTAAAGTGGTGAATGTGTATTCCCTCCTGGGACCATTTAAATGATTTTGGGCTCCGTCAAATCTGGAAAGTGAGGGTTGAGCAGTTCCAGTCCAGATATATCGGCAATACGTTCTTATTGGTCTAATCTGATCATTGTAAAGAGTGAGATTAGACCAAAAATTGTAAAGGCTGATAGTGTTTCATTTTTCATCATCTTTTCCTTTGAATGGAATTGTATAAACACTCAATTGTTTGAATTCCATAAACTTTTCTCCAAAAGATTAAACGGTCTTTGTCTCAAAACACAAAAGATCACAGGAATATGAAAGACATATTTAAATTTTACTAATCAACACTTGATAGTTTATGACTCCTTAGTCTCTATTCTAATAAGCATTGTACGATATACAAAGTGTCTTTTTAGATGTTGGAGTGCATAAAACGTTCGGATTAAAATTCGATGCTTTTGTCTTAGTGAAACTTGACAAAGATCTTAATGAAAAAGGATTTTAAATGACTTTTAAATTGCCTTTTAATGAGTACTACAACTTTTGGAAGCTATAATGTTTCCTAAAGAGGAACCTTGAAGCAATAACTTTGTTCGTAATTAGTCACCACTAATTGCAGACAAAACTTCATAATCATTATTTTCTGCATTACTTTCTGGAAGATGACATCGAAATGTACAAAGTAGCACCTTTTAAACTACTTTCCTGTGTTATCTAAAAACTTCTGCATTTTACTCAAGTATTATATTTGACTTCAGTAATTTTTCAGTAAGATAGTGAAAGGATAGTAAAATAAGAAATTTCTTATTTCCTATTTGTTATTTCCAGAATCAACATTAGTCCAAGTTGTTTAAAATAAAACTAACTTTATTTAAATAATTATTTTGTGCTATTATTGCAACAATAATAAATCTCCAGTTTTATCATTTTTGTTTTTTTATAAATGGTTAATTTTAATAGTAAACATTTAAATTTCAATTCTAAATTAGTATGTGACACTAAAATGTGAGGGTGCCTTGGAATAAGTGAAAGATACCTTCCAAAGGCATACATACTGTTACTAAAAAAAAAACCCTCATAACTCCTGAAAAATTTATTATATCAGTATACAATTTTAGCAAAGTAAGTATTAATCTGCTAAATAACACTAGAAAATTTAATTCAGTATGCTTCCATTTAGCCTTCACCAGACATTGAAATCTTTTAGGAAAGTCATTGATGGGCAGGCGGCACACAATTTCTATGTGTATTTCATCCCAAACTCTCTTCAAATTTGCCTTCAAAGCTTCAATATTTTGGTTCAGTGTAGGACATGTGTTACTCTCAAGAACTTCCCACAAGCAATAGTCACGTCCTGGGTATGATGATAAACTACATCCACCTGTCCTGGGTATGACAATAAACTACATCCAGCAGCAAGGCCTCTGATCAGGAGGTTTTGAGGAGCATGGAACCACCTCTTAATTGCTGGCGTTCCCAGGTTCACCCTGACCCGGGGTGGTAGCACCTATTAGGGTCCCAACTATGAGCAAATAGTTGACCCCACAACCTGACTCAAAACACTATGAAAGTGTAAAAATAGATTTTAATACCAGAAATACTTTTAAAAAAAATTAATATCAGTAATAAATATTTGAAAAAAGAAAATATTACCAAAAATAAACATCTTGTCAGCATTAAATAACCCATGGATGTTAATATGCCACAAAAATAAACAAACTATACATTTAAAAAAAAATATTACCAGCTATACATTTTTTAAAAAACCAGGAGATTTTGTTGGCATTAAATAACCCATTGTGGTTGATATGCCGTAAAACAAAACAAACCAAAACAAACAAGCAATAGTCAAGAGCATTGATATCTGGTGATGAGGGATGCCATTCGTCCTTGGTGATGAAACCAGGACAATTGTTACTGCACCACTGATGTGTTCTGTGTACTTGTCACTCCATCTTTTTTAAATGTCCAATGTTCATCACCATAAGTGGCATTGTACTTCATCTAAATATTAAAATACTTGGAAAAAAAACAAATAGTATACATTGTTTGGTGACTATCAAACCATAAACAACAATGTAATGACCCAAAAGTTAAAAGTAGAATTCATTTGAAATTCTGTAACCATATTTATGCTGCATCCTGTAAGTATTGAGAAACAGAAAAATTTCATTAGAAACCAAGAAAATCCTACTGAACTGTTATGTAACATCAGTCCTCATATATGGCAGGGAATTCTGAACAATTTTATCACTGACTGAACCAACAGAAATAGGATTCTACAGAAGGATGCTGACAATACCATGGACTAAGCCTGCGAGCAGTGACAAAATTTTAAAAAGAAAATGGAAACATATGTAACGTCAGAAAGAGAGAGTTGAAATTTCTAGAGCACATAATGAGGCAAGAGGGTCTGGAAAATTTGATACTCACAGGTCAAATTGAAAGTAAGAGAGGCAGAAAAAACAATATATAACTTATCTAGCAAGATTGAGTAAATGGATGGGTGAACAGAGTTTAGGAGAGATAACAAAAAGACAAAATTTATTAAGATTTGCAAAAGACAGGAAATTGTGGAGAGCCATGATTATTCATGTCCTGAAGAGACATAGAAAAAGAAGAAGAAAAAAGACAAGCTTTTCAAATATCCCCAATATTGGCTCCATTTTGATATTATTCCTGTCTAAACTATTTTTAGTAAGCATTTCAGCATTGATTAGTTTTTACAGCCAATGTATTCACATCTCTTAATAATATTCTGTTTATTCATATTTTATGAGGATACATAAGTGTTTATTTGTGAATATGAATAGTTGGATTAATAGTTAACTTTGCTTAGCATCCATCTACATTTCTTTAAGCGTCAATAATTTTGTATGTGCATTAAATATTCATACCAGTGTACACACACATATTGCATTTGTCTGTATGCATAAAGGTAAATGAGAATCTGATGTAAAGGAAAATATATAAGAAAATATAGAAACGTTTTAACCGTGAGATATTTTGCTGATGATTTGATGTTGTCAGGAAACAAATTTGTTTTCATAAGAAACATGTGAAGAAATTAAACACATGAGTCATATTAAACAGCTGAACACATGAATTTTACTTTAACTGTTTCCTTAGAGAAAATGATTTTAATAAATTTTGATTTTTTTTTTTTTTTTCACGGTTTCATCTCCTATGTGCTTCAGGACATTGGGGATCATAGCTCACCACAGTTTCCTGTCCTTTGTAGCTCTTAATAATTTCTGTCTTTTTGTTATCTCTCCTAAATTTTGCTGCGATATTCATTTAGTCAAGCTCGCTAGGTAGTCCATGTGTTGTTTCCTTCTGTCCCGCTTGCCTTCGATCTGTCCGGTATCGAAATTTCCAAACCTTCTTTCCTCAATATATGCCCTAGAAATTTCAACTCTCTCTTCTTGATCTTCAGCTTAAGTGTCCTTTTTGCTTCTATTTTCTCTAAAACTTTGGTATTCTCACCATCCTTTTTTAGAATCACATTTCTGGTCTCTTCTTCATCTGTCAGCAGATTGTCCAGCATTCAGTGTAAAAAAAAAATGGCATTAAGACAATGGTCAGCTCTGGTCATAATTACATACATAACGTGTGTGTCATCTTCAAGCTGCTGACAAAGTTTTTCTGGTTCTGTGGGTGAATATATTCCCCCTTAGTTAACCCAACATACTACAGGTGGTCTGGATAAAAAATATAATGCATATACAAACCTGTGGTGAACAGTCATGTAGAAGCAAGCAAGCTAGAGTGGTTTGTCTCTGGTGAAAAATGAAAATAATTGTCTTACATCAATGTATGGCACATGGCATTGGCATTTTGCTCCTTGAAAATGGCATTACTCTCCTGTCTATTAATTCCAGCAGTATGTGCTATAATGTTTTTTTGTACAGTTTGGCATGGTTTGACCAATAGCAAGCCCTGTGCTGATTGGTCGAAATGAAGGAGGCTATTTGCCTGAGTAACTGAAAACAAAAGCGAAGAACACTGATTGGTTGGTCGGCCACATTGTTGGCCTGATAAAAGAGGGCTAAAGTTGGTGAAGTGTGTTGAATGCAAGAATGGCGGATTGAACAAGCGGTATCTTGTATTGTACAAATGATGTCCGAGCAATAGAGACTCATTTATCTACAAAACCATACTCTGAGAGAGGGAATCACCATTATTTCAAAACTAGTAGAGATGTTAAAACTCACAGTGGGGAAAAAAGATGTTACCAGAACACCAAAAATGTGTATCTTTTCATAAGAGTACTTTGTATTATAAGACCTGCATGCTTTCAATATAGCTACGATTATGTAAGAGTGCTCAACACTACCATGAATGTAAGACTTTCATGCAAGATTACACACATGGCATGGATGAAACTATAGTCAAGGCTGACTTAACACTATGTATTGGTTATTTTTTTATCATATCACCCCATGCAAGGCCATAAAGCCACTAATTGCATTTAAAATTTTGAAGATCAAAGTTGGTTGGAATGCATGGAGCCAAAAGAAAGTACCAAAAGGGAGAAATGTAAGAAAAGAAACTGTTAACATAGTACTTACTTACCAAATCCAAAAGTGATTTAATGAGATCTTGCCATCAGTCTAGTACTGCGCTTAAATTCATAAAGTCTATGTACCATAGCAAAAAGTTCATCCGAACAATTACCATGAAAGTATTTATAGAAAAGGCACAGGGAATCTACATTACAGTGGTGGGATAAAAGAAATACAGGGGTTGGACAAAATAATTAAAACACTTGTTAAATTCAAAGAAAATTTATTTAATATGGTGTTGGTCCTCCTTTAGCCTCACATACACCTTTAATACGTCTAGGAATGGAATCATACAGCTTCCTGACTTCATTCAGAGGAATTTTCAGTCATTCTTCCATTAATACCTGCTCCAGCTCTTTAAGATGGTGGAGGGTAGCGACTCCTAACTTGTCACTCCAAAATGCACCAAAAATGTTCAATAATATTGATATCTGGAGGCCACTCCATGTGTTCTAGCTCACTTTCATGCTCTTCATACCAATTCTTAACCACTCGAGTGGTATGTATTGGAGCATTATCGTCTTGGAAGATGCAGTCACCATCAGGGAATAAAGTCTGGTCCATTGGATGAATATGATTTCCCAAAATGTTCAGGTAATCTTTGCTGTTGATTCTATCATGCAGGGCAACTACTGGACCGAGACATTCCATGATATGGCGGTTCAAACTATCACTGATCCACCTACATGCTTCACTGTTGGAAGAAGGCAGTCAGGGTTGTAAACTTCTTTGAGCTGCCTCCACACATAAAGTGACTCTGAAGTCGGGAAAAGAGAAAAACTGGACTTGTCTGAGAATATGACTTGCTTCCATTGATCTGCAGACCAGGCATTGTGATCTCTGCACCACTTCAACCATTTCTGAATGTTGTGAGTGGAGAGAAGAGGTTTCCTTACGGCAGCTCTTCCATGATATCCAGCCTTATGGAGCTCATGACAAACAGTTTTAGTAGAAACTGGACTATTCAGATGATTATTCAACTCAGCAGTCACTTTGGCCACAGTAGTCCAATGATTTTTTTGCCACATTGCATTTCAATGCACGTTGGTGCCTGTCAGTACATTTGCAAGTCCGGCCCGAATTGCTATGGTTGCTAGAGGTTTTGCCCTATTTCTCAAATTGCGTCATAGTTGTTGATATGGTAGCTCTTGAAAAACCAAACAGTTCAGCAACCTTGGTGATTGAGTTTCTTGCCATGTGAGCTCCAAAAATTTGCCCTTTTTCAAACTCGGGAGGTCATGTATTTAGCTTAAATTTTCCTAAATTCTAAAAATAAATAAGACAAAGAGAGTAAATTAGATAAATAAAAGTATTTACAATAGATATAACCTGCAATTACAAAGTTTTAGTTAATGTTCTTAATATAATAGGTCTTTGAAATATAGGAGTGGAATTTGCACCTGTTCCAATTATTTTGTCCAACCCTGGTATGTAAAAACATGTGGAAAAAGTGTGGGATTAAATTTGAAGTCAGTACCCACCTGCCACTGTTCCTTGACACATGAATCCGGTTCTATGAAGACAACGTACCTTAAATAGTAATTATTCCCATATTGATAATCTCTTTTCAGTTGATCACTGTCCACGCCAGTCACTGTGCAATAGACACCACAGGGTAAAGGCTGCCTAAATACAGAATTGCGTTTCTTATCCCTTGAACTGTTTGAAAACTGTGAATCCACATTATAACAAACTGT
Source organism: Acanthosepion esculentum (assembly GCA_964036315.1). NCBI lineage: Eukaryota > Metazoa > Mollusca > Cephalopoda > Sepiida > Sepiidae > Acanthosepion > Acanthosepion esculentum. Next base: position 40,782,147 of record OZ038481.1, on the reverse strand, counting down.
GAATCCACATAAAACTTAAAGTCACAGTAAAGCAGCAAATATATTTTTGTATATTTCATATATTTTCTGTGGTGGGCGAAAAGTAGGTTTCATTATTTGTTTCACATTTTAGATCACAGCTCAGAACCAGAGCTAACTTCACCAAACTCTTCTTTCAACAAGATGGAGCACCCTCCCATTATGTTTTGGCAGTAAGGGTCTACCTTAACCTAAACTTTCCACATCATTGGTTTGGAAGAAAGGACAGCATCAAATGATCACCATGCTCACTTAGCCTAACAGCAAAGGATTTCTTTTTTTTGGGGGGGGGTGTAGTAAAGAACAAGGTTTATGAGAGAAATCTCCACACAGGAGACAGATTAAAAGTGTACATCTCAGAAGTATTTACTGAAATTGAAGCAGATCGAGATTTGTGTTGTGCTTTGTGTCATCGTGTTCTGGAGAGGTTCGAGGAATGTTGCAATGTTGAAGGAGGACATTTTGAGCACTTAAGAGATTAAACTAAAAAAAATGTAAGTAAAGTGTTAAACAAATGTACATAAACAGTTTTGAACAAATATGATTGTAAGAAATAAATATAAATACAATAAAATATTTTTAAAAAGTGTACAATGCATCCCTACTAAGTGTAAGCCTACTTTTAGTCCCCCCTGTATATTTTTATATTTTAAATTGAGCACTTTTCTTATAGTATCTTTGTTTTATTTTACAGTACATGTGTGTGAATATGTATAGAACATCGTATTTTATAGTTTATGTTAGGAATTTTATTAGACTATATATGTATTTTCCTTTTTCTTTTCACATTCTTGCTTTTGTTGAAGTTCAGAATAGTGTGTATTTATTTGTTAAATCTAGACTGCCAATAGATACAGTAACTGACAATAAATTCAACATTCTTTAACTATATCTACATGTATAAAGTAGTAAAACCTGAATTAAACCATTATGAATAAATGAGAGAATTCTTTGTCTCCAGTAAACTAGCAGAAGCAAGGTTTTGGCAGTGATTGAAGAGAAGGCTTACCAAATTCCTTCTCATATCAGTCCCAAAGTTTTTCTTTTCTGTATGATATCAATTTTAGCAGTGGCCAATCCCAGGTTTGCAACAAGATTGAAAAACACAGAATTGTATAGATTCTATAATATCTTATACTTTATTTAATGAATCAATTTAGAGGCTTATATCATTTATGGGTAGCACATTGTAAAGTGATTTGTCTTTTTATTTTATCATTTGCCAAATTTGTCCACCCATATATTTAAAAGATTATTAAATCTGGATTATTTTATGCTTAGACAATTACTTGAAGAGCAAAAGTGTTGAACTTTCAGATAAATTTAGGACTGAATTTAGAAGAAACTTCATGGAATAAAATAAATTTTGTTCTAAGATAATGTGATTACTATTAGTTATATATATATATATATATATATATATATGTATGTATGTATATGTCGATATATTTATGGTAATAGTAGAATTAACCTTTTCCCTACAAGGAAACATTTGGCATTTATTAACTGAGCAGCCAGTCCTGCTTTCGGTGGAAGTTTAAATAATCTTTCATTTATAACAATTTTTCAGGAAAATAGGTTCTTCAAGTTCAGTAGTAGTTAGCCATCTTTCCTTGCTAACACTATATTTGAAACAGTGTGTAATGTTAACATCTTGATTATATCATTATTTTCTCTTTCAGTTACATGCACTATCCATTTTAGCTGTTACTGCTGTTTCATGTGTGCTTGTGTGTGTGTATATATATATATATATATATATTTATTATAGATTTGACATGCAGAAAAAAACAATTACTCACTACAAAACAAACTGTCCACATGTAAAAATCTATAACAAACAATTATCGCTCTACTCTAAGTATTGAGCCCTTTTTTTAATTAATGCTATGAACGTTAGAATTTGTTATTTTCATTCTCATTACATTTGTGTGTGTGTGTATGTATATATATATATATATATATATATGTATGTCTGTCATACTTCTCCTCCCCCTCTCTCTATATGACCTTACATCAACTTAAAACTACCTCTCAAAAGTGTGTAAATTTAAAACATTTTTCACCATTGGAAGTGCGTTCTGACGAACCAGGTAAAAAACATATACCTGGGGAAATAAATTATAACCAATGGACCCTTAAGGTTGTCTGTTTTCTATTTAAATTTAATTAATAATTGCTCTGATTTGACATTGAGCTCTCTTGATTACATCCTCTTTGGGATTATCCATACGGATTACCAAACTTTTCATTACTTAAATATATATATATATATATATATATATCAGTGGTGATTTCAGTGTTTGGGCTTGTCTCGTTTAGCCAGAGTGAGTCAACATTCAAGTATTCAAAAATCTTTCATAGTGCATTGTTTTCATTCTTGACTTCAAATGGATCCAAAATGAATTGTTTTATCTCTGTGCTTCAAAATATTGCCCGAAATATATTTCATTGATATTGTTCTGCTGTTAATTGTTATTAAATTTTTTTCCCAGTTGCCTTTTGACAGTTGCATCTTAAAAGATAAATGTAAAAAGAAATTAATAACAATTGACAACAAACCCCTTGAAAAAGCCTAAAGAACTGACAGAAAGCACTTGAAACAAATAGACACTATGAATAATTTTTACACTCCCTTATTCCTACTAAACGGAAAAAATTTAAGAATACTATAAAAACTAATGTGATGTGGCCCTCAATGTTGAATGTTAAATCAGACATACGATTAATTTATTAAGGGACAAGCTTTCTATGTGTTTCCTCTTTATTCCACAAGTCACAAGTAAACTAGCTGTCATCAAATGCTCATTAGAAATGTCTATGAACTTTTTCTGTTACTTGTTGTGTATGGAATAAAGTGATATTATTCCCAAAGGTCATGGACTTATTCAACTACTGTTGTGGAGTTATTTCCACAATAGAACTTGTAGTCAGACTAAATGTGTCCAAAATGGGGTAAACGTACAGAAACGTTAGGAACTTGTAATAAAGTGTTATGCAGAGTAATCGAGTTGTGGTCGCTGATAAACTTCTTCTCTTGACTACCTACTGATTCTTACTTATAATAGGTGGGAGAGTCTATTACCTATAGACTAGGTGTCTTCCACTATAACAACTACTCAATATGTAGAAAAATGAGAAGATATTACTCGCAAAGACCGTATTTGATGCGTAGAGAATAAGAGGATATTATACACAAAGAAGTCATCCCAATTTCATCTTGGATGTAATTTGATTGCTACAGGGGAAATGAAATAGAAGTATTATTCCGGAGGTTTATATCTTATATTGCTGAAAGAACTACAGACATCTATTTGGACAATTTAAAGAGATTCTGTTGGATAGCTATTATGAATATTTAAATTTACAAATTCATGAATCACAGATACTTGAACTAACACCCAGTATCAGATAAGTGCTTTTTACTGATTTTTACATCTGTTATCCCATACTCTTTCCATACTCTTTTGTTTTTGTTATATAAAACTATTTACAAATGTTCACCTTGTGTTTGCTGTTCATTGACTCCTGTGCCATATGTTCCTCTCTATGGGTTGTGAATTTGTAACATTAAACAAAAAAAGTAATCAAATGTTCCTTGTCTGTCATATTCAATGAAACACACACACATATATATATGTATGTGTGTGTATATATATATATATATATATATATATATATATATATATATATATATATATGTATGTATATTATTTGGTGGATTGTATGTGTGTGTATGTGTGTGTGTGTGTGTGTGTATTGGCTTCTGAAAAATTAATTTCAGTTGAGCTCTCTGGTTTGAGGTGTGAATTTGTAAACAGTGACTATTTAAGCTAATATTGCACGACTCTGCGGCAGAATTGAGTCACTGTCAGTCACTGTGTGTTTATCTAAATCTAAAAATAAACACGCTAAAGTTCACCTTCATCCTCACCGTGCGCTGACGGCTTAGTGGGAGAGGTTCCGACTGACGCAAATTCAGTCGGGTTTCGATCCTAGTTAGAGGCAACCAGACGTCTAGCCACACTGATGAGCTGTGAAACAGCAAAACAGTCTGTCTGTGGATGACAAAAATATATATATATATATAGAGAGAGAGAGAGAGATAGATAGATATATACTTGTGTGTGTGCATCAATAGTTATGGTAAGGAGATAGACATTACTTACAGGATTTTGTGGGGAACTATAGTAGCCCACATTCTGAAGAGACATATTGTGTGTGTAAGGTATATTTAGGCAGCAAGCATTCATCCAAACAAGTTTGATTAAAAAGAACTATCTCAATCTCATTCAAGAACCAGTGTGGTAGGTAGAAGTTCTTTGTCTGCATCCTGGGATACACAGACATGACAATGATTCTTGAAAATGACTGAACAATGACATAACATGAACTTCAGACAGTTTATCTGCAATAACATTTACAATACTCAACACCTTATTTAAAAATACAGTAAAATTTAAACAGACAGTCCTTGTCAGTTCCTTTTCATCAAACTTGTTAGGATATATATAGTCATCCACATACAAGCCTGATTTGCTGCATCACAGCTTATCAGTGTGGCTAGACCAAGCCATCAACATTTTAGCAGCCACTCCCATATATATATATATATATATATATATATATATATATATATATATATACGGGAGTGGCTGCTAAAATGTTCATGTCTTGGCCCACATCCCAAAATCTCACTAAGTGATGAAATAAAATTTTTTATCCCTTCTCACTCGGACACAGCACTTTTCACCAGCCTCTTACATCTTTCTGAATGCCTGTGTTATATATATATATATATATGATAGAAATTATTAATGTCCAGTGCTTTCTGCATTCTGTTGAGGTTTCTCTCAGACTTGATGAATTACTTAATTATAATTATTAAATCCTCCTAATAATTTCTATCATTTATATATCATTGCTTGAACCGGCTTCTAATGCTCAAGTTTGAGTGGCTTGGTGATAGTAGCCATGGCTCTGGGGGCACTGTCCTATGATTAGAGAGAATCTCAGTTGAGTTCCAACACAGAATTTGTGAGAGAGCGGCGCTATATTGATATTGAGTCTGATTTGCTACCTCTTTGTCACCGAGGCTTGTTGAACAGTTGGTATGACATTTGCTTGGTAACCTAACTGTCCGGGTTTCAATTCTCGGTAGTGAATGCGCACTGCTGATGAGTCCCAAATATAGGACGAAACGGCCGTCCAGTGCTTTCTGCATTCTGTTGAGGTTTCTTTCAGACTCAAGGAATTACTTAATTATATATATATATAATGTGTGTGTTATATATTTGGGAAGCAACCTTTTATATATGTTTCATTGGATGTGACAGGCAAGGAAAATCTTATAATTATTTTTAATAAGATTTTCTGATTTTCTTACAGTTTTATTTTTGATTGGACAAAAGAAATCCAGAAACTGTCTGTAATTATTATTGTCAAAGTGCTTTCAACCAATTCATTAGCCATTTTCTAGGGATCTGTTGCTAAAGTTTTAATGTTTGTCTTCTAAGGTGTATTACTACTACTTCTATAAACTATCTCTTGCAACAGAAACATTAAAAACTTTATCAACCAACCCCTTGCAAATGACTAATGCATTGGCCAAGAATATTTTGACAATAATAATAATTATGTACAATTATTGCACTCATTTAGTCCTTCCAAAAAGGAAACTGCAAGAACATCAGAAAAACTGAATAGAAAACTTATAAGATTTTGAGTTAAAGATCAAATGCAGATAAAGGATGGATCCGAATCCGACAGGATGATAAGATAAAGAACAAATAGGAAATGTTTAAACATGTTTCACTTTTATTAAAGCTTCAACAAAGACTGAGAGAAAACAGACAAAAAGACAGTCAATTTTGTTTGTGTTGATTCTCATTTGTCAGTCTTGTATCGCATGCATTAAAACCATAGAAAATTCTATATGCATGTAAATTTGTAAAACAAATCCTAATATGTTGAAGCAAGCATTGAATGGTAATGAGTATTTGTAATTGTGTATGTGTGTCTGTCTAGTAAGAAGAGTTCTAATGTTTTCACTTTCATGCAGTCAGCTGGTGCAGCGGATTGGCACTCCATTAATCTGGGAATGTTTTTATATATGTTTTCTTTATATTAGATAGATATAAGTTAGATTCTTTAAGAATAGATTCTTGTCTCTCACATTCAATAAAACATGGAAATACGAGTGTGTGTGTGTGTGTGTGTGTTATAAACTGTCTATAAATATTATGGGTGATGGCTATAGAATGTTGAAATACCAGTTCTTGTATGTGCCCTAAATTTTAGCGATATTAAACCTGGTTACAGTACCTAGGAGAATAAGCATTTGGGAATATCAGAGGTCATAAGCTTGGGTGGGCAGTTGATGGAATTGATAACTGCTCAGAATTAGAAATCAGAGAGCATATTTTCAATTCTATTTGTGCTCATTATATTCATTAACATGCAAATACCCTTGAGAAAGGTGTGAGTCTATCCCTTCTTCCCCCAGTTATGGGTTAATTAGTACAACTAGTAGGTAAATCCTTATCTCCCAAAATTTTTACAAGCAAAAAAAAATATATTTTCTGGTTTTAACTAACCTGGAAAAAGTTGATAAGCCATAAAAATCATATCATTCTATTCATTATAAACATTTAATAATTGTAAACTACTTTGTTGGGTTACCAAAAAATTACGGAACTCACTACTTCGGCCAGTGTGTACTTTCACTGAACGGAAACAGGCTGGTAATAACTGCGTAGTACTAAATAAAAATAAGAACTACACAGTATCCTTAGACATGAGCAGTGGAAAGAGAACAGTCTACTCCCATAGATTAAATAAAGAGCTCAGTCCACAATTCCCTGTAGGTTACCCAGATCGATATACACTGGAGGGCACAATGGCTGAAATGTCGTGATAACACCAACAAAGAGTCTGAATATAAATAGTGTAAATAAAGAAAACATCTCAAACTTTATTCTAAATTTTGTTTTGCTTTAATGATATTCTGGTTGGGGGTTTAAAGTTAGAAAACATGTATCATTTGGGATATTTATCCGACAACAACAATGGCAGTCTTGGAATATGAGTCCAGTTAATAAATTGAAAAAGTAACAACTATATATATATATATATATATATATATATATATATATATATATATCTCATTTGCAGACAGTACAGCTCCTCAGTGCAACTAGACATCTGAATGCCTCAGGCCAGGACTGAAACCTGACCGATTTGGTGTCAGTCAGAGTTTCTACCAGTAAGCCATCATCATTCGGCAGAGAGAAACAGCTAATGTTAGCGTATTGTTTTTGAGTCCTCAAATTCATTTTACAGAAGAGCTTTGCTATATATATATATGTAAAAACAAATGATAAGTATGTATTAACAAAACAAGAGTATACATAGACAATAGAATATTGTTGCATGTTAATGAACATGAATAAAGAAAGCATTTATAGACTAAAAAATGTGTTTGTGTGTGTATAGTTTGGTGTAGGAGAAAGTCCTAGAGAAAATGAAGTGAAAGGTGCATGCATGTGTGTTCCTAAGTGGGGAAAGTGTTTTCTTCATTTGACATATATCTTACCATCCCTGAGTAACATAAAAAAGTGGATGACAGAGAATGTCACTTCCTATTTATAGGCTTAAGGAGTGTCCCCTAACAGCGTTTTTTTAGGAAAGTAAGTGGAGTGACTCCACAACTCTAAACAATGAGCCTGACAACTTTGTCCTAAGAATGGAATTGCATACTTTTTAAGAGTTTTCTCTTTGTAAACCCTTGACACTAAAGTTACCATTAAGGTGAATAGAGTTACTTGCCTTGATTGTACAGGCAGGAATTTACATACAGGAAGTAGATGTGATTTATTCGTGTCAAAGAGGAGCTAGATTCTTTTAGCTACTATGGTTTGAATGTTTACCAGAGATGATTATATTGCAAATTATTTAAGAGCTGAAATTATTTCCAGTGAAATTCCAATTAACTTTTCTTATCACTGAAATATTAATTATCTTTTAACCTTCACAAATTAATATCAAGAAGTGCAGGGCATTGAATAGATACACAAGTTTGAGTTAATATTTCTCTATTTTTTCGTTTTTTTTTTAAATCCACAGCTGTGATAAAATTAGCATGTAAAAGATGTAATCTTACTTTGCTACACAAATTTTTATTTAAATATTTCTGGTGCACATTTTCAAAATACTAAGACATTTTAATCATCAAAGTTCATAGCTTTATGAACTGTATGTTCATTCATTATTTCTTCACTTGTGATGTCATTGACTTTATGTATTATGCAAGCTTAAAAATACCATGTATAATGAGTTTAGGCCATGACACAGTAGGATTAGTAATAGAGAAAATACATAATAGCAGCCGCTGACTGGAACCTTTAAAAACCTATGCTTTCAAAAAGGATCTGTTTTTTCTTCTTCTTCACTTCTGTGTTGGATCACATACCTGAACAAAAAGGTTTCTTCTCCAGCTTGTTAGTAAGTATTATTTTTCATTGTTTAGAAATGCAGACATTTGGATTTGGACTGTTATTAAAGAAATGTGTATCTTTTCCCTCAAACAGACTTTTGTTATTTTATTCTTATTTTACTTATGATGATAAACTACATCTGGCAGAAAGGCTTCTGATTGGGAGATTAGCAGTTCAGAGAATCATGGAACCACTTCTTAATTGCTTTTGTTCCCAGGCCCACTCTGAACCACCAATAAGCATCCCAGCTATGGCCAAACAGTGAACCCCCAAATAAACACAAAAGACTATGAAAGTATAAAAATACATTTTTTATATAAAAAAAATTACACAAAATTAGCAAAATAACAAGCAATATATTATATAGTAGAATGAGCAACAACACATTTCATCTGTAGCTAAAGGCATACAATTGGGTTAAAATATATATGGTTGAAGCCATAATAATGTGTTCAAAATATTTAGATGTTGACATTAAATAAGACATAGAAGATAAACAAAATCAACAAAGCAATATAACAAATATTTTATAAAATTTCAGCCTCTCAAGCGTTTGCCTTTGTTTGTAGCATATTTGACTGATATAGATATCTCATTGTCTATATATATATATATATATGTACACACACATGCACATATATATATATATGTAGACACACATATGCTCATATATATATATATATATATATATATATATGTATGTAGACACACATATGCTCATATATATATATACACAGTGTAACCCAGATATAAAAGAGTTTTCAAGACCGGAGAATAAGTATCTTATATCCGGGTTTGGTCTATTTTGTTTTATTAACACAGGGTCTAATTTGGGACCAGATAAAATCTATCTTATATCCGGGTTACACTGTATATATACACACACACACACTCATATATATATATATATATATATATATATATATATATATATATATATATATATATATATATACACACATACACACACACTCATACATATATATGTACATTTGCAGCCAAAATGTTCAGAACGGCATTGTTTTCGTCAGAAAAGTAGATATAAGTTTTTATCAAAGTTCTTTTATATTCTATAATTTTCACAGACAATAAATACGACATCATTTGTTATTGTCTGAGATTTTGGTGTAATTTGAGAGGATAATACAAAAGTTATGCATGATTTAGTGATTTAACCACCCGCCTTCTATAATCAAACAGATACCAAAATTGATTAACCGCAGACTTTCCAACAATTCTTCCAATGAATCTATATTTAACAAAGCTAAGAAAGACTATGAAACAGCCCTAAAAGATAGTGGATTCCCAGCAACACTCACATACTCACCACAGAACACAAAAAAGGCCAACAGGAAAAGAAATATCATATGGTTCAACCCACCATACAGCAAAAACGTAAAAACAAACATAGGAAAAATATTCTTCAAACTTTTACACAAACACTTCCCAGAATCAAGCACCCTACACAAAATATTCAACAAAAACACAGTAAAAATCAGCTACAGTTGCACCAAGAACATGGCACAAATAATAAAAAAGTATAACAGGAAAATTATTAACAAACCACACGAACAAATTAAACCCACGTGCAACTGCAGAATAAAAAACGAATGTCCCTTAAATGGTAATTGTCTACAAAACAACGTAATCTACCAAGCCACGATAAAATCACCAGATAATGAAGAAAAAGTATACATAGGAGTAACTGAAGGACCCTGGAAACAAAGAAATTATGTACACAAAACATCTTTTACAAATAGTAAATATGCGAACAGCACAATGCTTTTTAAGTATATCTGGGAAATAAAAAACAAAACGCACACCACACCAAAAATATCTTGAAAAATAAGGAAAAAATCATCAGCCTACAACAACCTATCAAAAACTTGCAAACTTTGCTTGGAGGAAAAAATAACTATCATTACCTTCCCAGACCAAAATAAATTATTAAATAAAAGATCTGAGCTAATCTCAAAATGCAGACATGAAAAAATTTTTACTACGTAACTTAAAATAGAAAAATAAATAAATATATAAACAAACAAAATGATAATAAAATAAGCAAACTAAATTAATCCAAACAAATTACCAAACCACACCTGTTAGAATAGGCGAAAAAAATCAATAAAGTAAATAATGAACAAATTATCAAACTATTATGAACAAAAAATTAAACTATAAAAATCAAAACAAAAAAATCGGACGGAAAATAGTTATAACTGTTATATAACAATAAAAAAAAACAAATTATTAAAAATAATATACTGTATTACTTAAAAATCGAAAACCAAAAAGAGAAAATATACAGGGTAACAAATAAATAACAACAAGTATAATAAATTGATCTAAATACATCCAAATATATAAATAAACTAACAACCGATAACAATAAACTAGCCGTTTAGAAAAAACAAATAAAGATAATCAACCCAAAGAAATAAATTAAAAACTGTTCCCACCAAAATAATAGTCATAACAAACCACAACATTCCACCCCAAAATTCAACAAATAGCTTTAATCAATGACAAATAAACAAATATATAAGATAAAAAATAAAAATGAAAATAAATAAAAACAAGCAAAACAATTTGACCCAAATAAATAAGCAAATAAACGACTTTCGGTAAATGACCGCCATAATAGACTACCAACAATAAGCTATATAAACAAATTTTTACTACGTTAATAAAAAACACCGATCAAAATAAAAACTAAATAAATAAATATATAAGATAAAAAATAAAATAAAAAAAAAAACAAAAAAAAAACAAGCAAAATAATTTGACATAAACAAACAAATAAGCGACTTCTGATAAAAGTAACCACCAAAATAGACTACCTACAATGCACCACTAACCCTTATATATAAATAGCCAAGAAAAATAACAGCACTAGTTGCCTGACGATTGCACTAGCATGAAACAGACTGTCACCTCTAAGTGCTGACTTCTATGTTCACTTTTATATTTACACACACTATTTCTGATATTGAGCACTTTTTCCCATAAATATAGCACACTTTAAGTCTATATTTTATTATATATATATATATATATATATATATATATATATATACACACACACACATATGTCCATATATATATATATATATATAGTGGATTGATATATTACCTCCATCACTGATATTGAGCACTTTCCAATAAGTACCATACATTTATAATATATAAAAATTATATATATATATACTTGTGTATGTATATATATATATATATATATATATAGAGAGAGAGAGAAAGAGATAGATTATTATTATTATATAGATACACATTCATATCAATGTAATTAAAGTATTCCACAGAAAGGTGTTCATATACATTTCATGTCTGACATGTCAAAGAAAATCATCATTTTCAATTTAAAATTTTCACTTACATAAAATAAATATGACTCCGGGAAAGTATAAAGACTTTCTCTGTAGAAGATTCGTTGAGAAGCAATTCTCCTTGACTGATACTTGTCCTTGTAAAGAAATAACAACCTGTTTGCAAATATGATGGAGACGAACTCTGACAGGCATGAGTTTTTGCCAAATTAAAAACTAGAATGTATACAGATATCAATAGAGCATTTTACATATCTATAAAATGAGAGGACCGAGATGATTTCAATGTTTTAAGCTTCCATTGTCTTCAAGCAATATATTAACTCTACATTTTATCTTCGAAAACAGATTTCTTCTTTTTTATATGCCATGTTCCTACACAGAATGTGGTTAAACATAGCTTTACATAAGTTATCTTTTGCTGCACTAAGTAACTTTTAATTCTACCATCCCTTTTTTACAGTTTTTGTCATTTATTCATGCAAAGTCATTAGGCAGCTTACCTGCTGTTCATCCTCATGCCACTCCCAGCTTCTTTTGCCTTCAAAATGAGGGCTAAATTTTCCAGGCTCTATCTTAATTATGTGTCTTAGAAATTTCAACTCTTTCTTCCTGTTTAAGTATCAGTTTCCTTATTCCTGTATTCCTTACAACCTCTGTGTCAGTTATATATTCCATCCATGTTATGCCTAGCATTTGGCAAAAGAACCATATCTCTGTTACTTAAAGTCTCCTCTTCATAGGTGAGGAGATTTCCCAAGATTAACTGGCATGTAGGAGATGTTGCATAACTTTTCATTGTTTCTAATGATTCTTTCATATTGCAGCCAGGTCATTGCCAAGAAAAAAAGGATTTTTTAATGTTAAAACAGAAATTCTTTTTTCTTTTTACAAAGAATATTGCTGACCATCATGTGTTTTTTAAATTGTTTTAACGCTAAGTAAGAGGATTTCATTTGTATGATAAATATGTTCCGGAATATGTTCCAGAATTTGAATTGTACAATTTGGGGTCTCAGACCATTCTTCTGGCTAAAATAAGTCTGTGTTATAATTATCTGAATCACAAATGTGCCCTTTGGAGTTTTAGTGGATTCTTATAGCTATGATAAAGCTATACTCTAATAATCTGAATGGCAAATGTGCATTTTGGTGTGTTAGTGAGTTCTACTTGCTATGATAAATCTATACTATAATAATCCAAATTGCAAATGCACTTTGGAGTATTAGTGGGCTATACTTGCTATGATAAATCTATACTATAATAATCTGAATTGCAAATGTCTACTTTGGGGTGTCAGTGAGTTATACTTACTATGATAAATCTATACTATAATAATCCATTTGGAGTATTAGTGGGCTATACTCGCTATGATAAATCTATACTATAATAATCTGAATTGCAGATGTCTACTTCAGAATGTTAGTGGGTTATACTTGTTATGATAAATCTATATTATAACAATCTGAATTGCAAATGTGCATTTTGAAGTGTTACTGGGTTCTTCTGGCTATGATAAATCTCTACCATAATAATCTGAATTGCAAATGTCTACTTTTGGGTGTCAATGGGTTATATACTTGCTATGAAAGATTTATATTTTAATAATCCGAATTGCAAATATGCACTTTGGAGTATTATTGGGCTATACTTGCTATGATAAATCTATACTATATTAATCTGAATTGCAAATGCACTTTGGAGTATTAGTGTGTTATACTTGCTATGATAAATCTATACTATAATAATCTGAATTGCAAATGCGCTCTTTGGAATTTTAGTGGGTTTTAATCTGAGTATTACATGCACTTCTTATTATGCACTTTAAACTAATTTAGACATTTTTGTCAAATTTTGCTTTCAATCAGTTACATCACTTTTTCAAATAATTATGTGCTTTTATAACTGGAGCTCATAGTATGAACTTCATTGTATAAAGATTTCTGGTAGTGACATCTGGCAATAAATATCTAAAAGAATGTGCATGTCATATAGTAGTTACTGGTACAGAAAATGGGATTGACATGTTCAGTTGAAATTCCAGCTGAGGCTGTTCCTGTCACACAAATACCCTTGGGAAAGTTATGAATCCATCTGTTTTCCTCCTAGCTTGGGATTAATAGCAGATTAGGTTGTATAGCTTTGTTTAGCAACCAGTTTGTTAATGTTGTGGATATGTGACTATGTACACTGGAGGGGATTTCTATATGGTTAACAACAATATCTGAAAAAAATTAGATGACTGCCAAGAAACATGTAGAGAACTAACACTGAGAGCAAATTAAAGAGAGACAACTAGGCAGAAGCAGTGAGAGGAATACAGAACCAAGTACAAGAGATGAGTGACATTGATGGTCTATGCTAAGAAAAATTAAAAATCTGTAAAGGATATGATATGGAGTCTCTTTTTTTTTCTTTTTTTTTTTTTTTAATTGGTTTGTTTTAAAAATGTTTAAAATTAAAATAATATTTTCTGAACTACAGAAAGTAACATTTTATATTCTAGATTATTTTTAATACTAAAGTTCACCTAATACATATCTACAGTATCACTCATCATCCTGGGTAAGATGATAAACTACATCCAGCAGCAAGGCCTCTGATCAGAAGGTTTTGAGGAATGTGGAACCACCTCTTAATTGCTGGTGTTCTCAAGTCCACCCTAACCCAGTGTAGTAGCACTTGTTAGGGTCCCAGCTATGGGCAAATAGTTAACCTTAAACTGAGGTCGAGACACTATGTAAGTGTAAAAATAGGTTTTAATACCAACAATACATTTTTGTAAAAAGATATTACCAGCAATGAATTTTTGAAGAAAAAATTATTACCAGCAATAAAAATCTTGTCAGTATTAAATAGCAAATTGAGGTTGAGGTATCATAAAACAAAAAAAAACAAACAAATGACTCACACATGGTAAAGAGTTACTGAATGAGTTATGTGTTAAACTGCCAAATGTTTTAATGCGCATTTTTGGCCCAGTCTTAGGGGTTTATTCCTTATGTTCAATTTCAGTAGTTGTCATTTTTATAGAAACTAGAACATCAAATATATATGTGAATAAACCATCAAAAAAAATAATATTGATTAGAAATAATAAAAAAAATACTTTTCAAAATAGTCATTTTTCTACTTGTGAAATGTCAAATTACAACAGAGAGTGTCTTCTTATGGCTAATAATAAAAACTTTAAAGGCTAAGAGTTGTAAAATATACCTCTGCAAATGCAATGTATGTAAGCAATTCAATGTAAATACAATGAATAACATGTAGTGAGTTTAATTTTAACAGAGCCCCAAATGGGGCTCATGGCAGGTAATGGGTTAATAGGAGGCAATCAGAAGTGAAGATTATGAGGATAGATAGAAACTGACTGACGACTTGAAGAATTTAAGATTGAAATGTTCAGGGAAGTAGCCATGTGGGAGTTTGTTCCACAAAGACTCAGTTCTTGGAAAAATCTGTGTAGAACTTCCTCCTTAAGTTTGGAATATGCAGAAAATATGAGTGATGTCGCATTATGAGTCCTAGTTGTAAACTGAAGCTAAAGAATGGCGCCAATCTGAACATTTGCTATAGAAATAGTTGTAAAGTAGCAATAGACTTGTGATGTTTCATCTGTGGGACACTGGCTGTAGAGTGGAAAGTAAATTATCCCCTACAAGACTATCTAGATTATTTTGAATGCTATCAAGGCTGGAAAGCAATTATTGAAGTAGCTTTACCTCAGATATGACAGCAATTCTCTGTTTTTTGGTTTAATCTGACTTTTGGCAAGATAAATTATAGAAGAAGGAATAAGATACTTCCTGAGTAGAATAAACAGACCGTTTTTCTTGTATCTTTAGAAATGGATTCTATGAGTCCAAATAATCCAAACTGTTATGAGTTGGAACATACCCTATAATTCTAGCCATGTGCCAAACTAAGCTAAGTATGTAACAAACTTTTGTGTTTGGTTTATTAGCTATCTTCTCTTGGGTTAATGTACCAAGAAGTATAATTATATTATCCCAGATCACCAAAGATAATCAACATCAAGCCTGGATGGGTGACCGGTGAGGGATACCAGGTGTTCTAAGCTTGGATGTCTGGGTGGTGTAATGGCTTATGGCTTGGAATTGGATATTAGAGAGCCAAGTTCCAATTCCAGTTGTGTTTGTTATATTCACTTATATGCAAATACCCTTGGAAAAAGTAGGAATTTACCTTTTCTCTCCCCTCAGCTATGAGTTAATTAGTAAGACTTAAATCAGTAAATTATTATTATCTCCAAAAAATTCTTATAATCTAAAAATATTTTATGGCTTTAAATAACTTGTAAAAGGTTGATAAGACATAAAAAAATCTATATATATATATTAAACCAATCTTCTAAATGGGGTGGCCTGCCTAGAAAATTTAGAATTTGACTTCATAACAGTTTCTGAGCCAGAACTCCAAAACCTGGCACTTTTGTGAAATACCTATTTCAACTGTGAAAAAGAAAACTTATTATTTAAAAAGCAACTGGCACAAGGCAACAGTCAAAGCACATTCAAGATCAAACTTACTAAACTATTGGATTGTTGGGATAAGCTTTCTATCTATTGTACTGAGGTAGGCACCTAAGTTTTGCTTTCTTAGAAATTCACCTCTCACTGCACAACAACCAGTTCAATGCTCTATGCCCAAACTTTTTACCTTTAGGTAATGATATTAAGATGAAGATTTTCATGATACTGCTAATAATGAGTTTTAAGTACTCTGATAGCCAGAAGCTTAAAACTGAAGTGTCCATTGCAGAATCAGATGTTGCTACAATACTTTTCCAGTTGCTGACCTTCAAGTAGTGCCAGTGTTTAGTCGTTCCTGGGGCACAGGATAGATGAAAGAGTGGGACAGATGCAGTTGTGGAAGACAGTTTCTATTGTCCTGTCGAGAATGCAGAGCTAATGCAAATGAAAAACAAGCCTTTCGGCAAAATGCAGGTTCAAGGACTGCTTCGTTAAGAGAAGAGGAGAAAAACAAATAGGAGAAGGATTGTAGGGGAAAGAAGAAAGATGGAAAATTTAGAAAAGGAGAGAAAGGAAAAAGAAGAGAAAGGAAAAAGAAGAGAAAGGAAAAAGAAGAGAAAGGAAAAAGAAGAGAAAGGAAAAAGAAGAGAAAGGAAAAAGAAGAGAAAGGAAAAAGAAGAGAAAGGAAAAAGAAGAGAAAGGAAAAAGAAGAGAAAGGAAAAAGAAGAGAAAGGAAAAAGAAGAGAAAGGAAAAAGAAGAGAAAGGAAAAAGAAGAGAAAGGAAAAAGGAGAGAAAGGAAAAAGAAGAGAAAGGAAAAAGAAGAGAAAGGAAAAAGAAGAGAAAGGAAAAAGAAGAGAAAGGAAAAAGAAGAGAAAGGAAAAAGAAGAGAAAGGAAAAAGAAGAGAAAGGAAAAAGAAGAGAAAGGAAAAAGAAGAGAAAGGAAAAAGAAGAGAAAGGAAAAAGAAGAGAAAGGAAAAAGAAGAGAAAGGAAAAAGGAGAGAAAGGAAAAAGGAAAAATGGGAAGGCAGAGAGGAAAAAAGATAGGAAAAGAGAGAAAAGAAGGAGGTTTGAAAAGGAGAAAGATGGGAAAAGAGAGGTGGAGAAAGATGGGAAAAGAGAGGTGGAGAAAGATGGGAAAAGAGAGGTGGAGAAAGATGGGAAAAGAGAGGTGGAGAAAGATGGGAAAAGAGAGGTGGGAAAAGAGAGGTGGGAAAAGAGAGGTGGGAAAAGAGAGGTGGGAAAAGAGAGGTGGGAAAAGAGAGGTGGGAAAAGAGAGGTGGGAAAAGAGAGGTGGGAAAAGAGAGGTGGGAAAAGAGAGGTGGGAAAAGAGAGGTGGGAAAAGAGAGGTGGAGAAAGAGAGGTGGGAAAAGAGAGGTGGAGAAAGAGAGGTGGAGAAAGAGAGGTGGAGAAAGAGAGGTGGAGAAAGAGAGGTGGAGAAAGAGAGGTGGAGAAAGAGAGGTGGAGAAAGAGAGGTGGAGAAAGAGAGGTGGAGAAAGAGAGGTGGAGAAAGAGAGGTGGAGAAAGAGAGGTGGAGAAAAGAGAGGTGGAGAAAGAGAGGTGGGAAAAGAGAGGTGGAGAAAGATGGGAAAAGAGAGGTGGAGAAAGATGGGAAAAGAGAGGTGGAGAAAGATGGGAAAAGAGAGGTGGAGAAAGATGGGAAAAGAGAGGTGGAGAAAGATGGGAAAAGAGAGGTGGAGAAAGATGGGAAAAGAGAGGTGGAGAAAGATGGGAAAAGAGAGGTGGAGAAAGATGGGAAAAGAGAGGTGGAGAAAGATGGGAAAAGAGAGGTGGAGAAAGATGGGAAAAGAGAGGTGGAGAAAGATGGGAAAAGAGAGGTGGAGAAAGATGGGAAAAGAGAGGTGGAGAAAGGTGGGAAAAGAGAGGTGGAGAAAGGTGGGAAAAGAGAGGTGGAGAAAGATGGGAAAAGAGAGGTGGCGAAAATGGGAAAAAGAGAGGTGGCGAAAATGGGAAAAAGAGGTGGCGAAAATGGGAAAAAGAGAGGTGGCGAAAATGGGAAAAAGAGAGGTGGCGAAAATGGGAAAAAGAGAGGTGGCGAAAGATGGGAAAAGAGAGGAGGAGATAGATGGGAAAAGAGAAAAGAGGAAGATAGGAGAAGGAGAAAGATAGGAAAGAGAGAAGAAAGATAGGGAAGAGTGAAAAGAAAAAAGATGGGAAGAGAGAGAAGAAAGTTTGAAAAGAAGAAAGATGTAAAAAAAGAAAAGGAGAAAGATGGGAAAGGGAGAAGACAATAAAAAGCAGAGAGATGTGAGTAAAAACAGTAAAAAGGTGATGGAATAAAAATAAAATTAGAGAAAATAAGTGAAACATGAAAAAGGGAGAGAAAGTGAGAGAAAAATAAACAGACAAGACAGGAACAAAAGAGAGAAAGAATCAGTAAAGAAAATGCATGTATGAGAAAAAGAGAGTGAGTAAAGAGAAAAGGAACATAAGTGGCAAATTAAAGATCTGAAAGAGAAAGAAAAATTCTCAAAAGAATCATGAAAAGAGAAAAATGTTTAGATGAACAACTAACAACTCTAACTGAAAAACAGTGATGTAGAAAGAAATGAATATAGATATCGACAATTTTAATAAGTTAGAACTAAATGAATACTCATCTGACAAACATACACCTGAAAACATCCCATTTCTTTTCATCTTAACAAACAACTAAAAACAAAGAACTTTAGCACTCATACATGTTGAGAAAATTTTAGCTTTAAAAACACAAATTTTTAAAAACCTTTCTCGCGTATTTCTTTGTTGTCAGTCGATTCAAACCCACGACACCTGAAACATTTGTGTTGCAGACAATATTTGATAGACTCATATGAGTCCAGGTAAAAATAAAACACAAAAACATGTAATTTAAACAAATGACAATTAAATACATGTATTAAGAAAAGAAATTACATTAATCTGTACAGCATTGAAAGTAAAGAAAAAAAATATTAAAAACTTACCTATTAAGAATGTGCTTGTTTATGTGTGATACATGTGTGTTCAGTTGTCTGTCAATCAGAGAAACAAATGCACTCCAGAGGGAACACTTTTATCTACTACATCTGGAAGAAAAATAAAGTAAATGTTTGTCTTTCATAGAATTAATCAGTGCCAGCTAATGAGTGTTTGGTAAAACCAAATGTGGTAACCCACAAGTTTCAAGAAAATCTACTTAGATTATTTTGCCAAAATATTTTTCAGCTCCATTCAACTTATTGGTAGTAATGTGAAATAGCAGATGACTACAATGCCTATTATGAATGTTCTAAGTTTTTTAACTTACAAATGAAATTTGACAAGGCAGGTATAAATTCTTTCTATACAAACATAATAGATTTTTTTAACTTAACAGAAACATTGTGTGTGTATATATATATATATATGTATGTATGCAATTTTTGTAATTTGAAATAAAAATCAATAATTTAAACTAAATATTAATTAAATTAAATTTTGCCACTAATCTATATATAAAACTGTGACTTCCGTTAGTATGTCTATCCTTCATCTCCTCTAAAATAGCCATACATTGACTGATTGAAACCAAATTTTGGAGAGAAGTGCAACCAGGTAAGGTGGTACAAAGTAAAGTTGGTTTTACTTGGCTGTATAAAACCAAAGTAGGATTTTTGTCAAAGTATTTTTCCCAACAAAATAGATTATTCAAATTGGTTTTTAAAAATTGAACCAAATGTATAATTTGGAAATCTCAACAATAAATTTAAACTTCAACAATACTAAATATTGTGAGAATTTAAACATGCATCAGTGTGTTGTAAAAAAATTCTAGGGTTATAAATGCCATTTGTTAGTTTTTCACATTATATATATATATATATATATATATATATATAAGGCTGGTTATATGTAAACAATGTATCCGTTTTGTACTACTGAAAAACTTGAAGCAACAGAAATATGGTTCTACAGAAGGATACTGAGAAGAACCAGAGCTGAATATGTCAGCAATAACAAAATTTTAGAGAAAATGAAAACAAGAAAGGACACTTATACTTAGCATCAGAAAGAGGTAGTTGAAATTTCTAAGACACATAATGAGGAAAGAGGGCTTGGAAAATTTGAAACTCAAAGGACTTATTGAAGGCAAGAGCAGCACATAACCTACCTAACAAGCTGTTATAAATGGATGGCAGAATAGGGTTTAGGAGAGATAACAAAAAGACAAAATTTACTAAGAATGACAAAGGACAGGAAATCATGGAGAGCCATAACAGCCAATCTTCTGAAGAGGCATGACATAGAAGATGCAAGGTGTGGACACACTGATAAAAGTTATCATTTTATATGAATTTATTAAAGATGCTTGCCAATTTTGAAGAACTCGCAAGCATTAGTAAGTTTTCATTTCTACCTATCACTCTACAGTAAATTCTTTTGTTGTGCATTGGTTAGGGTCTGTCAAAAGGACAAAGAAAATGGTCTGAATAAGAAACAACTGAATGACTTGGTGATCTCAGTCCAACTGTTTTATTTTTCCATGTCAAAAGCTAGGAGCATACTTTCAGGGGGTTAGTTCCATATCTTAGTAATACTAGTAGCAGCTATATCTATATAGGTTAGTTTCATATGGTGATATCTAACAATTTTCAAATGTTATGTAGGTGATAACTCACCTTGCAGTACTAATGAATAGAGCTTGTAGCATAGTTACACATGAAATTTAGCTTTTAAGGCAAGAACTATGTGTTCAAGGTACTAGAACAAGAAATGCCATCTTTGATAAGAATGCTATCAGAGTAAGCAATATAGGTACTAAAAAGACCTATACTTATGTCTTATATATTAAACAAAATCATTTAATGAGTTATGATACAATTTGTTCTATTATTTATCTTTCAAATATTTTTAAAAAACAATAATAATTTTGTGCTGGTAAGACGGAAAAGTACTAGGAAGAGCAAAATAAAGTCAAACAATTATGTCCTGACCCCAAAAAGAAGAGGTATTGAGCAGAATTTCATGGAAATATTAGCTCAGGAGGAGATGTTGTAATGGACTCCCTATCGCCTATGTGGACTGACTACATCAGTAGCTATATATGGTGAGCACAGGATATACCTGGGGGTTTGCTTTGGGAATTACTAGCCTGCCACCCAATTCCCTGTCTTTCAGTAGTGTATTTTCTTTTACAACAAACCTGTCTTCTTTCATCTATGCATGTGTTGCTGTTCCTTCACTTGAGTACCACCTTTAAGGATACAACAAATAGTAATAATAATAATAATAATAATAATAATAAAAAAATGTTCTCGTATATTTGATGATAATTTTATACTTTAATCCTTTCTATCATTATCATTTTAAAACTATATATATTGATATATTTGATGACAAACTGTTTACTCCGACATCCAGTGTAAAATATACATATATGTTTTTATGCATGTATGGGGGCAGTGGGTGGTAGTAGTAGTACCTTTGTTGCTTGGCTGCTGCACATAATTATTATTATTAAGGTGGATGGGCAACACTGGTCTTCACCCATCCTCTAAATCTCTCACATGTTGGCTCCATGCAACACACCTTGGTAAACTGCTTCAGCAGACAGGCTAAACCACGTGAGGGAGTAGTGTTTGCACTGCACTACTGTATGGGCAATGCCTGGACAATGAACTCAACAGCCAAGCGCACAGACTGAAGACAATGATTTAAAAGCAAACGTCATTATCTTACAAAAATATGTGTGGCATACAGCAAGGCGCAGGTAATTTGTCTGATATAAGATATGCAGATGAAATTGTATTGATAGTAGTTACATTAAGAAAACTGTAGGAACTACAAAAAAGGGAAGCAAGGAAAACAAGAAGAAAGGACTCACTGTTAATTGTAATAAAAAAAATCAATGTAGGTTCTTTAGCAAGAAAGATAACCATCATATTAGTGGTTTCAGCTGTTGGCCAAGGACTCAGAAAGGAGATGGGCGCCGTCAAGTTATCTACAAGCCCACTGAATGAATTATGAAGCAAGATCAATATGGCCTCTGCATTTGAATCCACCTTATGATTACAAAAGTCATGATGATGATACAGAAACTTATTTGAACTACTAGGAAAACTTGATTTATATGAGAAATATATTAAAATAGACTGTAATATTTACTGGGAAATAATTGTCTACCTGAAGATAGAAAATAAGTTGAGCATATATATAAAATATAGAAAGAGGAAAAAAGATAAGGATTCAATTCTTCCCAGATTTATTTAACTTATACCACAAGATAGACCTAAGAGAATGAGAAAACTTACCAGAATTTATTATTGGTGGACAGCATCTTAACAATATATATAAAGTTATAACCTCTGACTGTCTGTTTGTTACCAAACTCCTCTTTATGAGTTTGGAGATCAAACCACATAACCATATATATTCTGTAACTACATTATCCAGGGTACTTGAATAAGTATATTTCATTTTGATCAAAGTGGCTATCCAAGGATGCATTAAACCCCACTGAAATTTTTCCATTTGATTTAAATTAAATTTGCACAGGGGAATGACTTCTATCCAAAATATAGAAGAAGAAAGCCAGAAGATGGAGGTCATATCGGCAAGATCAAAATGAAATAGAGATGTCAAGTTAAGCAAGAAATCACCAATCAGTGGGTAGAGTCTTACCATATATATTTGTTGTAACAATTCAACTGTCATATCAATGTTGAAATCTGCTCGTCAGTTGATTCAATCAAGTATTGCATCACATACATATCAAGGGGGTCAGATCAAGCTGTTTTTGCACAAACCCCATACTGAATTTTTTTTTCCTTTAATTTAGATTAAATTTAAAATCTGAACAAGGGAATAACTCCTATCCAAAATATAGAAGGAGAAAGCCAGAAGATGGAGGTCACATTGACAATATTATTGAGTAATATTGAAAGGCATCATTTTTCTCCACAAATTATAACAATGATTTAAAAGCAAACATCATTATCTTACAAAAATATGTGTGGCATACAGCAAGGCGCAGGTAATTTGTCTGATATAAGATATGCAGATGAAATTGTATTGATAGCAGTTACATTAAGAAAACTGTAGGAACTACAAAAAAGGGAAGCAAGGAAAACAAGAAGAAAGGACTCACTGTTAATTGTAATAAAAAAAATCAATGTAGGTTCTTTAGCAAAAAAGATAACCATCATTGGTGCTACAAAGTATTAAAAGATAATTTCATTACAAATGAAGAAAATAGTGTTGAACTGCTATGACAAATTAATCTTCATATATGGCAGTAAATTTTCAATTTTCCTCATAGCTGATGCAGAAATTTGGAGGTGCATTGGAACTGAAAAAGATGCTTTTGAAAAGCTAAACAAAATATTAAGAAATCAGAAAATCTCATCAGAAACAAGAACT
This sequence comes from Acanthosepion esculentum, assembly GCA_964036315.1. Classification (NCBI taxonomy): domain Eukaryota; kingdom Metazoa; phylum Mollusca; class Cephalopoda; order Sepiida; family Sepiidae; genus Acanthosepion; species Acanthosepion esculentum. Next base: position 40,758,415 of record OZ038481.1, on the reverse strand, counting down.
GCTATGTAAGATCAATCCTTTTACATGGCAGTAAATGCTAGGCAATTGCTTCACAGTTGAAAAGGAGACTTCAAAAATGTAGGATGTGGTTCTACAGAAGGATGATGGGAATAATGTAGAGGGAACATGTAAGCGACAAGAAAATGGCAACAAAAAGTACACTTATATGAGGTACAAGAAATTTCTGGAATTGGCAGCAAGGTTTCACAATTTCACTGTTGAAATTGCTAGTTGTAACCATAAGTCCTATGCTAACACTTTCCTCTCTTGCACTTCTCACTTGTGGAATTCCCTTTCAGCTTCCTGATTACCTGTCAACTATGATCTTCAAAAATTTAAATGCAATGTCAATTTTCTGTCTCCTTGAAAGCTGTTCTTTTATTGTCCTATTTCTTTCACTCTTGGTAACTCATTGCAGCCTAGTGGCTTCAGTGGTCTTGCTCAGGAAAAATTTATTAAAGCAACACACATATTGAGAAGAATTTGTGTCAAATTCTTCTCAATATGTGTGTTGCTTTAATCACAGGGGATACTGAAGCAGGAGGGGAAAATGAATTTGTGTGAGTGGATGATAGAATGAAGTAGGAAGGATAGTAAAATTAAAATGACAAATGTTAAGAGCTACAAAGGACAGGAGGTTGTGGAGAGTCATAATCGCCCATGTCTTGAAGAGATATGTAGCATATAAAAGAAGAAACTCTGGAAACTAGCATGCTTAACTTCAGTTGATTACTTGAAAGCAGGTGCTATGAGATTACATGAAAATAAAATGAAAAAGAAAGAAAACCAGAGACAAAAATAAAAAAGAGATAAAGGAAGAGAGAGAGAATTTATATATATATACATATATATATATATATGTGTGTGTGTGTGTGTGTGTGTGTGTGTGTGTGAGAAGAAAGAATAAGAGATAAAGAAAGAGAACTTATAAATAAGAGAAAAAATGAAAAAATAAGACAAAGAGAGAGACAGAGAGAGATTTTTTATATATAGCAAAAAAGAAAGAATAAACAATAAAAGAGAGAATTTATATGAAGAAAGAATAAGAGATAAAGAAAGAGACAGAATTTATAAATGAGAAGTAATAGAATGAATAATAGATGAGAGAGAGAATTTATATTTGAAAAGAAGAAGAAAGAACAAAGAGATAAAGAAAGTGAGAGGAAATTTATATATGAGAGGAAAAAGAAAGAATATGAATGAAAAAAAGAAAGAAAACCAGAGATAAAAATAAAAAAAAAACGATGAAGAAAGAGAGAAAATTTATATATAGGGGAGAGGGAAAATGAGAGTGAGAGAATTTAAATACGAGAGACAAAAGAATAAGAGGTAAAGCATGAGTGTGAGGAAAAAGAAAGAATAGGAATGAAATTATCAAAGAGAAAGGGAAATAGACGAAAGGATGTTGCAACAAGAAAAATTTAAGAGAGATCCCGAAAGGAAATACATAGAGATTTAAAAAAAAAAATGTAGACTTCACGAGAGATGATGAAGGAAGTGAGTGAAAAAAATATCTGCAGGACAAAATAAATTTCTTTCAAATGACTTTGATTTTATTCAGTTTTATATCCAGAATTTTCAAATAATTTAGGATTAATTGACATTTTTCAAACCTTGTGCTAGTTTCACTCTGTAATCATTTTGAAATCATTCAGTTCTTTTCACCTGAAATTAGTTCTTATTGCTTGATGCCCACACTAAAATGTTCGATCAATTTGAACAATGAAAATCACTCCAAAAGTAATACCTCCTATTATGTTGTCCCATGATGTCAAAGGTATATGTTGATGGCATGGCAGTGAAGGTAGAAACATCCCTCCAAATTTTTTTGTCTCACAGTTTTGAAAAATAGTGTCTAACATCAACATGCATACAAAGCCAATATGTATCATAGAGTTCTTTCATACATAAAATGATATTATTCAATGTTATGGAAACCAAACAGCAGAAACAGATACAGTTGATCAATAAGGCATGTCTTCTGTTTCTAAAATGGGGTAAGTTGACATGTGCTTTTTGCATGTTTTCATTTTTGACAATCTTTGGATACATAAGCTTTTCATAAAATTAGGTGATTACAGTATACTAAAGAGGGCCTCTGTTGAGCTTGGTCCTTTTTAAAAAAATTTTCTCATTTCACATAAAAAAAAGAATGCATACCTACTTTTAGCATTCCGTTAATGTGTGAAAAGGCACATTCCAGATGGCCCTTCACAACTGACAATATGTGAAATGATTGTTGGTTGAGAGGTTGATGTCAACACTTGTTGGATTATTAAATGTTGAATTTTGTATGAGTTATATTCCGTGCTAAGGGAATAAACACATAACCCCAGGTGGATACTAGAAGAAAGGTTTATTGTACACAACAAGTACAATATGAAATACGGTACAGTTATACACACAGGTCAACCTAGCAGTGAGTGCCACTAATTGGAAGGTCCAACATGCTTGTGTCATCTCTCTCACACTTCCTTCCAGTCTCTTGTAGACAGTTGATTTATAGGTACTTACTACCTATAGTGTAATCATTCATAGGGGTGACTGGTTATTTCATTACATCAGTATGGAGGTAATCAGCGAGAACCTAACTCACTACTCAACAATAATGATCAACTAAAACTCACCTCACTAACCAGTACCCAACACCTATGGCATGAAGATCACCTTCAAAACACATGGCAATTGATGATGACAATGGAAAAAAATGGGGTTTTGTTGTGTAAAACTAGTCCCTCCATCCAACAGGGTTATTGTGCTCTCTGTTTCTCTTGTAGACATTGTTTTCATAGCATGCAATCTTTGAAATTATGCAAAGAACAGCTAGTAGCAAATGTACCACACAAACTAAATCATACCAAGAAATAATAAAAATATATATACAAGAGATTATTTTTAAGCATTTCGCCCCAAACAATGTGATAATGACACTTAGATGCAAAGGGTTACAGTGAGTGAAAAACAATGAGAAGACTTTAGTGAGGGGATAGGAAAATAAGTGATTCAGAAAGACAGAAGATTAAAATTTTTGAAGATCATACTTGACTGGAAAATGGCACTTCAACATGGTATAATGGTTAGCAATCTTGTCTCACTAGATCAATTATGACTGAATAGCGAGTTTGATCCTTTCAGCCTTATACCACATCTAAGCTACACTTAGAAAATCATTTGGGCACCTTGATGTGGTGTAACAGTTAGCAAGCTTGTCTTACTAGAATAATTACGACTGAGTTGTAAGTTCAAACCTAACTGGCTGCCCCATAATTTTGGCCTTGTGCCACATCTAAGCTATTCTGAGTAAATCACCATAGTTAACTGGAAAGCAACAAAAAGGAAGAGAGTTTCAAAGGCAAGAAGTGCGAGAAAGAAACTATTAGAATAGAACTTATGGTTGAATCTCACAATTCAACAATAAAATGATGAGACCTATTTGCCAATCTAGTAGTGCAATTAAATTGATTTAGTCAAGGTATCAAGGAGCAGAGCTCATTAGAGAAACTGCCATGAAAATATTTATAGAAAAGAGAGATGGAAGCCCCATCATGTTGGTGGGAAAGCAATTGAGGTCAAAATGCCAGGTCAGGATTGATATCATTATTGATCCTTAATAATATATAAAGGAAAGTATAGTATAGTTCTACAATACTGCATAAAAGAGAATTTAATATAGCTGAGAAAATTATTAATCTGGCTATTCTTAGATGAAAGATGGTTTTAAGTGGATTACTTATCCAAAGAAGATGATATTATTGGCATTACAAAATCATAAATGAAGTGCATTATCAAATAACAAAAAGTGCACATCTTGAAGACTTCCAACAGCAGCAAAGACAAAAATGGGTAGCATGTAATCAGGAGAGAAAATAATTATATAATCAAGATTTTGGCTTTCCACACTGCCAAATGAAAAAAAATTAGAAAGTAAACTCCCATGAATACTAGAAATAATAATAATAATAGTAGATTTGAGAAATCTAATTTAGTAGAAATCTGATTTAAGAAAAATATTTTATAAATTCCAACTGACAGTCACTCTAAGTCTTTGGTCAATGTATGCCAAACTTTCCTTTTAAGGAAATAGCTAATATTAATATTACAATTTATATAACACCCAACAGAGAAAGGACAGAGATCATATCTTTTTTTTCAGAATGGAAATACAAACAATGGTTCCAAGAATTGCAGTTCCTTCAGAATATTGCCACAGTCATCAAGGATTACATTCTATCATTATCCAATTAAAGCTATGTGGAAGGGCTGCCTGTGAAACAGGTTTCAGTAAATGTGCTTAATAACTTTCTGCTGTGACTCCCCTAAGGAAGAAATACAACTGATTTTGTCGCAAGATCAGAAAAGATTGTAAATATTATCCAAATATCTACTACAATGATCAATATCAGCATCATTCTTCAGAGTGTTACAATTTTAGATAGCATCAAGAAAAAATTGCCAAAGATTTTTTTTATGCATTTATTACAGCTTATCAACAATTTAGATTAAAAGCCAGAATATATTTTAGATTCTAAGAATTTTTTTAGATAAAAAATGATTTTACTGATACAAGCCCTACTAATTAACCCTTACCTGGGGGGAACAGGTGGATCCATACATTTCCCAAGTTTATTTGCACATAAGTGACTATAACAAACCTGACTGGAATTAGAACTCAACTATCTGATTATCCATTACACCACCCATACAACCTTTGCTTTTATCAAACATAATTGGTAATTTTAAAAGCTTCATAGAAATCAATCTCTACTGTGAAAAATGTCCCATTTATTCTTCTTTGCCATTCTGGTATTTTAACTCCTTAATATTGTCACATGCTGGTAATGGGTGGGATGAAGTGAAATTGTTTAGGGCTAAATCATCTTCAGGACGTTGGCAATCATGGCTCTCCATAACGTCCTGCCTCTTGCAGATCTTAATAACTTTTGTCTTTATGCCATCTCTCTCAAACCCTGCTCTGCCATCCATTCACTCAAGATGGCCACATCAGTCATGTATTGTTTTCCTCTGTTTCTCCTACTTTCAATCTGTTCTGTGAGTATCAAATTTTCCAAGCCCTCTTTCCTCATGTGCCCCAGAAATTTCAATTTTTATGTATAAGTTTTGTGACGTATGATGGCTGTTAATAATTATGGATAACTCAAGACTTCAATGTTAAATTAAACAGTATTTTATGAAAAAAATCAGAGATAATTGAGAATAGTAGAATTTAACATGATTTACATTTGAATTGTATCTTCAGAGGAATTTCTCATTCTTATAGATATTTTTACACAATAGTGCTCAATGTAAATTTACAGAGCATTAATATTATAAATTAATTGATTTAAAATATGTTTTTTTTGCTACACAGTGATAACCATGTTTCAGAAATGGAAGCTAAAGCCCCTGAATTTAATTTTGTTATTAAACCAATATATATATATATAAGTCTCTCTCTCTCTCTCTCTCTAAATCTGGTATAGACCAATGTTTTTAAAATCACCTTTAAAAATGTTTAAAATCCTGGTCTTTACATACCTTCAAGCATTACATCAGCTTCATAATAACTTCATCAGATGCTGGTATTTGATGACTGAGATTGTCATATGTTTACATAAAGTAAAAGTGCACACCCATTCAGAGGTTCATCTCAATGCCAACTTTTATATTTACATACACTCTATCCCTGATATTGAGCATTTTAACCCATAAATGTAGCATACGTCAAATCTATATTTTTATAATATCAAATTTTATATATATATATATATATATATATATTACTTAGGGAAGGTTATTTAACAGAAAAATCAAACGAAGGTTGTTAATGAACGATGATACTTTGGACAAGAACAACACATATAAGATTTGTCAGCGGTGTGTAGAAGTAGTAGGCAACTACTAGAAGTGAGTCAAGTGAATATCACAATGAATCTCCAATTGCTGTATTTATGGGCATGCCCATTATCATCCATAGGTATGCTACTATATATATATATATATATATATATATATATATATATATATATAAGGCTCATACAATATTTAAAATACAAAGATAGTCCTGAATGAATTAAAATATATTGTTCTACATACCAATTCTATCACAACTACAACTGAAAAGAATTTGTCTAAACTCAGTATAAAAATTGTAACAACTATGTCTAAAAGTATAAAAACTTAATACAAAACAAAATAATAAGCTAAAACATGAAAGGGGGATTTGCTCTATTACCTGTAATAACTGCCACAGGAAATACATTGGCGAAACTTAAAGGGAATTAAATAAAAGATTATATAAAGACAAAAAGGGATCTTTTAAAAAAACAACAGAATAAATGATTTAGTTGCTTGGCATAATGAGACTGATCACAAATTTGTTTTGAAAGTACTAATCCTAATTAAAAGAGAAAACAATTTACTATGTGAAAATATTTAGAAAATGCTCTAATCAAAAATAAATTTGCGTCTAGGTTCTTAAAACATTTCACCTTTCTTGGCAGTTCTATTAACACAATGTGGGAGATTTAATAAGGAAAGTGACAGAAACATAAACAAAAAGAAAAAGAATCAAAATTAAATCAGCAAGATTATGTTCCCAAAATGCATAAATATATATATCTTATTTAAATTTAAAATTTTCATTATCTGTCTTTTGATCATGCACATGTGTAGTTGCATTAACGTAAACATAAAGTTAGTCTGACCAATCCTAAATTAATTAGTAACTGCTAATATGTTTTATATCTTCATAGTAAATTATAATATGTACACAGCTCCATAGAAAATCTTCCCCCCACCATGTCCAAAAGAAATCTAATGTATCCAATTTAATGAGGCTGCCTGGTGTAAGTAATGGTACGAATTATGTGTGTGTGTATATATATATATATTTATATAAATATTCTTACCATTACTATATATTTATATAAATATTCTTACCATTATATAAATATTCTTACCATTACTATATATTTATATAATTATTCTTACCATTACTATATATTTATATAATTATTCTTACCATTACTATATATTTATATAAATATTCTTACCATTACTATATATTTATATAAATATTCTTACCATTACTATATATATATATAAATATTCTTACCATTACTATATATTTATATAAATATTCTTACCATTACTATATATATATATAAATATTCTTACCATTACTATATATATATATATAAATATTCTTACCATTACTATATATATATATATAAATATTCTTACCATTACTATATATATATATATAAATATTCTTACCATTACTATATATATATATATAAATATTCTTACCATTACTATATATATATGTGTGTGTGTGTGTGTGTGTGTGTGTGTGTGTGTGTGTAGTATCAATGGCAGAATTGTTATTATTTTAAGCCTACAATAATTTCCAACACTAGAAAATTAATTTCTGCAGTGTTAATTACAAGTCTTGATTTCAATTAGCTAAAAATATTTTCTTGCTACTTATTATTCATGGAATTATACATATGCTTCATTAGATGCAGTGATCTTATCTTTTTCAGTTGCCATGTCAACAATATTAACCATTTCATATAATGATACCCAGTTTTACCAGATTTACAGTTAGAGATAATAAATACCGAATCTGTGTGAAATCGATGCTTCAACAAGGATGTTCAATTGAGTGTTAATTAAATGGAATGAGACAATATTGAAGCTAAATTTATGGACAGAAATCAATTAAAGTAAAGGAAAAATTTTATATATATATATATGAATGTATGTATGTATGTATGTGAAAAAATGTCATTGTAGAAATATCTACAGAAAATACACAGGTTACACAAAACATAGAAAAATATCCAGAGTTAATTTGTTTTTGTTTATAAACTTAGTTAATGTTTCACTTTTTACACTCTGTGTGTGTGTGTGTGTGTGTGTGTGTGTATATATAAATATATATATAGATGGTGCAACTGATAAATTATTTATACACATAAAAATTACAACAAATATGAAAATAACACCGATATCTCAATTTGACAGATATATTTACCAAATTTACACAAAAATATCTTGAGAAATATTCCAGAGAAAATTTATTCAAATTGCCATTGAGTCCAACCACAGCCTCCAAACGACTTCAGAATCCCCTGCAACTCGTCTGGACTGTCTCCTTGTTTAATTTGCTGAATGCTGCAATAATCCTTGCCTTCAGTTCATCTTTGGTGTTACAAGGAGTTTTGTTGGTTTCTTTCTCAAGTGCATTCTACACATAATAATTAAGGGGCTTCCAGTCTGTGGAGATAGATGGCCAGATGTAAAGGGTGATGTGGTTGCAGAAATTGTCTGACAGCCATGACTGGGCTCTCCTGCTACTGTGGCATTATGCACAGTCCGGTTGCCAGACATAGGGTCTTCCAGTAACCACTCTCTTGACCCAGGGCAGCCTCCGTGTGGAGTCTGGGGCCCTCATCAACAAATTCGGGAGTTCTTTTCTTATCAGAATGATCAGAGTGAGTTTTCTGAGCTCCCATACCTTTGTAATCACCATTAGACTCATACAAGTCTTTCCAAATCTTCTGCACTGTCCTCAGATTGACACCCAAACAGTCTGAAATGTTCATATTAGAGCTTCCTGTGTGAATGTCAAGCAGCACAGCATGCAGTTACCAAATTTCTGGCTGAGTGAATTGTAAACATGATGCTCTTTTTCTTATAGCTGGTGCCCAACTGACCCTACTATGCTGTGCAGTCAGCAAAATCAAAAACAAACAACATCCATGCACAAAATCAAAGATATAAAATAGTGACAATTTAATCATCACACCCTCTGTGTATGTGCATATATAAAGGGTGACCCCAAAAAATGGGAATGTTTGAAGTGCGTATTGCCAGACATGAGCAAGTTGCAACACTGCGAAACAGTGACCATGAGCAATTAAACATTTCGCCATTTTAGGAACGAGAATGAAAATCACGGTATCCCAGCTGAGATGTTGAAGCAGTCAATGAGGAATCTCAACAGCAGATTTCAAGAATGCATTCGGAGGACGCCATCTACAGGACGTAATTTTTAAAAAATGAAAATTCCAGCAGTGTTTCTTAAATGGCATGTTTTAAGGTTTCAATTACTATGAATTAAATATTTTTCTTCCATCACTCTTGGTTTTATTGGATTGTTTTTTGGGATCACCCTATATATATATATATATGTGTGTGTGTGTGTGTGTGTGTAATATAATAAAAATACAGTATTATTTTATGCTATGCTATATACCTGAGCAAAAGTGCTTAATATCAGACTGAGCGCATATGCAAATGTAAAAGTGGACACGGAAGTTAACATCAAGCAGAGACAGTCTATTTTCATGGTGGAATGGCCTGAAGACAGCATTGAAGCATGAAACTCACTGTAGGTGCATTGCACTGACCTCAGTATCCACTAATATATATATATATATATATATATATATATATGTGAGTGTGTGCATATGTATATGTGTGTGTATATATATATATATGTGTGTGTGTGTGTGTGTGTGTGTGTGCGCGTGTTTATATATATATAATAGCTCTCTGCTCGTATCTGAATATGCCTGTCTGCTAGAACAGCTAGCCAATCCCCAATTCTGGGATCTTGTTAGGCATATTTTGTGTTTGTTCAAGAGCCACAGAGCACACCTGTATTTTATACTGTAACTATGTTGAATGAACTTTAGATACAGTTTTTGTGAGAGAGAGAATCAGATGGCATGATCAACAATTTTGGATAACATCTATACGCTCAAACAGGATAACCAGCACAACCATTAATGAATAAATCTGTCTACCCAATTTCACTTATGAGGCTTGGCTCAACCTGTGGGCGGCTTTTCAAACACTTTTCTAAAGTTGTTGCACACTGGGATAGCCTCCCCAGTCACCTTCCTGACAATGAGATTCATAGATGAAATGTGAACTTTATAACCACTTAGCCATATGCCCCGCTCACTATATATATATATATATATATATATATGTATATATGTATGTATAGTTAAGTAATGAAAATCTTGGTAATCTGTATAGATAATCCCAAGGAGGATGAAATCCTGAGAGCTCAATGTTAAGTCAGAGCAAATAATTTAATTTAAAGAAAAACAGACCACTTTAAGGCTCCATTAGTTATAATTTATTTCACCAGAGAATTTTATTTTTCTCTGGATCTTCAGACTTCACTTTCAAAGATGAAATGAAAAAAAATATATATTTGGGCAGCAATCTTCCTTTTAAACATCTTTCATGAAATATGGCAGACAAGGAAAATTCAATTAATTTTTCTTATTTTTCAGTGTTATTACAGTTTTTTGTTTGATGGGAGTCAGGAAGCACAAAAATTGTCCATTGTCCCAAATGCTTTTGGCCACTTCAAAACCCATTTTCAAGGGGGTTTGTTTTATGTGTTGTTAATTTCTCTTCATATTTTGACTATTTAAGATGTATTTTGTTTTGAATAATAGGAGGAGCATTTATTCCAAGTCTTTATGTGTTGAGTGTGGCTATAATTCAAGTGAGTGTCTTTCTGTTTTTTTTTCAAAACATCCAACACTCCATTCTCACTGTTTATTTAAGGTGAGGTTGATAGTGGGAGAGAGATGTTTAATATACAGGACATCTCTTATAGGCAGATATTTCTGGTAATGTGATTTATATTGAATTCTAGTGTTTTCAACCAGAATTTTCATAAGTGTTGTTGTAAATTGTAGGGAGATAGGTGTTTATATATATATATATTTATGTATGTGCATGTATTGAATGTTATGTGGATATTGTTGCATATTAAATATAGATATTTATTTATATATTTTACTCTCCTTTATGTTTTTCTCTTATTTATTTCTATTTTCTTCTTTCTTTCCTTAGTTTTTTTTTTGCTTCTTCTATATCATTTCTTCTACTTTTCTTCCTTTTTCATGCTTTCCATTTCCTTCTGTCATATTTTCATTTTTATCACTTGTCATTCCTTTTTTCTTCACATGGTACAGATTTTTTTCAGACTTTTGTTTCTACCTCTAACTTTCTTTCTCCCATTTTTGTTTTCAATTTCATGCATGCTATTCTCATTTCATTTATACTTTTGCTTTTCTTTAAAATTTATTTCTCAATTGTACTCAAAAAAAATATCCTGTTTTATAATTCATAACACATACTTAATAAAGATTTAAAAACGGGAAGATTTCATTAGAAACAAAGTAGGTGCATTGAGAGAGTGAAAGATGCTTTCCAAAAGCTAAGTAAAATATTAACAAATAGGAAAATTTCATTAGCAACAAAGAAAAGAGTGTGGAACTTTTACATAATATCAGCCCTCTTTCTGGTAGTGAGTGCTAGACAATCTCATCACAGATGAAGCAACTTGAGGTAACAGAACAGTGGTTTTACAGAAGGATGTTAAGAATACTATGGACTGAATATGCAAGCAATGACCGAAGTTTAGAGAAAATGGGGACACTTATTCTTTTTTTTTTTTCTAAAGCTTTTCACCCCAAGCAAGGCTGAAAGCCACTAGCACGCAAGGGGTTACAGAAGATTTGGAGCGAGAGCAGATAGGAGTATTAGAGGAAAAAATGTGGAGAAGGATAGCGGATAGATCAAGGCAACTGGAGATGTCGATTGATGTTACATTTGAATAGTTGGAGATTATAGTTGTCAGGGAAAGAGGAATAAGGAAGGGAGTTCCACAGGCGAGAGGTGAGAGATATGAAGCTATTGGCGTAGAAGAGACATCTACATTTAACAGTTTCAATAGTGAAAGGATGGGAACAGGATGCCAGCCTTGTAGGAAGCTTGAATTCATGAAGCCTGGGAACCAGCGAAAGCAGGTCATCGGAGCAATTACCATGAAAGTACTTGTAAAAAAGACAGAGCAAGGCAACGGTGCATATGTGAGAGAGCAACTGCAGACGAGATGACAGATCAGGACCAATTATGTTGCATACCCGTTTCTGGATCTTATCAAGAACAGAAGGGGCTCCGGACTTATACTTAAGATCAGAGTTTCTTAGGTACACAATAAGGAATGAGGGCTTAGAAAATTTGATACTCACAGGACATATGAAGGCAAGCAGAACAGAAGAAGGCTGCACATAACCTACTTAGCAAGCTTGTGTAAATGATTGCCAAAACAGAGATTAGAAGAGATAGCAAAAAGACAAATTTTACTAAGTCTGCAAAGGACAGGAAATTGTGGAGAGCCATCATCGTCAACATCCTGAAGGGTCATAGCACATAGAAAAAAAAAATCTATATATCATGCTCTATCAATATCATCAATGCAAGCAACTTTTTATTTCATTTTACCTATTATATCTCTGTTTTGGCTACAGTTTGGGGTCAAGTATATCTTTCTGATCTATCTCTCCCTTGTATATTTTTTCTTATTCTTTTACCAAATTCCAGTATAATGCAGTATTCCAGTTGGTTTTGGATTGTATTCACAGCTCTAAAAACACATATCCTTATTTGGAACCTCTTCAACATTGATAGTTTTCCTCAACATATATCTCATGTCTGAATGTTTAGAATGTTAATGTACTGACTATTAGACTCAAGTTCAAATCTTACCATGGTTGATAAGTCAGAGAGGTGATATCTTGATTCTAATTGTGCAACCATTGGGAAGTGCCTTCAAAATATATCACAGTTTGAGCAGAGACTTGTGAATGAAACTGGGTAGAGGAGACTGTTTGAAAACCGTGATAATGAAGTCAAAAGTCTCCAACAAACAGGCAGTTACAGGCTCTTTAGCCTTGGTTAGCCCTTAATCTAAAAGAAATAATTCATGTGAGTCTACGATCTGCTACAGATGAAAAGAGCTATATATATATATATATATATATATATATATATATATATTATATAAATTTGACACAGTTGTTTTTCACCTATATGAATTATTCTAAGAACATGATGGATTCATCTGTAAAATTAAAAACACAAAACGAATAAATTTAATCAATGTACAAAATTTATGAAATAATTATTTTAACTTGATTTAAAACTATAAAAAATGTTAAATATAATTATATGTGTTCATATATATATGTGTGTGTGAATGTGTGTGTGCATGTATGTGTGCATATATGCCCATGTGTATGTATATATATATTATATATAAACCATAAATGTGTAAATACCTGGGTATGTTTATCAAAATATGATACTAAAAATCCAATTCGTTCATGTATTTATTTGATTATTTATGTCATTTTTTATTTACACACACACACACACACATATATATATATATATATATATAAAAGATAAAGGACAAATAGGAAATATTTATCAATTTAACACTTTTATTAAAGCTTTATTAGAGAATGAAATATTGAGAAAAAAATTCTGGTAGTTTTATTTTTGTGCTGTTTGATTTTCATTGGTCAATCAGGATTCACGTGCATTTGACTTGTTAAACAAATGTTAGTATAATTTATGGCATTCCAAATTCAAGGAGAGACAACACATCCCTTTGAAGAAATCTATGGATGCCAAACCTAACTGAAAAGCTGGAAATAATTGCTTTATGTATGTAAGTATATGATCATTCTAGTTAGTCTATGTGGGATTCAAATGATAATGTATATTCATAAGTGTGTGTGTGTGTGTCTAGTTGACATTATGTTTAGTCATTTTTCATATGTTGACTTTGGAATATTTTTTATGTATATACCATTTGTTTTAAATAAGCATACATTAGATTCTTTAAGAATGGATTCAATAAAGTTTGGTGATGTTGTCGGAGTTACCTCCTCCTTAATTCCCAAACTGTCACTAGGAGTCATTCTCCCTATACTATAAATACTGGGTGACTTCTCACCTCATTCTCTTTCCTTCAGGCTTCGTGCTGCATCCCACCTCGCATGGAGGTGAGGCAAATTCTCTTTTTCATTTCAGCAACTACAATGTAAGCTCTCTTAGAAGATCTGTGTCTTTCTATTTGTGGAAGACACCATGAACATTATACACGTACATATGAACATTCACCTATATATATATATATATATATATCTCGGTCTTGTTTGTCTTCTTTATCTTCAGTTGGACTTAATTCAAGTCCGGCCATTTCCTTTAGTTGGACCTTTTATTATTCTACCAGGAGTTACACACGTGTTTCTAATACAACAACACGCAAACACACCCGGTACCTCAACAATGTCATATGTTTATAGTTGGTAATATATTAATTAGTAATCTCTTGAATTACACACTTTTGCTATTCTAATAGAAATTTTACAGTAATAAGATTGTTAATGAAATATGTGGACAGATCAAGTCAAGGTGAGCTGGCCATTTCTTTCTCATTACGCCATAAGATATTCTGGGGATTTTATTGTCAAATGTCAAGATGATCTAGCAATTTCTATTTCATTGATCTCTATTTTATATCCAAGTTAAGCAACATTGAGTCTAGTTAGTACCTAGATAGATGAACACTTGGGAATACCAGGTGCTGTAAGCTTGGATATGTGAGTGGTGGGATGGATAATCATCTCAGATTGAAAAATTGGAGAACCAAGTTCAAATTCTAGTTGAGTTTGATACATTCACTTAAATGCAATGCTCTTGAGAAAGTATGAATCCATCTATTCTACCCCCAGGTAAGGGTTAAATATCCAGACAGTTTAGATCCTATAGCCTTGGTTGGAAACCAGTTTACTATAGAAAGTAACAACAGCAATTTGTCTGCCAAGTCGATCATGAATTGAAAAGATACATGATTACCCAAGCATACATCACATGATGCATTTGAGGAAGAAATTAATATTTATCTGTCCTTGTTATAAGGTTTAATATATATTTTCTTAGCTTAATAGTCAAATCAGAAAACTCAGTTGCTCCATTATATTAAGATTATTGTTGTTATTGCTTTAACTACTATATGTATATTACTTTAAGGTCATTATCTTCATTGATAAGAATTCTAGACATTTTGTAATTAAATCATGGCAACAACATTGAATTTTAAACGAATCTTTGAATGGTTATTATTATTCCCTCTCAAATAATATTTAATTAAAAATAACGACAGCATTGAGCAAAGAGATTTAAGATATGAAATACGTAAATTCAAATGCAATTTTATGGATCTGGATTATTATCACCATCTTCATTATCTATGATTTCTCATTTTCATCTTTTAATAAAAAAAAAAAAAATGATAAAAATTATTTTCATCAGTTGCAGAATCGTCATTGTTGCTGCAATTATTACTTCATTAATTTTTAAAACTTCGTTTCAGTCTTTTGTGTATTTTGCAATTAAATTCAGTTGCAAGATTCTTTGAAATTACAAATAGACAGAGAATTAACAACAGCCCAACTTAACTCCTAATTCTGAAAATGAAACAAATATAGACTCTATAGCTATGGATATTAAAAAAAAAAAAAAATTTTTTTAGAACTAAGTATACTTTATTTATAATAATCTGTTGAAACTGCTAAGTATTTTGATATATTTGGGAAGGGTATCAGAATAATCCAGAATTTATGAAAATACAAATATAGACTCTATAGCTATGGATATAAAAAAAAAACAATTTTTCAGAACTAAGTATATTTTATTTATAATAATCTGTTGAAACTGCTAAGTATTTTGATATATTTGGGAAGGGTATCAGAATAATCCAGAATTTATCCTGGAAGCAAACTGCCTGCATACAGATTGAGAATGAATTCAGTAAATATACAAAAATAGAAATAGGTGAGCAAAACAAGGATGTGTCTTCTCACCAGACTTATTCAACCTTTACAGTAAAGCAATACTGAGAGCATTAGAACTTCTACAAGAACTCATTATTGGTGGCCGCAATCTTAACAACTATAGATATGCAGATGATACAGTGTTGTCGGCAGACATAGGAAGGAGACTACATGAAATCCTTACGAAGCAGGAAAGTGAGAAGAAAGGACAAAATATCAATTGTAAGAAGATACAGTATATGGTTGTCAGCAAAATAAACAGTCCAACATGTGAATTCCAAATTGAAGAGACTGAAATCTGAAGGACCATTGGGAACAGCAAAAGTTGCTTTCCAGAAGCTAAGCAAAAATGTTAATGTTGTAATCTGGGGAAGGTTACTGAATAGAATAATCACATGAAGGTTGGTAATGGACGATAATACTTAGGACACAAACAATACATATTTGCCAGCAGTGCAGAGAAGAAGAAGTCAACTGCTAGAAGTGAGTCAAGTGAATTGCACAATAAATCTCCAACTGCAGACCACACCCACACATACAGTAATCACTACTGTATTTATGGGAATGGGGTCATACCCATTATCGTCTGTAGGTATGTTACAACAGTTAATAAAAAAGAAAATAATTCTGGTTCTACAGAAGGATGATGAGAATACCATGGACTGAACATGTGAGCAACAACACAGTGAACGCAAGAGTGACAGAGGAAAATGCATAACCTACCTAATGAGCTTGTATAAATGGTTGGCAAAGCTGGGATTAGAAAAGTAAAAAGATAAAATTTACTAAGAGCTATAAAGGATAGAAAATTGTGATGATTTTCTCACAGCCTCAAGAGACATTGTCACGTAGAAAAAGGAGAATGTTATTACACTATTTACATTATTCAAACTATTGTCCTCATCTTTGTCGCCATATTTATTACAACGTTTCAGCCATTGTATGCTCTGGCCTTCTTCAGGTGGTTGGAATGTCGAACTGAACCCTTTATTTCACTCACTGGGGTAGACTGTTCTAGTTCCATGTGCCATGTCTAATGGGTGTCAGTTTTCAGTTATCTCCTGTTAATTCCCCTCTCCAAGCTCTCCACCACCTTAACCAGGTATTGAACTCACACTATTTGGGTCCTGTCACTGGATCTAACTAACGCCTTTATCCACTGTGCCAAGGACACATGGCATTTGAAATTCATTGACTGAGTAACCAGTCTTACATTTGCTTGAAATATATAAAATCTTACGATTAAAGCAATTTTCAGGAAAATTGGTTTCTCAAGTCCGGTTATCTCTTTTTCCATTATTGGTGTTTTTTTTTTCCTAGCATCATAATTATGTCATTATTTTCACTTCAAGTTAGTTATACTAATAATTAATAATAATATCAATTATTATAATAATATTAATAATTATTATTATAAATATTAATAATTATTATAATAATAATAATTCAAATTAGTTATGCTAATGCTAAAATGAATAGCATATCTAACTATTCATTTTAGTTGTGCTGCTGATGAAAGTCCTCAAATGATGTGGTTTCTGATATTTGGCACAATTCTTTGGGATTCAGTAGCACCAGTCCACAAAGTTTAAAGAATGGTCCTCACTAAAACCTACATATTTCATTCACTCAAAGCCATTTTTAACACTTGGTCTGAGAATGCATTTGCATGCAGCAGAAACATATTTCTGAACAGTTTACATGACATCCATATGAAAGTCTTGATCTGATGATCTGATTAAAGAACATTACTTGAGTTTAGAGGAGGCATGGGGGAGTAATGGATAGTGGCTCAGATTGAGGAATCGGAGAGCCGAGTTCAAATTCCAGTCAAATCCATTACATTCACTTTACATGCTAATACACTTTGGAAAGGTAGGAATCCACTTCTTCTCCCCCCAGCTATGGCTAAATAGCAGGACAGACCGGGTTCTATAGCCTTGGATGGCAACTGGTCTACCTCAGAAAGAAATGGCAACCTACTGCAGGAAAAGAAAATCTGCCTCGTCAGTAATGTATCAAAAGATATATGATCGCCTAAGCGTGTATCACGCATGGCACATAAATGACTGACTGAGTTTTAAGTTAATGTTTTGGTTTTGTAGCAGTCTGTGGTGTTGTACAAAACTAACCCTGATGCAGCCTATTCTATGTTTGATTTCCTTATCTCTTATGTTCTTAAATAGCTTCATCTTATAAAGACTTTCATGTGGATGTCATGCATGGTGCCAAAGCCATTCAGAAATATCTAAGCTGTCGGCTGTGTACAACAGCTACCTAAGATCAATGATGAAAAAAGGTTTAGATCCAGTAAATCCTGAGGGTCTTAGTGAAGGTCATCCTTCTTTAAACATTGTAGATTGGTGCTACTAAATCATAACCAAAGTACTATATCAAATAACAACAACCACATCACTTGAGGACTATCAACAGCAGTAACAACTAAAATGGATAGCACATCTAACTCAAAGAGAAAATCATGTTGTTGTTGTTGTGCAGGAATATGTAGCATAGACCTAATTTAAAGAGTATGAAACATACACCAACATAAATATATGAAAAGTTGAAACAAAATACAAAAGTCTTTGTATAAAAACACTTATATATATTATTCAAAATTCTTAATACAAGGTTTACATATATCTACTTGTAAAAGACTGGGTACTAAAAACAATATGAATTTTGTACTTATCTGTTAGTGTCCTGAGCTTGAAATTGTACGTCCTGATTCTATAACTTCAAGGAGCAAAATGAAAAAGATTCACTTTCCCACCTAACAATGTTTCGTGCGGGTCTCATCATGTTACATGACTTTTTAATTCTTGTGAATACTTATAATTAATTTTATTGTTATTTTTGTTTCGGATCAAGGGGAGATAAATTTTGTCTTTCGCTACAAAACTCCCCACCTAGTAGATAAGTCTAGTAATAGTGATATTTGTTGTCTCTTTTCCAAGAAATTTTTCCACCTGCTTTCATATGACTAAGCTTACAATTCCTGCCTATGTTTTCTGTATCTATCATTATCTTATCGCTATGGGGTTGCTTTTCAGTTATTACTTACTTATCACTTTTAGATTCAATTTGTGGTTATATTGATACCATATTAAAGTCAATAATAGGCAATTCAATAGGGTGAATAGCAGATTTGTATGTCTCTGAAATTTGCTTTTCTGGCAAGTTTGAAATTCACTATTATTTTGTTTATTGTCAAGTCCATAAGAAACCAAAAATATCTTTTTTTACTTCTTGGGTGTAATATTGTGTGAATACTATCGAAAATAAATTTTTGTAATTCTTCAGATATATACGGTCTGGAAACACCAGTAACATTATCACAGTATATAGAACTATTACTATCAGTACTAAAATTGGATTTTTTTTAAGTTGGAAATTTTTGTAACTCAGGGTTCTTAAGTTGTATGTAGCAGCTATAGGTGTCACAACTTAAGTTACTTAAGTGACAACAAGTCACACAGATCTACTGCTAGGGTAGGTCTAGACAAATGATCAGCTATGTTTTGATCTCCCTTTATATAGCCTATATTTGATATATATTCTGTGAGAATTGCTAGCTGCTGCTGCTCTCTATCTGATTTAGTAGGGTTTAGACTATAGAATGCACTGCACAAAGGCTTATGGTCAGTTAATAATGAAACTAGTTTTCCTTCCATGGTATATTTAAAATATAATGTAGATGAATATGCTGCAAAAAGTTTCGTATCAAAAGTTGAATACCTTGTTTGAGTTAACTATTTAGAGAAGAACCTTATTGGAATTGGTGTGCCTTCCACTGTTTGATGTAGGTCTGCCCCAATTGCATAATTACTGCTATCAGTAACCAAGTGATATTCAGTACAGTCAGGTAAATACCTGAGCTAAAGACAGAAAATCATTGATTTTGCTTTTAATATTGTTAAATGATTACAATTCCAAGTCATTTGATGTAAATGTAAAATTACTGAATATATGTAATTTTTCTGTTAATGGCATAACTGTCTCCAAAGTTTTGGATTTTCTCTAAAAATCTATCCTGCCTAAGAAAGGGTGAATTTTCTTACTGTCCTTAGGAGAGGGAAATTCTGTAATGGACTAACATTATTTTGTGTAGGTTAAGACAGAGCTAATATTATAATGGAAAAAAAATGATGAAGTCACATCAAATGTTGACTTTGCTATTGAACTTTTTAGATTATCATCATGTAGGATATCTGATTATTATCATGTAGGATATTTATAACAGTTTCAGTGTGTGCTGAAGAATCATTGTTGAACATAAGAATATCGTCAATGTATGTAAATACACAGTCAACGTGTTGAAAGGTCTTGTCGATGTATCCTTGAAAAGTGGATGCTGAATTCTTTAGTCCAAATGGCATATATTTGTATTTGTGCAATCCGAGATGAGAAATAAGTGATACTTTTCTGTATGGTCTAGGTGCATTTTAATTTCATGGTATTTGATGGTAGCAAGTCGATTTTGTTAAATCTTGTTTGGTTGGTTATCAGCAATTAAATTAATGTTTGGGACAGGGTATTTATTGCTTTTTGTAATACTGTTTAATGCATGGTAATTACCACAGCTTCTGAAATTGCCATCTGGCTTCTTAAAAATTTGATAGTTTTGTTTAACTTTGCTATATTTAACACAAAAATTACCACTTTTTAAAATGTTGACATGTTTGACTCATAAATCTGTGAAATGTTTGTGACTCAAAGGTTACATTGTTAAATATATCCCAAAAGGTTTATTCTTTGAAATATTCTCAACCTTTCTAAAAGAATTGAGTTTATTAGTTTGCTCTCTTTTTAATATTTTATTTCAAATAAGTTTCAATAAATTTTCTGTTGCTAGGTTTTTTCACTGTCTAAGAACTGTTATAACTCAATCTCTTACTGTAAATAACAGCAAACAATGCAACTATTTAAAACCATTTGTCCCACTGTTGCTCTTATAAGGAAAGTATCAAGGGAAGATTATCTCCTAAAATAGTGTGTAAAAAAAACAAAAAAAAAACTGTTAGCAGGGCTGGTGTTTACTATCCCTGAACACTCCGGAGTGGGTGTTGTGTTTCCATGCTTTGCGACCCTTGCTATCTTTACTGTATATCCTTATTAAGGAATGTAAAAATTTCAGTTTGTTTATCAGATAGCAAACAAAAAGATAACATTTGACATTAAGCTCACTGGCCATTTTTATTCAATTGTTCAGACAATTTCATCATTTCATGTTCCCAAAACTTTGTTTTTCAAAGAAAAGAATCTCAACATATCTTTTGTTGTGTGGGATTACCCTAACTTGTTTGCCAGGTGACTTTTCTTAATGCCCACTTGGTGGCATTGTATAAAGCAGTATAAAAGGAAAAGGCACAAACTATCACTTTTTTTTTCTGTCTTTATCTACAGGATGCTCTAATTCACTGTTATAAGGTGTAATGACACCATTGATCTGCAATTTTGAAAATTCTCTTTTCTTCTGAATTTTCTTTTCTGATAGACATCTTGACTTGGCAAAAGTAGGAAAATGACTGCCCGTATCACTTCTATGGTATAATCCTGTACATATGCTTCTGGGTTGGTATGTGGGGATATAATGTTAGGATATATTTTTAGAAAGCCTTTAATGAAATCAGGCATATTATTATTTATGACTAAGTTGATAGAGTTGTTAAAGGTTTTTAGTTTCTTTGAATACGATCTTGTGGGACTGATAATTGTCCTCTGTTGGCAATCTATTAATAAACCAAAATTGTTTGGATGGATGAATGTTGGATTTAACGGCATGTCAACTCCTATTTGGGTCAATTTATGCCGAAGCCTTATTAATTTATGAATTTAAGTTGGTTATTTTGTATAAAAGGTTGAAAGGCTGTTGGGTTTCATAATTTTCTGTATTTTTGGGGATTGCTTTTTGTGACTGTTTCTGATTGTGTATTTTAATGTTTACATTCATAGATGCATATATATGTCTATAAGCACATATATATACACTATTTGAAAGGGTTATATTTTATTGAGGATTTTTATTTCCTTGAGAAAACTGTATATTTTTTCTGTGTCTGTATTTTTGAATATTTCTTTTAAATCTTTTCCATTGAGATATTTCTGTCTTATTCTAGTTATGATTTTGCATTCCATTAGAATATTTCTTATTGTGATTAGGCTTCCACATCTACATTTTGGTGGATTTGTCTTTTTTAATATATAAGAATGAGTTAAATGTGTGTGTCCTATATGTGTTCTGGTTATGACAACTTGTTTTTTCCGAGTATTTCCAAGATCATTTCCCCATTTTCCTATTTTAGGTTTAATTTGAAATAATTTATTTCCGGTTTGGTTTTTCTATGAATTTTGCCATTTGTTTCTTATGTATTTATTTATTTTAGATTTTAAGTCTGTATATGGAATTTGAAGATTTTCATCAATTGTCATTTTTAAAGATGATTTAGCAGCATTATCTGCCTTATCTCCTCCTTGGATGCCGACATGGCTAGGAATCCAGCAGAAGATGATATTTTTGCTTTTTTCCATTGAGTGTAGTTTATATAGAAGACTTTGTATTAATGGATTTTCCAGTCTTTTCCCTTTTAGGGATGTTAATACAGATAATGAATCTGAGAAAATAATATAGTTTCCTCCTTTGTTTTTTTATATGAAATTCAGTGCTAGTTTTATTGCGTAGGCTTCTGCACTGAAAATTGATGCTTCATTTGGCAAGCGTTTCCAAAATTGTTTGGGAAGTTGAATCCTAGTAGGGGGAGTTGAATGTCTGCTACTACAAACGTACATAGAAAAGATCGTGGAAGGGTAGGTAGGCTTTCCCATAGCAGTGTATGTCTGAGCCCGTCACCATGGTTAGATATATTGGTGTTGATTCCGTTGATAAATTGTTGACATAGCTATGTAGAATGATAGATAAGCTGGTACCAGTATCTATTATGAATGAAAATTTTTTGTCCCCCAATGTAGCTGGTATCTGTAATAATGGCAGACTTGGGGATGGGGTTGTTGATGTCATTGTCCACCCAATTAGTTTCTTGCTTCATTTGGCACTGGTGAAGATGGACATGAACTTAGCTGTTTTATCAAGTTTCGTTTTTTGGCTATTTGCACTAATGTTTACATGAACGTGCTGCATTTGTGTAATATAGGTGTGCTCCCCATATTTTTTTGTAATTGTCCCTTTTGGAAAAGAATTGCTGAGGTTTTAGTAGGCACTTCTTTTGTTTGAATTTGGTTACACGTGCTTATTTTTATAGTTCCTTTAAGGCATTAATTCATCTGCCAATCGTTCCAGCCTGGCAGGGTTTAAATCTTTGTGTGTTTCTAATACAGGGGGTGATGGTCACATGACTGTTTTTAATTCTCATGAATATTTATAATTAATTTTATTGTTTGTCTATATTTCTGAGATGAGGTATTATGTACACTATTTACATTATTCGGACTATTGTCCTCATCTTTTTCGCCATATTTATTACAATGTTTCAGCCATTGTATGCTCCGGCCTTCTTCAGGTAGTTGGAATGTCGAACTGAACCCTTTATTTCACCCACTGGGGTAGACTGTTCTAGTTTCACGTGCCATGTTTAATGGATGTCAGTTACCAGTTATCTCCTGTTAATTCCCCTCTCCAAGTTCTTCACTGCCTTAACTGGGTACTGAACTCACACTCTTTGGGTCTTGTCACTGAGAACACATGGCACAGGGGATAAAGACATTGGTTAGATGCAGTGACAATACCCAAAGAGTGTGAGTTCAATACCCGGTTAAGGCAGTGGAGAACTTGGAGAGGGGAATTAACAGGAGATAACTGATAACTGACAGCCATTAATTATGGCACATGGAACTAGAACAGTCTACCCCAGTGGGTGAAATAAAGGGTTCAGTTCAACATTCCAACTACCTGAAGAAGGCCGGAGCATACAATGGCCGAAATGTTGTAATAAATATGGCAACAATGATGAGGACAATAGTCCGAATAATTTTATTGTTATTTTTGTTTTTGGAGATAACTTTTTGTCTCTTGCTACAGTGTAATCCAGATGTTGACGTTCCACACTGCTTCAAATCTAACGTTAGGAAGGAAAACCCCATCAATACTGAAAAGAGCAATAACAGCAACTGGACTTGAAAAACCTATTTTCCTGTAAAGTTGTTTTAAGAGTGAGATTTTATAAATTTCAACTGAAAGCAGTACAGGCTGCTCAGTCAATGAAGGCCAAATATTTCCTTGTAGGGTAACAGCAATTATTAGCATTCTACTGGATTTGTTATAACTGATCTATACACAGAGATATTTAAATTGCTTAGTAATTACTATTTGCACTGCTTTCGGTCAGATTCCAGATTGTAGTTTCTGTTTTGGAAAGTTTTATCAGGAGTCCTATTTTCTTGGAAGACTCGATTGTGAATTTTGATTATTTTGTTCAAGATCATTTTTATTGCTAGTATGAATACCTAGTAATATAATACGGAGTGCTGAACTATTTGTGGTTCTGCCTTCTTCCCACATGTTGACACAATGATCAAACATCAAATTTTATTTGGGAATCACTTCTTGATCAGACTAAAAACTTTTCAGTATGTTATTATATGTGTAATTAAAAAGAATAGACGTTTGATGGCTATTAAATTTATAGATAATTTTTTTCTACTTTTGACAATTTAACTTTTTTTTTTTTTAAGCTTTTCACCCCAAGCAAGGCTGGAAGCCACTACCATGCAAGGGGTTACAGAAGATTTGGAGCGAAAGCAGATAGGAGTACTAGCGGAAAGGATGTGGAGAAGGATAGTGGATAGATCAAGGCAAGGAGTTACAGAAGATTTGGAGCGAGAGCAGATAGGAGTGTTAGAGGAAAGGATGTGGAGAAGGATAGTGGATAGATCAAGGCAACTGGAGATGTCGATTGATGTTACATTTGAATAGTTGGAGATTTAACTGCTGTAAACATAGAAAAATAACCAAAATTTGTATTAAGTCCAAGCATTTGACACACATGTCATCAGAGTCATAAGTCAAAAGAAAATCAAATGTATTTTAAACAGTACCAAGTTTTAAAAGTGTTGGTACATTTTTGCGTGAAAGCTAAAATCAATGCCGCAGAAAGCAATAAGTCATGTCAGTAATGTGTAACAGCAACCTACACCAGCAACATGTAATGATATGTAATTTTTTTTTATATACATTCAAAAATACATTGTCTGAGGTTATAGTTACTTTTATTGAATACAAATGGCTTCAATAACCTTTAGTCTTTTTTTGCAGTTTGATTTGTGGAGAATTTACGAAAAGATATTAAAGACAAAATTTATTAAACGCCACAAAGAACAGAAAATTGTGGAAAACCGTGATCACCGACATCCTGAAAATAATGTTTTATATCTACAAGTATAATTGATGCCAAAATATACAGAATATATATATAAACACGTGCATTGTGTGTATATATATATTGCATTATGTGTGTGTGTGTGCATATATATTGCATTGTCTGTGTGTTGATATATATATATTGCATTGTGTGTGTGTGTGTATGTATATATATATATTGCATTGTGTGTGTGTGTATGTATATATATATATATTGCATTGTGTGTGTGTGTATGTATATATATATATATATATATATATATATTGCATTGTGTGTGTGTGTATGTGTATATATATATATATATATATTGCATTGTGTGTGTGTGTGTATGTATATATATATATATTGCATTGTGTGTGTGTGTATGTATATATATATATTGCATTGTGTGTGTGTGTATGTATATATATATATATTGCATTGTGTGTGTGTGTATGTATATATATATATATATTGCATTGTGTGTGTGTGTGTATGTATATATATATATATATTGCATTGTGTGTGTGTGTGTATGTATGTATATATATATATATGTTGCATTGTGTGTGTGTGTATGTATATATATATATTGCATTGTGTGTGTGTGTATGTATATATATATATATATATATTGCATTGTGTGTGTGTGTGTGTGTATGTATATATATTGCATTGTGTGTGTGTGTGTATGTATATATATATATATATATTGCATTGTGTGTGTGTGTATGTATATATATATTGCATTGTGTGTGTGTGTATGTATATATATATATATATATATATATATTGTGGTCAGATAGGACCAAGGAATTTGAACCAACCTGTGAATAAGAGGTCACAATGTCTCACCTGCCTGGTGAGAACTGCCATTTGCAATTTAGATAAAGTGTATGTGTGGATCTAGCACTTTTAAAACTCTTGCTAATTTACATACATGATCAAAAATCTGAATAAAAGGTAATCTTCATAGACAAGCAGACAGAAGATCTACAGAACTTGACCTGTGCTATGTGTGACTATTTTGCCAGATTGCATTTGCAATTGAATTGCAAGAGAACAAAAGTCTCTCTCCCTGTGTGTACCAGCAACTAGACAGAGAGGAGAAGGCAAGATTGCAGCACATCAAACAGGCCCTTATAACTGCCTGCACTCTGGACTTATTCATCGCAGATGACTAATTTAAACTTATATGACTTCCATTAGTCTGTCTCCCCCATCACACCCTCTAAAATGGCCATAGACTAACTGATCAAAACCAAATTTTAGAGAGAAGTGCAAACAGATACAGAGGAACTGAGTGCAGTTGGTTGTACTAGGGTGTGTAAAAACCTTGAAGTAGGGTTTTTGTCAAAGTATTTTTCCAAATAAATCAGCTTATTCAAATTTAATCAATTGGTTTATGAGATTGAATATAACAGTGTTTGTAATTCTATGTTATTACAATAACATAGAATAATAATTCTATAACTATAGAATTATTTTATAATTCTATATAAATTATATAAATTATAATTCTATATAAATTATATAAATTATAATTCTATATAAATTATATAAATTATAAATTCTATATAAATTATATATTCTATATAAATTATAAATTATATATAAATTATATAAATTATAAATTCTATATAAATTATATAAATTATAAATTCTATATAAATTCTATATAAATTATATAAATTATAAATTCTATATAAATTATAAACATAGCTTTAACAATACTAAATACTGTGAGGATTTCAATATACATATAAAAAAATCTAGTACATATAAATTAGACACGGTAAGTGCTGGTGGCACGGTGGAGTAATAGATAGCAGGTCGGATTGAGGAATCGGAGAGCCGAGTTTGACTTCCAGCCAAATCCATTTCATTCACTTACATGCTAATACCTTTGGTAAAGGTATGAATCCTCTTCTCCACCCAGCTATGGGTAAATAGAAGAACAGACCGGGTTCTATAGCCTTGGATGTCAACTGGTCTACTGCGGAATAAAATGGCAACCTACTGCAGGAAAAAATTTGCCTCGTCAGTCATGCATCAAAAGATACATGATCGCCTAAGCATGTATCATGCATGGCACATAACTGACCGAAGTGCTGGTGGTATGAAATAAGAAAACAGTACTTGATGTATAGTAATAGTGATAAAATTTATACTAAAATATGAAATGATGCATGAAAGTACATATAAGATTAGTATACTTGTATTTGAATTATATTTATGGGATATATTTTGAAAGTATATATATATATATATATATATATATATATATATATATATACAGAGACAATTTCAAAAATATTTTCAACTTTATTAATTCATTTTTTATGACTTATCAATCCTTTGCAGGTTACTTAAACCCAGAATATATTCTTATATTGTGAGAATTTACTTTTTTGAGAAAATAATTGTTTAGTGACACAACACTTACCAATTAATCCATGCTATGGAGAGAAGAGGTCTATTCATACTTTTCCCCAGGGGTATTTTTGCATTAGTAAGTAAATGTAACCAGTCCAACAGGAATTGGAACTCAGGTCTCCAATTAAAAATTCTGAGCCATTATCCATTACACCACCCATACAAAAAAAGATTACATCACTTGGTATTCCCAGTACTTGTCTAGGCACTGACCAGGCGCTTGACATTGCTTAACTTTGGTAGTCATACAGGAATCAGTGTTTCTACATGTTGTGGTCATAAGCCCTTTTCAATTTAGATATAGATGTATTTGTATACTTGCCTACATTTTTTGTATGGCAATATATGTACATATTTATATGGATTTAAGTATATATTTTATATATAATTCATTTTTAGAATGATATAATTTCTCACCAATAAATAAATAAGCTGCACCACTCTCTTAACACTGTTATAAATAAGAATATTTCAATTTTACAAGGTCAGTTATCAATGCATACCTGACTATTGCCTCATTTGTAATAAATTTTGTTGAATGTTGGTTGAGTGATTTTGATTTTTTTCATAAAGTTTTTCTTTATTATTTTCATAGTGTAGTATATTGGTGTTGTCATGTGAAGGTTGACAGGAAGGTGTTTTTAGATGTCATTCAGTAGAACTTGTATCTGACAAATGAAGTGTAACCAACCAACACTCAACAAAATTTATTATGAATATAGCAATGAAATATTAAAGTGCATATAACATTCATATACTAATGCCATTTTACATTTCTACCAATTCCTGGTCAGCTCCTTTCTATTGAAACTCTTGTTTTATAAAAAAAAAATTTGATAACTATAATTGATAAAAGTAAAAATTCTAAAATAACTATTAGGTTGGTGCAAAAATAATGTCGTTATTTACATAAGTAACATATGTGAGAAAACAACATTATTTTTGCACCAACCTAATATAACGGAGTGTGTTTTTTAAAATCACCATCACAACAGAATGCCGATTTTATCTCACTTACAATAGCATGGCTGCCATTGTAATTTACCACTGAAGATGATCTTAGAAAAAGTTGAAAGGATTTGGGTTAAAAAAAACTACAGCAGCTTCCTTGATGAATTTCATCTCAACATCAAGAAACTGATTAGACAACTAGAAAACATCAGTATAAAAAATAAGTAGACGCAATATGTCACTCTCATACACACACACACATATTTTATATATATATATATATATATGTAGTAATCCATTGTTATAATCGTGACTAGTCCTATTAACACAACTTAGAATTTGAAACGTGTTAAAACTGACTCATAAAAGAGCGCTCCATGTATATTTTCATTAAACAGAGCAAATTTTCTTAATTCTTGTTCCTTTATTGTCCTCTCTCCTTAATAGTTTTTCTCATATTCTCTAACACTCAGTAACCCCTTGTGTCCTAGTGGCTTTATTGCCTTGTTTAAGGTGAAATGATTAAAGAAAACTTTCTCTAAAGAAAACCAGATTCAAGAATTTGTTGAAAACCTTTTCACATCAAAATGGAATTTTAATCAAAATGTTTTGAAAAAACTGTCTAAGTGACATCAAGTTATTGCAACTAATGATGAATATATAATTGAATAAAATGTAATTCTAATTTATTTTTTGCAGAATAATGTTGATAAACAAAATCAGAAATTATTCATGACATAATATAAGTTAATAGCAATGATCTGTATATTTATTTTAACTTTATATCTGTATTTTATAAAAGTTTAAGAAAGCCATCTAAAATAATGGCATATTTTTTTTTAAATGCGTCTTTAACATTTTTTTTTTTCAAATTAAGATTGGTGCACTTTGCTCATTTTTGGAGTCAAATCTTTTCACCTCCCAGTTTCAGAGACATCTTGGAACAGTGCCATCATCATAAAAAGACACTGCAATCTGATGTCACCAATGCAATGGAGATAACTCCAGTTTAGCAAAATATGATGTCTGATCAAGAAGTATCAAGACTGTTGCTATGGTAACAAAGCTAAATTATGCTGAGTGAAGCCACTTGGCACACACTGAACCAGAACTCAGTCACACATACACACTTTATACATGTACTTACTCACTTCCATTGCTTATAGCAGTGCTTGGAAGGAAAGTGTGTAGAGTGTGGTCGTCTAGTTATACCACAAAAGTTCCAACAAGGACCATGGCTTGTGCAGCAGTTTTTGGCCAAGAACCGCATTACCCAGGTCTGACAACCACCATATTCCCCAGATCTCATCCCTTGTGATTTTTTCCTCTTCAAAAATCAAATCCTGCTTGAAAGGAACAATATTTCAAGATGTCGAGGAAATCCAAGAAAATGCAATGAGGCACTGCTTGCTCTCCCCAAAAAGGAGTTCCCTGAATGATTTCATCAATGAAAATGATGCTGGATAAAGTGCATGTATTCAGAAGGGGACTACTTCAAAGGAGGTTAAATGTGAAATTGATATGTGTTATAGTTTTCTTTTTATAGTATCAGTCCCAAAACTTTATTGATCAGTCCTCATATTACAAATATACATTTGGTGCATTATATAGTAAGAACCATATATACTTAAAAATGTGCATTGCACCCTCACAAAAAAAAAAAAAAAAAAAAAAAAAAGAAAAGAAGAAATTGTCCAAAGATAATAACGTATAAAAACTCTTTATTCCTCAAATGGTAATATCAGAAATGTCTATTTGTAGTAATATTACAGTGTTTCTTTGTATATAGCTAAAAAGACTATTTCTGGGAAATTAAATGTCAGACACTATTTAAAAAATCCAGACAGTCGCTCTTTGGGGATCCACAAAAAAAAAAACAACAAAAAAAAAAAAAAAAAAAAAAAAACAACAAAAAAAAAACAAAAAAAACTGCAACACTCCTCATAAAATAAATGATTTTCATATTTGCTTTATTTTACTTACTATGTTTTATTTCACTTACTGGAAAATATTTTTTATAA
Source organism: Acanthosepion esculentum (assembly GCA_964036315.1). Lineage (NCBI taxonomy): Eukaryota > Metazoa > Mollusca > Cephalopoda > Sepiida > Sepiidae > Acanthosepion > Acanthosepion esculentum. Next base: position 40,727,929 of record OZ038481.1, on the reverse strand, counting down.
ATATATTTTCAAATAAATACCAAAAGAAGGTGGCACATAATTGGAAAACTTTTGTGTAACAAGATTTGCTTAACACTTTCAGAAACAAGACATGTATATTTAAATAACTCGGGTATTTCAGATTTTACAAGTTTGCAAAAAAAATAAAAATTACATTAGAAGATGCTTTAAGTTTTTACTTTGTTCTTATGCAACTATGTGAGTATTTGGGATTTTACAAATTACACAATCAAACCGACATAAAAAAAATAAAACTTACTTCTTTTCATAAATGTATTTATTTGGTTTAACTAGTGCATTGGAATAGCAAAAAATGCCTTCCAAAAGCTAAACAAAGTATTTAGAAAGAAGAAATTTTTGTTATGAACAAAACAAAAAGTGCTGAACATCTATATAATATCTATCTTTCTACCTGACAGTAAATTCTGGAGGATTTCCTCACAGTGTTTCCAAAAAGGATACCGAGATTACCATGGACTGAACATGTGAACAAGGAAGTTTTAAAGAAAATGGGAAGAAAAAAAAGACACTGGTACTTAGTATCAAAAAGAGAGAGTTACAATATCTGGGAAACATAAAGAGGAAAGATGGTTTGGAGAATTTGACACTCACAGGATAGACTGAAGGCAAGAGAAGGAAACATTGAGCAATCTACCTAAAGGGCTTGTGTAAATGGATACCAAAACAGGGATTTTACCAGACCAATAGAAGTCACCTAATAATTCAACAATGCAGTCTGACCCACTAATTATGTATCCCTCATATCTTTATGGCATCATTCACTGTTAGATCTGTATATGGAATTATAATTAAATATAATGCTACTTGTCCCCATCTGATGAAGTAGTTTGTCAATTGCATGAAGCTAAGATACTTGCTCATAATATTGTATAAGGTTTAAAGTGGTACTAGACAATAAGTTTGTTGGAAAGTCAAATGTGCACCTCTATACGGTTTCATCATGTATTTGAACATTTTAGGAGTTGATACGGTATATTCATTATTGTTAACTTTTGCTATGAAGCATCCCAAAGATGCTGAGAAATCAGGGAAGCTTTTGCTTTTACATTTACAAAGGAGTGAATAAGTTAGGCTGAATAGTACCAGAGAAGAATATTAGTAGTAGTAAAACCTGTAGATTAAACCGTGGGGCATAGGGCTGCAGCTTCATCATCCTAAGAGAGGTTTTTTTATAAGGTGAAACTTCCAAACCCATTCTCACTTTGTTTTTAATTCAGATTGTCCTTCCACTAGACTGGTTACCAACCAAAGCTGGAGAACCAAGTCTGCTCGGCCATTAACGCTGAAGTGGGTCAATAGCTAGATTCATTCATTTCCAAGAGTTTGTGTGAAAGGGAACACAACGGCCTTTGCTGGAATTTGAACTCAGCATACCAATTCCACTTTCTAGGCTGGTAACCAATTCTCAAAGTATTCTTCCTTCATTCTGTGTCTCAGAAGTTACAGCCTATCCTTTTTGAGGGCAAGCATAAGCGTCCTTTTCATTGCTATTTTTCTAAAACCTTCATTGTTGTTCATAAATTCTCTCCATGTTATTCTTAGCCTCCTTCTGTAGACTTCCATCTCTTTCGCTTCTTTCTCCGTGAGCAAATTGTTCAACATTCACTGCCATACAGGAGATAAGATATTTAGATAAAGATTCAGCACTATTGTCTTTGTTTCTAACAAAATGATCCTGTTTCTCAATATTTTTGTTTTTGGAAAGCATCTTTTGCTATTCAAATTTTTTGCTTTTTGGGTAACGTTTTCTGTCATCTTTTACCACACCATCTATGAAGGGTGCGATGGATAAATTGTCGTTTAAATTATGGAAAAATGAAAATAAATCTTTAATTTAACAGATATATTTACCAAAATTACACAAAAATATCTTGAAATACTAAAGAGTAAATTTATTCAATAAAATTGCCATTGGCTTCAACCATGGCCTCCAGATGACTTCAGAATCTCCTGCAACTCTTCTGGACAGTTTCCTTGTTTAAGTTGGTGAATGCTGCCATAATCCTTGTCTTCGGTTCAACTTTGGTGTTGCAAGGACTTCTGTTGGTCTCTCGCTCAACAGTGCCTAAAGAGGGTTACCATCTGGGGAGTTAGGTGGCCAGATGTAAGTAATTAAAAATATGAAATGGTGACAATTTACCCAGCACACACTGTAGAGTTAAACTTCTGTAACTTCTTGATTCTGATATCCTCAGTTAGCTCAGACTGTCTCTCTTGCTATCAATAATACATTCTGTCTTTTTGACAGTTAATTGTCCTGTCTTTTTGACGGTTAATTGTCCTGTCTTCTCACTTTCTTTTACTGTCTTGAAGTTCCTGCAATTTCTTTTCTGAGCCTGTTATCAACATAGTGTCATCTGCATATCTTATGCTATTATAAATCACTGTACAAATTACAATCTCAGAGTTTTATCATCATACTAAATGTATTATTACTTTTCATTTGCTGATGATATTATTTAACTTGTGATAGGAATGTTAATGGTTTTGCTTGAGAATTCACACTTATACGGCAATAAAAATAAAATAAAATGTGATCTTTTTTTGCTTTGTTTTGTTTTTAGACTCCCATACTTCCAGATTATGGATCATTATCTTTTAGTTGGAATTAACATTAAATCCTTGAATAATTTAGCAATTGTGAACATTCTGCATTGTATATAATAAAAAGCTCAGATTTGGCTCAATATAGAAAAGCATGTAAAAACACTATCAGCCCCCATTTCATTTTGAGTGTACTAAAAATACTTGGCACAGAAGAGAATCAGGGAGGTTTGGCGTCCTGGGTATGACGTTAAATTGCATCTGAGTCCTAGGCAAGATGATAAACTACATCCAACAGCAAGGCCTCCGATCAGGTGGTTTTGAGAAGCTTGGAACCATCTCTTAATTGCTGATGTTCCCAGGTCCACCCTGACCCGGGGTAGTAGCACCTGTTAGGGTCCCAGCTATGGGAAAATAGTTAACTCCTAGGGTGTGGCCATGTCCTGGGTATGACGATAAACTACATCCACGTCCTGGGTATAACGATAAACTACGTCCAACAGCATCCCCAAATCCAGATCTTGTCCTGGGTATAACGATAAACTGCATCTAACAGCAGGGCCCTTGATAATACATTTTGGGAAAAATAATGTTGCCAGCTTTACAATTTTGAAAAAATAGTACTGGCTATATTTTTTTTTTTTTTTTGAAAGAAAAGTGTTGTTGGCTGTATGTATTTTGAAAAAAAATTACCAGCTATGCATTTTTGAAAAAAGTAATATTACCAGCTATACATTTTTGGAGAAAATATTACCAGCTATACATTTTTGACGGAAAAAGATGTTACCAGCTATACATTCTTGAAGAAAAAATATTACCAGAAATAAAAAAGAAATTTATTCGGCATTAAATGACCAATTGAGGTTGATATGCCATAAACCAAACCAGGGAGGTTTGTTGTCATGCTTTTCCAATAGGGCAAACCATGAGTTTAAAATAGAAGAGGTGGTTGGAATTTCTTTTATAATTCCTTTATAATTTTTAGTAATGGAACACTTTGTCCAAGAGTACTCAGAGATATGGTGTGGTAATGGTTAGCAGCTCGGATTGTGTAGTCTGAGAGCTGAGTTTGAATTCCAGTCAATTTCATTACATTCACTTATGTGCTAATACCCTTGGCAAAAGTATCAATTCCTCTTTTCGCCCTCCCAACTTTAGGTAAAATAGCAGGACAGACTGAGCCCTATAGCTTTGCCGGGCAGCCAGTCTATAAGAAACAAACACTGAATTCAAATCAGATTGCACTATATTAAAGTGTGCATACATGTGGCTAAGGACTGCTTGTGAATCCAAAATACCACTGAAACTCCTATTATGAATTTGTACATCTGAATGAATACAACCCCAGCTATGATTGGTCAGCTTTTGTTCAGATGATGGAGCCATCTCATCCGACTGGGTCAATACTGCAACAAGTACAAGAAAGGAAGAGTCCTCACAGTCTAAATTGAGGAGTAGGAGTATATTTCTTGAATATTAAATAAAAATTAATGGTTGTAATAAGAATATCCCAGGTGAATTTTTCTTCAAAAGAATAATCCTTCCAGCAAGTCTATTTGAAACCGAAATGGTATGTTAAAATGCACACTTAATTAAAAATTGGTAATAGCAGGCATGATTTAATTTAAACAGAAAAAAATCATCTATTAAATTTGAAATGGAAGGATACTTCATGACATATACTTTACAGACAGAATAGGTGGGATTATTTATAATTATTTTAAATAATTTATAAGTATTTTAAATAATTTGTAGTAATGAAATACTTTGCTCTAGAATGCTTGCAATATAAATTAAGAAGTGGGAGGGTATTTCCTGAATATTTAATAAAAGATGCTTTTGGAATAAAGGTATACTGTGTACATGTTTGTAGAATTGTCGTAACTCATCTATTTAAAATTCAAAGTATTTTAAGCAAATAAACTGAGGAATTATTCCAGTTTTTTTTATTTGTTTAATCAACCTCAATTGATATTATGGAGTCTACAACCTTACAATACCATTAATTGTGAAATTCATAATCTATCTAATGGCTGTATACTATACACCTTGACAGGGTTACATATAGTTTTGAATTCAAAGTTTTCCCTTTTCTATACTGTTTCTGAATTATGGCTACAGAGATCAATCTACCATGCTGTTTAACCTATAACTGGAGGCAGAAGAGTGTGAATTCATATCTTTTTCAAGTATATGATCGTTGTGATATGCAGGCGATTAAATAAATAGGGGTTTGGAATAAGAAATCAGTCAAATTTGATATCCAGTTGAGTTTGTTAGTTCCACATTTGCACAAATACTCTTGGGGAAAGGTATGAACTGACCTCTTCTCCACCATCTATGCTTCATATACTACAACAGATGGAAATATTCAGCCTTATTTAGCAGCCAGTCTAGGAGAAGGACAACTCTGAATTCAAAATCATATGTAGGCCTGGTGAAGCCCATACTATGCAGCTAAAGAAAGGTTCATAGAATTTACTATGACTATGATCCTGATTATGATCAGCCTCCATTTGTGTGAAAATGAATTTGGTTGGAATTTGAACATAACTTGGTGATTTCTCTTTCCAAACTTCTATTAAACTACACACGTTTCTAACTTAATTCAATACAATAATTAAAATCTTCAGTTTTTTTTTAGTCTATGTGTGATTTTAATTACGGAACTTAAATGTGAATCAGGTTGAGATTTTTGAACTGACAAAAATTTAACCCAATGTGATTGATTCTAATAAGGAATCTTTTTTTTTAAAGAAAGTGGAATTAGATTTTGAATGCAATGAATTTTAATCCAATAAACAGTTTCAATGAAACATTATTATGAATGTTTTAAGTGAAATAAAGTAACTTCCAGAAACGATGTCTAATTTATTTATACAAACTGTTAAATGTCAGATAATTGCTTGTTGTTTTTCTTTAAACATTTCAACACAAGCAAGGCAATAAAGCCACTAAGACCCATGGGGGTTAATGAGTGTTAGAAAATATAAAAAATACTATTAAGGATAGAGAACAATAAAAGAACAGGAATTAAGAAGACAGCTTGACACTGCACTTAAATTTTTGAAGATCAATGTTGATTGGGATGCAAGAAACCTGAGGAAAGTTCCACAAGCAAGAAGTGCAATAGAAGAAACTCTTAGCATAGAACTTATAATTACATCTAGCTATTTCAACAGTAAAATGACGTAACCTTGGTGCCAATCTAGTACTATTATTATACTTTATTTGGGCCTTTATTATCTGGTAATATAGTTGTCCTTGACTCGTAAAAAAAAAAAAATGGCGGTAGAAAAGTGACTGAAGACGAGATGCAAGATCAGGACTAATAACATTGAAGATTCTCCTTTGGATTATATCAAGAATCTCTAAATATATAACAGAAGCACCAAACCAGATCATTAGTTTTTCTCTTTGAATAAATAAAATAAAAAACTAAATAAAAATCAGAGATATTAATTTTGAGAATGAAGTCAAAGAAAGAACAACTGGTACATATTTTTATATGTTAAATCATGAATCAATTTTGAAACTTTGAGCAATAGCTTTCAGCAAAGGACAACTATATTCCAATCATTTAGAAATATGGTAATGTTACTGACACTCAAAAGAGTTAAAATTGCTTTAAATATTCTAAACCTGGAAGATTCTATGATTAGTAAAATTGCAAAACACAATATACCCTCTGAATGTTAATCGTCTTTATCATTGTCATTCTGAAAGAGATGAATTTTTTCTTTTTTAAATCAATATCAAGGCAGTAAAGCCACTAAGACAGCAGGGGGTTACAGGGTGTGGAAGAATTAGGAACTGAAACATTAATAATGAGCAGGAAGAGAAAAGAATCATCAGGAGGAAAGTAAATAGCAATTGGCATTGCATTTAAATTTTTGCAGATTGAAGTTGGTTGGGAAGCATGCAACCAAAATTGAGTTCCACAAGCCAGAAGTGTGAGAAAAGAAACTTAGCATAGAACTTATGGCTACATCTAGCCAGCTCAACTGTAAAATGAGGAGATCCTGATGTCAGTTTAGTACTGTGCTTAAATTAAAAAAGTTTAGGTACCATTGTGAAGATCTCATCCAAACAATTACCATTAAATTACTTATAGGAAAGGCACAGAGGCAACCTTACAACTGATAGGAAAGTAAAGCTAAGCTCAAAGTAAATAGCAGGGGCACCAGACTATATATATGTCTGCAATATTCTAAGCATGTCTGAATGGTAAAAATTATAAAAAGAAATGTTTGAAAGATTTTCTAACCCAGGAAGCCTGACCAAAAAAATGGTCACCACAAACTTGACATGAAGTAAATCTACATAAACCTGTGTAAATGGAAAGAAGGTGGTTGATATATAAATGGCTGAAAGTTAATGGTCTGGCTGTTGAAAAAAATCCAAATAAAGTAGAACTCTCACCATGGAATGGTCCAGACAGGCCATCAGGTGCAGGAGACATGGTTTTGAATATATGACAACAAGCTTTGACCCTATATTGATTCTTCCCCTTCAACACAGGTTTCCAATTTTCTTCTTGTGTTTTCTCATGTTTTTTGTTTTTTTTTACTTGTCTCAGAGAACTTTTGGCACACAGGATTATGTGTGCAACTCTCAAAATGACCGCAGAGTTTTTTTTTTTTGTTTGTATTTATTGTTAGTGATATTTTTCTGTCAAAATTTCATGGATGAGAAATTATTATTTTTAAGTTAGACTAATGTCTTTCCTCATCTTTGTTATTATTACAATGTTTTGGCTGCTGTGCTCTATGGCCTTCTTTAGTTGTCTACCAGTCTGGGTAATAAATGCCATACATGTGGTATTTTTTTTTCAGCACCACATTGAAACTGATTCAACTAATGTTGGTAATAGTTTATTTTCTGGTAATCACACCTCTTCTGCATTTAGCATTATTTATTTTCCTCACTTTTATCATAAAGCAATTGTAGGGACAAAAAATTACATTAAGCCTACTATGGTGCTGAAAAGAAAATCACTGATACATTAGCTGAATTGACAACTGAAGAAAGACAAAATGCACAACTTATTGATTGATGTTTTTTATGGCTTATCAACCCTTTATGGATTATTTAACGCCTTAATTTTTTTATGTTAAGAATAATTCTTTTTCTTTTGCAAGTAACTATTGTATTAACTACTTTTTATGAAAATAATGAGGATTTTTTGCAGGCACAGTGTCTACTATTTAACACACAGCTGGATGGAAAGAATGGATTCAAACCTTTCCTAAGGGCATTTGTGCTTAAATGAATATAAGGAATCAAATTGGAATTCAAACTCAGCTCTTCAATTTCTCATTCTGAAAGATTATCCATTAAACCATCCACTGGAGGGTACAAATGTCAAAATGCTGTGATAATAAAAACAAAGATGAGGATATTAGTTCAACTAGAAATAGAAATAATACTATTTTTTATTGTTTAATAAAGGTCTTTCTATGCTAAATCTACTTCAGGGCCTTAATTCCTACCAACTTTGATATTGTGTCATTTGCATGTTGATGAAAAATACTCCTTTAATGCCCAATGTCTCTATGATAAGTTGTGGTGAAATAGGACCCATAAACTAACTTACCTGTGGCTAAAAGGCCACAATGTCTCACCTGCCCAATCAGAGCCACCATTTGCAATTTCATCAAAGAGCATGCATTGTTCTAGCTCCATTAAAACTATTGCTAATTTGCATGTCTGGTCAAAATCCTGAATAAAAGTTGAGTTGCACAGATAAGCAGGGAATCAACTCCAGGACTGACTTATTCAGGAGTGGGCTCATTGCAACTATCTACTACAAGCTATTTTGGCAAGTGCCATCTTTTAAGATGTAAATTTAACATGTTGGATCAAATTAAGCAGATTTATTAACTTTTAATAATGCCATTCAGTTTTTAAAATTCCTAAAGCAAGTATTGTATTTGTTTGGCAAAAAACTGATAATTTTTTTCTAAATATTTTTAAATATTAATATACATTATTTTTGTTTTCTACATTTCCACAATAGATCTTCAGTGACTGGCTACTAGCTATTTGTTTTTTGGACTTGCATTTAATTTGTGTGTTTTATCTGATAAATACTTGTTGCTTTAAAAAATATTATTCTTCTAAATCAGGAGAAAAATTGAAGCAAAAATATTTTTTTTATTTTTCTCTGTTAGGTTGTTGGTATCACAAAGACTTTACCTTTCAAATATTTTAAGATATTTCAGTATGTCATCATGCCTGGTTATGAGTTTCTTAACCCATTAATCTTGTAAGGGAACCACATATCCTGCAGCCATAGAAAAAGTAGTAGGGTGTCTAGGGCAAGATAACCTTATGGAGTCCATTCCTCTTCAGGCTGATATTGAATTCAGAGTTTTTCTTCTTCAAAATTAGTTGTCAAAAACCGGTTTGTCATGCTATTTTACCCATAACTGGGGGAGAGATAGGAAACAGATTTATATTCTCCCCAAGGGTATTTGAGTGAAAATTAATGTAATGAACTTGTCTGGAATTTGAACTTAGATTATCAATTTCTTTTCCAAGTCACTAACTCTGACATTATCAGCACATCTCAGTATTACTTCAATCTTAATTTTAATTCCTTAATTTATAGATATGCTTTTTACTGTTGCTAATTAAAAAATTATTGAATTTCAAAAGTTTTATTAATTTCTTATATTAATTAAATTCAAGTATCTTAATATTATTTTTAATATAAAAAAATAATGATAATAATACTACCTATTGATATAAGTTAAATTATATACCTCAACTTATATCAAGGTGAACAAAAGTCCAGCCAATAAATTGTTTGATAGTTGTCTAAAGCAATAATTATTGAATCAGAAATAGAGTCATACTACCTATCAGATTTTCTCACTCATTAGAACAGGATAAAAATGATAGTATTGATTAAGGAAATCTCTATTTTATTAGTTTATAAATGACTATTTACATGTACTAATTTTCTAATTAAATATTTGTCACTAGTTTTACACTTACAACTATCCACCTTGAGAGTTCTCTATAAAAAATTAAAAGCCAAATTGTTTTTTAAAAAACAAAAAAAAAATAATAAAATTAATATAAATAGATTTTAAATGTTATAATCAGAGTTAGATATATCTTTGAAGACAATAATATAATTTAAACAATTTATATAAAATAGGCATTTATATTATGAAGTAGATAAATGGCAACTTTGAATATTTGTTTTGTTTACATTTATAACTGAACAAATATGTGTGTGTGTGTGTGTGTATATATATATATATATATATATATATATATATATATATCTATATCTCTCCTTACACTGTCCTGGACATTGAGTTCTACCTGGATCATATCCTCTTGGAATTATTTTTATACATATATGTATGTATTTAAAGACATTTATATATATTATGTTTAACGTTCTTTTTATAGATACAAGTCTTTAAGCAAATGCTCTGTTTTATAATAAACAGTATTAAATAACATTTACCGGCCTGAATGTCCGAGAAATTTTCATAGAAAAATAGAGCGAAAATTTTCTATGAAAATTTCTCGGACATTCAGGCCGGTAAATGTTATTTAATACTGTTTATTATAAAACAGAGCATTTGCTTAAATACTTGTATCTATAAAAAGAACGTTAAATATAATATATATAAATGTCTTTAAATAAATTGTCGGACTATGTCCAATTCTAAAATATATATATGTATGTGTATATATAATTGCATATGTATGTGCATATTTACCACTAATATTGTCTCTCTCTCTCTCTATATATATATATATATATGTGTGTGTGTGTGTGTGTGTGTGTGTGTGTGTGTGTGTGTGTGTGTGTGTGTGTGTAATATATTGTATATCTTATTATTTATATATTATATGCATGGTACTTATTAGAAAGCACTCAATATCAGAGATAGAGCTAACATATTTGGTTGAATGTGAGTTTGTAACTCTGGGTTTCACGTTTTTGCAATCATCAGACAAATTGACAATCGCAAAAGTGTGAAACCCAGGGTCATAAACTCACATCAATTCAAGCAAATATATATATATATATATATATATATATATATAAAATCGAATGAGTAAATATAGGTATATGAGCGAGTGATCATATACAGATAAAGACTCTATAATGTAAGAAAAAACAGTGCTCAACGTTAAATAACTATTTAATATATATATTAAGAAATATACATAGTACCTTACATTAATTGCACCACTCAGAGTTTCATGTTAAAGCAATTGTCAAGTGCTAGAATTATTATTTTTATTTTATTTTGGGTTGACACCGGTTTTTTAAAAGATTTCTGGTTCTTGTGAGATACTTTATTTTTGTGGGTGGAATATTATTGTTGTTAAAATATATAAATAAGTTGTAGTTTAATTTTGAATTTGAATTTAGGGCCAGATTAACATTTAAGATTGAAAATAAGGTTGGAAAAACAAAATATAAGTTCTAATTTAGAGAGACGCTGATGTTAAAATGTAAGTAAACAAGAAGAGGCATTAGAAAATCAAGGGCGGGGATAACTATTTTTTCCAAAAATCAAAAGACTAATTAATACTATTACTAATATTAAACTAATTAAAACTAATAATATCCATAATAATAAAATATGGCGTGATAAGATAAAATAAAATAAAATAAAGTACTAATAAAAATAATACTTATCAAAGAAAATAATATAAAATAAAAGAAGATAAAATAAAGTAAAATGAAATAAAAGCCTTACATAGGAACATATAAACATGTAAATAAAATTCTAATTTAGAGAGATGCTGATGTTAAAAAGTAAACTAGAAGAAACATTGGCAAATCAAGGGGTAACTATTTTTTTTAAATCAATAGAGTAATTAATAATATTATTCATATTAATATTAATAATAAAATATGTCATAATAAAATAAAATAGAATAAAGTACAAATAAAAATGACACATATCAATGAAAAGAAAATACAAAATAAAATACAATAAAATGAGTGCCATATAGAGGAACAAATAAATATGCAAATAAATAAATATGGCAAATAAAGGAATAATTAAATAAAAATAATAAAAGCAAATAGATGAGAAAATAAACATGTTTCTAATAGTAAGACTAAAGGTAAAAGAAAGAGACAAAAAACTAAAACAAAATAAAAATAAGCATGACAACACGGTCAGGTTTTATGTGGGCTCTATGGAAAACAATTGGAAATCACACTTTATAAAATTCACTGTTTTATCTATAATATTGAATGCATTTGTTAAATTATTCAACAAGTAAAATCTCAAGTTGATGTCAAAAATTGCTGTAAAACATTGATTTATTTAATGTCTCTGAATATTGTATTTAGATACATTGACTTTATTTTCAATTTTTCTAGTTGCATATGATCCATTATTGTACATAATTAGGTTACAATAAGATTTGTATTTTATATGAATACTACCTTACAACATCACTACAAAAATAGCCATTTTGTTTCAACATTTCTGGTGTCTTGACAAGTGACCTTGGAAAAATTGAAAAAATAATAGAGTGGGGGACCTGTATCATAGATTCAAGGGGAGCCTATGATGCCTTTGCACCAGCCCTGCATAGTTATATTTATATATGCTCTATCTCTGACATTGAGCACTTTTACTCATAAATACCTTTATTTATATCTCATACCCACCAAAAAAAAAAAAAAAATCCATTAACTGCTTAAAAAAATGGTAGAAATAAAGAATAATCATTATTATTTTTTCAGTAACAGCTGTGTTTAAGGTAGGTATTTTCATTTTCCTAATTTTAGTATGTTAGCAACTTATTTCACCTCATTGATTTTTGTTAACTTCCAGAGGTTAATTATTAAATCTGACTTTAAATGCCAGCTTTATAATATCTAACTTAGCCAATTAAATCTTGCGTGTTGATTTATAGCTTCAACTGAAGTCTTACCATTGTTTTCACACTAGAAGTCTCACTATGAATAAACTTTTTGGCGCCTGCAGACAAAAATATATCAGAATATGCCAAGCACAAGATAACTCTTAGTCGGCGCAATGTTTGACAGTTTTTATTACGAGTTAATTTATGATTCGCAGTCAATGTGTTTAAAAAAAATTAAATAATCAACTTCTCTTGGGTTTATCTTGTATACAGGCAAGAGAAGGTCAAAAATGAATTTACATCTGGTCACTGGATATTCTAACTCGAGGGCAGTACATCCTGTCTGCACTATAAGGAGAGAGCAGCAGGGGTCAACCTGGTGCTTTTGCAGTGGAGATACAGTGACTAGGTAAATTTTGCCTTTTATGATTAAAAAGGAAGTGTTTGGTCAAATTCTTTAGAATGATAAAGACTGTTTTTAGTAGAATCATTTCTTTATTTAAAGTTCCTCTGAGCATTGAGGGGGTCTTTTTGGAGTTGAAGATACTGGGGAGAAAAAAAAAGACGAGAATTAAATGTTGGGTCAAGATTTTTAGAGTCGGCATTGTTATTTTGTCGTTCTTGATATTTCATGCTGAGGTTGAGAAAATGTTTTGTACAAGTGGTTGGTTGTTTGTACTTCTTTCCGAAAGCTTTCTCAAAGACAGTCTTATTTCTAACTGATGATCAGATAACACGATTTATGTCAGATCCATGAAGTCAGAAGCTAGGAATCATCCAGGGGGAAGAATGCTATTCCTATCAAAGGAATTCTGCAAGAAAAAGTGCCAATCACATAGGCAACTCAAGTAACAATAGTAATGAAAGCAGCAGCCATGACAGTAGAAAGAATAACAAAAATATAAACAATAATAAAGCCCAGTCTTCATCCTTTTTCCTTTTTTTTTCCTCATTGTTTTCTTTGTTTTTATTCTTTTATTTTATGCACTATAAAGCAAAAATGTTAAAAACAATGCCAAAATAAATATCAACAACGTATTCAAACAACCATGGATAAGCATAACATGACTCGATAAAATGGCCTACCTTAAGAATAAAAGAAACAACAATATTTACAGAAACACAGCAATAACAACAGTTAAAAAGCAGCAGCAATATCACTGCAGAAAATATTTTGTTGAAACACCAAAGTGGAAAATACCAGACATATTTAATCCTTTCTTGATTATCTATGAGTTGGAATGCTACAAAGATTAACTCCATGAACACACAACTCTTGTATATATAACTTATTCTTTTTTCCTCATTTACTTTCATTCTTTTTTTTCTCTTTTTTTGAGTTTTCGCTTCACTCCTGCTTTTGCAATATCTTCTTTGTTCATTCTGTTTTTCATTTTCAGTGGGACCTGCTTTGTTTTTTTTCTTTCATCTTTTGTTCATTCCTTCTTTTCCAAAACCTTTGTTCATTCTGTTTTTCTTCTTTTTTTTTTTTGGTGTGGGGCTTGTTTTTCTTTTCTTTCATTTTTTTTGTTTATTCCTTCTTTTCCAAAATCTTCTTTGTTCATTCTATTTTTCTTTTTTTGGTGGGGGTTTGTTTTTTTTTTTGTTTTTCTTTCGTTTTTTTTGTTGTTTTTCTTTCGTTTTTTTTTTTGGTCATCCTTTCTTTTATGAAATCTTGGTTCATTTTGTTTTCTTTGGGAGTCGGGGCTTGTTTACATTTTCTTCTTTATCTCTTTAATTTGTGTTCATTCTTTCTTTTAAAATATCTTTGTTCATACTGTTTTTCATTTTATGGGGCTTGTTTTCTTTCCTTTCTCTCCTCTTGTTTATCGCTCTTTGTTTTCGTTTTCAAATCTTTTTGTTGTAGCTTCGTTCACTCTCTTGGCTATGTTTGTTCATTTCTGTTGACTCAGTTCCTTTAATTTCCAATCAGTTTTTTCATTATTCTCTCTTTCAGACAATATCACTATATTTATTTCTATAATACTCTACTGTCTCTCTCTGTTTAAAGTCTTTTCCTCTCCCGATTCATCTTTTCTCTTTCTATATACCTACTTCTCTTTTTCACTTTAACCTTCGTCATATTTCTGACAGAATTTTCTTTTTACCTTCCCATTTTTTTTGTTCTCTTCACTATTTTTCCACACATTGCCAATTCCTTCCTCTCATCTCCACCCTTTTCACTTCACACACATATGCTTACATTTTTATATACATATATAAATGTACATATCTATGTACATGCATTCTTATTGTTTTCATAAATGCTTTGTTTAGCCCACATGGAGTAGATCTATTTTTCTGAAGCACTTATTTTAATCATGTGTTATTTCCTCATTGATTGCATCAATTCTCAGCCAACCAGGACACTGCACTGGCTGCACCCAACACAGTAAAAGGATTTGTCAATTGGCTACAAGCCCAGACCCCCAACAAATATTCTTGTTTTCATTTTCATATCAAGGTGCACTTCTCTTCTTGTTTAGCTTATCAGCCTTTCTATTCTACCTTCCGCTATCATGACAGTGACATGTCTCTCTCCCAGTACACTTTTGAAATGACCCACAGCTAGAGCCCTCACCCAAACCCTACCTTTCACTTTTATGAGATAGGCAGACATCTTACTTCCGATCATTGTACAAAATAGTCGCAAGTCTAGCTTGTTATACAAATATCCAATATAGTCAATTCATATAGTTCTAGCCTCATTTGTAAGAGGTTATTTGGTACAAGAATTAAGACTGAATACACATTTAGGGATTGCATGTGTTCATATATATATATATATATATATATTTTAAGTGGCAAAGTGATTAGAGCAGTAATTCCCTGCTCATGAAACCTGGGTTCAGATTTCACTATGGTCAATTTCTCAAGGAGGTAATTTCTTTGATAATATCTGCTTGTAGAGGCAATCTGAACATGCAACATGATTGGGAATTTTATTTTGTGTGTGTGATATTTTTAATCAATTCTCTCCAAAGAAAGGCAATAAAGCCACTAAGATGCAGGGGGAAGGTTACTGAGATTGTAAGAGACTAAAAAAAATATTATTGAGGGGAGAAGATGCTAAAAGAACAGGATTAAGGGAAACAGAATGTGATGGTTGACATTGCATTTTAGCACTTGAAGATCATAACTGAGAGAAAAACAAGAGGCCAGAAGAAAGTTTCACTCATGAAAAGTATGAAAGAAGAAACTATTAGAATAGAACTTGCAGTTTTATCTAGCAATTTCAACTGTAAAATGATGAGACCCAGCTGTCAGTCTTGTGTTTATTGTATTTAAATTTGTGAAGATGAGGTTCCAAAGAGGAAAGATCAGGACAATTACTATGAAAATAGTTATAGAAAAGGCAGAGAGAAGCTACTTTATGGTGGTGTGTAAGTGACTGATGTTGGGATGCCAGGTCAGGATCAATAATGCTGTAGATGTTATTTGCCTGAAAACCATTCCACGAGTTATCCCCAAATTTTTTAGCAAAATTAGGGTGATAAAATTGTTCAGGAGCCATAGATGATTGTTTTAGCACAAAGTCTTTGTCCTTGTTCACACTGGTGATCATAACATATTATGCACTCTCTCCCAGAAAATATAATTATGGTCTACACGCAGCTTGGCTCTCGTGGTGTTGAAGAAACAAATTTGCCAGAGCAGACATCTACAACAGGGATTAGTTAGGTACCGTAGTAGACAGTTATACTATAGGTTGTGTATGTGTGTTTTCCAATTTCTTGATACTTTGACTATTTCATTGTTAGCAAAATATAACATACAGTCGCCCGTTTATATTTTCAATTTTACGTATGCGTGTTGTTTGTTTTTGTTGACTGCATGGTGTTTGTAGTGATCACTAGTGATGTCAACATTATGCCGCCATTCATCTTCCCACATGGAAGACTACATCAAGTGCCTTTAGGAGGAATTGCTCCCCTATGCCAAGAGGGTGGCTGCTGGAAGACCCTATATCTGTTAACAAGCCAATGGTGATTTTATTGAATAAATTTACTCTTTTGTATTTCATGATATGTTTGTGTATTTTTGGTAAATATATCTCTTAAAATGAGATGTAAGTTATTTTCACTTTTGCATAATTTAGGCGACAATTTATCGATCGCACCCTATATATCCATCATAACAACAATGTGAGACATTTTTTATATATATATATATATATATATATATATATATATAAATATAAATTAAAAGGATTTTGTTGTACAAGTTTGTTAGAAGTCTGAAAGTTCTTGTAATGTGGTTGTTAGCAAATGTTTCTGGTTTGTGTTTGTGAATGAATAAATTATTTACAAATACATAAATCTATCAGTAAAAGGTGATATTAAACATGAGAAAGTGGAATTTGGGTAATCTGATTTATCTGTGGTTTTCATTTCTGGAGCTGCTGAAACACACATGCTCTCCTTGCAAGGGATCAATGAAAGCAGGGTATGTCTCTAAACTTCCTGCCAGTAGGATGGTTTCCTTTTTGCTATGGAATCATGGGAATTACATCTTTATTTATTTATTGTGCTTGCAAGATCACTACAGTCTGAGATCACTACATATATAGAAATATATGAAAATGTGTATATATTTTTTTTTTTTTTAAATCCGTTTTGGATTTTTATTTCCTTTAAGAATGTATGTTCAAAACAAACCAGAACAATAAACTGTTAGTATTATTACAACTGAAGGATTTGTTTTAGGAAAAGAAAATGTGTTATGTTTGGTCCACATATCTATAGGTATTAATACCAGCATTTCTTGTTTATTTTTTCTAATTTTATTTTTATCAAATAAACTCCATTAACAACAAGGCAAAAGCCACTAAGACACAAGGGCTTACTAGGTTTGAAAGAATCAGAGAACAGTAGAAGAGCAATTTGGAAGACAGTAGATAATGATTGACACTGCATTTCTTGAAGATCAATCTTAAATGGAAAACAAGAAGCCAGATGTGAGTTCCACAAGCAAGAAGTGCGAGAAAAGAAACTTAACATTGAACTTACGGTTACAACTAGCCAATTCAGATATAAATTGATAAGATCTTGTTGCTAATCTAGCACTGTGCTTAAATTCATAAAATCTCATGACCAGAGCAAAAAAAAAAAAACTCATTTGAGCAAATATCATGAAAATATTTATAGAAAAGTCACAGGGAATCAACTTTATGGTGGTGAGAAAGTGACTGAGGCCGAGATGCCAAGTCAGGACCAATGATAAAGCTGATTCTTCTTTGCATTTTATCAAGAATCTCTAAATATATAGTAGGAGCAGCAATATTGTAATCATGGATGAATGGTAGACTTACAGATATGAAAGATAAATTCAGGAGATTAGAATTATCTAGCACAACACAGTGAATCAACTTTCTTCACAAGAAACCTAGCAGTGGATTCCTTATAGTTTTTTTTTACTTCATGTCAGCCAACAATGTTAGCCCAAGAAGGTGCAAGGATTTACTTTACTGGAGATTAGCATCAACCATACTGATGGAAAGGCAGAAAAGGTTCTCTAAGATGATTAATAGAGAGCAGTTTTGTTTTGGAGGTGTTAAAATTAACAAGCGATCTTTTACCCCATTTAACAACAGATTGTAGGTCATTTTTAGATCAGCCACCATTTTTTTTTTAATCATTTCACCTCAGGCAGGGTTGGAATGCCACGAGTGAAAGTGAGTGAGAACACTATGAACAGAGAAGAATGAGCAAAGAACAAAAGATGAATGGCATTCTGTTGTAGAGTTACTTTCCGCAGTGGAAACTGTATTTGGACTAAATTCGGTCCTAAATAGGTTCAACGTACAAAATTGTTAGGAACTTGTTATAATAAGTATTACGCAGAGTAATCTAGTTGTGGTAGCTGACTACTTTCGTATTCAACTTCCAGTCGACCACACTGACTCCTACCTATATTAGGTGGGAGAGTCTTATCTATAGACTAGGTGTGTTTCACCATAACACATTCACAAAGACAAATGATGGTGATTGACGTTGCATTTACAGTTTTGGAGATTGTACTTATCAAGGAAGAAAATAAATGGAAGTGAGTTCCAGAGGTGGGAAGTGGGAGAAAAGAAACTGTTGGGGTAGAAATTGTGGTTGTATTTAGCTATTTTAACAGTGGGGCCTAGATGCCATTTTAATAGTATGCTTAAATTCATGTCATTGGGGCACCAAGTAAAAAAGCTTGTCAATGCAGTTGCCATGAAAATGTTTACAGAAAAGACAGAGGGAAGCCACATCTTATTGGTGAGAAAGTGAATGAAGTCAACATGCCTGGTCAGGATCATGAGACACAAGTAAATGGTTGTGTCATCAGTATAGATAAGGTGTTTTGTCAGTTTATTGCTGTTTATCAAAGGCTTTCATATAAAGACGTATAAATTAATCTCAATAACTTGTGTTTCATGCCTTCCCTGTCAATTAGAAATTATATTCACATCACAGTGGAGTAATGGATAGCAACTCGGATTGAGGAATCGGAGAGCAGAGTTCGAATTCCAGTTGAATTCGTTACATTCACTTACGTGCTAATAAACTTGGGAAAGTATGAATCGTCTTCTTCCCCCCTCCCAAGCTACGGGTAAATAGCAGGAGTTCTATAGCTTTGGATGGCAACTGGTCTACCACAGAAAAAAATGGCAACCTACTGCAGGAGAAAATCATGTCATGTAACGAAAGATACATGATCGCCTAAGCATGTATCACACATAGCACATAACTGAATGATTCACATCATGATAGCCACTTTACCAACAATTAGAAAATATGACACAGAAATCCAAGATGGCGCTGTAATACCAAATGATGCATGCCAAAAATTTAAAATTATTCCATGTTTGACAATTTTCTTATCTGGATAGACATACACCTGATGAAGGCTGAAACGTAGTGATAAAGATGAGGATAATATTTTGCATGTCATATGTGATATATACTTTGGCAATCGTGTCTCTTGATGCATGACTGAATCATGTCTCTACGGATTCATTCAAGGGTATTTGTGCATAAGATGTAACGAACCTGATTGGAATATGAACTCTGCTGAGCTGCTATCTGTTAAACCACATCACACCATGCCTGTAAATATGTAAGATTGGTTGGACTGTTGCCTTCATCTTTATTGCCATGTTCACAACGTTTCAGCTTTAAGCCTGAAGAGTTTCAGCAGTTTTGATAATGATATTTAAGACAGATTGAATAAATTAAATTATTTTCTGAATTTCCTCATAGGATAATATTAATAAATAGAGTTATATGATTTTTTAGCAGATGCTGGCAGTGAAAACTACTGCAAATGCTTGTTTCTTTCAAAAGATATTTTATAATTTCAATCATGATTATTGGAAGGTTATTAAGAGATATAAGATGTTTAGCATGGAGAGATCCTGGTCAATAATATAACTTTTAACTGAATATGAATATTCAAAAATATCTATATGTATGCAACAGGAAAAATGCAATACTTTAAATTTAATTCAACAAATATCTATTAACTAGCAGCATGGCCTGGAGTTGCTCGTGCTTGATTCAAAAATCGTACGACTCATACAGCACTCGCTATCACTTGACTTAAAATATTTTGCCCTTCCTTGCCTTTAAAGGAGTGTCCTTTGCCATGCTGATGTTGCTACATGCCTTACTTCTTGCCTATCTCACACTGCGAATTTTTTCTAAGCTCTATACTAAACAATAAATCTGTTATGAAAAAAGAACTAAACAAAATGAACACAAAATGATCAGCTTTAAAAAAGGACTCGTAACTGGAAAAACCGAATGAAAAAAGAATGTTAACAAATATTTTTTCACACCCAACCCAGTAGTGTGGAATCAGAATCAACATTGAGTTTAAGCAAGCGAATGAGCCAACTGGAGTAAAGTGCCATGCAGATTTAAATTTTTCCCACTTGTGATGAATGCAGCTATTGATTTTTTTTGCATGCTAGCATGCTAGTTAACATTCATGTCAGTCAGCTGTTGGCTCTCACGCTGGCCAATAGAATCTTCCTGCCTATTCGTGGCAGCCAGCTATAGGCTCTCACTCCGGCCAGTAGAAAATGGCTGCAAACTACATGAAAACTACCATAGAAGCATGAAAAAATTGATTATTTCCACTATCGATGGGAGATGGGAAATGCAAAGTTGGTTTTGGCCTTATCACTAACTTGGAGCATGTGCATGTAAATTTTGGTGCAAATCCATCGAAAATTGCAGCTGTGTATTCGTTACACACACACACACACACACACACATCCTGCCTTTTATAGATAGAGATACAACTGAAAGCACAAAAGTAGCTTTGGTATTTTTGTTTATTTAATATCCAGTAATACTAGTCATTAATGAAAGTAAGTGTTAGAGTTCAAACCTTTGCAGAAAATTGCTTGAAATAAATTCCATAATAACTTATTGTATAAAATTCTAGCATAAAGATTAATTGTTGTATCATAAATTCAATTCTATGTTTTTAACTCTGGAACACTAACCATGGGTATATAATACCCAGCACAAATTTTCCTGTTTTTAATTACAATTTTCAGTACCTGATTTTCTTACCTAAATAATGTTTTTCAGTTCCTATTAATGTTAACTCAAAATACAAACTTTGAAGTGCCTACGTGTAAAATATTTCAAATAAAGATTTATATTTAATATTTTCAAAATCGGGTATGATATACTCATGGTTAGTTGTGGTGTAACTTTAATTGATGGTTAGTGTTCTAGGGTTAACAATACAAGGATATTCTGTAGGTGAATCAGTTCAATTTGTAATTTCCGAAATGAACACTATTGTTTTGAAATAAATAAAAAATGAACAAAAATTGGTAAAACGGCAAAAAAAAAAAAAAAAAAAAAGTGAATGCCAAGGATAAAAATAAAACCTGACCAATCAGTACAAGCTTAGAAAAAAGAAAACAGAGATAGAAAAAGAAACAATTCTAAAAAAGTAGTAATCTCTGGAGCCTTTAAAAAAAATCTATAAATAATGCTTTCTCATTGTTGTTAGTCATCTTTTGAACTTCACCATGCTAATACTGCTCATAATTTCATAGCATATTTTATCATACACTCATCAGAACATTTTTTTCTTATTTCAAATGTCAAACATATACAACCTTTGGTGGATATAATTTTTCCCTACCATCTGTAATGGCAAAACTCCTTTTATTCAAAAGATCCTCATTTTCAAAATATATCAGCTTATGTACAAGACATATGGAAGTTTAATTGGGTTTTACTGAATTATGAATCTCTTGTTCTTAAATATGCTTTTTATTTGCTGCTTATTATTCGTTTTTTGAGAGCTGATATAAGGAGAGAAAAAAAACAAAAAAGCTTAAGCTTCTCTTGCACATTTTCATTGAATATTGCAGCTGGTTGAATCTAATCTTATTAGATTTTTTCAGCTCTACAAATAGGGAACATCAAAATATTAAACTGAAGTTGACTCTTTGTAGTGCTAATCATGACAATATAAGGAAACATTTAGCATTCACTGATCGAGCAGGCAGTACTACTACTTAAAATAATTTTTCAGGAAAATAGGTTTCTCAAGTCCAGTATCACTCTTTCCAGTATTAATGGGGGTTTCTTTTGTAACGTTTTTATTTAAAATATTATGTAATGTCAAGATCTTGATTATAGCATTATTTCTCTAGTTACCTATGATATCCGTTTTTATTATTATTTTATGTCCTCAAGTGATGTGGTTTCTATTATCTCATACAGTTCTTTAAGATTTTGTAGTGCTAGTCCATTAGGCTCAAATAATGAGGGTCTTCACCGAAACTCGTGCTTCACTCATGGAAGGCCACTTTTTACTATTGATCTGAGAAAGTGGTTATATATAGCTGGCAGTTTAGATATTTCTGAACAGGTTTGGCACTGTTATGGTTTAGAATGATGATATTTGATCATTCTAAAAATAAGCTTGCCATCAGTGATAATCAAAAAAAAAAAAAGAAGATATTTGATCATTCTAAAAATAACCTTGTTATCAGTGACAATAGAAAAGAAGGATTTTTCATCATCCTACCCTCATCATTATAAAAAAAAACCTTCCACCACAAGAAAGTCAGTAGAGTCGAGTAGAGTAGAACCAAACCAAGTAAGCATTGACTTTTAAACAAAAGAGACACTGAGAACATTTTTACACACACCATACCAATATTCTGTAATACACATCACAAAAAGAAAATATAAATTTTTGCTATTTATGTCAACACGTGTCTCAAGTTTTATTGTTTATATTATTGTATATTTTAATTCATTTCAGTATAAAAAAAAAGAAAAAATGATTCCTCCTACACTACAAGTACGTATAGCAATGGGGTAATTACTTTAACAACACTCAAGTAATATCAAGTTAGGATTACTACAACATCAACCCTAACTTACCTACCCTGTTACAGTGCCATGCACTGCATCCGTATGTAAGTCTCAATCTGATGGAGCTATTTAAGAATATGACGCAAGTTTTCAGGTTAATATTTTGGTTTTTGTAGCAATTTGTGGTTTGGGGCAAAAATACCTCTAGTGCAGTCTATTCTATGTTCAATTTCCTTTCCTCATCTAATAAATTTGTTATAACTAATCCATATGCCAAGGTATTTGAAGTATTTAGTATTTACTAATTCCACATTGTTGCGTTTTATGATAAATTCAGGCTATATATGCCATCACAGCTTTCATTCTAATTCCAGATCATAGTTTATGCTTTGGAAAGGTTTATCTGGAGTCTGATTTCTTGGAACAAATTTATTTTAGAGCCAGCAGTTTTATTGATCAGTTCAATACAAGTCCTGTTCTGGGTATGGAAATAAACTGCATCCAGCAGCAAGGCCTCTGATCGAGAGGATTTGAGGAGTGTGGAAACACCTCTTAATTGCTGTTGTTCCCAGGTTCATCCTGATTCAGAGTGGTAGCACCTGTTAAGGTCCCAGCTATGAGCAAACAGTGAACTCCCAAACTGAGGTCATATCTAGGTCGAGAACCATAGAGTTATTTATTCATCCATAGTATGTCATGGGCAAATAGACCTGGTTGAGCCATCCCTCTCCAGGTCAAACAGCAACTGATATCCACCATATTGAAGGTTTGCCTTGGTCACAGGCATGTAATTGTTGATTGCATCAGGAAAACCCCCCAGTTTGTTCATTGACTTCCACCGAGATATACCATATTAAAATTGAACTGGCTGCATATGTAGCTATGAAACTCAGCCTACCCCATTGTTAGATGTTCCAACTAGAAGGTTCCTCCAGCTGTTGACAGGCCATTTTTTAAAAAAAATCCTTCTGGGTATCTAGTTATCCACTTTGCCAGAAAAGCCTGATGAGGAACCAGTTTAATTACTGATGACCTGAGATTGTAGCATGGAGTACTCAGTAGTACTCACAGGTTGACCTAACATATGCAAATATAGTAAAGTTTGGTTTTATGGCATGTGATCATTGTTGGGTTATTTAATGTTGAAATTAGTTTTTCTTTATTTGAGCCTATAAGTATTTATGAGATTCAGGGATAAGTAAATATTGATCATTTATATTTGAATCTATGAGTAAATATTTATTATTTATATCAGAGTCTAAGTAAATACTGACTGTTTATAGTGGATTCTGTGAACATTAAATTGTTTGGAGGACAGTTAAGTATTGGTTGTTTATATCTGGAAGCATTTACTGGCTAAGTGGCTTTTTTTAGGGAGACCTTAGAGGAGATGCAGTTACCGTATTCTAGGCTTTGCTGACAGAGAAAGCATATATGGTAATTTAATATTAGCATTCATTAACTGAGGAGCCATTACAGCTTTTGGTTGAAATTTATTAAATCTCTCTCAATTTCTTAAGAAAACAGGTTGCTTAAGTCCTGTATTTGTTATTGCTCTTTTCAGTGTTGATGGAGGTTTCCTTACTAACCTTTTATTTGGAGCGATCTGGATTATGCCTTCATTTTCTCTTCAAGTTACATGTGCTATTCATTTTAGTTGTTGCTGATGTTGGTACTCCTCAAGTAATGTAGTTTCTTTTAATTCGTGCAGTTCATTGTTTGTGATTTGGTAGTACTAGTCCACAATGAGGATCCACAAGAAGTATTATCTTTGCCAAAGCCTTCTTTTCACCATCGATTTAGTAAAAAGTTGTAGCTGATAGTTTACATAATTCTGAATGGGTTTGGTGCCATGCATGACATACATATGAAAGTCTCAGTGTGATGTTATCTTCCCCTTCTATCCACCCAAATTGCCTTCTAACATAACCTACCTTGAGTGGCTCCCAGGCCTTACTGTAAAAAATAAAAAAGAAGAAATTTCATTGCCTAAGGACTGGAATTATTATAAGATATCCCCTTACCCCAACATGGTCAGTAGAATGAAAATTATATACTCTCATGAAACAAATAAAGCCTTTTCCCTCAAAAAATACAAGCTGGATGTTAACATCTTAGAAGTCAAGACTTAACTGTTATCTATCCTCCTTATAGCGTTCACGTTGATTTAAATTTAGATGGGAATTGACAGAATGGTAAATACATGATAATTTTGAAAATAAATTTGTATTGACACATTTATGAAGATGCTGTTTAATTGAAAAACACGTCAACATAAATATTTTTTCAAATTGTCATATATTGAATCCATTGCTAGATCAGCTGCTAAGAAAGTTGGTTCTCTGTGTCGTGTGAGACAATTTTTCTCTCCAGAATCTATCTTACATATCTATAAGTCTTCCATTCATCCATGCTTTGAATATTGCTGCTAAATATGGTCCGATGCCCTTGCTATTTACCTTGAGCTCTTTGATAAAATCCAAAGAAGAATCAGAAATATTGATCTGGTGACTTGGCTTCAGTTACTTTCCCACTGCTGTAAGTTTGCCTCTCTGTGCCTTTTCTATAAATACTTTCATGGTATTTATTCGGATGAGCTCTTCACTATGGTGTTCCACTGCTTGCTAGGTGTTATGAGAGTCGTGATTTGGACGACACGGCAGAAGGGATTCTATGGAGGCGAGAAGTTCACCTCTTCCCAACTGATCTTGTACTTAAGGTCAAGATTAGGATGGAAAGGTGGCGGCTCACTTCATCAGAATTCAGCAAAAGGTGGGTGCATCTTGCGCGCATGTGTCGTGTGAAAGGAGCTGACCTTGAGTGGCACATTGATGCCGGTTAGGCATCAGGATATTGCTCTTCCTGGGTTGAACTAGTGCAAGCCAGCCCAAAACTAGGCTAGTTTAGGTTTTATTTTTGATGTTTTAGTTTCTTTTTTTTCCAGTTAACTTAGCTAGGGTATGTATGCTCATTTGGCCCTTTTTATTTCTGTCCCTATTTTTCATTAAGTTTAATTCCCCATCCCCTCCCTCGTTAGGTGGTTAGTGATGTCAGTTCGCAGGTGGATGCGGGGCACCTTTCATTTCACGTGAGTGTTTTTCGTATTTGTTGTAGTGTTTGAATGAGTGCGTGGCAGTGCGTGTGCTTGGGATGAATGAATGTTTTATACTATTTTTAGCCCCGCATTGATTTCGGCCTGTGAACTGGTATTTCTGCCACATTTAGTGATTGTGGGGGGTTTTATTACTAATATTGTTTTTCTTTAGTTTCTTGTAAATATTTTGTATTCATTTTGTAAATACTCATTGGGGTTCATTTTTTAGAATTGTTATTTTATTCCCCCCCCCCCCGCAGACATTGAATTGTAAATATTGGGACTAGTTAGTATTTTCATAGAGACAGTGAGGTATTATGGTGGTTGTAGTAAGAACGGTACGTATGAATGTGGTGTTTTGGTGTAAGGAATATTGTTCGTACGATTGGGTCAGTGTTTGCGGCTAGCTAAGTTATAGTTAAGACAGAAGAAGACCGTCCTTTTTTTTCCCAATCCCCCCCCCTTCGGCCTTGTGCCACATTTTTGTAATTTATACAGAATAAATATCGCTCTTCACTATGGTAACTTAGCTAGGGGATGAATGCTCATTGGCCCCTTTTATTTCTGTCCCTATTTTTCTTTAGTTTAATTCCCCATCCCCTCTCTCATTAGGTGGTTAGTGATGTCAGTTCTCTGGTGGATGGAGGGCACCTTTCTTTACGGGTGTGATTTTCTTATTTGTTGTTGTGTCTGAATGAGTGTGTGGTTGAGTGAATGCTTGGGATGAATGAAAGTTCTCATATTATTAAAGTCCTGCATTGATTTCATCCAGTGAACTGATGTTTCTGCCACAGTTTAAAGTTTGTGGGGGAGGGGATTATTACTAACACTATTTTGTTGAGTTTCTTGTAAATAGTTTTGTATTCAGATTGTAAATACTCATTGGGGCTAGTTTTTAAATTGTTGTTTTATCCCCCACCCCCAGGACAATGAATTGTACATAAGGGGACTAGTTTAGACTTTCATGGAGATATTATGGTGATTGTAGTGAGAAAGGTAAGTAAGAATGCATTGTTTTGGTGTAAGGAATATTGTGGTATGTTTGGGCCAGTGTTTGTGGCTAGCTAAGTTATTGTTAAGACAGAAGACCATCCTTTTCCACATTTCTGTGTATATATCACAATAAATAATCGCTCTTCACTAAGGTACCTAGATTTAAAAAAATTTAAGACCAGTACTAGATTGGCATCGAGATCTCATCAGTTTACAGTTGAACTGGCTAGATGTAGAGTCTGTCTATATTTCTGAGATGAGGTATTATGTACAGTATTTACATTCAGAGGGTAAATTAGCAGGAGATAACTGATAACTGACATCCATCAAACATGTCTTGTGGAACTAGAACAGTCTACCCCAGTGATCGAAATAAAGGGTTCAGTTCGAAATTCCAACCACCTGAAGAAGGCCGGAGCGTACAACGGCCGAAATGTTGTGACAAATATGGCGACAAAGATGAGGACAATAGTCTGACTAATGTAAATACTGGCTAGATGTAGCCGTAAATTCTATGATAACAGTTTATTTTCTCACATTTCTTGCTTGTGGAACACCCTTCCGGCTCCATGCTTTCTAACCGACTTCAATCTTCAAATATTTAAATGCAATATCAATCACTATCTACTAACCTCATGATTACTCTTTCTTCTTCCTGTATATTATTAATGTTTTTGTTCCTAATTCTTTCACACTCTGTAACCCCTTGTATCTTAGTGGCTTTACTGCCTTGCATGTGGTAATACCAATTAAAAAAAATATATCTTTACCAATTTTTACTATCTAGCATCTACTCCTTGATTCACATCATACACATCATTCCTTGTAACCATTTTAAAAGCAACCTTCCATCATGACTGGCTCTCAAGCCTTATAATGTGGGCATTTAGAAAGAAAAAGAAAACAAAAACCACTTGTAAAATCTATGAATACAAAACCGAATCAATTGCTGAATTTAATGGATTTTTTGATTAGCTGTTAAGATGCAAAACATTTGCTCGGTGGTGCTTCTGCTTGGTGGAAAAGTCATTTGTGATGGTAGCCGGCATAAACAAAGGTCTGCATATACACTTTATTATTATACAACTAAATATGGATGTCTGTTAAAAGAGGATGAGAAGCGATGCAGGTGCACGAGCCGAAAGTAAATAATTAGGAGATTGAGTTTCACAGGTTACAGAGGGAAAGTGATTATGTGTCGACAAGAAAATGATTATGTGTAGACAATGAATGGCAGGAAAGCAGGCAGAGTGGGTGTAGGAGGTTAAAAGAAGTGAAAGGAAGATAAATGTGTTTTAATTGCAGAACAGACAGGATGTGAACAGGTATTGCAATGGACAAATGTTTACACAAGATGAGGAGAAACTGACAACGTTACATTTTGAAAAGAGAAAAATAGAACAAATGTTTTAGCATGAGATATATAGATATACAAAGTCAACTTGGAACCTTGTCTATATATATATATATATATATAAAATGAAGAGAAAGAACAGTAAGATATATAATCCAGTGTTCTTATTAATTATTTTTATTTTTACAAAACAGTGCTCAATGCAAATCTACAAAGCATAAATATTATAAATTTACTAATTTAAAAACATGGTTCCATCACAACACAGGAATTACCATGTTTCAAAAATAGAAACTAAAAACTTCAAATACAATTATAGAATTAAATTAAAGCCCCTAAAGAAACAGGACTAGGGACTTTAATTTAATTCTGTAATTGAATTTGAAGATTTTAAGTTTCTGTTTTTGAAACATGGTAATTCTTGTGTAGCGATGGAACCATATTTTTAAATTAGTAAATTTATAATATATATATATATATATATATATATATATATATAGATAGCTATATATATATATATATATATATATATATATAGGGGTCCATGTGTGCTTTTTATAATATGTAAAATAAATTAGTTAACAAAACACTGACAAATAAAAGAGCACCAATATAATCAGTACGATAAACATTTATTAAATATTAATTATTAACCACATGACAAATGATCACGGAGAAAAAGGTTTTATGGTTGGAATTCTCAGACACGCCTGTGTACTTCATCAACAGACCAAGGAATAAACAGAGAAATAGGAATTACATACAGATGTTTTTTGTAGATGGGGTATTTCCCCAATGGAAATTGTATTGTTAGCAAAAACCCGATCTCGATGTGCAAAACTTTTTATGAAAATAAATTTAAAATTTTGATCAGTGTAAAAGCGTTACGCAGGTCTCTTATTACTAGTGTGTGTGTCAAGGGGGGGAGTGAGATATGTAAACATAGATGAAGAGGGTTATAGGTTGGGGAGGGGAAAGCCATCTTGTGAGTTGCAAGTTGTAGCAAAAATTGTCAGACCAATTTGTAAAGTGTAAAAAGACAGGTTGTGGTTAGAATATGATGTGAAGAAAAAATGGAATATATAATAATAAAATATTATTAAATAAAATGAAAAGAAAAGAAAAAAAGTGAAGGAACAAAAAAATGAATAAAAATTTGGAAATCTATTGTTAGCAAAAAAGAGGGTACAGGCAAAAAAAAAAAAAGGAAAAACTGAGAGGAAAAGTGTATACATATGTAGATGCACATGCATACGTAAGTTCACATAACAGTGTATAAATATACACAAGCCACCACAAAAAACGTATAAATCTCAATACATGTAAAATATAAATACATGTATAATATTAATATGTATCTACACTAATCTTCCCCACTCCTAACATAAGCTTATATGTAAAGGAATCGTCATGATAGTATCAAGGATGGTATAAAAGAGAGTGACTGGAATGTAGCCCTCAGTGTACAGGGCAATACATCCATTACTGAATAGTGCATCATGAGGGAAATCATAGGTGGTAGAAACCACCTCTTAATTGCTGGCGTTCCCAGGTCCACCCTGACCTGGGGTGGTAGCACCTGTTAGGGTCCCAGCTATGGGAAAATAGTTAACTATTACAAGCAATACTTTTTTGAAAAAAATATTACCAGCAATACAATTTTGAAGGAAAAATATTACCAGAAACAGATTTTTGACAAAACAAAATATTACCAGCAATAAAAAATGTTGTTGGCATTAAATAACCCATTGAGGTTGATATACTATAAAACAAAATAAACCAAACTATTCTAAACTAAATACATATTCTATTCATACAAATCTATCCTATAATGTTGTCTGCATTAAATAATCCATTGAGGTTGATATACTATAAAACAAAATAAACCAAACTGATCTAAACTAAATACATATTCTATTTATACAAATCTATCCTAGAATGTTGTCTGCATTAAATAATCCATTGAGGTTGATATACTATAAAACAAAATAAACCAAACTGATCTAAACTAAATACATATTCTATTTATACAAATCTATCCTAGAATGTTGTCTGCATTAAATAACCCATTGAGGTTGATATGCTGTAAAACAAAATAAACCAAACTAATCTAAACTAAAGAATACATATTCTATTCATACAAATCTATCCTAAAAATGTTGTCGGCATTAAATAACCCATTGAGGTTGATATGCTGTAAAGCAAAATAAATCAAACCAAAGAATACATATTCTATTCATACGAATCTATCCTAAAAATGTTGTCGGCATTAAATAACCCATTGAGGTTGATATGCTGTAAAACAAAATAAACCAAACCAATAGGTGGTAGAACATAAAATATTGTAGTTAGGTGGGATGATGCCTGTCAAAATTTAGGGTTAAATGTGGGTGGAGGGCCGACTCATCCGAAGAGTGGTGTTGCTGATAATGGATTTCCGTGTGGAAACTGTACTCTCTGAGTAAACCCAAATCCCTGTTTAGTCCCTTTATGTGGGAATTTACTTTTAGGATATATTTCAATACCAATCTGCGCCTGTCCTCCTGGCTACTGAACCAAGATGTTAAAAGCCCACGCCCAATATCGTCAATGATATGACCAGGTTGTTTGAAGTGTACAGAGACCAGGAAATTGCTGTTGTCCCAGATGTCTTCCTTGTGGTTATTGAACCATAAATGGAACATTGTTCCAGTTTCTCCCACATAATTCTCCTTCTTGCATTTGGGACAGAAAATTAAATATATGAGATTGGAAATGTCACAGCTCCGAGCTGGCAGTTTGAAGACCATGTGATTACTTGGTGGGGGGGGGGTAAATGTTGTGAGAGACGATGTATTTGCAGACCAGGGTTTGTTGTCGGTGACATTACCTTGGTGAGGTGATCTGTTGCAGATATTGAATGACGTTAAAAGTCTGAAGAGGTTGGGGAGCTGTCGCCTCACGTATAGGGGGTTATCACTAAATATTTTACTAATAGCATTGTCTAGTTTTTAATGCTGGAAATCTTTAGTTAAAGTTGTGGGAAAGTTTGTGGATATTATAATTAAAATAAAAGATTAATTTTTTTAAATTGGATCCAAAAGTAATTTTTGTTTTGTGCTTTAAATAAGAGAAAATTATTACACATGGTTAAAAAAAGAAGTGAGATATGATTTTTTTTATTAAAAACTTCCTTTTGATAAAAAGAAAAGAAAATGAATTTTATGAATGAATTTTGCTCTCATCAAAATATCCTCCTTTAGCCTCGATCATTCATCACAGAAGTTTCTCAAAGTATTAATTTGATAACTGATTCCATTATTTTTTTTTTTTTTTTTTTAATGAATTTCATTTTGTCACTCTTCTGTTAAGTTCACTTATGCTAATTCTGAGGGTGGCTTCAAATTTTTGAACTGTAGTATATATGTGTGTAATTGATGAATTTTTGTTTTTCTGTTCTGCCCATGTTGAATTTTATCTATTCAACCATTTTTATCTATATATCTTTACTTGTATATATTATATTTTAATAGGATGTTAGAATTTGTTTAATAACACTTTCAAAATTGAATATTTCTTGGTGGGTGTATGGGCATGTATTTGTCAATGTATGTGTTTGTATATGAGTGTCTTTAGCGGTGTGTGTATGGTCGTTTGTGTGTGCCTTTCATTGTGTATGTATGTTGCCTTTTTTTTTTTTTTTTAAGGGTAGTGAACATATTTCCTGTCTTGTTGATTTTTTGCATGTTTATATATCCAAATATGTCTGCGTGTTTCTGTATTATAATCTGATTGTGGATGTACTGTCTTTTGCAAGATTTCATCCTACCCTGCCCATGTCTTCACTCCAAATGTATCTAAATTGTAACGGAGTTCAGGGGAGCATTAGATCTTAACGTTTATTCCAGCTTCATTTCAATAAAAACAAAATAAATAGGAAAATATATGTATTTTTTTTTCCTGAGTTTCTTCTTTAAATAATTTTATAATTTTAAACTTAATATAGATTAAATTTAAAATCGGTAATTTTTAATTTTATAGTATAATATTTATTAGTCAGAATGAATTCTATTTCAGTCCAGCCCCAATATTAAAGCATTAAATAATTATTATAACCAAAGTTCATTGTCAAGTTTTTTGAATTCTCATATACTTGTATTTTGATTGGTCATTCCAACTTATGTAACAGCGTTTCCACTAGCAAGGGGTGTTTGATTGATTTGAACCTTTTAAAATGCTTTATTCTACATTCAACATCATCACTTGATAAGACACCAGAAGTTTTGAAATAAAAAGGCTATTTTTTAGTAATTTTATAACATATTTATGTTATAATTTTTGAATACATAATTATATATATATATATATGTATGAGAGAGAGTTTTTATGAAAGATATATATCCAAGAACAGATAGTAAATAGTGAAACATTGCAGAGAGTTATAATAGACAGGAAGTAGTGGAGAGCCAATGTGGACTCAAAACCGGCACTGAAGAATAATCTATTAAACAAAAAAATATCATCGAAATCGGATGAAAACTGTGGAAATGCATAAACAACATCTGATCACACAGACATTTTGAGAATTATATATAAGATTTAAGAAACACATGATATTTTTTATATATAGTGCTCAATATAAAAATATTAAAATAATATTAAAAATTAAAAATTTCTTGGTAAAATACCATTTAAAACCACAACCCCTGGAAACTGGAAATTTCACCAAGAAACTTTGAAGTCAGGATAAATAATATTTTCATATAATATATATTTAAAAGTAGTGGCAGAATAAAATGGAATGTTAAATTGTCAAATATATGGCATAGTGACATTGGTCATTTGTAATATTTAGTACAGGTTGTTGGTATTCTGCCAAGGCCAACACATCTCTGCACATGGATGAAAACAATTTCCTCAGTTTGTTCACTTTGTGCAAGTTGAATAGTTGTCCCAAAGCACTATCAAATGGACATTATCACTGGTGCCATGAGAAGGAATTAAAAGAAATAAGAAAAAAAAGGAAGATTTGCCATTTTCTCTAACATTATAACTCCAGACAAGGAAACAATAAAGTTCATTAAGAACAGAGAAAAAAAAAAAACAATCACAGAAAAAGAAATTAACACTCGGCATACTTTCATCTGCTGCAGGTTGGCAGCTGAGTGTTGATCTCAGAGGGCAATAAAAATTCCTAGAACAACAACACTGCAGCCAGACAGTCTTATTCTCGATCTTGACAAAGCAACTAATCATGGTGGAATTGATGGTTACTTGGAAAGAAAACACAGAAGAGGCAAATCAAAGGAAAAGATTAGAATTTCAACAATTAATAGAACTTTGCAGGAACCAAAGTTGAAAATCCAGCTGCTTACCTATTGAAATTGGCTGTAGGGGTTTTGCTGTGAGCCTAACAAAGACATAACAAAGATTGAATTGACAAGTATCAGGAAAAGAAATGCAATTGAAAAATTTCAGAAGCAGCTGAAAAATGCACCAAGACGGCTGTGAATAAAGTGGGTGAGTCCAATTATTTATTTCATCATTTTCAGTATCCGCCTTCCTTTGGTGATGACAAGAATAACAGTAAATTAAGATTTAAAAGAATTAGATAATTCCTTCAGACAAACTTATCAGGTTTGGCATCAATTAGAATTAAATGAATGGTTGATCAAAGATCCTCAATAAAACTTTTATGATTTTGGAACTGGAATTTTATAATTTTGGAATTGAAGTGGTATCCAATAATGGAGAGTTGCATATATGTCAGATTAACCTTGATTGGGTTAACCAAGGAAAGGAATCTGATATTGAATTTGATTGGTTGGTTCTATACGACTTATCAACCTTTTGTTGGTTGTTTAAAGCCAGAAAATATTTTTATGTTATCAGAATTTTTTGGAGATAACGATTTTTCCTGACACAAGTCCTACTAAAAAACTCATAGCTGGGGGATGTAGAGGTGGATTCATACATTTCTCAAGGTACTAAGTTAATATAATGAACACAACTGGAACTCAGACCTCCAATTTCCAATTTCAAGCCATCATCCAATGCACCACCTGCACATCCAAACTTCCAGCACCTGGTATTACCTAGCGGTCATCCTTCTAGGTACTGACCAGGCTAGACATTGCTTAAATTCAGTAATCATATGAGAACCTGTATTTGATTCTGAAAGACCTGTTAATTCTGATTATAAAACTTCTGACAAAACGCCCAGCACACTGAAAAATACATATTTTAAAAATTTGTTATATTTATAAGGAAAGAGTGTTTATTGATATAGATATAGGAATCAATGCTGCAAGGTTTCACACTCAAAAATGATCTTACTCTTTACTCATTTATTGGGCTCTCTATATAGGTCACTGGGGAGTTAAGAGAAGTGGAGGAAAGGAGGAAACTACCCCTTCCAATTCTTTTGTTTAAGGATTAGGACTATATGACCCTTCCCTCAGAACTCTTCACTACCATTTAAAGAAAGACATTGGAATGACCAACACAAAAACAGAGAATGTCTCATATAGAGAAGATGTAACATTGAAAAGCATAAAGGAAAAAAATTAATTATTTTTAATAATTATTTTTAATAATATGTGGAAATCTCCACCCTTTACCTGAAGACGGTCGTAAGACCAGAAACACGTGTTGTAAAACTATGTAAAACTATGAAAAATAAAGAATAATATTTTTTAATAAAAAAGAAAAAACAAAAACCCACATTACAACCAAAAAAGTTTGCGGTACCTCTCTTCTTTTTAATATATATATATATATATATATATATATACATGCATACATACATACATATACACACACGTGTGCATATTTTATGTTTAATTTATATACATCTCTTCTGAAGGTTTACTATTTAGAATAAAGTTTATTAGATTTAGGCTATTATTTAAATTATGGTCATGATGTGGTTTTGGGTAATGTAAGAGGAGTTTGTCTTTGTGCTTACATTAAAAAGGATCTCTGACCATTTATTCTGGAAACCTGATTATTAATATTTTCTCATCTAGGTAAAAATTATATTTTGAGTTGTCATAAGCTTTGTTTTTCCTAATTTCATGTTATTTTTACCAAGTATAGTTTTATGATCAGTTTTTTTACACAAAAAATAGGGTTTTGTACTATACACAGGTAATTATTTTTGAAGAAACTAAAAATCATGCGTTTTCTGTGACCAGTTGCACTATACATAAATAATTTTTTCCTGGCTGGGTTAAAATTCAAGCAAAAAAATTTAGGGGTTGAACCATACACAAAGTAGGCTTATACACAAGTATATATGGTGTGCAGATACACGTAGGTATGTATCAATAAATGTACAGCCTAATCCAGAAAGTGTGAAATATTTTCTTATGTTAATATTTATTTTCCAACATCTCGCTCCTTGTCAAAGCACTTGAGTGGTGAACGTTAAATATATTGATTTGACATTACACGGTGCGATGGATAAATTGTCATCTAAATTATGCCAAAATGAAAATAACACCAACATCTCATTTTAACAGATATATTTACCAAAATTACACAAAAATATCTTGAAATGCTAATGAGCAAACTTATTCAATAAAATCTTCTGGACGGTCTCACACATAATAATCAAGGAGGACTGCAGTCTGGGGAGTTAGGTGGCCAGATGTAAGAGGTGATGAGGTCACAGAAATTGTCTGAAACCTATATTGAAAGTTTAGACCCAGTCATTATACTAGTTTTGATGATTTTGTTCATTAAGAACTACGATTTTTGTGAAGGTAATGTGTAATTTGGATGGACAAACTCAATATATAAAATGCCTATACTCTATAATAAAACTTTATACACGGTGCAATGGATTATAAGAGATATATTTACCAAAAATTACACAAAAATAACTTTAAATACTAAAGAGTAAATTTATTCAATAAAATTGCTATTAGCTTCAACCATGACCTTTTAAGCGACACTGTCATAAACTGATGTATATTTTTGTCCCTTCTCCTTACTGGCTTGTCTGGTCTAGAAACTTTGCTTACACACCCTTCAAGGGGATCACAAAGCATTTTTTTTTTATTGGTGGAGGAAACATGACCCATTGGTTGAAAAGTGTTAAATATTTTTTTCAGAGGATTAATTTATTAACTGAAAGGATGTGCAAATCCTCAGATGCAGAAACCATTTTTTGTCATTTGATGCTTGACTGTCTTGCTGTTTATCACGATCTTTGCTCCACCATGTTAGCAAAATAGGATTTACGATGCCGAAAAGAGAAACTATTAAATGGAAGAAGAAGGAATAAAATGATGGCACATATCTATCATAAAAATTCAAAATGTGGTATTAATAAATTCTAAACACTTCAAATACCTCAGTGTGTACATCAGTTATAGCAAATTTAGAATAGGAGATCAGGACATTGAACATAGGATAGACTGCACTTTGGATGGTTTTGTACAATTCTGAAAATGCCACAAAACCGAAATATTGACCTAAGAACATCTTAAATAGCTTCATCAGATCTAGACACTCATAATTTTGTGATGCATGACATCCATCTTGTTTAGACATGTCTAAACTATCAACTATATATCACCGTTTTCTTATATCAATGATTAAAAATAGCTACAAATGAATGAATTGCCTCGTTCTTAAAGAAGACAATCTTTCATCAGATCTTAAAGACTGCTTAATAAAAAACAAAATGGGGGTCTATTTTAAATATGAAGCATCCGCTATAATAACTTTTGAAGTTATATATATATATATATATATATATATATATAGGTATAAAAATCAGAAATTATGTCCCATTTTATACATACTAAAAAAGTTCCTTTTGAAGTGGGATTAAATGAAAGATCATATATTTAATTTAACCTCCCACTGATACATTTCCTGTACATTTGCTATTTAAAAAAAAAAAAAAAAATTGTTAAGAAATCAACTGACCGAAATCACCTGAAGATGCCTAAATGTTGAATCCAAGGTAGTCAAATTGGTTGATCTCCTAATTTTATAAATATATATATATAATCAGTCCCTCGACTGCTTTATTCATAGGAGCTGAAGGCAGAAGAAAAACTCCTCTATGCCAATCTATTGATCCTCATGATCCTTTCAGTGGTCTTTTAAATAAGTTGGCAGCACCCAACTCCTCTCCTTGACTGATTATTAGATGACCACGGTAAATGGTGTGACAATGCTCCTCAGGTTTTGAATTCAGAGTTGTCTTTGTTCTGCGAGACTGGTTGCCACCCAAGGCTATAGGACCCAGTCTGTCCTGCTATTTACCTATAGCTGGGAGGACACAAGATGGATTCTTACCTTTCCCAAGTGTATTTATATGTAACTGAATATAACAAACTCGACTGGAATTTGAATTCAGCTCTCTCCCATTCCTGAAGCCAAGCCACGATCAATTATTCCACCATGCTTCTATTAACATATGTGTGAGTGTGCGTGTGTTTGTTTTATCAAAGAAGAGAGTCACCCAGGATATATCTGGAAGATCACATTTGCTGACACCCCATTAGTTCTGTGGTATGTTTTAACACATCACAATGTTTTTTTCCTTTATAGCAAGTGGCAAGTGACATTTTCCTGATTAGTTAATTAGCTTCCAGAACACTTCTGTCAAGTAATTATATAGAGTTTTTGGGTTTTAGTCCCAATATTTATGACTTGCAGGCACATGACCATAAAGTAAAGGCTGTTTGTAATATCTGTAGTAGAAACTTATACAAAGATCACAGTAACCTTCTTGCTAATTGCTTGGAATGTGAAAAAAAAAAACAGTTGGAGAGAAGGCAGACTGATCATAAATTGTTTTGAAAATCCTACTAAAAATGAAATAAAATCGACTTTCACATATTTTAATTTTTGAAGCTTATGATTCATTTTTTATATTTTAAGTTTTCCAATAAAAACTCGAAGGAATGCCCATAACAAGATATAACAAAAAAATTGAAAAAGAAATGATATTTCTATAATGTTTTAAGTGGAACTGTTTGAAAATACCATGATACTAATTCTGGGAAAATGAACCATGCTACTAATGGAGAGTTATGGAAACAGTCTGTGTAATTAATATGCTCAATATCAAGAGACATACATAGTAACAAATAAGTTATTTTATTAGGTTAAAAATATTATAATGATTAGAAGAAATAATAAAAATATTAATTAGAAGAAATGACTATAATAATAATAATAATAATAATAATAATGAGAGATAAGTTGAACATTTATATTAATATGACTTTTTATATATTATCGAAAAATCTAGTAATTCCTTAAAATTTACTTTGTTTAAATTTTGATATATATGGGGTCACTAACATCATATCAGTAGAAACATACACAGAAATAATACTAAAAGAATGTTAAATTGTAAATTAGAATCATACAATTTATTTATTTTGGGTACTGGTGTGTGTGTGTATTTTAGTTACAAGTGTTTTAAGGTTGCATGTGATAAAAGGAAGAAGTCACTTGGTATTATAACAAGCAAGGTCCTGAAGAAAGGAGCTGGACGTCTTGACTTTCTGATGGTCACTAGCAAAGAGACTGAGTTCATCATTTTTTGGTGCGAAGTCCATTTTCCAGTAGGAAATGTTTCTGTTGCATTCTAGGAGAACACGTATTTTTATTTATTTTGAACAAGGTTTTAATGTTATTTGTTTTATTTTATTTATGATATTTATTATTATTATTATTATTATTTTATATTTATTAATAATAATAATAATGTCCCTACAGATACTAAAATAAAAGTTAAAAGATTAAAAAAAAATTCCAACATTGATCAAACCCTTCCTTACTGTAATGGCTTCCTGTAGCTTAATGATAAAGTATACTTGGCTTGAAATTGGTTTCACCAGATTAAAAAGCAGTACAAGTTCTATTCTGATTGAAAGGCACATTTCCTTTCATAAAGCATTTGATCTCTAGGATGCATAGTCTTTCCACCTGAT
Organism: Acanthosepion esculentum; assembly: GCA_964036315.1. Classification (NCBI taxonomy): domain Eukaryota; kingdom Metazoa; phylum Mollusca; class Cephalopoda; order Sepiida; family Sepiidae; genus Acanthosepion; species Acanthosepion esculentum. Next base: position 40,688,785 of record OZ038481.1, on the reverse strand, counting down.
AGTAGTGTAGAGGCAATTCCTGTTGAACCACCACTTCACACATTGCAGTTGTTCATTCACAGATATGAAATTATGATATTAAAGTTTTACCACAGACTCCTAGTGCATCTACATAGAAATAGGAGTGGTTGTGCACCTCACCTCTCCTTACTTACAGATTCAAACACAGCATTAGCAATCAGTCTCTGTTCATCAGTAAGTGTTGCAATGCCTGGATGATCAAGGTCTTCATGATGGTCAAGCGGTGGTACTCCAATAGGTTCAGGTAGTTCAAATGCTAAACAGTTAATGCCATTCTCTATCAGAATGGCATCAATTGAATGCAGTGCCATTTTTTCTGCATTAAAACCTTGGTGCAAGAAATCTTCAATCATGTATTCCTTGCGAGTGGTCCACAGGTGAATAGCATTTGCAGGGTTCATACATGTGCATAGGGCAGCAAACATAACACAAAACTGTAAGGGCAATCCAACAGGCAGCAGCTTCTAGCAAAACATGTTCCAGTGTATCATTGTTTGAAATGACCATATCTCAAGCACGCTGCCTTAATTGTTGGCAAGATTTCTTTTTCTACAGTGTACAAATCTTAGAAGCTCACGGCACCTGAAACATGCAGCAGTAACATTTGTAAGATTGAGATGGAGTGGGTGAGGGTGTTTATCTGAAAATCTCTGCCAGTGAGATGCCAAATATAGATCAGTACTGAAGAGTGTAACAGACAGATGAACTAAGTAACTAAGGAAGGAAGAAAGGAACACGCACACTTATAATAAGGTTATTTAATTCAATCTCAGTCAAGATCATGAAGTCTGCAAACCTGTGCCATGGATAAAATGTGAACTCCATAGTCTTTTCAAGACTATGCTGTATATTATGAGCTTTGCCAATGTTACAAACCCAGTGTGCAATGGTGGGACAGTTCTCTACTGATTAAAAAATTATTCCTCTACCCAAGTTAAGATTTAAACATACATTAAACCAAAAGGGGAAAGTAAAGCCAAAAGAAAAGTTAATAATTGGCTGCCCAGTTCCCAACCAAGGCTGGAGACTATTTATATTATTCAAACTATTGTCCTCATCTTTGTCACCATATTTATTACGTTTCGGCCGTTGTACGCTTCAGCCTTCTTCGGGTAGTTGGAATGTCGAACTGAACCCTTTATTTCGCTCACTGAGGTAGACTGTTCTAGTTCCATGTGCCATGTTTAATGGATGTCAGTTACCAGTTATCTCCTGTTAATTCCCCTCTCCAAGTTCTCCACTGCCTTAACTGGGTATTGAACTCACATTCTTTAGGTACTTTCACTGGATCTAACTAATGCATTTATCCACTGTGCCATGTACATAATACCTCATCTCAGAAATATAGACAGATCCTCAAGGCTGGAGTGTCTGGTCTACCCTGCTATTTAACCCATAGCTGGTGAGTGAAGGGAAAGATCCATTTCTTTCCCAAGGCTATTTATGCAAATGGGAATGTAATTAGTTCAGCTGGAAATCAAACTTTGCTCACTGATTTCTTGTACCAAGCTGTTAACCACTACACCACGCACATGTCCTTAAATATAGAAAGAAGAACAAATTAAAATAAGTTGTTTTCCTGGCAGTCTCCATGATCATCTAGAATCATTGCCAGACCCTATTTGTGTGATCAGGTGGCTTTGAGACTTCTTCACAAATCTTACAGCATTGTTGAATAAACCTAATACGATTCATAAATTGAAAGTTGCCAATTTTATAACAACACCGCAAGTAATAAGCAGTTCATGTAATCAGTTAGAATTCTTCAAAGAACGATTTTACCCAGCGTTGGCCTCATTGTCTCTCTTCATTTCATCACTACAATATAACAGTAACTCGTTTAGGTAATGGATGACAGCCAGAAGAACCAGCCACAGGGACATTTAGATTCAGGTCTGTCACATTGTTATTTGCACCAAATGATATTATTGGATTTCATCAAAACTTTAATGCATTTCATAGATCTTACTTTAAGAGTTACACTTAAATGCAATCCGTCAGGTTTTAATATACAAAGACGATCTCTCTCTAACTAGTACCTGTTCTTATAACCTTAATGTCGGCTTATGGCTGTATCACATTGAAACACCGGTTCCCATATGATCCTCAAAGTTAAACCAAGTCAGGTATGGTCAGCACCTAGATGGGTGACCAATTGAGAATACCAGGTACTGTAATCTAGGATGTGCAGGTGGTATGGTGATTTGGAATTGTTAGTTGGAGAGCAAAGTTGAAATTCCAATTGGATTCATGATATTCACTTACACACAAATACCCTCAAGAAAACAATTAATACACTTCTTCTCCCTCTAGCTATGGGTTAATTAGTAAAACTTGTATTACTAAAGCATTATTATCTCCAAAGAAAAAAAATCTTACAATCGGAAAATATTTTTTGATTTTAAATAACCTGCAAAGGGTTTATAAACTTTAGAAAAGAAATCAATAAAACAAACTAACCATAATGTAATTTAATCTGAATTATATATATATACATAAGCTCATTAACTCATTAATAGTTACTGGAAAATCTGATATTAATTAATCTTTTTTAAAAATAATCTTATATTAAATGCAGGTTTATAAAAATATTTGGTGTTATAGGTTTGTAAAAAATCTTATATTAAATTTAGGATTCTAAAAAAAATAAAAGAATAAAATTAAAAAAATTTGGTTAATGATTTATAAATCAATGCAGTATTATAGGTTTCTGTAAAAATTTGATATTAACATACATGTGTAAAACAAATCTGGCATTAATAAGAGTATAAAAAAAATGTATTAATTCTTCCTATAACCTATTAATGTCCAGTGTCACAAAATAGCCTGCTGGGATTTATTGGCTAAAAAGTAGATACCCCCACAGGAACACGACAGCTAAGGTTTACAATCAATTTAAAAAAAATGAAACATCTTTCTTGAAGCTTTTGGTTTAGTTTTAATTTCAAGCTAATAGATTAAATTTATTATTTCCAATAACCAAAATACTTTACATATTTTAAAACTAAATTGACTGGAAAAAGTTTTTGTTTTGAAATCATTGTTTTTTGCCATTTTTAACCAACGTTAATCACAATATAATTCTCTTTATTAAAAGTTATTCCAAAAATAAAATTTAATTAAACTTTTAATTGTCTAATATTCCTCAAATAAAGTTTCATAAATCTGATTTGAACCAAATATCACCTACTTTTAGTTTAAAATATCACAGAAATGCACTTTTTTCACATGGAGCTAGGTGTTTGCTTAAGGTTGACAATTTGACTGATAGAAATTTATCTAATTTTTTTTCTACAGTGGACATATCTGTAAAAGTTCCTTGATGAATATAAGATGAGCATATTTTTTATATAATTTTTAACTACCCAGTAATCTTAAAAATTGACAAAAATTTCTTTGTAATCTAATGTTTTATTGAATTTCGTTACTTTGGCTTTAAGTTTACTATGTTTATTGCCTTTATTTTCTGATAATGCCATGTATGGACTTCCATATTTGCAAAAATCAGCATGTTTATTCTAAAATTCCCAAAATGTCAAAATTCTTTTAAAAATATTGTGGGTGGAGGGTACTGAATTGTAGTAAACAGTTGCATTTATGATTAGTAAATATAGTTTTTAATTCATAACAATATCACCTAATCAACAGAAATTACTACAGAAATTTAAAAGATTTAAAACCTTATAAATTATTCTAAATAAAATTTTAAAAAATGAAAACAATTATTGTAAAAATTCATAGTTCATCAAAAAAGACTTTTTCATGAGACAATTGTGTCCATAATATATCTTATTCATAAAAGCAATTAAAAGCTTTTCTAATTAACTAATGCCTTAGTTTGATTGTATTTTCTGTTTTATGATTCAGATTCTGTTGAGTGAGTGGTACTGTTTGACCAAAAAAAAATAAAGCCTGATTTAAATTTTTCAAGTAGTTCTGCATATAATTAATATAGACATTAAGTGGTTTCAAAAATAAATTTCTCAAAATTTCATAAAATTAAATAAGTGGGGGCAATAACAGATATAAAAAAACTGCTTTTACCAAGATTTTCTTAAAAAAAAAAAAAAAAAAAAAAAAAAAAAAAAAAAAAGAAGCTCTTTAAAATAACTTCCATCATTTGTGAATAAGTCCTGCAAGTTTCATTAAAATCTGACAATTATTTGATTTTTGCAAGAATTTCCAAATCAATGTTTTTTTTCACCAGAAAAATGAAGCCAAAATTCCCTATACTAATATTTGGTCCCCTTGCTGACACATGAAAAACAAGATTCTTAAAAATTTCAAACATTCTAAAACAAATCAAAAAATATAATTTAATAAATCAAAACATCCTTTGCTCTTTCCTCTTAATAATAACATGAAGATTTTGATGATACAACTTTGTTTTTAGTAAGTTTGGGGCCTTTTCTCATCATGGTATGTTTAGTTTTTAGTGAATCTGTGGAGGTACTTTGTTGAAAAGGAAAGAAATTCTAAAATTAATGTAGTTCACTCTCATGAACTAATTTGTAATTGTCTTGTATATACTGACTAGTTTTAGTAAAAAAAATTAAAAATGTATAACAATGAACATGAAGATATTTTTATTTTAATTTTTAGAGGATAGTTTCCATAGAAAGCAAATATATTTAAAATCATTCCCAGGGTTTACTGATCATTCTTCCCAATCTGTAAAAAAGCAAAATTTGTTCAAGGAAAAAACAATTGCAAAGAAATGTTGAATATTCAAATAATAAAATGTTTACATTAACATGGTAGTAAATAGGACTTTTTATACTTCTGCCTTGTTTGCCAACATCCCTTAAGGTTTGCGATTTCATATTTTCTCTCTTCTTTACTACAATTTTTGTTGATGGTTTGGAACTTTATCATTGACAAGAAAAAAAAAATGATTCCCACATGAATATAAACAAATCTCCTTCAGCAATTACACATTTTTTAGCAGTTTGTTGAATAAATTTATATCGCTCAACAGGATAACCTTTTTTCCCTATTTTACATTAACAAAAGTTATTATCACCTATCTATCTACATTATATATATATATATATATATATATATATATATATATATATATATATATATATATATATAGAGAGAGAGAGAGAGAGAGAGATAGATATATGCATAAACAAATGATATATTTTTTATTTATTAATCTGAGATATTTTTAGCACTTCAAAAGTTATTCTTAGGCACTCCATTTAGTTGAGAAATCTTATTAAAACAACTGTTTCTCTTGCAAAGAAGAATGCTAGTTTTAATCCTGTAGATGGACACATTTCTTTTTTTTTTTTATAAGTTTTCTCAAATATTCAGGCTAGTAGGCAAATGAAAATAGTATTTAAAATGAATGGAGCATCTACTAAAATAGAGGTATCTACTAAAAATAACGTTTAAAGTTTTATATGTGTGTGTGTGTGTGTATGTATATATGTATATTTATTCTGTTTATACATTATTTTTATAGATATAATTTATTTAAGTAAATGCTCTGTATTTTAATTAAACAGTATTAATTGCATTTACCTATCTGAATATTTAAAAAATTTCGTAGAAGATATGTGCTCTCTGACAGGAATTGAAACAGTAATCTTCATAGGAACAGTCATTTGATCTGATGTGCTGTTAACCATTCAGCCACAGAGAAGTGTCTGGTTTGCTAGCTAATGGTTAACAGCATGTCAGATCAAATGATAGTTCCTATGAGGGTTACAGGTTCGATTCCTGTCGGAGAGCACATATTTTCTACAAAATTTCTCGAACATTCAGGCTGGTAAATGTAATTAATACTTTTAATTAAAAAGCAAAGCATCTACTTAAATAAATTATAACTATAAAAAATAACGTATAAACAGAAAATATATTAAATTATTGTCAAACTTATTCCATTTTATGTTATATATATATATATATATTATTTCAGTCCAAGCAAAGCAATAAAGCCCCTAAGATGCAAGGGGTTACTGAGTGTGAGAGAATATAAGAAAAAAAACACTATTAAGGGGAAAGAACAATAAAAGAAAAGGAATTAAAAGAGAAGATGTTGATTGACATTGCATTTAAATTATTGAAGATCAAATATCACTGGAAATTACAAATCTGGAAAAATGCAATGAAAATCTAACAAAACAAAAATAAAGATACCAGAGTTTTTTTTCTTCATATCTCAGTCTCTGATGAAGCTTTAATAAATGTCAAACATATTACATAGATAAAATGTTTATTTGAACTTATCTATATATATGTAAAGATTTCTCAGAATTAACCTGTAGAAAAAGACAATATGTATTAAGGAAAAAGGAATAGGAAAACTGTTGTTTTAGCTGATGCGTTTCGTTTAATGTGGACTTTTTCAAGGCAAAAATAAAATATATTGAAACAGAGTATCTATAAACAACAAACAAAATGTCGTTAGCAACTAGAAGAATTTAGAAACGCTATTGTATATTCATATGGTCAACTGAAAAATTACGTCAATTACTTTATGTTCGAATATTTTTTAAGAGAATATTTTCATGTTGAATCCATCAACACAACAATACAAACATTATTTCTACACATGAAAATATTCTCTTAAAAAAAAAAAAAAAAAAAAAAAAATTAATTCTCTTCAAACAAAGTTATTGATGTAATTTTTCAGTTGACCATATGAATATACAATAGCATTTCTAAATTCTTCTAGTTGTTAACGACATTTTGTTTGTTGTTTATAGATACTCTGTTTCAATAAATTTATTTTGTTTTTAGCCTTGAAAAATCCACATTGGACAAAACATGTCAGCTAAAACAACAATTTTCCTATTGTATTTTTTCTTTATATATAGATATATACATACACACACATATATATATATATATACATATATAAAAAAAACAAAAAAAAAACAATTGATCCGCAGTACAAAATTCCGGAGAAAAAACTACTAAGATATATCACTCTATTAATTGAACTATGTACTTAGTTCATGTCATGTTAAACGTTAACTGGAAAACACTTACAACAAAAGAATTCATGGATTTACCAAATTACAAAATTCATATAAAAAAAATTCTCACTTGAAATATTTGAACTTTAGCATTGCGACTTGCATGTTCCAATATTATATAACCATTAATAAATAACACATTCTTAAAAAAAACATCTTTCAGTCTACAACACATTTATTTCATCTTCAAGTTTTGATTTTAAAGGAAAAAATTACAGCCTGATGATGAGGACAGGAAGTCCTTGAAAGTACTTGCTGCTATAAAAAATACACCAGATCCATCTGACAACAATTTAATACATAAGGGTTGCATCATTCAGTAGATTGTTAGTAGTTTAATGCTTATATTAAGTCTGTTAGTGAAGAGATTTCACCATTAATCACATTAATATTGCTAATTGATTCAATATATGATTATCTCTTTATTATATATATATATATATATATATATATATATATATATATATATATATATTTCTATACACACATACTACTATTGCTAATACTGAAAAGTTCTTCCCTGAATTGAGGCCTTTGTCATTGGCATGTTTATTCAAAGAATAAATATATAAAAATTAGCCTTCCTCTTAACCGGGCTCTCATAGCTCAGGGGTAAAATCTCTGACTGATGCCAAATCAGTCGGATTTTGATCCCGGCTAGAAGCAATCAAATGTCTAGTCACACTGATGAGCTGTGATTCAGTGAAACAGTCTGTCTGTGGATGACAACATATATATAAAATGTGTGTGTGTGTTTGTGTGTTTTACCTACATGGATTTATATAAGAATGTTTATCAAAAAAATATGGAGTTTCATTTTAAAAATGCCATAACAGAAAAACATGCCCTAGCTCAAGAACCCTTTTAATGAAATTTAGCACTGCACTCAGCAGGGGTTCAAGGGAATATATGCTCCTAACTTGGTTGGGGTGTTACGTATTGTTTAGGTTGTATCTCAGGAACATACATAGATACAATATTAGAATCTTATACAGATAATTTAGTCTAAGTGAAATAAACACACTGAAAACACTAATTTTCAAGCCAAAAAAAGTAGATTTCAATCAGTTTTCACAAGTTTTCATCAGTTTGTACATTTAATTCAATTTTTGGTTTCTTAGAATGCAATGGAAGCAGAAAGAAGACTCCATAATTTTTTGTAAAAAAATCTTTCAGAGTATGTAATTTTTTTATCTGCTTTTACAATGATTAATCAAAGGGAAATTATCCATTTGTGCTCGAGTTCAAATACTTTGTTTAATCCATTTCAAACTTGCTAAACTGAAGTATCACCAGAGATGTGCCAGTTATATATTTTCAGGAACCAAGATGTACTGGCATCAGCTGCCAGAAGCAAATCAAATTTAACAACCAACTATTTCAAGATCTACATAGTTTGAATCCAGGGTATCCTTCTCTAGACTGGTTGCTAACCAAGGCTAGAGAACCCAGTCTGACCTGATAATTTATCAGTCAAGTTGAGAAACATGTCAGCAAAAAGGAATAATTTTAAAAAAAGAAATCTACTATTGGAATTAGTTGAAATTGCTGGGTTATATAATGAGGAAAGTGGGATTAGAGAATATAATACTCATAGGGCATATTGAAGATAACAAAGATAGTGGAAACATATAGTACCGTAACTTTTTTTTAACCCAATACAAAGCTCAAGAGTCATTCAAGGCTGAGGATTACTGAATGATGTTGGGAGTAGATAATGGTTGATCCTAAACTTTTTTAAGTTTAAGATTGTTTAAGTTTAAGAGTGTTTAAGTTTAAGAGTTTAAGTTTTTTTTTTAAGTTTTTTAAGTTTAAGTTTAAGAGTTTAAGATTGTAGTGATCAGGGAAGGATCCACTCGGGAGTCTGTATCACAAAGTAGCAGTTCTTGGTAAGAAGTTATCTGAGTGGGACTGCTTTCTTATCAATTGATTAGGAAGTTCTCTTTGGACAACATCTTTAAGAGGGGTTTGTAAAGGAACAAATGTTACCTAGAGCAAGAAATGACAGGACATTGTGGGGAGTCATGGCTGCCCAGTTCCATGGCACATAAAAGAAGATCATTTCACATTAATGCTTACCTTCATCAATAAGCATTCTGATATCAGTTCCCGACTAGGTATTTATGCTCATGTCATAAATATTTACTCCTAACTTATTAGTAAATCTGATAGGTCAAACAAAGTAAAACAGGCAGCTGCTCTTGAAAATGACTTCCAATCTGTTGTTAACTGGGCCAAGGAATGGCTTGTAAATTTTAACACCTCCAAAATGGAAATGTTATCTTTTAATTACCATAGAAGAACTTTTTTACCCTTCATCAGCATGGCTAATGCTGACCTCCAGAAAAGCAACTCATTGTAACTCTTTGGTTTCATGGAAGAAAATATGATATGTAGTAGGTTTATATTAAATCAATTGCTAGGTATGCTGCTAAGAATTTTGGTTCACTCTATTTTAGCAGAAATTTTTTTCATTGGAATCCATTTTGCACATTCATAAATCCACCATTCATTCATGCATTAAATATTGCTGTCTGGTCTGCTGCTCTGTCTTGACAAAATCAAAAGAAGGGGGTCTGTAATGTAATTGGTCCTGACATCTTGACTTTTTTCCCCATTGTTATGACATATGCTTTCCCGCTCTCTTTTGTATAAATATTTTCTAATGTACTTTCCTCCTTGGTCACTCAACTGCATGAATTTAAGTATACTACTAGATTATAAAATAGGTCTCATTGTTTTACTGTTAATTTAGCTAGATGTAACCATAAATCCTATTCTATTGGTTTATTTTCTCACCTGTGGAAGTCGCTTCCAGTTTCCTCCTTCCCTGCTACATACAATCTACTAATATTTAAATGCTATATCAACTCAATATTCTTTCTTTTTGAGCACTCTTCTTTTATTGTCCTTTCTCATTAGTAAAGTCTTCTCATTTTCTTTTACTCACAGTAACTGCATGCATCTTAGTGGCAATATCACCTTACTTGGGGGTGAAATGATTAATATTAAAAATATTCAAGTTAGATGTTTCCATGTGGTATCATGGAAAGCTTGATGATTTTCACTGCTACAGACAGTAGTTACAAATTTTACAAGTATTTATGAATATTAATTTAACACATGTTTGTTTGTATATCAGAGGGAATAAAAACAAGCTTGTCAAGACTAACAATGCTTTTCTTTAGTAAAACCTCCCAAGTTGCATTGAAATAGTAAAAGATACCTTCCAAAAGCTAAGCAAAGTATTAAGAAACATAAAAATTAAGTTAGAAACAAAAAAAGAAAAAAGAGTGTTGAACTGTGATCTAATATTGATCATCCTACATGACAGTGAATGATGAACATTTTTTGCACAGATGAAGAAGAGACTTGAGGCATGAGAGATTTGGTTCTACAGAATGATTCTGTGAATACCATGGACTGAACCTATAAGTAGTGAATAAGTTCTACACAAAATGGAACTAAAAACAACACTAGAAAGAGACCATGGAAATTTCTTGGATGCATAATGAGGAAAGACTGCCTGTAAATTTTGACACTCACAGGACATTAAAAGTAAGAGAGAACAGAGGAAACAACAAATAAGATATCTAATGAGATTGTGCAAATGGATGGCAGAGCAGAGAGATAGTTAAAAGGCAAAAATTGCTAAGAGCTACAAAGCATAGGAAGTTGTAGAGAGCCACGATTACCCATATTCTGAAGGGACATAGCATATAAAAGAACAACATTGAGATTAATACTAATAGGAAAGGTACAGTGAATACAACTGGAAAGTTGATGAATATCTTGTAAGTATCAATTGTTAAGTAACATAATATTTTAACAAGAGAAGTACCCGGCTCTTGCCATAGAATAATACTAAGAAAGACAAAAACAACAATAAATTTTAGTTAAGTCAAAGGTTATAGAAGAAATGAGAATTTGGACAGGGGGTGAAATAAAAGCTGCAAAGATCTCATACATTATCCAGGCCCTGTCATGATTTTATCTTCCAAGATGTTGGATACAAAGAATATACCAAGATGTTAATCAAAGACAGGAACCTCATTTTGGCTCTTTTGCAAAGGTATAATCTGAAAATCTCAGCTCTTTTTTTATCTTCTTTATCACATTAATCTTTTTTTCTATTTTAGTTCTGTTTTTTCTTCAGAGATTATATATATATATATATATATATATATATATATATATATAGAGAGAGAGAGAGAGAGAGAGAGAGTGTTTTTGTTTGTTTATACATTATTTTTATAGATACAAATATTTAAGTAAATGCTCTGTTTATAATAAACAATATTAACAACATTTACCGGCCTGAATGTCCAAGAAATTTTCATTGAAAATTTGTCCTCCATCTTGGTTAACAAGGTCGATTTACTGTTTTTAAACAACAATTTTCCATGATTTCTCTTGAACATTCATTTCTTCTTGAAGTGTATGCAAACATTTTACACTTTGAGCAAAAATGAATCTTCAAGGGAAATCATGAAAAATTGTAGTTTAAGAAAATCGACCTTGCTAAGCAAGATACTCCTCTGTAGCTAATTTGGTATAGCACGTCAGGCTATATAATGGTTCTGTGTAGGATACAGGTTTGATTCCTGTCAGAGGACACTTATTTTCTATGAAAATTTCTCAGACATTCAGGCTAGTAAATGTTTTTAATATTGTTTATTATAAACAGAGCATTTACTTAAATATTTGTATCTATAAAAATAATGTATAAACAGAAAATATCTTGAAATAATTCTCAAACTTTGTCCATTTCATAGTATATATATATATATATATATATATGTGTGCATGTTTCATTAATGAAAAATTGCTGCCGAAATATACACAAATTATACATTATATATATATATATATATCTCTTCTGATAAAAATAGTGATAGATTTACAGAAAACAATTTAACAGCATGGTGAAGAAGATATTATTTCTTAAATTTATGCTTTCCCATGAATGTAAAAAGTGCTTGTAGAAGAAGCTGGTACTCAATACGAACATAAGCAGTAATAGTTCTGCATAGTTTCCTATTTTTGAAATCTATGTCTTTTACAATGACTGCTTGGTAAAATGTAATTTTTTTTACTGAAATCATTTACAAGTGGACTATTTTACTCATGATTGTTACTATTATCACAACGTTTTAATCATTGTGCTCTCTGACCTTCATCAGGGTTTTTTTCCAATCTGAGTAACCTTCAGAGAATTTCAAATTGAATCCTTTATTTAATCTAAAGAGATAGACTGTTCTTGTCCCACTGAGCATATCTAGGGATATCTCTAGTTAATATTTAGTACTGTTCAATTCCTTCTCACTGTGTTTGCCCTCCTCATCTCAGAAATTAAACTGAAAATGTTATTTGTTAAACTTTATGATGTAACAAAGTGATTATAGTAGGTATTCATACTTTTATGAAATAGGGAATAACGATAATGGATCTCCACAGCTTCCTTTTCTTGTTATGTGTCAATTGAGATGAATACTCAGTAAGATAATAGAGTCGTTTCTAGTGATCTTCTCCATGGTTTTCAATTCAGAGCTGTCTTTCTCTTAGACTAGATGCCACCCAAAATTAAGAAGCTTTGTTTATCCTTCTATTTAAACCTGCCTGGGAGAAGAATGACTGGATCCATGAATTTCTCAAGGTTATTTGTGTGAAACTGAATGCAACAAACTCTACCTACCTCATTAATTCCATTTCCCCTGGTAATACATAAGCTAAACCCATATCCCTCTCCTATGCACTATTTAGGTCTTGTTCTTGAGAGAAGCGGCCTTGTGTAGCATGTATACTTGTTTGTCATTGTGCAAACCGAGAACAAAATTTTTTGAGACATACACATGGAGGTAAATTTCTTGAGCAAACCAATGAGTGATGTCCCCAGTGAAATAAAATCTCAGAGCTATTTCAATGGGAGAGGGTATTATTCTTTTTACATTATGGTGTGGTAAGGAAAGAGTTGTTTCTGGCAGACAAGTTATTTGTAGCAAGGACTCTTAATATTGGTGAGGATTTTAACTATTATAGTGTGTGTGTATATATATATATATATATATATATGACCAACACAAAAACAGAGAATGTCTCATATAGAGAATATTCAACATTGAAAAACATAACGGAAAAAAATTAATTATTTTTAATAATATGTGGAAATCTCCACCCTTTACCTGAAGACGGTCGTGAGACCAGAAACACGTGTTGTAAAACTATGTAAAACTATGAAAAATAAAGAGTAATATTTTTTTTAAAAACCCACATTACAACAAAAAAAGTTTGCGGTACATCTCTTCTTTTTAATATATATATATATATATATATATATATATCTCTGTAAAAAATAGTAAATAAAAAAACAGAAAATTCTATTTAGTGAGTACTCCCGTTTTGTTTTATATAAAAGTGAAATTACTGGCTGTTGGTTTAGAGAACAAAAGTTTAATTATATATAAGGAAACATTTGGCATTTATTGATTGAGCAGGCAGTACTACAGTTGGTTGAATGGTTAATATTTTCGTTGTAAATTCTCAAGAACAAAAAATATATATATAAATTCACCTGCATTATATGTTTAGGTTTTATTACACCTCTAATCATCGCTTTTTAAAACAACATTACCAAGAATGGAAGGTAGGTAAAATAATAGTGGTGTCAAAGGAAAAACTGTCCCTCTGACACTGTTTTTTTGTGGTCATGAAGGTCCAAATTTGCTGAATATCTCAAGAACCAGTTGTGTGGTCTAAGTAAACACTCAGAAGAGAACATTCTACTCATATGTAAATAGGCCCTCTTCTGTAAGGTGATTCACTTAGTAGTGAGATGCCATTGAGCAAGCTTGTTTATTGTATGACTGTTGCATTGGCAATGACTAATCAAGTGTATTGTCCCTGACTAAATTTCACTCAATACAAGACTCAAGAGCCATTCAGGGTACAGCATTATTGAATGAGGAATATGATATAAACAAATTGAGGAATTAGGAATTGGAGATTGTAGGGGTATCGAGGATAGATAACAGATGATCTTAGACTTGATGAGGTGAAAATTGTATTGTTCGAGGAAGACTCCACAAATAGTGGGTCTTAGAAAGAAGCTTTCTGAGTGGATCACCCTTTTAACTCAAAACATAATACATAGGGAATGGGAGTGATTCAACTATTTACATAACAAGGTGATTCTTGCCCCCTAAACAACTGAGCTGGCAGAACTGAAGAATAGAACTTACCTTGACATTTGTCATGGAAATAGCAATAGAGTGGCAACATTACATCTCCAAGGGAAGAGCCACTCAATATAGAGGATTACTGAAGGCAATTGCTGTGTAAGCATTAAAAGTGTGTGTGTGTATATATATATATATATATATATATATATATATATATATATATATATATTAGATAGATAGATATAGATTTAAGAAACAGCAGATATTTTTATATCTAGTGCTCATTATTAAAATAATATAAGAGGAAACAAAACTTTTCTTTACCAATGCATTTGGTCTCCTGAGGAAATCTATATAGGTAAAAATTCCTCAAGGTATGAAATGTGTTGGTAAAAAAAAGTTTTCCTTTTGTCTTATTCTTATTTTCTTTACAGATATACTTTATTTATATCTGAATTTTTACATATATACACACACACATTTATTATATACTAGCTTAAAAGCTACACTCCATGAAGACCTTTAAGCTTCAAAACATCGCTTTAACTCCGATTCAGGCTATAAACTCAGTTCCGGCCAAAAGACTAATTTGGGCTGAAATTCCAATTCGGGCTGAAATTCCAATTCAGGCTGAAAATTGAATTCTTCAAATCATACGGTTGGGCAAACAAAATTTGCTGTTATATATATATATATATATATATATATATATATATGTGTGTGTATGTATGTATGTATATGTATATGCACAAATATATGCTGAAAAGTTCTTAGCCTTTCATACTTTCATAAATCTGGACAAATGACCAAACTAGAGAATTTTTCTTTTAATTCTTTGTTGATTAGACCATGATATTTTCAGCACCCCTCACTACTACTTAGTACTTGTATTTGTGGTATTCGCCAGAGTATTGGTTGAGCTGGCTCCATTAAACCTGCTATCATAATCTGCCACATCAAAATGAAAGTCGACCAAGCATAACAGAGGATGCATTCATTCAGATGTGAAAATTCAAAGTTAGACTTTCTGTGGGAATTTGTATTCACAAGCAGTCCCCAGCCACATGTAGACACACTTTAGGATAGGGTGATCTGAGTTTTTCTTTAACAAGTTTACCTGGCAGAGCTCAACCCACTCAAGCTGGTTTGAATTCACAATTTCCATTTCCTAGACTGGTTGCCACCCAAGGCCATAAGAACCAGTCTGTCCTGATATTTTATCCATAGGTGAGGGGAGAAAAGGTTTGTTTGGTTTGTTTTACAGCATGTCAACCTTTTTTTTTTCCTGGTAATATTTTTGCTTTGTCAAAAATCTATTTCTGGTAATATTTTTTTCTCAAAAATGTATAGCGGGTAATATAATTTTAAAAAATGTATTGCTGGTAATATTTTTTTTTTTTTTAAATTATTGCTGGTAATAATTTTACAAATTATTTCTGGTATTAAAACCTAGCTTTACACTTTCATAATGCATTTTACCTCAGTTTCGGAGTTAACTATTTGCCCATAGCTGGGACCCTAACAGGTGCTGCCTCACTGAGTCATGGTGGACCTGGGAACACCAGCAATTAAGAGGAGGTTCCATGGTCCTCAAATCCTCCTGATCACAGGCCTTGCTGTTGGACGTAGTTTATCGTCTTACCCTGGTCGCGGATGTAGTTTATCGTCATACCCAGGAGGGGGGAGAAGAGGTGGATCCATACCTTTTCCAAGTGTATTTGCATGTAAGTGAATGTAATGGACTCACCTGGAATTTAAATTTCACTCTCCAATTCCTCAATTTATGTACATCAGTTACTGAAGGAAAAAATTTACTTATTGTCAATGTCCTCTGTGAAAAATGGGAAAAAATCCATTTTAACATCTTTCAAAATTCACATGCTGATCATTGCTTATTGGTAAGTTATCCCACGTCTAAGTAAACATTTTTGACAATTCCATTTGCAAAACAGATATTAGTTCCTGTAAGTAAGGTGTGAAATGTCAGATTTGATTCTTCTGCCTACAATTAATCATACAGTGCTTTTGATGAAAATGTTTCTTTGTTAGTTGTGTCATTTAAATGTCATTTAGATATCTGCTTGATAACAGTTTGTTGTGGACAAACAGAGAAATTCATCTAAAGATTGACAGCTACTTACCACGTTCTGTGCTGACTTTATGAGTTATTAATATTCTAAGATATTATTTTACCAAAACTTTTTAAAAAATATTCCAAAATAGTAATAACTTGAAATGATTTGGGTACATAGATTCTCCAAGAATAAAAAAAATGATAAACCTGAAAAATTGTTCACATATATAGCCAGTTCCATAGATATATTTTTTTAACTAATGTTCCCCCAACACAAGGCCCAAGGACCCCTCAAGGTACAGGTTACTGAATTTGGTTGTTGTGAGGATAATATTATAAGTTATTATGTTACCAAAAGATTTTATAAAAAAAAATTCTATCATGGTAATAACTTGAAATGATTTTATTCCACAGATTCTCTATGAATAAAAAATACCACATTTATGAACTTTAGAAATTTTTCATGTATACTGCCAATTCCACAGACACCATTATAAAAATGTCTATTGTGATGCTTGGCTAATTTTAACTGCACACAAAGGTAAGGAAATTCTATAAATTTATATTTAAACAGAATTACAATCATATTTCAAGACAAAGCAAATCCCCAGAGGTCCTATGAAAAAGCCATACGGATATTTTTCACAAAATAAAAAAAAACATAAGTAAAGTAAATAAACTATGTATAGACACCTTCAGTTATTTAAAAATTTACACTATGTGACACTAAAATTTGAAGATACATTGTAATAGCAAAATATGCCTTCTAAAATTTAAGTATTTAGAAACATAGAAAAGAGTGGTGAACTCTCATGTAAAATTGGTCTTCCTCTGTAGCACTGAATGCTGGGAAATCTCTTCACAGATGAAGAGACTTGAGGCAACAGATGTAGTTCTACAGAATGATGCTAAGAATATCACTGACCAAACAAAAATGATGCTTATACTTTAAAATCAGAAAGAGAGATTAAATTTCTAGGACACATAATGAGGAAAGATGGTTTGGAGAATTTAACACTTGCAGGGTATATTGAAGGCAAGAGGGAAACAATAATCTACCTAACAAGCTTGTGTAAATGGTTTCAACTCTTAAGTATGTGTCCTTTTTTTGTTTCCATTGTCTCTAGAACTTTTTCCTTCCTCACATATTTGGTTCATGGTATTCTCTGCATTGTTCAGGAGAACCATATTTCTGTTACTTCAAGTCTCTTCTTCACCTTTGTGGAGATTTTTCTTAACCAACATTGGGTTAATGGTATGTGCAGGAATAAAACTGTGAGAACCCCTAAAGAAGGTATTAGTTTGGCTTGGTTTGTTTTGGTTTTACAGCATATCAACCTCAATGGGTTATTTAATGCCAACAACATTTTTATTGTTGGTAATATTTTTTTTAAAATCTATTTCTGGTAATATTTTTCCTTCAAAAAATCTATTTCTGGTAATAATTTTCCTTCAAAAAATCTATTCCTGGTAATAATTTTCCTTCAAAAAATCTATTTCTGGTAATAATTTTCTTTCAAATATGTATCACTGGTAATATTTTTTTTCTTTTTTTTTCAAAAAGTGTATAGCTGGTAATATATATTTTTCTTTTTTTTTTTTCAAAAATATATTGCTGGTAATAATATTTTACAAAGTATTTCTGGTATTAAAACCTATTTTTACACTTTCATAGTGTTTTGACCACAGTTACAATTCCATCGAATAAGGTTTTGCATCTTGATTATGTATTATGAATTTTACCTGTCCGATTTTTTTTTTTTTTTTATAGGTGAAGTGTCCATTTTTATGTACTTCAGATGATTCGCGTTTTGTTTCTTGTTATGTTTTCTTCTTTGAACTTCTTTTGTTTCTACTTTGTTTGATTTTGCTCCCTTAGTTTTACCATTTGGTTCTTTTAATGAACTTTGTTTAGATGATCGTTCCCTTGTTTGTGATGGGTTAGAGATTTGTACCTCTATGTCCATTTTCCTTGGTTCTTCAATAACCGTTTCATTATTTTTTTTTGTATCTCTTCATTCTCTTGAGAATGTTTCGATGTTTCTATTTCTAAACAAGGTATTAGAAAAAGTATGAAAAAAAGACTAGCTATTAAGGGTTGTAGAGTGAGGGGCCATGGTTAATTGTAAAGAAATAGCAGAACTACCCAACAAAAAGAATTGACAAAGTTTGCAATGAGCAATAACAAGAAAAAGAAAAGATCAGGACAAAAAATAGCATAAAGCAAGCAAACATATATGCAAGACATTAACAGTAATAAAGCAAAAATTTTACAAACTAAGAATCGGGGTTCATACCCAAGAGCAAATTTGGATAAGCGAATGTAGCATTCTGTTGTTTTTGGTCATTTTGCTTAACAGCATAAAAACCTTAACTTAACTTTTAAATTTCGGTATCTGTCTATATTTCTGAGATGAGGTATTATGTACACTATTTACATTATTCAGACTATTGTCCAAATCTTTGTCACCATATTTATTACAATGTTTCGGCCGTTGTATGATCCAGCCTTCTTCAGGTGGTTGGAATATCAAACTGAACCCTTTATTTCGCTCACTGGGGTAGACTGTTCTAGTTCCACATGCCATGATAACTAATAACTGACATCCATTAAAAACATGGCACTAGAACAGTCTACCCCAGTGAGCGAAATAAAGGGTTCAGTTCGACATTCCAACCACCTTAAGAAGGCCGGAGTGTATAATGGCTGAAATGTAATAAATATGGCGACAAAGATGAGAACAATAATGTAAATAGTGCTTTTAAATTTCAGCATTAAATAACTCATAGAGGTTGCTTTGGTTAGCAACATAACTTCTGTGAGTTATTTAATGATGTAATTTAAATATTTTGTACACATTTTTATTTTTTTTGAGATAATAATGGTTTTAATAATAAAAGTTTTAGTGATTAACTCATAGATGGTGGAAGAAGATATAGATTCATACCTTTCCCAAGGGTATTAGAATGTAAATGATTACAAACCCTACTGGAACTGGAACACGGCACTCCTTAACAATTCCACTCCATTATACATTACACCACCTGCACATCCAAACTTACAGCACCTGGTATTTTCAAGTGGGCACTCATTTAAGTACTGACCAAGCTTGATGTTGCTTAACTTCAGTAATCATACTGGAACTGGTGTTTCAACATGATGTAACCATAAGCCTGTAGCATTCTGACATCAAGACAAGGACTGAGTAAATGTAACTGAAAATTGGCCTATTTTTTTTTTTGGCGAGGGGCTAGGAAGAAATCCTAGCATGCATTTGTGTGCCTATAAATTGGGGAATAGGGAAGTGTTTTACAGTCATTCCAATAAAAATTGGCACAATCAATGCTAAAAAGACAAAAGGTATAGTCAGTCACAAAAGGAACAGCTCAAAGTAGGAGTTACAGATTGGAGACATCTTAATCAAATTGGTACAGAAGTTTAACTATTTGGGTAGTGCTATAACATACAACCGAAAAATCTGATATAAATTTGAAGGAGCATCAAGATTGTTTAGCCTCTGAAAAGCATCTTATACTAAGTGTTAAGAAACAGAAATATAAGATGAATCCTTCTGTATAGCAATGAATGCTGAACAGTTTACCCAAAGCCAAAGAGGAGACTTGATGTAACTGAGATGTGGTTCTCCAGAAGAATGCAAAAAAGACCACGGATAGAACATGTGAGCAATGTGGGAGTTTTAAGGAAAATGGAAACAAAAAGGACACTTATACTTAGAACCAGAAAGAGATATTGACATTTCTGGAAGACAAAAAGGAAAGATGGTTTAGAGAATTTAACACTCACAAAATATATACCAAAGGCAAGAAGATAAGAGGGAAACAATGAATGGCCTAACAAGTTTATGTAAATGGATAGAGCAATAAAGGATCATAAGGAGACAAATGAAAAGAAACTGTGGAGAGCCATGATTACACATGTTTTGAGGAAACACACGATACAGAGAATATTCTCTTTTCAGAAAATGGTAGTTAAAGTATATATTTTGGTAAGATATAAAATGATAGGAATCAATGTGGATAGAATAACCAATGTAAAGGATTTGATTATGAAGTTGGAATTCAAAACATGTTTGATAGTTCAGTTTTTGCTTTCTAATAACTAACTTCCATATTATGTAAAATAGGCTTTTCTATTTTTTTTTTATTTTTTTTTTTTTATTAAATCCTGGCTTGTGCTGAGAAGAAAAATCAATCCAACACTTGCAAAATTAAAACATTTCTTCTGGGGAAATTACAAAGAAAATATTATGCTATAGATTTGGGCTCGTCACCTACCTCTGTCTTTATTACAAATACTTTTAAGGTAAACTGCTTCGATGAGCTGTTGTCGCTAGTTCCCAGACTTCATGAATTTAAGCATTCAACTAGCCTGGCATCTCGCTCTCACCCTTTCAGTGTTGAAACTGTTAAATATAGCCGTCTCTTCTACTCCAATAGCTTCATGTCTTGCACTTCTGACCTGTGGAACTCCCTCCCCTTTTCCTGTTTCCCTGATAGCTATAACCTCCAACTATTCAAATGTAATGTCAATCGATGTCTCCAGATGCCCTGATCTATCCCCTATCCTTCTCTTCATCCTTTCCTCTATTATTACCATTTTCTCTTGCTCCAACTCTCTATAACCCCTTACATGCTAATGGCTTCCCTCCTTGCTGGGGGTGAAATGCTTAATATATATATATATATATATATGATGGACTCTCCTGTCGAACTCGACGTATGAGGGTCAGACAGATCAGTTCCCAGAAACTGAAAGCCTGACACCCACACAGGATTTTATTTTAGTGGTGAAGGCTTTGTGCAGGGCCATCCACACTTTTTGTAGGGACGAATACAGGGATCTGGTGCAACGAATGCCAGAAGGTCCCCAAACAAGCCTCCACAGGTTTTGAATTCAGAGTTGTCCTTCTCCTAGACCAGTTGCCATCCAAGGCTATAGAACCCAGTATGTCCTGCTATTTACCCATAGTTGGAGCGAGAAGAAGAGGATTCACACCTTTCCCAAGGGTGTTAGCACGTAAGTGAATGTAATGGATTCGACTGGAATTCGAACTCGGCTCTCCGATTCCTCAATCCAAGCTGTTATCCATTACTCCACGGTGACACACACACATATATATATATATATATATATATATGTGTGTATGTATATGTAAATGTATATGTATATATCATTAGTGTCTCATAAGAGGCAAGTTGAGCTTACTCTGTAAACTGCACCAGATACCAAGAATGCCATTTCATCCAAATTAACATTAGTGTGTTCCTTTTTGTCCAGTATGTATTATAGATTTTCTTTCTCCAATGAAGTTCAGTTTTGATGTCTTTCTTTGTGTTTTTTCAATGCTGCAAGTTTTTATTCGTGCACCTAATTAAATCTTTTTACCTTTGTTATGCAAATAGGGATTTTAATTCTGTTATTCCTAAAATCATGGAAATGTTGACCCTTTGAACCGAAGCGGCCAGTATGCTGTGTGAAAGTGCATATACCATACTCATTAGGAGGTCAGGGTTGAAAGGGTTAAAATATGTGTAGCACACATACAAACTTATAAACGATCAACAAACAAGGGGGAAAGAGCAAGGATAATAAAATAAACCCGCCATAAAGAAGGGAAGTGAAAGGAGAGAAAAAAAAAACAAATATAAAAAAAATGTGCTAATCAGTTCCAATACATAGCATCTCAAGAATAAGTGTGCATAAATGTGCAATACTTTAAAAAAAAAAACAGTAGAAAACAAGCAGGTGTGAATTTATATATATATATATATATATATAAAAGTGAGCATAGAAGTCAACACTTAGAGGCAACAGTCTGTTTCATGCTAGATGCAATCGTCGGGCCATGTGTGCTGTTATTTTTCTCTGCTATTTATATATACGGATCAGTGGTGCATTGTGGGTAGTTTATTTTGGCAGTTATTTTATTGGAAGTCATTTATTTATTTGGGTTAAATTATTTTGCTTGTTTTTATTTATTTTTATTTTTTATCTTGTATATTTTTTTATTTTTATTTTGATCAGTGTTTTTATTAATGTCGAAAAATTTGTTTATATAGCTTATTTAATAGTTTTGTTTTTGTTTGGGATGATAAAGCTATTTGTTCAATTTTGGGGTTGATTGTTGTAGTTTGTTCTAACTTATTTTGGCGGGAACAGTTTTTAATTTGTTTATTACTTCATGTATTTATTTGGATTGATTATCTTGATTTGTTTTTTCTAACGGCTAGTTTATCGGTATCAGTTGTTAATTTATATATTTGGATGTATTTAGATCAATTTATTTTAATTGTTATTATTTATTTGTTATAATGTATATTTTCTCTTTTTGGTTTTCGATTTTCAAGTAACATAGTATATTATTTTTTATTCATTTTTTTCTATAATTATATAACAGTTATAGCTATAGATATAAAAACTAATCTAAATGAAGTAGATTTTCTAGATGTTACCTTCAACCTAAGAAATGTCACATACAAACCATATAGAAAACCCAATTATAAACCACTCTATATACACACATCTTCCAACCACCCCCCTTCTATAATTAAACAGATACCAAAATCGATTAACCACAGGCTTTCCGACAATTCCTGCAATGAATCTATATTTAACAAAGCTAAGAAAGAATACGAAACAACCCTAAAAGATAGCGGATTCCCAGCAACACTGACATACTCAACACAGAACACAATAAAGGCCAACAGGAAAAGAAATATCATATGGTTCAAACCACCGTACAGCAAAAACTTAAAAAGAAATGTAGGAAAAATATTCTTCAAACTTTTATACAAACACTTCCTGGAATCAAGCACCCTACACAAAATATTCGACAAAAAACACAGTAAAAGTCAGCCACAGTTGCACTGAGAACATGGAACAAATAATAAAGAAACACAACAGGAAAATTATCAACAAACCACATGAACAAATTAAACCCACGTGCAACTGCAGAATAAAGAACGAATGTCCCTTAAACTGTAATTGTTTACAAAACAACGTAATATACCAAGCCACAATAAAATCACCAGATAATGAAGAAAAAGTATACATACAAGTAACTGAAGGACCCTGGAAACAAAGAAATTATGTACACAAAACATCTTTCACAGATAGTAAATATGCAAACAGAACAATGCTTTTTAAGTATAGATGGGAAATTAAAAACAAAACGCACACCACACCAAAAATATCTTGGAAAATAAGGAAAAGATCAGCCTACAACAACCAATCAAAAACTTGTAAACTTTGCTTGGAGGAAAAAATAGCTATCTTTACCTTCCCAGACCAAAATAAATTATTAAATAAAAGATCCGAGCTCACGTTACTTAAAAATCGAAAATGGAAAAAAATAAATAAATAAACAAAATGACAATAAAATAAGCAAAATAAATTAATCCAAACAAATGACCAAATCACACCTGTTAGAATAGACGAAATAGAATAAAAATAAAAAAACAAAATCAATAAATAAAGTAAATAATAAACAAATTAGCAACTATTATGACTATAAAAATCAACCCAAAAAATAGCTATAACTGTTATATAATGATAAAAAAAATGAATAAAAAATAAAAATAATATACTACGTTACTTAAAAATCGAAAACCAAAAAGAGAAAACATACTGTATAACAAATAAATAATAACAATTAAAATAAATTGATCTAAATGCATCCAAATATATAAACTAACAACTGATACCGATAAACTAGCCGTTAGAAAAAACAAATAAAGATAATCAATCCAAATATACATGAAGTAATAAACAAATTAAAAACTGTTCCCACCAAAATAATAGTTAGAACAAACTACAACAATCAACCCCAAAATTGAACAAATAGCTTTAATTATCTTCCCAACCATAACTATTAAATAAGCTATATAAACAAATTTTTACTACGTTAATAAAAACACCGATCAAAATAAAAATAAATAAATAAAAAATATATACAAGATAAAAAAATAAAAATAAAAATTAAAAATAAATAAAAACAAGCAAAATAATTTAACCCAAATAAATAAATAAACAAATAAATGACGTGCGGTAAAATAACCGCCAAAATAGGCTACCCACAATGCACCACTGACCCGTATATATAAATAGCCGAGAAAAATAATAGCACTAGTGGCCTGACGATTGCATCTAGCATGAAACAGACTGTCGCCTCTAAGTGTTGACTTCTATGTTCACTTTTATATTTACACACGCTCTATCTCTGATATTGAGCACTTTATCCCATAAATATAGCACATCTTAAGACTATATTTCTTCATATATATATATATATATATATATATGTGTGTGTGTGTGTGTTATTAATTTATTTGTTTAAATCCCCTTCCTTATTATATATATATATATATATATATATATATATATATATATATATATATATATATATATTTATTTATTTATTTATTACTTTACAATTGGAAATAAGATACCTTTAGTTAATGGCTATTTTCACCTACAAATTTTAATTTGTAGGTTAAAATGGTCATTAATTAAAGGTATCTCAACTCCAATTGTTTGTAGTTTGTATCCCACTACAAACTGATACCATAAAATGTTTTAAAAATCCTGTGAATTTTAAGATTAAAATTCATAGGTGAAAATGCTCATTAACTAAAGGTATCTTAATTTCAGTTGTAAAGAAAATTTTGCTCTATTTAATGAAAATAAATATTGAGCACTAATTGTGTGTCAGTTTTAACATATTTCAAATTCTATATTGTGTTAATAGGACTCACTGGGATTTTACCAACAGATTACTACCTCTATATATATATATATATATATATATATATATATATATATAATGAAATGGATTAAGACCAACAATTATTTAATTTATTTTCTGTTTATACATTATTTTTATAGATACAATTTTTAAGTAAACACTGTTTTTAATTAAACAGTATTAATTACATTTATCAGCATGAATGTTTGAAAAATTTTGTAGAAAATATGCATTCTTTAACAGGAATTGAACCTATATCCCTGTGCGGAAACCGTCATGCTATACCACTCACAAAGAAGCATCTAGTTAGCAAAGCCCAAACCACTGTTTATAAACACACAATCTTAAATATTTTTTCTGGATCAATCATCTCTGCTTAGGAAAATAAAGAAATATATCACACTCTTATTACACTGGCTAAGCTACCATTCTTTTTGCTTGTAGAGAGAAGGCTACCAGAGAATTTGAACATGATAATTTAAAAAAAATATTTTCTTGGTTGGACTGAGAACTTTTCAGTTCCCTCCTCCCTTCATATATCATCCAGCAGTTTCCTTTCTTATTATTAGCAGAATATTGAGCTCTTCAGTTCATAAATTAAACAAATAGCTCCAGGAAGTTGGGTCAGCCATATATTACAAGAACCATTAGAGATGCTTATGATGTGCAGCTGATAGGTATATAAATTTATTAGTATATTTGAATTTTAATACGGTGAATATTGACTTCTCTGGTGTCTTAGCAAATCACTGGTAAATCTCAAGCATTTATTGATTTTAGCCAAACTAGATTTAAGCTATTAATTCATCTAAAATTTCATCTGAATAAATAACAGGCAATATTTTCTCTATTTCTCTCTCAGCAGTCAGTTTTAAAAATTTCAAATACGAGCATTTAAATATATCCGTTTGTATCATTGCTTTTTCTTACTTCCATTCCTCTTTTCTTTCTTACTCTGCTTTTCATTGTCTTTTAATTTGACAATCTGTTTTTCCTCACTCATCTCTTCCAAATCTATTTCTGCTTTATATTAATGAGGTGCTTAAGAGCATACTCGGATCTTTTGTGAATATCTATGCTCATGACACAATGGCATATGTGTGCACCTCCAGAATTCTAGATAACCACAGTCTGGCAGCTGAGCTTTCTTCTCACCTATAACAATTCAATGTGGGGTGGGGACTGGCTGGTTACATTCAATATCCCCAAAACCAAACTAGTAATGTTCCATCATCACTGAAGAGACCCTGAAATTTTCGTCGTGGTTATGATGATAAACTACATTCAGCAGCGAAGGTTCTGACGGGAGATCTGAGGTTTTCAGGAACATGGAACCACCTTTTAATGGCTGTTGTTACCAGCTCTAATCTGACCCAAAGTGTAACACCAGTTAAAGTCCCAAATAGTAAACCACCAAAATTAAAATCTACAGGTCATTTTCGTAGTAAAATGACCTTCAGAGCAATGCCAAAAAAGTATTAAAGTACATTTTTATAAAAATTACCAGCAATACAATTTAAAAAATAAAATTAACAGAAATACATTAAAATCAAGACCAACAATACATTTTTATAGTAAAATTACCAACAATACATTTTATGATCTACAAACTATATATCTAAAAATATACCTTAACCCTGAAAGTATAAAATTGTGTAGAAAACATCTGTAGTTAAAAGTATAAATTACACACAAACTATTTAGATTTCAGCATTAAATAACCCATAGAGGTTAAGATTCTGCTAAACAAAATCAAGCAACCAGCAATACATATTTATAGTAAAATTACCAACAATACATTTTATGATCTACAAACTATATATCTAAAAAAAAAAAAAAAAAAAAAAAAATGTTTACCCTGAAATTATAAAATTATGTACAAAATATTTAGATTTCTGCACTAAATAACCCATAGAGGTGGATATGTTGCTAAACACATCCACCACCAATCCACCTGAATTTCTTGGCACTGAACAAGTGTTCTTACAAGGTGGTCCCTTGATTTAAATGGCTACTGGGACTCAAGATCACCCCAGCCATCAAATCAAACTCTTTGGTCATCAATTCCCTGTAATGCTCCAGTAAGTACCTAATTCCTCCTGCTATGCTCTACCTTTACAAGAGCCAGATCAGGTTGAAAATAGACTGCTGTTGCCATATCTCACTGGAGCTGCCCAGTCTTCACTCATCCTTGTGGGTGATGAATTATTTTCCACCTTTCAACCCCTTTTGCACAGGCAAAATGTTACAAGCCTATCACTATTTCCATGGAACAAGCTATGTCCCTTAGTTCCACCAACTGCTCACACAACAACCGCCCTCAATAACCATCTACCTTGAGTTGCACTTGGGCCTTGTATAGAGTGAGCATTACTAAATAAAATTCTAATTTCTTTCATTTCTCATCGTCATTAATTGGTTCTTGATATTTTCTAAGGTTTTTCTCATAGTGAAGTGGTTAGCAACACAGAAAGCAGGATCAGCATGACAAGTTTAAATTTTGGCTGGGTTGTTGCCCAAAATACCGTTGAGTAAGGCATGAATTAAATTTATTCTCCCACGTCTATGGGTTAAATAGGTAAAATGAAAATACAAGTCTGAATATGTTTACCCAATACAGATCGCAAGAGATACCCAGGGTTGAGGATTAATAAATGTGGTTGCTGTCAAGGCATATAAAGAGGGAGTAGGAGTTTGTAAGGATATGTAAGATAATGTTTGACCCTAGATTTCTTAAGGTTAAGGTTGTAGTGCTTGGGGAAGAATTCTCTCTGGTGTCTGTTCCACAATGTAACAGTTTAGGGGTAGAAGCTGTTTATGGCAATCATACAAACACAAAGTAAGTAGAATCACTTATTTTTAATAACATTTACTTGTTAAATACTATCAGTAATATAAATCGGTAAAAGCAGCAGCAGAAGAGAGAAATCTAGGTGAGTGCAGTCAAGTGTAACAAGCACCAGCATTCATCATCAGGCAGTTTAGATTTATGATTCCAAGTTCTCCACTCAGGATTGTCCCATGGGAGAGTATCCTAATCAATTAAACCATTGGTCTGCAAATTTGCTGACTGTGTACTTGTACTCGGTGGAAATGGGATAAGCAATAAGTGAGTAGTACCAAATAAGAACTAGAGGATTTATTCCAAAATATGGTCAGTGGAATGAGAACAATCTACCTCCATAGATTAAGCAATTGGTTCAGTTAGAAATACTGTGATGGTTACCTGATAAAGTCCAGTGGGCTTCAGACTAAATTTAGTATGTTGGTAGGACTACACAAGTGCAGAACAGTGGGTACTGGAATTTTAGAATTTTTTCTTTTACCTATTTTTTATCTGTGTAATAATTGTCACAAAAAATACATAGAAGAAACTTCAAGGGATCTAAATAAAAAATATGAACACAAAAGGGACATTTTACAAAATAATATGTCAAATGCATTAGTTGCCCACCATAATGAGAGAGACCACAGTTTTAACATAAAAAATGCTACGCTGATCAAAGTACAAAATAATTCACTATGAGGTAAATGTCTAGATGATGCCTTAATTACAAGGTCATCTACAATAAATTTGCACCCTGGCTCTTACAACATTTTCCTGTTCCTGGCAGTGTGGAATACCTACTTACAAAGTGATGGAAAGAAAAAGAAAGACTCTTAATGAATTTGGCTAGATAAACAAAAAAAATTCTAATTCTCAGCACTCCTCTCTCGTGTGCATGTGTAGTCCTAACAACAAATTTAGTCCGGTGAAGTCCTGAAGGATGAAATGCGTCACGAGTAAACTTTTCCCACGTTGTCATACAATTTTCCTCATATATATATATATGTGTGTGTGTGTGTGTGTGTGTGTGTGTGTGTGTATGTGTGTGTGTGTGGAAAAGCCTTTAGGGCAGGCAGGTTTTTATTGTAAAGTACTCAATATTAAAAGTTAGAATAGAGCACTAAGAGAAGACTATCAATGCCTACTATGTAGTTTTGTGAGAACATCAAGATGACATCTTCATTCTTCAAGGCTTAGCCAGGTGATAGACTTCTCCAAATTAATTCTCTCTCTATATATATATATTTATATATATATATATATATATATATATATATAAAAAATAAATAATAGCTGGCCACTCGTATTTGAGGATACCTGTCTATTAGGGTGGCTAGCCAATCCCTATTGCTGGTGCTTGCTCAGGCATATTTGTGTTTGTTCAACACCCACAGAGCCAAACTGCAACTATTCTGAGCAGACCTTAGTTACAGTATCTGGGAGAGATTGAGTTATCTAGTGAGATAAACAATCTGAACAAGGCCAGCACACTCAAACCCTCAGTCACAATGTCTTGTGACTTTGTGCTAGCACAGCTATGGATGGCCCCCAAGGGTTCCATCTACCCAATTTCACTCACAAGGCTTGGGTCAACCCTTGGAATGGTGGTTGGAATGTCGAACTTTATTTTGTTCACTGAGGTAGACTGTTCTAGTTCCACATGCCATGTCTAATGGATGTCAGTTATCTCCTGTTAATTCCCCTCTCAATGTCCTCCACCGTCTTAACCAGGTATTGAACTCACACTCTTTGTGTCCTGTCACTGGATCTAACTAATCCCTTTATCCACTGTGCATGGCAGCCGAAACGTGATAATCATAGTGACAAAGATGAGGACAATAGTCCGAATAATGTAAATAGTGTACATAATACCTCATCTCAGAAATATAGACAGATACAATCCAAACAAAGATAATTGATTATAATAGTGAGGGCATGTCTAGGTACTTTTTCGAAGAACTTGTAATGTTGTGAAGAAAAACTTTAAAAAATTTTATAAATTAAGATTAGGTTTGGTTTGGTTTACAGCATATCAACCTCAATGAGTTATTTAATGCCGACAAGATTTTTATTGCTGGTAATATTTTCCAAAAATGTATTGCTGGGAATAATTTTCCTTCAAAAATTTATTGCTGATAAATTTTTTTTACAAAGTATTTCTGGTATTAAAACCTATTTTTCCACTTTCATAGTGTTCTGACCCCAGTTTGGGAGTTAACTATTTACCCATAGCTGGGACCCTAACAGGTGCTACCACCCCAGGTAAGGGTTGACCTAGGAATACCAGCAACTAAGAATTGGTCCCACGCTCCTCAAAACCTCCTGATCAGAGGCCTTGCTGTTGGACACAGTTTAACGTCTTATTAAAATTAGGTAAAAATTAAAAAATTAAATGGATACAAATTAAAGCAGACACATTATTAGAACATGTTCTGTTAATTAATCAGTTTCAGACAGAATAAAAACGTTTTTGATTGAAAATTATTAATAACATACAATATACCTACTGAGTGAATAATCTTCTATGTGTCATGACCCTTCATTTGTCTTTTTGTTGTCTCTTATGAGAAATAAGAGATATGATTATCTGCCCTTGGCAGTTTAAGTTTAGCCAATCAGCTTACAGTTGCTGATTGGCATGTTTCTCAACTTCTTTTTGAAGAACACTCACTCTTGGTAAGACTTACGAAATGAACACTTGCAGAAACAGCCGGCTCTATACCATTATCACCACAGAGTTCATAGATGGTGAAAATATCGACTCTTCTTCAGCAGATAAGTTGGTCACAGACACCATTAAGTTTGTAAGGATTTATTTGTAATATTGTTTAATACGTGTATAAATCAGTGGTCATTCGTGTTCTACACTTTATTTATTACAACATCTGCATCCACCACGTGGGAATCTTATATGGGGCCCCACTTCAATTCTCCATACTCACTTAAACCCTGCTCTGCTATCCATCTACACAAACTTTCTAGGTAGGTTATGCATTGTTTTCTTCTGTCCCTCTTGCTTTATGCCTGTCCTTTGAGTATCAAATTTTCCAAACCCACTTTCCTCAATATGTGCCAGAGTAATTTCAACTGTCTCTTGCTGATGTTAAATATAAGTGTCTTTTTTGTTCCTGTTTTCTCTAAAATTTTATCATTGCTCACATGTTTGGTCCATGGTATCCTCAACATCATTCTGTAGAACCACATTTCTGTTACTTCAAGATTCTTCATCATCTATAATGAGATTGCCCAGCATTCACTACCATATAGGAGGACTGATATTAAATAACACTTTTTTCTTAGTTTCTAGCAAAACTTTTGGTTTGTTAATACCTTGCTTAGCTTTTGGTAAGCATCTTCCCCTCTCCCATTTAAGTATAGGAGGCAATGAAATTGAACATAAAATAGTCTGTGCCAGATGTAGTTTTGCACAATATGATAAATTGCTACAAAACCAGAGCCTCAACCTGATAACGTCTGTAAATGTTCTTAAATAGCCTCATCATGCATGGTACCAAACATGTTCAGAAATATCTAAACTGTCAGTTGTATACAATTGCTTCTTAAGATCGATGGTGAAAAAGGCTTTGATTGAATGAAGCCTGAGTGTCTTCACAAAGATCCTTCTGCTTTGAACATTATGGACTGTCACTACAGATTCACAAAAAACTATGAAAACAACATCACTTGAAGACTACCAACATCAAAAACAGCTAAAATGGATAGCATATGTAACTTCAAAAGAAAAAAAAAAGAATCTAGATGTTAACATTCCATGTCACTTCAAATAAAGGATTAGGAAGGACGCCTCCCCCATCAATACTGGAAAGAGGGATAAAAGCTACTGGACTTTAGAAACCTATTTTCCTGAAAAAATGTTTTGATGTGGAAGATTTTATAAATTTCAACTGAAAGAAGTATTGGCAGTTTGGTCAATAAATGCAACATGTTTCCTTGTAGAGAAATGGCTAATAATACCATTATGCCTTCAGATTTTGGTGTTGCACTAGACTAACTTAAAATAAAATTTATTTAACTTTTTATTTGCTGAGAAAGATCAAATTTGTCCAGTATTTAAAACACATTAAATTATTAATCTCCAAAATTTTGGCTTTTAGGCATTTATAGTTATTAAGCTATTAGAAATTTTATACTCTTCAATTAACAAGCATTCAAATAGAATTTAACATATTTCTGTTAAATATTAAAGATGCTTGTGTTTGCTACTCAGTCTGTGCTTTTAGTATTAATAGGAGATAACATATCATGTAGTCAGATGAAGTTGTAAAAAAAAGATATCTTTATTTGTCGAGTTTATTTCCATTAGCACAAAAACTTCGTTTTCAAAAGAAGACATTTAACTGAAAATGTTCTTTGCCAAAACTACATCAAGAATTTGTGAATATAAAATATTTTTTATTGCAGTTTATCTGCTTTCATCATTTTTTTTTTCTTCGTGTTGAATATTTTGACAAGGCCAAATCTTCATCTCCTTGAACTTCGACAATCTGATAAGAGAGAAATGTTGTACAGTGTGCCACAAAATCTCTAAACAGACACATGAACTAAAGACGTTTATTAAAATCAACAGGCCAAAAAAAAAACAAAAAAAAAAAAAGAGAGAGAGAGAAAGAGTGTTGAACTGCTTTGTAGTATCTAATCTTGTGAGAGATAACAAAAAGACTCGAAGCAACACAGGGGTGGTGGGTATGGTTCTCTACCAAAATACTCTGCAAATAAAAAGGACAACACATTTGAGAAAGTTTAAAGGAGAATGAGACCTACATATTAAGAAATTTCTACTAACAATCAGAAAGACTGAAAATTTTGGGATACATTTTGAGGAAAGGAAGCTTGGAGAATTGTACACTCACAGGACATATTGAAGTTGTTGCAAAAATGTACGTCTGTTTGGAGTACTAGTTGTACCCAGGCTTTTTATGATTACAATCAGTGAGATTAGTGCAAAACTCCACACACAGACCACAACCACCCTACTCACCCCCCTCTGCTGTTCTCTCATTCAAACTCATGCTCATTTTATTGAATAGCTGAGGTTTAGCATAAGCTACAAATTTGTTTTGCGAATTCTCTAAGTTACGAGATCAGGTTTTTCTTAAATTGTAGTTTTTAGATTGGTGAGGTTTTCTTTCAAGTATCTTGCACACAAGACACGTATAAGTACATTTTGTTCCAGGAGGTGAGCCATTTTCCCTTCTACAAAAGACAAGAGAGACAGAGAGAAACAGCGAGTAATGAATGAGTAAATGGATGGCAAAACAAAGACAACAAAGATGAACAGGTGGTAAAGAGACAGAATTTATTTAAAGTAACAAAACAGAAGAAGTTGCGGAGAGCCATGCCCTAAAGAATGTTATTTGTTATCGTTATTAAAATCAGTTGGTACCAAATTAAAATGAATTGAAAATTATCTGCTTATCGTAATCAAAGAGAAGATTTATTTTCTTCATAATGAATTTAAACTATTGCAATTTTTCTGACTTTTGCTTAGTGTTATCATCCAGTTATTGTTATCAAAAGGATCCTGCCCCAAACTGATCTCCAAAAAAAAGGAGCTTCTACATTTTTCTATAATTCTGATTATTTTCTTTTCCTTCTGGTGAAAAATTTAAATATATAATATAAAAAATAAAAGCAACATTACATGAAATGAGGTATGAAGATAAAATACTTTAAAAATCTGACATGTGTGATGAAAGAAAATATGAATATGACATAATATAAAAACAAAACTTTTTGAAAATGGCTTCTGTTAGATCAGTCTTGGAGTCCATCATTCCCAACATTATATACAAAGTGGTTCTGAAATGTTTTCAGACTGTGATTAAATTCCCCCAAGCATTCTTTTATGGTTGCTCATGTTATCATAATTTTTAAGCCAAGAACTTTTCAGCACCTACTGATATGTTATATTTTAATGGATACCCATGTTTAAGTAGATGCCCTGTTGTTTATTTTCTTTAAAAAATGTGTGAATTGCATCCATCATATGTTTGATCTGGCACGGTTAGAACCTGTATCTCCCTTTTCTAGAGGAAACTACCATCTGATTCAGCATGCTTTAAACAGCTCAGCCACAGAGACTTGCAAAGTTCAATTAAATTGAAAGCATGCCATATCAGATGGTGGTTTCCTCTTGAAAAGGGAGATACAGGTTCTAACCCTGCCAGACCAAACATATGATGGATGCAATTCACACTTTTTTTTAAAGAAAATAAATAAAATTTTCTAGAAAAGGGAATGTAGGCTTGAACACTGCAAGAAGGTGTATTTTTTTAATGTACAGACAAGTAAATATAATTCATAATGTTTATAAAAATCCTCTTAAAAATGAGTTTATATATATATATATATATATATATATATATATATACACACACACATATATATATATATGTATATATATATACACACACACACACACACACACATATATATATATATATATTATATATACACACACGTGTGTGTGTGTGTATTTAAGCAGTAATCCTTTATTTATACATGTTTCATTAAAGATGACAGACAAGGTACTATGATTAAGCTTTCCATTTAATTTTTTTTTGTGTTCTAACAACTCTTTTCTTTTGTGGACACAGTGTGTAGAAACTGTCCAAATGTTCTGTAATTCTGAGTGCTTTTGGCTATACTTTTAGCCATTATCAAGGGTGATTTTATTTTTCAGTTTAATTAGATATATGGGTTGTGAGTATGTTTTTAGTCATAGGGATGTTTTATTTTCCAAACATGGTTAGAACATTGAGGTCGTGTTTGTAGTTAATATTATTAAGTGTTTCAAAATACAAAATAATTTTGGATTAAATATAAAAATCCGTGTCTGCCTTCTTGGCCTCATGTTTTCAACTGACTTCAAGTATAGTGACTACATTGAATCAATAGCTGTATCTACTGCAAGGAAAGTTGGGTCACTGTGTCATGACAGAAAATTCTTCAGGTCAGAATCCATCTTGCATATTTACAAATCTAACATTCACCCGCAAATTGAATACTGGTGCTATATCTGATAGGGTGCACCTGCTGTTTATCTTGAGGTTCTTGAAAAAAATCCCAAACCCTTATACTTTAAGCTCTTCTACCATGGCACTATTGTTCCCTATGGCACTGAGCACTCTTGCCACACCAGCAAGTTTTTATGGCGAAATATTTTTTTGTTTTTTGATTTTGGCTGGATAGGTTACTCTCTCCCTGGTGAGTTTGGTTGGCTTACCATCTTGTACTCGCTTGGTGGTATAAGGTTTCTTATTTTATAAAACTACAGCTACCAACTGCTGATGATTGCGTGAAAGCACATGAAATTGTCAGTCGGTGATTTCCCACTTGAAATTTCACACACACACATTATATATATATATATATATGCAGAAATATAGTCTTAAAGTGTGCTATATTTATGGGGTAAAGTGCTCAATATCAGAGATAGAGCCTGATGATTGCACTAGCATGAAACAGACTGTCGCCTCTAAGTGCTGACTTCCATGTCCACTTTTATATATATATATATATATATATATATATATATATATATATATATATATATATATATATATATATACAAACTTTATTTTCAGGTTTGGAACATAAAGTAATTATATGTAATTAATAGACTTTTATTTATAATCCAACATTATTTCTTACTTCAAAAATATTTAAATTATTAAAACTAGGATGGCTACTCAAACATGTGTATCCAGGAAATATAATGCTTATAATAAGAGGCATGCATATATATATATATATATATCACATTGTTTATGTTCCAAATATGAAAAAGTGTGTGTGTGTGTGTGTGTGTGTATATATATATATATATATATATATATATATATATGTGTGTGTGTGTGTGTGTTTGTGTGTGTGGAATTTCAAATGGGCAATGAATGACAGCCAATTTCATGTGTTTTGCACACAATCATCAGGGAGACAATAGTTGTAGTTTGTAAAATAAGAAACCTTATACCACCAAGCGAGTACAAAATGGTAAACCAACCACACTCACCAGGTAGAGAGTAACCTATCCAGCTAAGATTAAAATAGCCAAAAAATCATAAAACAAAAAATATTTCACCAGAAAAGGCTTGCTGGTATGGCAAAAGAGTGCTCAGTGCCATAGGGAACAATAGTGCCACAGTGGAAGAGCTTAGAGTTGCAAGTAAAAAAGTGCTCTAAATCACCCAGCCACTAAGTCACCCTGGCCATTTTTTATGGCATTGAGCATTCTTTTTTTGAAAATGCTATCTTATGGAAAAACTCTTTTGTTTGAT